>OX352226.1:8966952-10166952 GCA_947086465.1 Eupithecia exiguata
TGCTGCCAGCATTCTGGGCACTCTGCCTTCTGGTGACGGCTTAGACTTTTAGAAAATAGATTTAAGTGTTAATATTACTTGAAATTATTTTATTCCCTTATTGTAATTCTTAATAAATACAACTATCTATAGGCATATATTCTATGTAGGCATAAAAAGAAGAAGAAGAAGAAAATACATTTATCATTTTTTTTCTTAGGTATCATTATTTTGTACATTTTAATTTGTATTATGTAGGTACGTCAGTAAACGAATCAAAAAATAAAATTGAATCTAAATTTGATGAGGCAAGGAAAGTTATCCATATACCTACCTAGGTAAATTGCCAACTTCATAGTCGAAGGTAATTAAATGGTTGAATTGGCTCTTCTCGTGATCTCATTTTTTTTTACGACGGAAGTGTTACGAGACGAGACTTGGCATATGTCCGGATTGTTTTATCCGGGAATAGTAAACTCTAATCCGAGGGCTAAAGTGTTTTTAGTTATTTTAAGTACCAGGTACCAGATCGGTAATTAACTTATGAAATATATTTTAAAGCATCATATCATTCATAACGATTCAAGTACGTTCATTAAAGTAGGCAGGTACTTTACGAAATGACGAGCTCAAAATGGCCGTCGTATTCACGAGTTTTCACGGATGCCTAGCCACTTACTCGTATGAATAAGTATTGGGTGTCATTCAAACGGTCAGCAAATTAAAGAGGTTTTGGTCAACCGAAATAAGGATTTTGCGAGCAGGAAAAGTGAATTGAGTTGCTTCTAGTGGTCGGCAAAAATGACTAAATTGGTTAGTATGTGACATTGAGCAGTCTTTTTAATATTGCTGCAGCAATATGTTATAAGTACAGCAGTAGTAAATCGTGATTTGGATTTCACAAAATTTGGCTCGCCAAAAAATAAATTTTCATTTGCTAAAATTCATAAACCTACCTCGGGTATAAGTATGTACATATTACTATAATCTTCTGCACCTACGAGTATAACAATATGAAAAAGTGAAATCCTTATACCGGCTGAATAAAGTTTTATTTACTTATGTTCATTTATGTAACAGGACTACCAATTAAAGATAACAAAATAAGATATTAGATAACAATGATGAGGTTCTAAGTCTAGTGCTTGCTAATTTACTGGTGCCGCGGCGCATTTTGTTATTTGTATACATGTGGAGGCCAAGATTTGTAACATCAGCGTGGACAAATTGTGAAAAAAACAGACATGCGTGCCGCCTTTTAAAAATGCGAAGACGAGTTTCATAAATATTAACGGCCGGCCGTTAATATTTATGAAACGGCCGGTGAAAAGAACCGGTGTACAGTTTTCATAAAAAAAACAAATGAAAACGCGATTCTTGGGATTTTGTTTTTTAATTCTTTGTTACTACTTAGCTGCTACCTGCGGCTGCGCACGCGTTCTACCGAAAAATTGTATAGTACATAGACTATTTATCAAGGGGATAAAGCAGTATCTTGTCACGGACTCAGAATTCTACAATAACTTTAAACATAAATTGCTTAAAGTTATTGTAGAATTCTGAGTCTCTCTAGACTGAAATTTGGGATTTCAAAACATGTGTGAAAGTTTTGACTTGGTGACCTCAACCAATTGGCTTGTATTCGGAAAAAACAACCACCTTTTTTAGCCAATTGGCTATAAAAAGTAGTGATTATTTTCAAATAAAACATTTGAATTCAATTGATTAATAATCTATAAATATAAGCCTATTTGTTTTTCGAGGTAGGTACATACTACATTCGTTAATCTATGCAAAATTTCAGCCCAATAGTCATCAATTAGGTCTGCCTAATGGGCAGTGAATGCGTTAACCTTAACCTCGTCCGCTAATAAAGTATTCCCGTGGCCAGATCAAATTACGTCACTGGCAAACTATTCGAACGAAATCAGACAGTGAAATGAAAAACAAGCGAGAACAATTACCTACTTCAAAATCTATTTTCCCCAGGCGCCTTGAGGTGACCTTTATTGAAAAGCTCGCCGCGCAATAAACCAATGGAAGTCGCAGAACCTAGATAGGTTCTATAGATCGACTATACTAAATGAGCGCAGCGAGGTACTAGCGAATTTATATGGACTGTTATTTTACAGCCAGCCGCATCTTCGCGTTCCTTTTATGTTCAAAGTTCCGCAGTCCGCCCCCATAAAGTTTTCCAGTCCAGTGCTCGAAGACCTGCTAAGAAGTTGGCCTGCGGTTAACGAGCTGTCAGGAGCAGACCACCCCACCGTCGCAACCGTGTTTGGTCATGGGGAGGGCGGGAGCCTCGACACACCCAGCACAGAGCTTTTTTAGTGGTGTTAGAAATAACAACGAACGCGGATTTACGCGAGTTTTCAGCGTTTCAGGAATATCCAAGGGTTTGCTTGTTGATGCGATCAGACTGACCGATGGTGGGTTCAGATCAAGCGAGCGAGAGCGAGCGCATGCAAACAAGACGGATTCGACGATTGCTAATTCAGTAGGTACGTTTGTTCAATTTTTATTTGATGTATTGACAGCTGACGTAGCACGGCCGAAGGCGAACGAAGGCTTCGCTTGCTTTCGCAATGACGTCCACACTAGTTCTTTCGCGTTCGTTCGTTAGCCTTCGCTCTGTACCAGGCATTATATAGTGATATTAGGAAAATACGTGTAGGTTACAATGAAATTTGATTTTTGCTTTATAAATGGCGCTGTTTTTATTCTTTTTGAATAACCACGTTTTTTTCTTCAAAAGACGCAAGATATTTTGTAGAATGTAATGTAAAAACTAAAAAGCATTGTAAAAATACAGACTAATGCCGGGTACAGACTAAGCGAGCGATAGCGAGCGAAGGCTAGCGAACGATCGCAAAAGAACCAGTGTGGACGTCGCGTCGTGGCGAAAGCAAGAGAGAACAAGGCTCTTCGTTCGCCTTCGGCCGTGCTCCGGCGGCCGTCGCTACATCAAAGCAATATGGAGCGAACGTACCGATCGTCGAATCCCACTCGTTTGCATTCGCTCGCTCTCGCTTGTTCCCAGTGAAAGTAATTGCGAAAACCTTGGAAAACTCACAACCACGTACGTACAACCCTCTACGCCTAGAGCGTACAAGCCCCGCCTCATTTTGGTTTGAGGACGATCGATAACCCCTCCTCCCTAAAAGAGGGATGGCAAAACAAAGAACATACCCTCGAAATGCTTTCAAAAACGGGTTCTATTCAGTTGCCATAAGGTACACTTTTCTGGGAAGTTGACTCGCTTAGTACCTATTAAAACGACTCCCCTGGAGGGTATAAAATAATTCAACACAGTTTGAGATTCCTCAGTGTTAGTTTTGACTAGATACCTACGGGTTTGTGACATTTAATTGTTTGACGAATTTTACGAAACATTAGAACTATGTCGAGTGCTCGGGCCCAACAGGCAGATTCATCGACATCCCCACCGCTCAGGTGAGATTTTATTCTTGAAGTGCGTGTTTGCAAATAAAAAAAATGCTGGACAATTCACACAGCATTATCTAGCCCTGACAAGCTAAGCAGAGCTTGTGTTACTAGATAACTGATATACATACATAATACAATACAATACATAGATAGATATTTTTTTATAATAGGTACATAGAAAACGACCAGAACACCCTGAACAAATAAAAACATTTCTCTAACTAATAACTATAGTTACGAAGAAACATTACCTAATCTGTGCACCTGTAGAATGTACACGGTGTAACATAAGTGGTAGATCATCGGTGGTTGGGCACCTCAATATCTATCGATTTAACCCCCATGTATGTTTTGCGATATTCAACGGTTCAAAAGTTATTTGGACTTTGGTAAAATTTTAGTCAAATTCAGTTTTCAGCGTAAATTTCGCAATTGCAGCCAAAATATTAGGTTGCGACCCTGCCTTTTTATCTAAAACAAGATCAATACCTTGTGGACCTTTCTAACCCCTATACCTACCAATAAGAGTCTTAGTTTTATAAAAAGTAAAATAAGAAAGTTATCGCCAATTTTCTTTTAAAATCGAATATTTACATTAGCTTTGTATGGTTCTAAAAAAATATTTCGCATATAATATTTTCTGCAACCTATCTTAAAAAGGCTTTCACGAAGAATAAACTCTGAATTTTTTTATTTAGGCATTTTTATTAGGGCATCAAGTTGAAAAACGTAATACTTTAATGGGACTATTTAAGTACCAATAGTCGATGTTTTTTATTTTATATCAACTTCGATAAAAAGTTGTTAACATTAAATTTTGATAAGTGTACGCGATGCTAATAAGTAAAATAACAAGATTACTAAACGAAAAGGCAAGAGTGAGTAAAATAAAAACACTAATATGCACATTATGCACCGTTATAGTTTAATGTTATACAAAAGTGCAAAGTTTCTTTTTAACCGCGTGCTCAATTTTGATGACCGAGCAAGCGAAGGATTCTAATAAAACAATTTTTATTAATAAAGAAAGTTACAATCAAATAATAGAATTAAATTAAAACTAGTATTTAGAATTGAAACAATTGAGCTTTGTTGTAATAAAAAATTAGAATCCTAAGCATTAGCGAGGGAATCAAAAGAGCACGTGGTAAAAAATCTTTGCACTCGAGTGCAACACGTAACTGTTCATCCCACCTCAGCGAGGAAAGAGTATATTTGCTCTTCGATATCTGAATGCAAAAGCCGTTTTTATCCGCTAGAGGATAAAGTTAATTGAATTTGGAACATCGTGCACACGATGGACCCATACAACATATTATGTGTGTTGCACAAAATACAAATACCTAAATAATTAATCAAATGTGTGATTTTGTCTACATATGTACGTACGTAGACAACACCACACATGATTATTTAATTGAAAATAAAAAATAATTACTTTTCTTCAGCGAAAATTTGATTACGGTATCCGATTTTCAAACAGGATCGTGGCGTATTACAAACTGGCTTCACAAATACCTAATGAAAACTGATTTGTTAGGCTAGTTTGCCGATAACTAGAGCTCTTTGTCTACCCACCCCACAGTGTCATCGATGTCATCATCGAGAACGCAGTTTAGGGACGTCAATTATTATTTGCAAATTGATGTACCTACTTAAACTGCGTTTTCTGTTGTTATTCGCAGTAAAATTATGTAATTTAGTCAGAAACTAATCGAGAAATGTTTTTCTTACCAATTTATGGACTTTGAATGATACGTGCTAGATAAAAATAAACTTTATTATTTGAATTTGATTCGACAAATTATTTCAAAATTAAAATACTTAAAACGTATAAATATTAAAGAAACTAGGATTTATTAATTAGCCTATATAAATGGATATATAATAGTAAAACACAACAAACTAACAACCTTTTAGGGTTTCAAAATCAGTTTCGAAAACCTGGGCTCGCTCTGCCCGTCCTCCTTCCTTCTTGAATAACTCAGTAATAATAACTTGAAATCTGAAATAATAATACTTGTGCTTTTACCGAATTAAATAAAAAACAATACAATTTTCAGTACAAATTGTGAAGAAGCAAGTTGGGTATAAAATGAAAGGTATATTTCAAAACAGTTTTTGAAAGTTATATACTTTTTGAAATATTTTTAAAAACTACGTCGAAAAATTTACCATTGTGCCCACCTTTCTCCGAAGTTAGCGGAGCGATCCATCTAAAATGTATGTGGCGTTTGTAGACATAGATCCATATTTTACAGGAAAAATGTAAAGTGGAAGTCTGTAAAAATAACACAATTTGATGACCTCTGTGGCGCGGTGAGCGATGGTCCGCCTGCGACGCAGAAGGTTGCGGGTTCGATTCCCGCCTTGCGGGACAAATATTTGTAAGTATTTGTTCCGGGTGTTCTGGTCGTTTTCTATGTATAATAAAAAATATCCATCTATATAGGTACTATAACGTATTGTATCATGTATGTACCTACCTATATCAGTTGTCTCTGAGTTGTCTACTAGTACTCATAACACAAGCTCTGCTTAGCTTGGGGCTAGATAATGCTGTGTGAATAGTCCAGCATTATCTTTTTTTCTGTATTTATTAAATAGCAGTCTCACCGGAACCTATAGTAGGTACATAATTTGTATAAAAACATATTGGCAAATGTTCGAAACCATCTCGGCGCAGGAGTTGCACTCGCACTTGACGGATCTTTTTTGACTTGTAAACTCTACGCACTGATGATGATAACTAGACGACGATGTGAATTTGAATTTCGGATTTCGCGCAACTTTTCTTCGACTGAACTTATGAAAGATTGCTAGATAGGTACCATCTACCTACCTGTCTTGCGAGACAGATAAAATACAAACGAAAACTTGAGCGTGAAGTGAGGTGCTAAACGACCGGCCCGATATGGCACCTCTGCACTGTTGTTGGGGATTAAAGGAAGTTGCGCAAATTTTGCTCACTGCCCCATTCTTATCATCATTGCAGGCATATACCTAATCATAGGGAGTTTATTTTATTGAATAAAAAATGTACTCTAGAACTTTCTCCCAGCGACCGACGCATCGACTACTCCACACTGAAGTTCGCGTATGCCGACGGATCGGACGATGAAGGTCCGACTTTGACGACGGAGCTGCCCTCATGCGTGTACGCAGCAACCAGAGGACGCCTGCAGCTGCCTCTAGCTGCCTATGTGCACCAGCACACCAGGGCCTTGCACCAAGGTTAGTAAAACTAATGATTATTTTTCTCAGTCGAGGGAGCCCGCAGCTGCCTCTAGATGCCATGTGCACCAGCACACCAGGGCTTTGCACCAAGGTTAGTAAAACTTATGATTATCTTACTCAATCGAGGGCGCCCGCAGCTGCCTCTAGATGCCATGTGCACCAGCACACCAGGGCTTTGCACCAAGGTTAGTAAAACTTATGATTATCTTACTCAATCGAGGGCGCCCGCAGCTGCCTCTAGATGCCATGTGCACCAGCACACCAGGGCTTTGCACCAAGAAGGTTAGTAAAACTTATGATTATCATTCACAGTCGAGGGCGCCCGCAGCTGCCTCTTGCTGCCTATGTGCACTAGCACACCAGGGCCTTGCACAAAGGATAGTAAAACTAATAATTATTTTTCTCAGTCGAAGGAGCCCGCAGCTGCCTCTAGCTGCCATGTGCATGTCACTCTTGACCACTGTTCAATCTTCGCAGAGTGGTGGATGGTACTATAGGTATAGGTGTTCATGTTCAGCCTAGGTGTTCCTACCTGTTTGTAGAATGTATTGGTATTATTAATGTATTGTATTGTCCTTGGTATTCCGGAGGTTCGTTGTGGAAGAATGATAGCGAAGAATAAGAAATGAAGGGTGTTATTTATGGAAGGATGATTGATTTTAATGTAAGGTTTAACAGATTTACAAGCATAAGAAAACTAATATTACGAAAGGAAATCACAGAGTAAAGTTAAGTGAGCGCATGAATTAAGCAAGCTTGTCAGTCCCAGATTACAAAGCCAATGAATGAACGGCTGCGTGTGAGTGACTGAGCGAGACCGGTTCGAAGTGCATGTTCAGTGCACTTGGGTCCAAGTTCAAAAAGTTAAGCGAAATACAAACTTTATTTTTTTGATTATATTTATAAGTTTAAAAAAGAACGCACATTTCGGATCGGCGATCGAGTGGCGCGTAGGTACGCCACAGTATGATGTAGGTAGTTCTGTAGGCTACTTCCATGTCTGTACTGTAGGCTCTTGCAATACGCAAGAGTTTCTGTTGCAATTGTTTATGGTAGACTACGTTTATGTTGTAGCTATAGAAGGGAACCTCGTTTTTAACCGACTTCAAAACATTAAAATTAAATTAGGTACTCTGCTGCACCATGAAATAATGAGACAGCCGTTCATAAAATGAATTTGATCTGAATATATAAAACAACAATGTATAATACAACTAAGTATGCATACCTAACCTACTATGTAGAAATTCATCTTCAAAGTGAAGTAAGCATTTATTATAATGACTTTACCCTAGATTAAAATTTGTTTTTTGACAGACGTGCTGTTGGAGTCGTCTGCGGAGCCCGAGTACCAGTGCGGAGGGTCGCCGTATCGCGTGCAGCGCGCCGCCGCCAACGTGCGCGAGCGCCGACGGATGCTGAGGTCCGGACCCAATGGGTACCAATGTCCGCTTTATATGTATTTGGACAAGATGTTCAAACCCAGCCATCAAACGAATACGGAGCGGTTGGTTCTCAATGCACAAAGTCCTAAATCTGACTAAGAGTCCGTGGAACGAAATCGACCTCCTTGTGGTCAATAGGCCAGGAAGCAAATCGTCCGCAATTTAACAGGTCCTTCAAGCATGTCGTTATTGGAGAAATATGTCATGAACGCAAAACACTAACCATCGAACTACCTAATAGTATTTATACATAGGTATAATATATAATTATTTGAAAAGGGATTCTATTGTAAATTTGAATCTCGAGGGCAAAGTATCGTAAACAAAAAGCCAACTTTCATTTTATTTCCAATGCACAACGAAAATAAGTGAAATGGAAATTAAAACCACATGACGAATCGCGTTTCGAACGTTCGCTAAACTGAGAATATTTTGCTCTAAGGACGAACCCCTCCGTATTCCTCCAAACGGTTCTGTTGAAAGACCAGCGTTGGTTGTTATTGTTAATACCCCATGATCGCTAATCGGCTCTGTTGCAAGACCAACGTTGGAAACAACCAAAACATACTGAGATAACGATGGTTTAGTGCCAAGCATGTTATTTTCGTGTCTCAAAAACACAATATTTCTCCCGGTGTCCCTCCACACCACGGCCACAACAGACCCATCGTGGAGGTCTCCACGACAACGCCGCTTCCAAAAAGTCAAATAAGGGTTTAAGCTCGTTATCTTTAGATACAATATACAGTGACAAAACGGCTTCCCACCAGCTTGGAACGTGGTCCGTGAGTTGTCTGTCATCAGCTGATGCCGTCAATATGAAATGCATCTCAATGATAAGAGTTAAAGTCCATATTCGAATGTACATTTTTGTTCTGTGTGGTAGCAATGCGTCTCTGATCTGCGACAGCGTTTGTTGTAGGTACCTACAGAACTATGCTGTTTTTAAAGTCAGTGTTACAACCAACCACATGCCGAGACAGGGATCGTTTGGTGGCTCATGCATGATTTTTTGCTTCTCATATTTTTTGTACCTAAGTACTTCGATCAAAAATAAGTAGTTCGCGGCCTCAGGGGGGCCGGCAAAGCCGGACATTTTTGATCGATGCCTAAGTATAATAACTAAGTATGGTGTGCTTGATGGTTATATAAACTTTTTCTAAGTATTTCATATTCTTATCTCATTTACATCGAGACTTATAAACTAGAGATTTCCATGATCAAGGATTGGATTGTAACTACGCGGTTTGACTTCGCGTGGATTTCGTATCTGAAGTTTCGGTGATAAAAAAAAATGTAGTTCACAATTTATAAAAGTTAATCTTGAAATTATTTCTCCTTCTGGTATAATATAGGTATATATAAATATGTACCTATTGGTGGTCAATATTATTATGACATGGAATCATCGGAGCAAATCGCTGAAGCCTAAAACAATTTTGTTTTTTTGCATTACACGGGGACTTCTAGAGCAAAGCAATGCTGGTCTTAAAATGTGTGCACAGAGAACTCGAATTTGCACCTTATTGCTTTCTGTTAAGGTTATCCAGATTTTGTCAAGATTGCAAACATGTTTACAAAAAATGCTTTGAATTCTACAGAAGAGTTACTCTCAATGTATTTCAATGTTCAATCAGATTTCCAGCCCTATAAAGCTAAAACGCGTGCATTGTGTTGTAACTTTAGCAGTATAAACTCGGCGTTCGACGAACTGCGGGTCCACGTGCCTACGTTTCCGTATGAGAAGAGGCTCAGCAAGATCGACACGCTTCGTCTGGCCATCGCTTACATCGCTCTACTCAGAGAGGTGAGACGGAAGACATTAAGGCTTAAACTCTTTTTTCGCCATCATCTATTAACTGACTTCATCCATTGTTGGTGGTTATACAATGGATGAAGTCGGTTAATAGATGTATAACGACCAACAGCTAGATAGGCTCGTATGGGCTTCTGAGCTCTTGTACCACTCCTTATGGCCAGGGGCGTATTTACCCTAGGGCCAAGGGGGCCATGGCCCGGGGCGGCAGGCTATGAGGGGCGGCTTTCTCGGGGCGCCTTTTATTGTAAAGCTCAATTCAATAAAATAAATACTATAAGAACTCTACAATACTATACCTACCAACAAGAAGGTATCTAAATAACATTTGCATTCAAGAATTATTATACATTTATATTCGTTAGGTCAGGCAACTTAGCTTCTTGATAAAAAATAAGGACTTAAAAGAAGCTTTCCCATAATGTATTTTTCTTTGAACCGCAGTGACGAATTGCAATGCAGACCGTTCGTTTTCTGTATTGAAAAGGTAATAGAATTATTTACGTTCCACTATAAGCGAAGAACGCTTAAACAGCTTAGCTGCACTAGCGGCGTAAGGGGGGGGGCGGTCCGCCCCGGGTACCGCGCTCCAAGGGGTGCCATCTCGGCACCCCTCGGGGCGCACAGATGGTACTTTAAAACCGAATCGTAAGGGGTGATACCAGAAACTCATACGCACAGACATATAAAAAAAATTGCGGCTCGCTTCGCCCGCCGTACTTTTTTGTTATGGTTGCAAAATAAATACTTGAATACCCTAAAGTCTGGTGTAGAAAGGTTGCCTGGCCGAGATCACTCAAAGCGATAAGGGATTGTACATGCAACATTATGTATTCGTCTTTCCCTGCCCTGTTTTACAATTTTATTTGGAGTGCAAATATGAGGTATTGTGTTATGCCCTATTTTGTTGTAAATCCTCAAAAAACGAATTCTTAACTCATTCGTTGTCAAAGCTCACTTGTCTTGCTAAGCATGCCTCACCAATTTTAAAACAGATTGTGGCTTACTCAATTCGGTGATACTTATTTTGTATTCGTTGTATAACAATCTTCGCAGCCACCGTAATTTCGCCAAACGTTTTAGGGCTCGCTGTTATTTATTTTTTGAGACTCTTCTTAGTTTGTTTCTGACCGCCCGAAAGAGTGAAAAAAAAATCGGCGGCTCGCTCCGCTCGCCGTAACACTTTTTCATATTCCAATATAAAAAAGTGCTCGTCGCAAAAAACGTCGCAAATAAATCAAAAAAGTACAACGGCTGTGTCCGCTTACGTGCTCACTGTGTTACGAACGTCGCGTCACCTTAGCTTCCTTGTCTTTGCTGTCAAGCCTACCTTACCAAACTTCAAAATTTCGAGGCTTGCTCCGCTCGTTGTTATTTATATGCAAAACTCTTATCGTCTTTACAATTCACATTTTGGTTTTCATACTCTTCTTTACTTGTATGAGACCACCCAAAAAAGTAACAAAAATTTCGTCTCGCTACGCTCGCTGGTAGTTAAAGTACAAACTTTAACTTGCCAAAAATCTTTCGCCGTGGTTTTACAATACTTGATTTTTGTTATCCTCACCGAATTCCAAAATTACCGACTGCAGTTCGCTCCACTAGCCGATATTGATATTGATATCTGTTTATTTATTTTGTCATAGGTGACCTATGACTATGACAAACTAGTTACTTTTCACTAAACATCCAAAAAATTACTTAAAAAAAAAAATTGTCGCGGCTCGCTCCGCTCGCCGTTACTTATAATTCCTGTTGTTGGAAGTTGAGGGTTCGGATAGTCGACCCGATTCGGAGAGTCAACCTACCCCCAAGGTGGTTCAGTATTTTTGTTTCCCGTTTTTTTGGGATGGGGGGTGCTTGGTAGTAAATCGCCCCGGGTGCCAGCCCACGCTACGCCGCCACTGCTTAGCTGGTCTGCTGTTCTGAACATAGAAGCTGAGTTGACAAACGCCTTAAGTTATGAGAGCGTCATTGAAGATATAGTCAAACAATTTGTACTTAGAAAAAAAAATTATGCGCTCCCTTAATAAATGGAGTATTAAAGTATGTAGTGAATAAATGGTTAATTTATAGGTTTTTTTTTTCATTTATTATTTCACACCGCAGAGCAGGTTTTTTCTTAGATAAATGGGGCGGCAAAGCTAACTGGCCCGGGGCGCCAAATCTTTAAATACGCCTCTGCTTATGGCCCTATGCTAGTCCCATCCTGGTTAGTTGACGCTGGAGCAAATATATCCAACTACGAGTTCCTTACTCAAAGTTAGATATATTTCGCCATGTCCGACATATCGTCCGTCTGCCGACTTAGCTTGTTTGGCATGGGTACCTATGCACAATTACGCCAACCAAGTGGTGTAATCGGTAATAAGTTCCCAATGAATTACATAATTCATATAATTTAGGTGTATTGTTCTTGTTTCCCCTATCTAAACAGTTACAGTGACCAAAAACAACTTATCAATGTTAACAAAGTTAATTGATTTCCCAGGTTTTAGACGCGGACTACGATCCTCTGACTTATGTGGAGAAATGTCTACGCGGGGAGATAAAGGCAGATCGCGCCAATTGGAATACTAGCGGTAATCATAAAATCGTATATATAGCTCTCGGCCTTATTTACCTACCATTTAACTACGAGTATATAAATTTAGGTTTTTTTCGTAGTTGATTATCGTAGTATTGGACAATCAAAAGCAGAAGTCTAATTTTGGCAGCTACCTATACCATACTTTTATTAATTTTTTTTTAGATCTAACAGCACGCCTGTCCTGGATCAACTGGGAGAACCTGGGAGTGAACCCTCAACGTCGCAGTGTCCTCACGTCTCTGGCCCTTAGCTCAGACAACTTGCAGTTCCACAATTAGATTGATATAACTCCCCTTGTCCTAGGTGGGTCACAAATACGATGCCCACTTCCTAGATAAAAAATGAGAACTCTTTAACGTAAGCGGTGCGGGTGCGAATTGTCACAGAAATGTATCTTCTAAGACACGTTTCGGTGACAATCAAAGCAGTAATCCATTCTTGTTTTGTTTCTCGCAAGTGGGCGTCACGTCGCGGCTGTCGCTCATCTAGGACAAGGGGTTTCCAGTACAAGCCAAACCATAAAGGCAAAAAGTGAACCGTTTGCCTTTGATTATTAATGTCGAATAAAGACATTAAATGATCAAAGCCGCTTTGCCCAAACTTCCCCTAAAATCTGTAGTATAGATTCGAGTACCTATTTATCTAGAATTCTGCTTATTCTAGTTGAATCCAACGTTACAATAACGTCAGATATTTTTGTGGAAACTGACCATTCCATTAAATGTTCAAGACCTTGCAGATTTTATACACCAGGTAGGTACTTTTAATAATACTACCAACGTAGTAGGTAGGGAATCAGCTATTTAGTATTAGGTACACAAACATACCATACAAACTACACAGTGATACTACCATCTTAGATATGTAATGTAAGGTACCGAATATGTCGGAACACGCTGTAAGACCAACTTTAAATTCAAATAGTTAGAATTAGATTGTTGAAGAAGTACCTAGGTAGGAAGGAAAGAAGGTGATACCGACTCTCTCACTTGTGGTAGGGCACCTATGTAGGCAACTACTAGGTAACGATTGCTGCCTGGCTATCGTCAAGGACAAAGTCTTCATACGTAATTGGGGGCTGCAGACGAATAGCTAAGGTAACATTGTTTAATTTAGCTCGTATAGCTCACGCAGTTTTTCATAAATACATGCTAACACACAAAGCTAAGCTATTTATATAAAGCTAAGCTATATATACCTACGTATATTTACAATTGTAACAATTGAGCTAACTGCAGACTGTTGCAAACAATCTACAGGTAGCTCAACTGATCCATATCAATAACTGCAGTCGGAAGCGTCCCCAAGACGATGGCTGCATAGCCCCGCTGGCTGTATGGATGACAATGCTGATGCACTAGCTCAGCTCTCTCGGGGAGTAAATGCATACGCTCTGTCGAGACCTGCATATTTGCGCCTCTTGAGATCTTCGTTGAAGATCATCACATCTTCACGGTGAGTGTGGTACAGAATCGCGCGTGTTCGCTTCCAACGAGCATTGCGCTGGAGAACTCGTTGCGCACGCGCACGACTCGCGGGAGCCGGGGATTGGCAATGCTGTGTGGTGATTGTGTAATCTTCTCGCGGAGATCTACTATCTGTGTCGGGAAGTACTGCCAGCACTCACTCTGTCCACTGTGTTAACCTCACATTGTAATGAATTCGCCAAACTATGACAGTTTTATAGTTCAGTTATCTTAGCTCTACGTCCGCAACCCGCGTGAATAGGTAGGCAGGCAGTGCATGTAGAATCACATGCACTTTCCATGTGATGTTATGGCGAGGCCAACCATATAACTATCGCCTCCAGCTGTTGTCTTCCATTAGAATCACTCATGATGATGTTCAAATTATACTTACGCAATAATAAAACTTAGTACTTACTATAACTTATTTTTGTCAAGATTTTAAGAATATTATTACGCGCATTAGAAACTGCGCCGAAGATTTGTAGTATTTATTTCATTAGGTAGTGGTAGCAGATGTACAAAGATAGATTTTCATGTAATAATTGTTTATTGGATTTTATTAGTAAGAGATGAAGTGATATTTATACCTACCTCGGAAACCAAAAAATTAACCTGTTGACAGGTAATTACAAAAATGAAACGTGCAATACTTACCATTTTTAAGAAAATAACATTATAGACGCGTAGACTTAGGACCTACGCAAGGTAATGTTCATGATTATTGTCTTCTAAATAATGAGATTTGTCTTAAGGTGGTACGTCACACGAGAAATAAATAAAAACGGATTTTTACTATTTTCTAGGATCTACAAGTAATAGCGGCCTATGTCCAGCCGTGGACGGACGTGTATGAGCTGTTATGATGATGACGAACAAATAACTTTGGAGTATATCGACATTACGTTGATATTAGTAGGTACCTATATTAAATAAATCTCTTGCAGGTTAATAGGTAGACTCACAAACGATTCAAGTAAGTTTAGCTTGGGTTCATAGCAAATGGCTTATAATGTGCGTTGAACTTATTATCTGCTAATTAAATTACTTTTTCATCCCCCCATCTCGGAAAGAGTATTTTTGCTCTTCGATATCGAGTGCAAAACCACGATGTTCTAAATTCAATTTACTTTATCCTCTAGCGGATAAAAACGGCTTTTACACTCAGATATCGAAGAGCATATTATGCACCTCGGCGAGGAAAGAGTATATATTAAATACTATTTCCTCGCCGAGGTGGGATGAAAAGTTACGTGTTGCACTCGAGTGCAAAGATTTTTTACCTCGTGCTCTTTTGATTCTCTCGCTAACGCTCAGGATTCTAATTTTTTAATCACTCGTTGCGCTCGTGATTCAATATTAGAGTCCCTCACTCGCTCGGTCATTAAAATCGAGCACGCGGTTAAAAAGCAACTTTGCACTCTTGTATAACAATTATCTAGTAGTATGCAGAAATCACAAAGACCGAATAGTTTTAATCTAGCGTGACGTTCCACCTTAATGTAGAAAACCAATAGTTATGTAAGATACTAGGAACTAATATAATAAAACATGAAGTTATCTTTAAAATTGTCTTTTATTAGCCTTTTAAACTGCTTTTTTCTTATAACTAGAGACTAGATGGATAAACAGTTACAACTTGTTAATAACTATGTACACATATAGTCACTACAAAATTATGAACCTACTTACCCGTTTAAGACCTACCAGTTCAACTAGGTACAAATAAATATGTAGTGAAAACTCAGGCCTGGTACTAGTACCGGTAGAATATTAAAAAAATGATTGTAAATCCTATATAATGTATAAATCAATTTAAAAACCAAATATTATAAACATCAAACACTGCACTGCTATGTTAGTGTTTCGAACATGCTTAATTGCTTACGCTTCTAAGTAGGCATAGTACCTATAGGAATAAAAATAATGTTTTACGGAATATTAGTCTTGGAAATCGGACAAGTCTATCTACATTAATAAACTAAGTAAATGTGTCACAAATGCAAGTCGTCGGCGTTCGAGATCTGATCTACAACCTTAATACAAGAGTTCTAGTAACCTACCCACAACAGTCAAGACAACCAGATTATTGATGACAACCACGAACCAGATAAGGAACCACGTCGCGCCCCGCCCAGGGTAGAAAGTTGATAAATAATTATTAAGAAAAAATAAAAACCTGACTTCGTGTCGTAGAGTTTTCCATAATTCAATAAATAAATAGGTATTTAATGCTGGATAATCCACACAGCACCATCTAGCCCCAAGCTAAGCAGAGCTTGTGTTATGGGCGCTAGATAGTTAACACTGATATATTTAATACAATACACTTCATAGATAGATATTTACTATACATAGAAAATACCCAAAACACCCGGGGCAAATATTTGCAGTTCGTAAAAATTTGTCCCAAGGCGAAAATCGAAAACGCAACCTGCTGCGTCGCAGGCGAACCTTCGTCCGCCGCGCCACAGAGATCGTCATATTATAGATTGTCATGTTGGGTAATCAAAATGGCTTCCTGTAACCGCCATTTAGGGTTCTTGATATTTTAAGTAGCCTTTGTCAGTCTGAACAAACGTAAACAAAGCTCTTTGATATTTGATAATTGAGGCGACCACGACGCGGTTCTGGTCTGATTGATGGACCTTAAACATAAGGTATATTTCCTACGGCTTAAGGCCAGTCCTTATCACTGTGCACAGTGTGCCAAAACACACCGTTACCCACCGGCTGATGGCGGGAAGGGAACAACACATGCCTCACAAAAGTTCTCCCTTGCGTCAATCCTAAAAACAGTTTCCAATTCTCCAGCCTTCCTAAATCATATGGATGCATAAACGATTTCAGGATAGCACGTGTTCGTGCATTCACAGCTGACTCCACACTTGTCTCCCCTTTGCCGATATGCTTCCCGTGCATTATCAAAAGAGTTGTTAGTGAAATGGCCACTCCGACGCAAGTGAATGCCATGAAAAATACCGCTCGTCTCTTCCACGAGTGTGCGCATATCCTTTGCGCCTCTGTGATTGGTGGAACGGGCAGGTCGTGCTCCCGGGGAGAGTTGAACGCGTCGTATTCTTCGAACTCCTTGAGAGGTACGAGAGAACCGCTTTGGTCTATTCGCACCGGGTGACCGATCAGATCGGGATCGTTGTTCGGCAGAAGACCACCTTTAGAGAGAGAACATTTAATTTTCATTATTTCAAGATTCAAAGATATTTTTGCGTCGAAGATGGTGTTAAAATAAAAAAATGTGCTCATGTCTCGCTAGAGTCTAGCATGCAATAATACAATTAAAATTTAAGATAAAAAAATTCAACTACTTTGTGATTTGTAATAATAAAAAAAAAAATGTCACAAAAATTCCTGTCATTCAGCCATTAAAATATGTTCTTTACGCTTTAATCTGATAGGATGACCACAATTTGTAGTTTAATTTCAATGTTGTCAAATAGCCTATTGTAAAAGAATTCAAAAGTTGACCGACTTATGTTGTATTGTTTAGTAATTTTGTAAAAGCGTTAGTTCATCAATCGTTGTTGTTTTGCGTGTATATATATCAGTTGTGGATACATGTATTTGTTCATTGCTTTTTACATCAAACAAGAAGTAGTTACCTGTGTCATTGACCCACATGACTTGATAGCCGAGCTCTACCCCAGCGATTATGACGAACACCACTCCCGCCACCGTATACACCATGTATAGGTAGAAATATCTATATAGAATACAAACATACTAGGTTAAACCTTACGGTTTGGCAAGAAACGTCCATCCTATGTATCAGGTACCTATATATAATTAAAAAGGAAGAAACACACTACTGTGTCGCGACGCATCAGAAGCATCTCGGTTTCATGAAATGAGTGGAAACCATCCATCACAGTATTCGACATCTCTTCCGGCAAATATCTTCATCAATGCATTGATGTGACTATCAACTACTAAGTGCCAAATAAGGTGGCAATTCAGGCCGTTCAGCACTAAGTGCCAAATAAGGTGGCAATTCAGGTCGTTCAGCACTTAGTGCCAAATAAGGTGGCAATTCAGGTCGTTCAGCACTTAGTGCCAAATGAGGTGGCCGAAACAAAAAAAAACGAAAATTTGAGAAATGTGAATGTTATTTTGGTACCTCATATTTCCAAAAGTATCAACATACCTTCTGAATATATCAAAATGAAATTTGGCGTACATTTAGAACAAAGCCTAACAAAGATAATAGGCTACTTAATATACATGGCAATTATGGCAAATCCTCCTTTTTTAGGAGATGGATTTTCGGCAGAAAATGTTTATGTGATTATACCGAAGCCAAACTTAGTCAAACCACAACAAAAATAACTAAAAATCACTAGCTTGCCGTCGAGTTTCAGATGTTATTTAAAGGAAAATTCATTGAAGGAAGGATTTCAAATCGACAAGTTAATAAATTGCGATGTTTTTGAAATTGCGTATTAAAGAGTGGCCGGTTTGTTTAAGGTATTTTATTATTGAGCTTGGCTAAGGTATAGTAAAAAATAGCAATATATAATATAGATATAGAGAGATACTAACCTCGCATTATAATATCCAACGCAGTTGTCGAGCCACGGGCAGTGATGGTCCATAGCAAGGATACAACGGTCGCATACAGAGCAGTGGTGGGTACGTTGTGGCTTTAGATTGATGCACTTTTTGCACAAACTCGCTGCTTCTGTCAAGTGAATATTCTGTAAGTAAATAAGAATATGTAGTACTTGGTTTTATGTATGGTGCTGGTTCCACAGACATCGGTACCTAATCATCTAGGCTCAAAAGGTTAGCAATTTTGCAACAGGCATGTTGACTGATTTTGAGAATTTACTCTGATATGTTTTTAGACTCTACTAATGAATACAAAATATATATATTAGAATTACAAAAAAAACAATAAAAAAAAAACAAGGAAAATTGTGCTTTTTTAGATGCAATTTTAATTTCGGTCTAAAACGCTACAATACTCGTAGAGTCTATCTATGACGTCATCGACGCACAACCATCTGATGATACAGAATAACCATAAATGTTAACAGAAGTGAAAGTGAGACCCAATGGAGTATTATAGGTACAATTACAATACATAGCTCATTGCCTTTACCATACAGTCATTCTGTGCCTTTACAGTACATGTTGTGACGGAATGACGTCACAAATCAGTATGCTCTGATTGGTGATCAACGTGTCATGGTAGATTGATCAAATCAAAATCATCAAAATAAAATATACCTACATATATTGCGTGTTTTGTAATCTATGCCTCGGGTATCATTCGGTAAATGTATACATCTTGGTGATTTTTAGTTACTGTCACCATCTATTCATCTATCAGAAAATGAAAATACTGTAATATTACAAATGCGAGTACCAAACTCTTCTCTGTCCGTCTTACTGTCTATGTTTTACCTTAACATGATTGACGACTGATTGGATCTTAATGTAATTTGCAATGGTGTTCGTTCATTCGTCTTGATTTATAGAGAAGCTAGCGCATACGTATTAGTCTTCTTCAAATTCTAACACTAGTGTGTTGTCCCGGACTCAACAATATTGGTTCATCTAAAATACTTTTATTATATATTTCATTATATATTTCTTACTATAATACTGCCAACGGAAGTTAGTACAAAATATGAGATTATACATGGAATAATGAAAGTATAGTTATTTTTGCTACATACACGTGGAGGATATCCTGGATGAGTGGTCACTCCCATATAATAATGAAATATAATGTTCAGCAGTAGCCAATTCCCGTAGAATACCAGGCAGACAGTCAGTTGGGGATTCCGCTCCCACCAATATGGAAGCCCAACCCAGTAGGCTATCAGTACTACGGCTGTAGTCAGCACTGACACACAGAACACGAACATCTGAAATATCATTAAAATTATCTGTCAATTTACACTAATGATAAGGCCACATGAGCTGATGATAATTTCTTCTTGTGTTCTGATTTGTGTTAAATATAATTTTTTTAACAGATAAGACAACTCATTGTGAGTCACAAACAGGGGCTCAATTCTGCTAACCAGTCGCTTTACTGTGACAGAGGTATCGTTGCCGAATCGTCACGTTTAACCAAACTTGCTCAACGACCAAAGTTACATTTGATTCGTTTGACGAGAGGTGTTGCCTTTGCTTAATTCTAAGGTTTTTGTTATAGTACTTACCCGCACTTTGGGTATCTCTAAGAAATGAAATAAGTTGAAATAGTACGGGTGTGCTCTAACCAACTAAGCCACGAAACGTACTGAGGGTGGGGCGCGGGTTCGAGTCCCGCCGAAACCAAAAATTTTTGGGAACTTATTTAATTTTTTTTAGATATCCAAAGTGCGGGTAAGCACTATAACAAAAAACCTTAGCAGTTGACATGTCATCAAGGATGGAAGACCCTGCCTACGGTAGGTTCCCTCAAACTCAGCCCATGGAAGTAGGAAGACCCGACTAAAAATACTAAACTGAATTTATTTTAAACTTACCTTTCCTAAGTACTTGGCAAAGTTCTCTACAAATCGATGTATTGGTTCCAATAGGAAATCAATCACATAGTTATAATTCAAATGGTCATTGTAAGTTAGACAGCACATTACAAATGTGATTCGGGATAGCGTCAGACATATCTGTAATCTGAAATACAACAAAAGGTGAGTAGGTACCCATTGAGAATGGCTGGAGGATAAAAACTAAAAACCAGTGAAATTGCTTTATGGTGTCCAACTTAAATTTGCAATGGTATCGGTGCATGGTTAACATATTAGATTTTCCAACTGTGAGCTTTGTGGACTTATAGAAGATGTACATCATCTTCTGGCTGAGTGTGCACCAAGCCAGTTTTTAAGATCACTTTTGGAAACACACTTTAACTCTAGGTACTTTGTTTAATTTTAACATTTTTCAAGGCATCTCTAAGCGGCCCCACTTTGCACGGTAGCCAAGATTCTTTATAAAATGGTAGGTTTATATGATATTTTATTTATGAGATTGAATGTACTTATTAACAGGGCTGACATAGTATTTGGCTAAAAGCCCTTTTAATTAAATAAAATTTAATTAGGTATATAAAGTTATAACATAAAAGTACTGATCTACTACATGCCTAATAAGAGGTAAGGTACAAGAAGGCTATCGCTTACCGTGTCAAAGTGAGCAGGTTTCTGCATCTTTCCCTGCACCCTCGAACACCACCACTGACCGGGTTCTTCCACTTTATTAACACCATTATTCAGGTTTTTGTTGTTATTTGGTAATTAATGAACTACACTATCAGTTCTCGAAGCCGATGGGAACACACATGTTTAGTTACTTTACTTTATTATCTTTATTCATTTCATTCACAGACTAGGTAGAGATACCTCGTACGGTTGGCAACCCTGCATGGAAGAAAAGGTAAATAAATTCAATACAGACAGATTTCCAGTTAATTCAACTTCTTCAACTTCTTATTTCATGGCTCAAGTTACTTGAGCCATGTATTCATATGCGAACTTGACTCAAGTTTGCGCATCATAGAGCGAACTTGACTCAAGTTCACTCTATGATGCATCGATGAATATGAATACCTACCACAAAGATAGACGTATTATTACCTATACCTGACCTATAGTTAAGGTATTGCACCCATTTTTAAAGTGTCTCAATTAAGTTTTAAGCACCACTAAAGAAACAGGTAGGTACCTATCTGAATAACAAAAAAAAAACTTTTTTTTCTATCGATATGAGAATTTAAAATTTAGGTAGGTACATACATTTTCAAGATGCACGCGTAACAAGACGATAACGCTGGACGCAGTGGACTATGTTGCTGATGACAGGATACTATTTAGTTTGACTACACAGCCGTATGACATATCAACATTAACATTACATTAGTATGAGTCAATAGTGTTTAAAAAACAGTTTAGATAAACTGAAAACTTTGGATTAATTTTCTTATTTTATGAACTTTAACGAACATTTTCTAACTGCTTTTTGCCTAAGTTATCTCAATAACATATTTTTTTATTTTTTCTAATAAAGAGTAAAATACCTAACCTATTAATCTAACCAGGGCTTTTGATTACGATACTCTTACGCCGCTATTTTGTCGATACCGAAAAATAGCGGTAAAAAGATTAACGACAAGCTGAGCGAGCCGCCGAAATTTTGTTACCTTCATTTTCGGGTGGTCATTAATAGTTTGTGAAGAGTATCAAACATAAAATCAGCGAGCGGAGCGAGTCCTGAAACGATTGGAGCATTGGCGGCGGCGGCGGGTGCGAAAATTGTTAAGAAACGAATACATTATACCTAAGTATCAGAGAGTGGAGTGAGTCGCAACCTATTTTAAAATTGGCTTAGCAAGGAAAGCTACGATAGTGAGTTAAGCACAATTGTTTTATGCGATTTGCCACTAAATGGGACAACGGGTTATAAATTATGCCATATGTAGGTATTTATTTAGCAATCTTACCAGATAGAAAAATAAAACCAACGGCGACCGAAGCAAGCCGCAATTTTTTTCTCTTGTATGTCTGTGTTTGATTTTTCGGTGTCACCCCTTCGGGTACCCGGGGCGGACCGCCCCCCCCTCCCGCCCCCCCCCCCCCCACTTACGCCGTTAGTGTTGCTTTTGAATCTGTATAAAAAGGCCTTAGTATTTGTAGGACCACGATCCCTTGATCGCACACACTTGAACCTATAGGTAGGTAGGTAGGTATACATATTTTATAGGGCAGCTTAGGACATCAGGTAATGTTTTTCTGTTAGGTAATTGACCTCTATGTAGGTACCTATTGGTACTAACTTATAAGTCAACTAAAAATACCCACAGAAATATCAATAAAAGAATTCAAGGAACATAATTTTGCGTTTATTTTATGAATATACCTAATAATGATAAAAGAATTCAAGTTACACAGCTTTGCATTTATTTCATGAGGTACCTACAGATTAATAATCTAATATAAGTTATTAGGTAGGTACATAGTTATCATATTGTTATAAAACCAAATGACCATACCTTTTTTAGAGAGTCGGTTACCACCGCGAGTCGCGTATAGCCATAAATTCCTTTCTATTATTATTATTATATCGATACACTGGTTCATTGAGTAGGTAGGTACCTACCTACACACCTAGGTATCAATAATAACTCATATGTAGGTATATTTAGTTTATTTTAAAAATAAAAGGGCATCTAGGTACCCATATCGAAAGGGATAGATGCCCCGAATTTCCGTGGTAATGCCCCTAGGGGGCATATATCCCCTATAAGTACAAAGGTGTAGGTACTTAATATTGACAGCGTGTTTTTGAAGTTTTTTGTGTTCTGCAAAAAATAAAAAACAGGTCTGCAAAACTCAATTCCTACCCAATCAGTAATTGTTAAGTTAATAAAAACGGTTAGTTATGTGAGATAAAAGATTTAACTATCTTTATTCCTACGAAGTACCTACCTACTAACGAAAAATTCATAATTTAAAAAATTACTCTTTATGGCCCTTTCAATAAGTGGGTCATCTATCCAGGTTTACCCGAAAGATTTACTTACGCTAAACGTTGAAGCTTCGAATAAAATTGTATAAAACGAGGAAAAAAATCTCACTTCTCACTAATATTATAAACGTGAAAGTTTAGATGGATGGATGGATAGATAGATGGATGGATGTTTGTTCCTTTATCACGCCAGAACGGCAAAACGGATCTGGATGAAATTTGGCACAGAGATAGATTATAGTCTGGAATAGGACATAGGCTACTTTTTATCCCGAAATTCCTACGGGAACGGGAACTACGCGAGTGAAACCGCGAGGCGGTGCTAGTAAACAATAAAAAACTAAGCTAGGTAAGGAGGTAATAGTAGTTTATGCAACTGTGCATAATGGAGGGCATTACAACACAAGTGTGGGTTTAAGAAACGAGCCGAAGGCGAGTTTCTTAATAGCATCACACGAGTGTTGTAATGCCTAATTATGTACAGTTGCATACACTACTTTATCTACCCAAATATCATAAGGGCTCTATGATGGGTTCAGGAACCATAGGGAAATGACCAGCATTGTTACCAGTGTAATGCAATAAAAAATAAATTGAATAGATACAGAAGCAAATTATTTACTATAGTAATGGTAGTTAACATTGACAGTTGTTCTGAGTCACTATCACTCATTTTCGACAGAAATAAAACAGAAATAAAGAACTTATTCAACTTATCAGAAAATTTGTCTACTCGTAACTGGAAATAAAAAGCTAACGAACAAATGACAGCTCGAAATGGCGGCGTTTCGAATATCTGTATTTTTTTTTAATCATAGGCAAACGAACAAATTCACTATTCTTGTGTCACTCGAGATCAAAATGTCGTGCGATTTTTAGTTAGAATGTAGATACAGTATAGCACACTCACTTGAATTTGACACCTATTCCAAATTTAAACTCTATAACCTACGGTTTTCAGTAGGTTATGAGTTCATTACAGTTCCGTTTATTTCTGTTGGTTGGTAATGCTGGTCATTGCCTATGGTTTTTGAACGCATTAGAGAGGGTT
Source organism: Eupithecia exiguata (assembly GCA_947086465.1). Lineage (NCBI taxonomy): Eukaryota > Metazoa > Arthropoda > Insecta > Lepidoptera > Geometridae > Eupithecia > Eupithecia exiguata. Next base: position 8,991,482 of record OX352226.1, read on the forward strand.
TATGATATTTGGGTAGATAAAGTTATATTTCCAAAACAACAAAAAACATTCATCATGCAATATGACGCTTTACAATTAAACAAAATTCAGGTAGGTAGGTACACTATTACCATTCATGCAATAATATATATTTAGAAGCGCGTCAAGTTCAAATTTATATTAATCTAAAATAAAAATTTTTGATGTTGATTTTTAAACACAATTTATGGTTATTGTCGTTTTGAGATCTGTTTTTTAATAATCGGCTCCAAGCATGTGGATATCAGATTTTTTGTTCGGATTAGTTAAAATAATTTGCAGCGAATTCTCAGCTCGACTACAAAAGAAGGTAACTTAAAAGGTGAAAATATTGTGATTCACATTATAATTTTGATAAGAAGTAAAGTAAGTAGTTTATTAAAGAGTGGGTTAAACATAACATACTTGAATACTATTTTACAGCAAATAACTGGTCCGGTTTCCATCAAGAAAAGCAGTGTGGTCATTTATTTTAAAACTACCTACCACGAAGTCCGAATAGTTTGATACAAAGCATATTAAAATACAATAAGAGATATACAAAATTAGTGAGATATATCGCAATAAGCGCGTTTAGAATTTAGAAGTCAGATCTCTATCGCTAACTTTGCTTTTTGAGGCAAACCGGTCCTAAGAATACACATAAAAATGTACATAATAATACATCACAGTTGACAAAGTTTATTGAACATTTTATTATTCATTACATTACATATAACGTAAACCTTTGACTTAATTAAAATATTTTTTTAGTTTTCTACGATACATAGGTACTTATAGTGATTAGACTAAGTCATTTATTAATATATTCAGAATGTATCATATATATCCTATTTAGGTTGAGATCAAAGCATTCTGCATTCTTTAGCGTATATGAACGGAACGTCAGTAGAAGTTATTAACTTATTCTATTTTTTATTTTATCTATACTTAGCTTGGGGTAAGATGATATTGTGTAAATTATCAGGCGTGAAATACTTGAAACATAGCCTGACGTTTAAATCCAGTCAATTTTACCGGTAAATGCGTAACTAGGTAGGTACATTATTTGTATTTATGAATATTTTTACGATCCTACATCTTAGTACGCTCAACATTTAGTACGAAATACACTTAGTACAATAAACTTTATATATTTCACCAATTACTTTTGAATATTATAGTACGATAATAAAACTTGGATCACGAAATAAATTGTTTTCATACGATAGACAGGACCATAAATTATTTATGTCCACAACAAGTCAGTAAACTTGCATTATCTATGCATTTTAATTTTAAGTAACCTTGTGACAAGTTGATAACATTTACTACAAACTTCCTTAACCAATGATTGATGATTTGAAAAATTATTCAAGTGTTGTCTTCTAAGGCAAACATCATGTTTTACGTTAAGCGTGTTTGGAATGTGGTTAGGTATGGAATTAGGTTTTAAATACTAAATACTGTTTAACTATAGTAAATACTGCTATACACAAATATCATAGAAGGAAAAGAAACGAGGAAGGGGAAGACCGAGAATTAACTATGATTTAGATCAAGGTGAAGGTGTCATGTTACGAAATGACAGCGGCTTTCTCCGAAGTAATTAAAGAAGTAAAAAGTTAGAGAAAGAGCTAGGCTCTTTTATTCATAATAATTTACACAAATATACAAGAACAGTACCTAGAATGGGTACCTACGATCGTTAAAAAGGTTATACCGCTCATTAGTATATTAATGAATGACACACTGGTTATTGGTAATGATTTACTGTTCCTTTTAAACCATTTCAACAATACTGCCGTCGTAGGAAGAAAAGTCGCAACTACCGTTTTTGACCATTATGACTGATATTGCCTTACAGAAAAATCTCAAACTTCATCTGGATTTAAAGATATACTTAATGTAGATTTTTAACTTAGCAAAGTATTTAACTGTTTTTCTAGGTTAAAAGGCCAGCCAAGTTCCGCTCTAACTTATTTTTATCTTGTCCTTCATTTAAGCTTGCTAATCATTAGGATCAATTCTACGGATCTTCGCAGCCATCATCATTAATTCAATTTCTATCGGGAGGGGCGTCAAACAAGGATACATTTAAAAATAAAACAAATAAAAACTATGGAAAGACTGCAAACACATTAAATGAATATTCCCTTGCAAAGACAGGAAAACAACAAACACGATACTCAAGATGAGCCGTGAGGACCTAAGGTCAATGGTGGGCATCATCACAAGCCACTGTGAGCTGAACCATCATCTTTTCAAGGCGGGAGCCACAGACAGCAGCCTGTGTCGTGGCTGCCTCCAGGAAAAAGAGACTGTGAAACATGTTGTGATTCACAGCACGGCCACAGAGGAGACCAGAGGGAAAACGGGACTGAAAAGTCTAATATTCCTCTATCAAACCTGTCCACATCCACGCAATGCTGAAATGAAGCTGTCAATCGCCAAGTCCTGCTCCGGTACTTCCAGGAGCTGGGCTGTTTAGGCAGGGGGACAATCATCGAGTACATATCGCTCGCTGGAGACAATGCACAATACACTCCTATGCGAGATGTCAGTGCAAATCCTAGTTCCCTCATTTAGAATTAGAAGGATATATTCTTGCCTAGTGCGAAGGAAAGGAAGACGTATTCAAGAAACTCAATTGGGTAAAACGTGGCATTTCAATCGCACATCTGAATGAGTTAGCTTCTCAGATAAAAGTTTTTTTTCTCCAACACTCTACAAGAACTACAAAACACGATTCAAGAACTTCATGAAGCATCACAAGCGATTAGTTTGGAGGTGGACCGAAATAAAACCAAAATTATGACATCAGACACTAAAACCACGCTAGCATTAGCGTAGACGATACTGTAATAAAGCGTGTAAGTAAACAACCAAGATATCGAAATAGAAAGACGAATAAGAGTTGCGTGGGCCGCTTTCTCTAGACTTGAATTCGCCTTCAACCTGAACCTTACCAGACTACAAAAAGCTCGCACATTCGACCAGTGCGTCCTACTAGTTCTCACATACGGAGCAGAAACTTGGGGGACCACTAACGCTATTATCCTCAAGCTCAAGGTTGTTCAAAGGGCAATGGAGAGAAAGCTAGCAGGTATAACACCGAGGGATAGGAAAATAAAAAGAGACAAAAAAGGAAAGTGTACACATTAGTGAGCGAGTTAGAAGACTTCAATGGGAGTGGTCACATAGCCCACAAAGAGACATCATGATGCAAGAAACTTTTGGAGTGGAGACTATGACCAAGAACGTTGGGACATGAGATGGAAGGACGACATCAAAATGATAGCGAGCAGCAACTGGACCTTAACTGCACAAGGTAGAAGGAACGGAAGAGTTTGAAGGAGGCTTACACCAGTCTACTGGTCATCGGAGGCTAGAAAGAAGAAGACATTTTTTGTATCCTTATCCTCACGATACGAAGAATTATCCTCACCTAAGAAATGAGGTCAAATCCTCGAAGGTTGCAACGATTTTTCAATAACGACATCATACTTATTAATTCTTAGACTTCGTTTTTCACATATTCCACATCAGCAATAAGCCTTTTAATAGCGGAATTTATCCGCCCTTGCCTATAAACAAACGAAAAGAACCGAACAAAGCGCAGCGCTTCAGTTTAGACAGAACTTATTATTCGTATTTTCTCATATTCAGTTCTGACGTAGTTACGCGTAATCTTCCTAGGACGGCATAATAACAACATGGTCAACATCACATACAACGGGAGTACCTTTATTCACTTATTGGTCCATCACACTTATTCCATTACTGGTGACGAGGGCTACGATTATATTTGGCACAAACTATCAATACAATACAAATACACATAGTCTTCTACGTGCCAACGATTGCGATGAAACTAACAATTATATTTACATCACATTGATAACCCTGTACAAAGGTGTTTATTCAGTCGACATCAAAAGCATTATTATGTCGGTTCTTACCTGAAAAAATGCATTCACTCTCTAAGGCCCGAACTATGAAAGCTTGCTCAGTCATAGATGTATGCTTGAGTGACGTTCCTGCCATAGGAAAGCGTCTCTCAAGCATAGATCGATGTTTGAGCAAGCTTACATAATACGGGCTTTAGTGCCTTTTCATACGTCCAGGTTTCCGGGTAGCCAGTTGCGAACTGTATGGGCCTTTACGCTTTCACACGTACCGAAATAATTAGCAACTTGCCGCCGGTTACCCGGTACCGGCTACCCAGCGACCGGTGCGTGGGAATATGCACTAGCCGATTTAAAACGGAATCACTGAATATCACGAAAACGTTATCACCATATTTTGTCCCTAATAGGTACTTTAGTCGTCGTTAGATGCGCTGCGTCGTGGGTTCGCTAAATTTTTCCAGGCGGACCAGGCTTCAGACAGATACAATATAATCTGTTTATTCCCTGTAAATGATCCCTATGGTCATTCGTCTTCCTTATAGTACGGCCAAAATAGTAGTGGCCACATTTGATGGCGGCAGTACACAGTCGCCGAGGCGTCTCGTTGAATGTCTCGTGATGTCTCAGGTGCTCGTTATCTCAACGAGAGGCCATGAATGTATATACATTGTCGCTCACGTTTGCCTCGCGAGGGGCGAGACGAGCGTAACATGTACACACTCGTACTTGGCCTGTCTCGGGTTGTCTCGGCGAGTGTGTACTGCCGCCATGGCCATGCATGACAGTTGTAAGTCTTAGCTTGATTGTCAGGTGACATGTTTGTATACCTACAATCAAATAATCGATTTTGGGCGGTTTTCGATTTGCATGTTTATAAAGAAAAAAAATAGTTTCAAATATCTCGATAGGTGGCAGGGCGCGTCAACTGGAAATTAGGGTACGTCAATGTCAAATGAAAGGAAACAACCTTAAACGTCAAAATAGACCAATTAGGAAAATTCAAATTTTTTCCTTTCATTTCACATTGACATACCGTAATTCTAATTGACGCCCTGCCACCTATCGAGATACTTGGAACTATTTTTTTCTGTATTATTACAAATCGAAAACCGCTCATTATTAATGTATTTATACACCTGTTATTGGAATTAAAATTAGTAACAAATTAAAACTGAATACGTTCCGTAGTATCGTACAAAATTTTGACAAAGATCTCCAAAAAACGCCGAAAAACTCCCGTTTCGTTTCATTTTTAAATGCATTTAAGTTAAAAGCTTAAAGTGTCCCGTTGGCTAACTTTGAGTACGAAACTAAAACAAAATAGCAGGTTCTCATTTCTTTTTAAAACAGATAATTAAAGTTGATAGTAGGTATACTAGATTAGGTGGGTATAATAAAATAAGAGATATGAAAATTAAGAAGTCGGTTCAAATTGTCGTCGAAATTTCAAAAGAGATCTACAAGGGAAAATCGTATCAAACGAAAGGAACCTGAACATTATAAAACAGTTTTTGATGCTGTTCTACGTTTCGTACTTTTTGAACATTTGTGAAAAAGTAAAAAAATGACAAAAAAATGCGCCAGGATCTTCGTTATTGTTGTCAGTAATAAAACATACACAAACCAAGCTAAGATTCTCTGAGCAAGAATAAAGCAAGGAGGTGCTATGTACATCTAAGTTTCGTGAATAAAAACTCCTTGTCGGCTCAACAACTGCCAATATTCTGGGTAGAGTGCTTTTCACGAAAGAAGTCCACTAGACGTGGCGCTGTCGTCAGTCCGACCGAAGGAGGTAAGTGAATTTTGCTTAAAATTAAATTTAGTTTCACTAATTTCCGTGGGACTTCTTTCGTGAAAAAGACTTGAATATCATATTTAAAAAGGAAACGTGTACACTAAAGTGACCTTGTAACAACGTTCAAAAAATTCAAGTGAAGAGAAAATCAATAACATTTTATTTCTTATATGATAATAACTTAAACCTTAAAATGTTACTCGTCTGAGTGCTTATTTGCTAAGCCTAAAAAAATAAAGTTATTGACTCCTGTTCAGTCGATCATCGTTATCATCAACATATCATACATAAATGATAGACAATCCCTGCTGAACATAGTAACTACTTTCCGAAAATCGCTACATAGACCGGTCATGCCATGCGCTACCCGCATCTAGCAGCGTGGTTCAGTTTACATGCATAGAAACAGAATAGGGTATATGCATCGCTTTTTTATTGATTTCTTATGTTATTTCAAAATATGCCACCCAAAAATTTTTTAATTAGGAACAAACGGAAAATAAAACTACACTCGGTGTCGGGTGATAAAAATGCTGTCCTTTTTCGGTGAGGTAACAGTTCAGTTTGTCAACTCAAAGTGCTTATTTTCCTTCAATCAAAATAAAATAAGAAACAAATGAATGATAAAAATCATCATGTTTGGTTTTTGTCCACTTCTGTCTAATAAAGTATTTTCTTTCTGTTTTTTTTTTTCAAAAAATATATCCTGCTAAAGCTTCATGAAAAAACGATGAACGGTGACCTCACGTTTAGAAATTTTGCGATTGCGTCTAGATTTTATTAGATGCAATCGCAACATTTCAAAACTTTTCACTGATTAGATTTCACAATAAAAATATCAAAATATACAAAAATAAATATGCAGATATATTTCTATATCAAAAAAGAATACAATTAAAAATAATCAGCTTTTTTGAAGTTACATGCATATACCCTATTGTTTAATAATTTTACCACAGTTTATTGTTTGAAGCAAATCTTTAAATTTACTTACGAGAGGCCCAAAAGTCCGCGGAACGGGGGGAGGGGAACCTCACACTCATCGGATGCTCATTTAAGTTAATTCTTAGCCCTTTGAGATCACTCTTTTACGAGATATCGCTTAGCAAACAAATCAATCCAGAAAAAAACTGCACAATGGAAGGATACATAATGGATAAAATTGAGTTTTGTGCTGTTATCAAGTTCCTTACCAAGCAAGGAAAACCTCTGCTAACCATAATAAACGGATTCCTGTATTTATGGAAATCAATGCCCTGGTAAAACCATGATTTACAAGTGGCATCGTCTTTTCAAATAAGGCAGAGTCGATTGAAGACGACTCCCGCCCAGGACGGCCGGCTGAAGTCATCAAACCGGATAACGTAGAAAAAGTTGAAATATTTATATAGGAGGATGCTCGTTTGGAGAAAAAACCGCTTTCTGCGATAGTAGGAGTATCAGATTATATCTAATAACCATTCTGAGGATCCTACACGATCATCTTGTCAAAAGTCAGTGCAAGATGGGTGCCAAGAATGCTCATGCCGTTTCACAAGCAACTAAGAATCGAAATGTCAAAGCTCTTTTTGGAGCTGTGTAGCGAAGAATCTACCCTTATTTTGGAGCAGATTGTTATCATAAAAAAATTGGGTTCATCACTTCGAGCTTGAGTCCAAACAGCAGTCGATGCAGTGGCATAAAAAGGGTACACCACCCCCTAAGAAGTTTAAGGTGTCGGAGTGGGCTGGAAAGATTATGGCTACGATTTTTTGGGATTGTGAAGGAATCCTGTTGATCAACTACAGAGAAAAGGGAGTCACAGTCAAAGAAAAGGCGGAGAAAACTCTCAAGCGATGTGTTGCTTTTGCAAGACAAGGCACCAGTTCACAAGAGCAAAGTTGCATGGCTGATCTAGACCGGTGTGGCTTTGAATCACTTGTCCACCCACCTTACAGCCCGGATCTGGCCCCCAGCGGTTATTTATTTCCAAATTTGAAAAAAGAACCAAGGGGGAAAAGTTTCAATACGACGAAGGAGTTAAAGCGACAATTTTGGCTCTTTTTGAGGGCAAAGGAGTTTTTATTTTATTTAATGGGATATACATAAGCTAATTTCTCGATCTGAAAAATGTATTAAACTCAGAGGTATGTTTATTGAAAAGGAAAAACAGTTTTGCTGTTTTAATTTAATTACAACTGAACTTTTGGGGAGGACTTTTGGACCTCCCTTCGTAATTTCCATTATTAAAATAAATAGAACCATTAGCAAACTGGAAAAAATTGTCTAATTGCCGTTCTTACTTTGGTAGAAAAATTAAATTCACGTTTCCGTCGTTACAAGGTCACCGCTACATTTCTGTACTATAAAATGGCCTATTAATTTGGCCGTACTATAGAGAAGGTGGCTATGGCATCCAATGTGCGGAGGACGGCCGTCATCCTTTTCGATAAGTGCCTTGTTGACAGCATTAACATCTGTAAAAAAAAAGCGTATTATCAGCAACATCCGTTTTGGCGTTGCTGGTAACAAATATATCGGCACATTTTCGGATTTATAATACTAGCAGGATCCAAAGGAATGGTGGCCAAGAGACGATTAATGACAAATAGGCCTAAATCATCATCATCATCATCAGCCAATATTAGACATATCCAGTAATGAGCGCCATAGCGTCCTGTCTCCAGCTTGCCGTATCCAGCATCTGCCTAGCTGTATTCGTTGAGGGCTAGTGACCATTATCTCCGCGCTGACCATGCGGGTTGGGGATCGCAGTTCGGTGGTGCAGTTGTTCTACAGGGGGCGCTGCTGCCCGCCCCCTGCAGACATAGGTAAGTAAATAATAATAAATAATGTTGGACCATTGACACAGCATCATCTAGCCCTAATCTAAGGGGAATAAACGTTTCCAGTTGCCATTATGGTATTAAAAACATACATACAACTTTCCAGCGGGATGGAGCCAATCGACGATGGAAATTTTAAGGTCGTCGTCAAAATATAAGCTAAGTCAAAGTTAAATGTCACATTACTCACACTTGACGTTTTCGTCGGTCGGCTCCATCTTGTCAGATTTAATGTATTTGTTTTTGTACCATGTGATGGAAACCGAAATCATTTATACCCAGCCTCCCCGGCTAGCGATCCATTAGATGGGAGACTTTAGTGTAATTGCACAGCCGAGTAAGGAAGAATTGGATGAGGGTGACACAGGCAGGACAAAATGGCGTAACAGTGGCTTATCTTTCAGTGGGTGCTCACAGTCTGAGATAATCACACTGATATTATAAATGCCAGAGTTTGGATGGATGGATGTTTGATGCTTCTTCACGCAAAAACTACGGATCGGGATGAAATTTTGCAAAAATGTTGGTGGCCTGGAATAAAAGTCTACTTTTTATACCGCAAATCAATCCCCATGGGAAAGAAATATCCTAAAGTTTCCATAGAAGTAACGTGCGAGCCCGGGGGCAAAAATTAGAAGGTAGGATAAAAAAATACCTGTATCTCCGATCGCAGCGGCAAAATAGCAATAAGCCACCACAACCAGCAGGGTCCATTAGGGCTGCGCCACCACTCGCCTTCCAGACTCATCTCGGGGAAAGGGCCGAAATGCTGCCCTATGTCGATGCGAAGGGCTTCATCCAGCGAAGGAAGCCACTCCTGGGCCTTATCCTTGACCTGCTGCCCCAGCTTTTGTATATAGGCGACCGACATATCTGATGAAGGAACTATGTCGGTGTGGTCCTGCACCCTTGCGTAGGGACATCTAAAATAATAAAATAATACGCTTTTTAGGATTCCGTACCCCAAGGGTGAAAACGGGACCCCATCACTAAATCTTCGCTTTCTGTCCATCTGCGGGCCGTATCTGATGAACCGTAAACGGTAGACCATTGAAATTTTCACAGAATATGCATTTATCTTGCCACTATAATAACAAATAGAATAATAAAAAATATAATAACATAAAAAAATAAAATTTTTTGGCTATCTTTGCTCTATTTTGTCGAGGCTGTATCTCTTGAACCGTAATAGCACAGACCAGTTAAATCTAGACAGTAGTAATTTGAAAAATCGACCAATTATATGCGAAATAGTAAATTTTTATGATTTAAATTATCGTATTTTTTGGTATATCGTGTTTTCACATTTGATGATCCAAAGATATAATGTTAAATTCTTTTCAAGTTTTTCTCCATCCTTAAGTATAATAATAATAAACAGTTATATTGAGATCTAGGTCTACTTTGAATAAAAAAATCTGCTAGGGTGTCCACTTAATAATTAATGATTTGGCCTTTATATTAAAAGATCCAACTGGTTCAGGATCGTGATGCGTGGAGGAATCTGTTGAATGCCTTTACCGAACATTACCACTGATGGGCACTGTTGGGCAAGTTACTTTTTGTTATCTCACTAATATTATAAACGTGAAAGTTTAGATGGATGGATGGATAGATAGATGGATGGATGTTTGTTCCTTTATCACGCCAGAACGGCAAAACGGATCTGGATGAAATTTGGCACAGAGATAGATTATAGTCTGGAATAGGACATAGGCTACTTTTTATCCCAAAATTCCTACGGGAACGGGAACTACGCGGGTGAAACCGCGAGGCGCTGCTAGTTTTTGTAATAAGGCTTAAAATGACAACTCTTTTTATGAAAAGTTTTAAAACTTTTTAGGGACATTGTTCACATGCGGTTTGGTTCGTCAAAATCTACGGTTAATTCAACGTGCGTAGGCACGGTCTATGAATCACCACACCATGGAAGCGTTCTCAATCCCATTCTTTATGTAAGCAGGTATACAAGCTGTGTGAATTTATGAGTGCATGCTTACCCATTTATAATCAATTTGTCAATGATGCGGAACCGAGAGACTCCAACGGTTGACAGAATGGAATTGCCGTTTTCCAATTCTGTGTAGTCACGAACATCCACGATCTGAAGAGAAAGAGCATTACTCAATTAATATACCTACTCCATCCGCTGGTTTATTTTCTTCTAACAATATTGGTTCATTAAAACAATATAAGTTTCATATACTGGATGGCGCAAAAGTAATAGCATAGTGTGAATGTGCTTTAATTTTTCAAATGGCGTCAAAAGTTACTGTGCTTTTCAACGTTTCCATGAAAATGTTGGAAAAGTAACGCATGCAATTCCGCGGGCAGAATATGTTAAAAATAAAGTTAAATTAATTATTTGCATTGCACATTCATATAACGTTGAAATGCACTGACCGTTCCGTAGTTAGTGTAGGTATCGTTCCCCAATGACGCTAACATGCCGAACCGGCGCATGCCCTTATCCAGCACAGCGCGAACCACTTTACGGTACTCCGCGTCGAATATCATCAGTGGGCAGGTGATGCTGTAGCAAAAAAAAATACAAAATATATTAAACCGGGTTAAGCTTGTCGCACACCTGAAAAGCACCGTTGCGACGCAGCACAAAACTGTGCATTCAAATATGGGCTTAAACCCGTAACATTAAGATATATTTTATTGACGGCATTAGATGACATACAGCTTGCCGACCAACGAGTGGTCCGCAACCTTGTGGAAGCATATTATATTGGTAAAAGAATTTTCAAAATTGGTTCAGTAGATTTTCCATTTTTTGTGTTAATATATGTATAGCCTATGACACTCAAACTGTTACAAAAAAGCTTAGCCTGTTTTAAGTACCTAAAATTTATAATAAGATACCGAAGTCCTTTATAAATCGTAGTGAGATTATGTTTAAAGCTTAATTAACACAACTATTACTAGTGCTATTAATAATATTAATGACTGTAATGTAAGTAGACGGTCTGAAACTTTGACACTTTTATTTTAGGATAAATTTTATAATACAAATATAATTTTAAATATTTGCATGCCTAATTTTAAGGTAGAATATAAATGAAATATTTAATATATTTAAGACCTACAACTATAGCAAATCTTTGGTTAGTCAAGACAAATATACATATTAAAGAAGTTAATTTTAATATTAAAAGTTTCTTACTCTGGAAAGGCTACAGTGCAGGCGAACACCGGAGTGAGTTGCGAATCAACCCCTGGGTTATTGTGTGTGATCGCACTCAGCAAAGCAGATACCATTTTCGTGCTATCCGTCTGAAAAACCATAAACAGTTAATAATGTACCTACGCCAGTTACCCTAAGTGCACTAAAGTGCTAAAACACTTGCTATCTACTATAAATCTCCTCTCTACTTCTTACTATAAATCTCTATTAAAGTTAATCATTAGTCTAAAGTTGATAGTGATTTATAGTAAGCTAAGTCGCTTGTTTTGAATAGCTGAGAAAAAATAAGCGCGTTTTAAGTTTGACGGTTGTTGGTATCCGTGGGCCGGCTTTGTACCTCCCGAACAGAGCCCTGGGTTTGCATTCTCGGCTGTATCAAGAGGCCATCGAGATTAATTTTATACATGGGCAGGCTAGGCGCACTCCACGATCGTGTCAAATTCTACAAATTAGAGGCTGAGACCATAAATGTGCAAACACACAACGCGTCAGACAATTATTATTTTCATGAAATCGTATGAGATAGAACGCACTACGCGTCAGTGGAACTGCGCGACTTTTTTGGTGATTTGTTCTAATTTGACGCGCGGTGCCGCGGTCGCGCAGTTCCACTGACGCGTAGCGCATTTTACTCTTAAAAGCACAAAATCATTAAATTTTTTCGCAAAATTATCTGTACTGATTTCCTCTGCTCCCTGCTCGGCTTTTTGTTTATATTAGTCAGGATAAGATAAAACACCCCTTAGAGCTATAATTAAGGGGTGTATTCTTAGGACAAGCATTACCTCTGTAAGATTAAAATCCCTCAGATCAGAGGAGCAAAGTGGGCAGAGCTGCCTACGCTCTAAGGTGCGTTTGATGCAGATACGGCAAAAGGTGTGGCCGCAGGTCGTGGTGACTGGGTTTTCCATTAAGTTGTAGCACACTGGGCATTCTAAAATCGAGTTGTCGATCCAAGCGGTGGCTTGTTCAAAGCGCACAGACTTGTACATGTTACGGATAAAACGCTGCGGGTCGCTCGGGTCTAGAATTTCTATCACCTGGAAAAAAATCCATACTTAATGTTGTTAATTGGAAATAATATACTTATATATGGATACTACCAGCTACCCAAGCAACGTGCGGTCAGCTTAAAATAAAACCGGCCAAGTGCGAGTCGGACTCGCGCACAAAAGGTTCCGAACCATTATCTATAAAAACGGCAAAAAAATCACGTTTGTTGTATGGGAGCCCCCTTAAATATTTATTGTATTCTGTTTTTTAGTATTTGTTGTTATAGCGGCAACAGAAATACATCATCTGTGAAAATCAAAATTTCAACTGTCTAACTAACACGGTTCATGAGATACAGCCTGGTGACAGACGGACAGACGGACAGCGAAGTCTTAGTAATAGGGTCCCATTTTTACCCTTTGGGTACGGAACCCTAAAAACAATGTCAGCCTAGTAAACACATATCTCAAAAAACGCTAATTCTTACTCTTAATTGAAATTTGAAGTAGAAAGAAATCAATTTCTTGCCTGCACATAAGTGCAGCAAAATTTTAATAAACTTTGTCATTTGTGGCAGCTAAGGTCAACGGTGATACCTACCTTAGTCAGCAGAATTTTCGCGAACCTCGCAAAGCGGTTAGAAGACGCTGCGACGTGTGCCAGCTGTGCCGCCGCGTCGCGATGGCGTCCCCAAAACAATAAATGACGGGCAAACTGCAGACGATACTGCAAATTAAATAACAACATTTTCTAAATATCCAATCTAAAATAGAAGGCAAAAGTGGATAGCACAGTAATAGAAGGAATGTCACAATAGAGAAGAAGCCTGGGGCCTATTTTAATTCTCCAACACGAAATATCGTGTTTCGTTTCGGCCAATTGGTACACGCTAATCCATCGGATTTGTACTCTTTGGGTCAGATCACACCGTGACGCGACGTGACGTTGCGCGCACATTGATTCAAAATATGACATTAATTACTACGCAAAAAGATACAAATTAGTGCAAGCACGACGCCGTGAGGTTTTTTGTATTATGTCAATAAAAAATTTACCTGTTTGCGTAGTAAATAAAGTTATATTTTGAATGAAAGTGAGCGCAGCGCGGCGTCGCGTCGCTTCTCGGTGTGAGATGACCCCAAGAGTACAAATTTGCAAAAAAAAAACGAAAAAAATAATTCATTGCGTATTTCGGAGAACAAAAATAAGCTTTTTGTTTCCAGGTGGATTATTCAGCTTAAATATGCTGGAATATGAATCCTCACAGGAGCATCTGTTTATAATTCTGAGTTTCTTATTCCCATATTCAGGTCAAATAGTGGTTTTGTTCGTCCAATACGCGATTCGTCCAATGAAAATTTTAAACGCGTTTTGTCTCACGCGTTTTTCGTCCAACCCGATCAATCCTTTGGTAAAGTGCTTTTCACGAAAGAAGTCCCGCAATAATTAATTTAAGTAATTTTTTTCATTATAGATTCACTAAATTCATTTGTTCGCACTACCTACAGCGCTGCGTCTAGTGAACTTCTTTGGTTAAAAACACTCTAGAAATGTGTGCGAGGGCTCCTTCATAATTATTATTTATTAAACTAACATCAGGTGTGATCGCCATTCGTGGAAGTGGCAAGTCTCTAGTCCAATTGTGAGTTAAATAACTCTTGTGTGGCTTTTTGAGCAGATTGGAACGCATTGAGTACTTCATAACCCTCCCTGTAAATAAAAAAAAATATAATTATTATTTTCGTTCACAAGTTTCAATACAACAGTAATGGAATAAATTGCATCGTTAGGAAGACCAAGAGTATATTTAATTCGATGCACCGAGGGCAAAGCGTATTGCTTAATAATAAGTACTTAGTAATAAATATAAAATACATGATTACAAGAGAATTTTCGCGTAGAATATTTGTATCGCTGCGCTCGTAGCTACAAATATATCCTAGATATCCTACTAACATTAAACATGCGAAAGTTTCTGAAGATGGGAAGATGTGTCTACCTACATGTCAAGAGACAACGCTATCTATTCTCTGTATTATCTATCTATTATACGAATCGAGATGAAATTTCGCACACGTGAAGTCTGTACGTATAGGTACATTAACATAATGGGCTACTTTTTATTTTCGAAAAAGCGTGCAAAATTGCAGGTAGAAGCTGTATAGCGGTATAAAGCGCGTAGAACTACTTGAAACAAGACAGCTACTGTAACTTTATCTATTAGCAAGGTTCACCTAAAGAAGCTTCAAATGGATAAATACTTACAACAGCGCTAATACCGGTAAATATCTACGCCAATAATATATTATGTATCCGTAGTTGCATGGGTACATAATATATTATTGGTGCGGGTTACAGTACATTTTTATATTTTTAAGGTTCCGTACCTCAAAAGAAAAAGGAACCCTTATAGGATCACTTTGTTGTCCGTCTGTCCGTCTGTCAACCCTCTTCTCAGAAACGCGTGGAGGTATCGAAATGAAATTCACATCATATACTCAGGTTCGTAACCTCTTGGAGCCTTGTTATAAATAAAACCAAGTCAGCGCAATCAAAAGTTACAGCCGTTTATTGCCCAATTTTTTTTAATTTTCCATGTGAATCACATGCACACAAAACCTATAGGGTACTTCCCGTTGACCTAGAATCATGAAATTTAGCAAGAAACAATGTCTTATAGCACAAGTAAAGGGAAAAATCCGAAAACTGTAATATTGTAAGTCTATTGATCACAAAAGAATATGTTTTTGATTCTCACCATGGACCAAAACCTATAGGGTCTTTCCGTTAAGCTAGAATCATAATATTTGGCAAGAAACATGGTCTTATATTATATAACTAATATATACCTTTCTAATTGAGATGTGCAAGTATGAAAAGCGTGAAATACGCTAATAGGAACGTGCTAACATCATTAAAAGGATTAGAAGATTTTTGTATGGAGAGTAGCCCTAACATCTGTTTAATTTTCAAAAAAGCGGGGCACAATAAAAGATGTCTATTTGGTTCTATTTGGACTTATTAAGTGTTAAATGTCTTAACATAATGTCTTAAAGCGTCAGATTTCTGAGATATTCACCCAAAAAAATAACTATTGCTCCCATGAATTTTTTGATATGTAAATATCTCAGAGACCTGACGCTTCAGGAAATCATGTTCAAGGTTATTTTTTTATTTATGTAAGTGTCCCCTACTCAACGATATTGTGCGCCGTGATTTTTAAAACAAGAAACAGTGTGACACACAAGAATATTTTGGACCTAACGTGTAAACGACGTTAGGTCCAAAATCTTCAAATCCCTTTTATAGTTTGAAAACGAATATTGTCCATCTAAGGTGAAAAACAAGCCTGAGAAACGTATATAAATACATAGTGATAATAAGTGGCATAACATATAAATAATAAACAAAAATAAAATCAAAAAGGTTAATTATGTAATATAATAATAATACTAATTATGTACACTAATATTATAAAGAGAAAAGATGTTTGTTTGTTTATCATATCCATTCGAAATCCAGGTAGCGTGGTCTCTGCCAAAAAGTGAATTAAGAAGGGCAAAATTTAAATAAAAAACATAGTTTTGGCTACTTGCTAACGACCTCGCTGTGAGGAAAATAATCAAACAGTAAGCGCTAAGAAAGATGATTTAAAAATGATGTAATTTTTAATTGACTACATCATGCAAGGTCAAATAGTCTGCATAAAACAAGTAATAAAGTAGGTGAGCAAAATTTACTTTGAGTAATGTTTCCTATTTCTGAGGATAATAATGTAATTCACGAAAATACTGATTATAACTTACATTATAATTTACGTTTAAGTACGTGATACATAAATCAGTAAATACGTACGAAATGGGCAATATAATTATACAAATCAATCGAGGAATCAAATGTAGCGTAGATATTCTACAACTTTTATTAATCGAGTCTTCAGAAAAACATATTGTTGGTTAATCGCAAAATTCGACAAATCGAATTAAATACCAATATTTTTTTTCTACGCTAATATTATAAAGAGGAAATATTTGTTTGTTTGTTTCAATTGACTAGTCTCCGAAAGACCGATTTGAAAAATTCTCCACCATTAGAATCCTACATTATCCCTGATGAACGATAGAACATAGCCGTGCGAAGTGGGGGCGGACCGCTAGTTTTAAATAAGTATTTTTTTCTTATGGTGAATATAATGTTTTCTTATGTTTTTTTGTGTTCCAACTGGCAACCTACTCTTAGCTAACTCTACAATAAAATGTGTCAACCAAATTATATAACACAATAAAACCGCACACAACGTGTGTTTCATTTCATTACATAATAAAACATTTAGCGAACCGTGTTATGCGAGAAGAAACATTGCATTTTTTCATAATTACCTACATAAGCTGCGTGTATCGTTTATTTCGCAAGTATTTCATCCAGTAAATAGATTAAAAAGGCATATAAATGAGTTTATAGTTTCGTTTAATCGATTGCCAATGAATGTGAATATAAAGTTGTTACACAACCTTGATTCTACAAGGTCAAGGTTCGGTTGCATAACTTTTAATTTATTCGTACGGCGAATAATAAGATATGTTATACAATCGCTTTTGCTCATTTTTTGTAGGGTTTCGTGGACCTGACAGAGTACCCACGTAACAGGTTGGTCGTAATAGGTTGACTCGTAACTTATGCGACTGAAAGTAATGAAAGAATTTACATTTTTATAAGTTTCGCTCTCACGGCCTTGACTTTTGGGAATGCAGAAAAAGATTGGTTTGTTATGACTGGAAAAGTTTGACGGGATTCCAGATAACTATGATGTTCATTGCTCGTAGCAAGTATTCCATAATTTCACACTGATATTTTAAAGTTATTAACGGATAAACACAACAAACAGCCTGCAAAAGATTCCTGCTATAATCTAGATTAGAATCTTATTTTATCAGGAATCTAGTTAAAATTCAGAGGGAAGACTAATCTTTTGCACGGAAAAAAGTGCTGAACAGTTAGGTAACACAGTATACACACGAGTTCGTCGAACGTTAATTGGAAAATTGAATAGTGTTGTTGATTACAGTTATTCAACAAGGTTGAGGTTGATTTCTTTGGAAATGGAAACATTGCATGTGCTATTATGTCACACAGCATCGCCGTCACTAGGTGTAGGCAGGCAGGCCTGGTTTTAATACCTAGCGGTATCGCTTGAACGTGATTCGCGAACCTCGGCAACGCTTCGGCCCGCAACGATAACCGCGCACCAACAAGGCTATTATGTAAATCGAACATTAGTTTGTTACATTGCGATTGACGTTACATAACATTGTCGAGGCAATGAGACCAACCGTGGCCAGGTCGCAGGTTAGGTTACGTTACTCATAAAGCCCTATTATTACCCATTAACTATTACCTATTTAGAGTAAATAAGGTTACAGAGTAACATTATAACGTCGTCGGTCGCAATGTAATGCTTTTATTTAATCAACGAATACTAGATAACATTTTATATATTTCTATATTTTCTATATAAGAAGGCGTTTCGTTCCGTACAGCGCTTGCGAATCAGGGAATGCAGTCTCTACTTATCATCAATCGTAAAGTACCGATCACTATAATTGGGGGCCGCAAGGCGAACGGCCGGCAGGACATTGTCAATAACAATTCAGTATCCTAGCCGCACGGCAAGTGATCAAGTGTGTTGTCAGCTCTGCTCGCTCTAAGAGACGTACACACAGGAAAAACATTCTTCTGATCTCAGAAGATTTTTTTCCTGTGTGTACGTCTGATCTATGGACACAAACTTAGATATCAATGTAAGGAAATTGCAAAAGTAATTAAAAAACTCAAAACTAAAGAACTTTTAACAAAATGTGATTACATTTATGCTATAATCTGATAAAGGTTTTAAGTATTTTTTTTAAAGGACACGGCCAAAATCTATCCTAAAATCGTTTCTTAATTGTTTTTTTGAAAATCGACGAGACTTATTAATACAACTTTCGGCCCTTCGTCACGTATTTGCACATTTTACACCGTGTACAAGACTTGTGACCTCCGACCGAGCGACCGATGTTGGTCACCATACAATCGCTATCTAAGTCGAGACTGCATGCCCAGGGTGGCAACACTGCAAAATAATAGAATTAAACTAAAACTAGTATTTACAATGTAAAAAATTGAGCAGACTGTTGCAAACAATCTATAGGTAGTTCAACTGATCCATATCAATACCAGTCGGAAGCGTGCCCAGACGCCGCCGGCTGCTTTGCCTCGCTGTATGACAATGCTGAAGCTGTGCCAGATACTCACCAGCTCTCGGGTCACGCGTCGCTTCGACCAGACGCTCAGATAATTTTTGAAAACCCGGAGAGCCTCGGTACCCCAGGGACCTAGGGTTTCGACTCCAAGGGGAGCAAATGCGCAGGCTCTGTCGAAACCAGCATATTTGCGCCTCTTGAGATCTTCGGCCAATTCTGCCGCGGCACCAGCCCTAACGGAGGGCCTAGGAAGAAGGGAAGGCGCGAGTGTGTCGACGCATGTAGCGTCCCACACAATAGGCTTCCCTAGCTCCCATGGAACTAGAGTCATACCGTCGGGCCTCTTACCATCGTCACGCAACAGACCTTTCGGTTCGAGAATAGCTATAGATATCCGACCAGCAGCCTTAGTACACGATAATCCGTGATGATCAAACTGTTCGACAACAGTACCGCACTGGCATTGATGAGGCGCGCAACACGGAAAGTTACGGGATCCAATAAAGTGCCATTGTTATATCAAGGAAGTGCTTGCAACCAATAACCCATTTAGAAACGGCCAGGAGACAGGCACGATCTGCGGAGCTGGAGCACGTTTGTAACAAACAATTCCGAAATAAATATTATACGAGCGGTACCTATGGTAATTTTTCGCTATTATCACTATTCATGGAATAGTAGGATAATAGCCATGATTAATTTTGGTAGTTCGATTCGTCTGGCAATCGAAAAGCCATGACGTATGCTTTACTGATTCGAATTTCTTTGACAATCGATTTTGTTAAAGAATGGGTTTATAGTTGATTTTATTAGTTTTTTTATTTTGTAATATTTTTGACTTTACTCAGGCGTCTAAAAGGCACGTTAAGAGGTTGGTCCTGCGCCTAGCCTCTCTCCGGTCGTGTCGGTCTGCCGTTCCACCGGATTATGAGAGTGAGGGAATAGATATGTGTTTGCGCAAATACTTGTGCAATATAAAATGTTCTGTGCACCTAAATGAAAAAACGCGTGCGCGTCTAAATGATGATGAATCATTTTGGAATCAGAATATTCAATAGAATAAAATAGTATTATTTTTGTTGTTTTATTTGCTGCTTGCTTGGGCTGAAGCCCGCGGCATTACACGCGTTTTTCTGTAGTAAATTTGAATAAAAAAGTAAGAAAAGTTTAGTTCTGTTGTAAACTATACATATATTTTAAACTTTTTTCCATATTTTTCATGGATAAATCAATCTAGAATAATATTTGATACATCTATGTTAACTAGGTATAAATCAAAACATTCGTAGGTCCCCTTATTTTTGTCATTTAGTTGTCCTGTCAACAATTAACTTCATAGTCATGCCCAAACATAAAATATATTCGTGGACATATTGGATCATTGGATTTTTTTTAATATAAATAAATGACCTATCTGTAAGTATTGATATTTTTTGCGGTTTTGGCGCGTACTGTAGCCCTGTTATACACAACGGAAAAAAAATCATTTTTTGTAAGAGTACATTCCACTACTTGATAGTATTAAGTAGTCATAAGAAAAAATACCAAAAACAGAAACAAAATGGAAAATTTTAACCTTGAATGATGGTGATCAATGAAAGGATGATAGAAAAACGAAAAATGAATCGCAACTGCATGAAAGCTTACAAGCTGAGGGTCTTACAGCTAGCTTTACGAATAACACGTACAAAAACACAGGGCCCTAACTCTGTATAGGCGTACAAATGATACGAAAAACTATCATGATACTGTATTCAAATTAACACATCGTATATAAAGGTAACAGTACGGAAGAAGTTAACAAAATCGATTTCCAAAGATAAGTAAGCTTACACCATTGACAAACTCTTTTCATATCGTTTACCAGAGTCGGAGCCCTTCTGACTATAAAAACTAACGTAAGCGTTTGCATAACACCACTATCGTGTGTCGAGATAGTCACGGCAAAACAAATGCCAAGTACATTGTACTTGAATGTAAAAATAAATACAGTAGCACCGAAATAATACAGTTGGTGGAAATTGGAAAAACTACATGTTGAATGCTTCGATAAAAGTAAAAAAGCAAGATACGATACGTTCTACCTGCGCTCACTCAAAAACTGTACCGTGTCACAGATGAAATAATGATAAGGAATCGGATTATCAGAAAATTTAAAAAAAAAAAGTAAAATAGTTTGGTGTATCTACTTACGCGGGAAAATATGTGATGCCTTGGGCTTTGTTTTTAGGGTTCCGTACCCAAAGGGTAAAAACGGGACCATATTAATAAGACTTCGCTGTCCGTCTGTCACCAGGCTGTATCTCATGAACCGTGATAGTTAGACAGATGAAATTTTCACAGATGATGTATTTCTGTTGCCGCTATTACAACAAATACTAAAAAACAGAATAAAATAAATATTTAAGGGGGCTCCCATACAACAAACGTGATTTTTTTGTTGTGTTTATAGATATTGGTACGGAATCCTTCGTGCGCGAGTCCGACTCGCACTTGGCCGGTTTTATTTCTTTTGTAGCTATTTTTACACCTGGTGAACGAACACGAGGGCATTTTCGTGGTGTTTTAGCCGAAATCACACAAAATTATACGTCGTAGCAAGCACGCGAAACACAAACGCCACCGTCCGCGCCGCCGGTCCGACTCTGACTGAGGTAGGAGGAAGGGAACATAGTTGGACCTGACTTGAGCCATACACTTTCGAGATGGTAATGCCTCATCTCCCTTTTTTACTTTTATCGAAGGTTGAATGTATATCAGCAAAAGGCACGTTGAATGTCTATTAGCAAACGGTACTGTTGCTGCTGGCAAAATTATTATACATATATTAAGGCGAAAAGATGAAGATAGTGTTACAAATTACGAGTTTAGACTGAAAATAACTATAAAAGGGTAACATGACTATCTCGACAAAACTACTCGCTAGGCAAAAAATAAAAAATAAATAAACACAAAAAATCAAAATAGCAAACTACTTAGGTACTACGTAATAACATAGCCACTACAAGAACATTATTTCAAATAACGCAAGGAAAATGATGTAATTTTCGAAAGACTTATTAAAAGTTTCTATAATAAATTATTTTCAATTTAAATAATAAACATTTTTATATTAAAATATCACAAAGTTCCAATAAGTCTTGCGAACCACTAAGCAGGCGCTAGTTGATTTTAATATGAGTATTTCTATATTTAAGAGATAAATATACTTAAAAGAAAACCACCAAATAAGTAAAAATATCTCACCAGGCGACGCTGGCATCACTGTCAACTTGGTGTCGTTCAGGCGATGCATAGTCGATGATACTCTCGATCTGAAAGCACATATTGCTCAGCACATTTTGCTATGACTATGATTGCCCAAGAGGGTTTATGCATGTAACTTAAAAAATCTAGTTATTTTCATTTGTTTTCTCTATTCATATAGAAGGGGATAGACCACCCAAACGATGGAACGATGACCTAAGAAAAGTAGCTGGAAATCCTTGGCATAGAAGTGCAAAAGATAGAGCGAAGTGGAAAAACGTGGACGAGGCTTTTACCGCCCTAGGCGGTCCATACACAAAACTAGATGATAGAGATTAAAACAAGATGGTCAAAGTTAATTTTATTTATTATATTATTTAAGTAGTTTTAGTTAGTAGGACTTTACTTCCCATTGTACCTAGTGTATTAGGATAATAAAGCTGTTTTTTATTCATATAGAAATATATCCGATAACTTATTTTTGTATTTTTACATGTTTTTATTGTGAAATTTCATCATTGAATAGTAAATAATTTAAGCCTTAATCACAAAATATCTAAATGTGAGGTCACTTCACCGATTGTTAAGAAGCTTTAGCGGGATAAAAAAAATAACTATAATTTTAAATATAAAATAACTATTCGATTCAAAACAAAAACAACAAACATGATGGTTTTTATCATTTATTTCTTTCTAATTTTATTTTGATTGAAAAATCAACTAAGGAACCAGAGCACTGAGTTGACAATCTGAACGGTAACGTCACACATAACTTATACGGCTGACTAGGCAAGCTAAAAAGTTTCAACTGCCATCAGCAACATCAGCACATTGTTCAGGTACCACACAGCAAACTCACGTCATGAGCAATATGGCGTTTACTGCGTCCCAAGTTTCGTCATGTTACGCGCGCAACTTGAAAATGTAAATTTGAAATGCATTTTTAATATTTTTTGTTTTTTTTAGTGGTTTATTAGCACTATAGAACCATATTGAGATCTATTGAGATAATCAGCCTCCTATGTTTTACTTAAATAAAAAAAGTAAGTACATACCTGCGCATAGGACGCCTGTATTGCATCTTCTCTATTATCTTTCGAAGTAGAATGTTGCTTTGGAGGTTCTGTGTAGAATTTTTCGTTCCGCATTCGCATGATGTTTGTCTTCCAAAGCAGCTAAACAAAAATATCACATTAAAATTTGGTTTCAATATTTATTCCCCCACTTTTTTAAATTAATACAGTCAGTACCTATGTATGTGCATGCTTTTTTCGTACCTATAGGTGGCATACAATTTGATTTCTTATAAATTTAGCTTGTACAGGGTGTCGTTAGAGAATCTCACTAATATTATAAACGTGAAAGTTTAGATGGATGGATAGATAGATAGATGGATGGATGTTTGTTCCTTTATCACGCCAGAACGGCTGAACGGATCTGAATGAAATTTGGCACAGAGATAGATTATAGTCTGGAATAGGACATAGGCTACTTTTTATCTCGGAATTCCTACGGGAACGGGAACTACGCGGGTGAAACCGCGAGGCGCTGCTAGTAATATATACATACTATAATTTGCTGCAATTATTATGTATCTAGTAGTAACTATTATAATAAGATATATAATAATAGCTACAAATTGTAGTAAAGCAGTTGCTTGATGAAGTTTGCAGAATATTGCTTTCGTTTCTGGCCAAGCAAGATCCTATTAGTGGTCAGCCAAGATAGGTACCTACTTTTGTAGGGACTCTGTAAGTGGAAGTTTTTTTTTTATCAGCTCTCAAAATGAGCGAGACTTTTGTATGATCGGGGGTAGTCTTTGCCAGCCATCAGTCAAGTGTGAGTTGTATCTTGGGAGACTCAACTCAGAAGCTAAACATGTGGACTATTATGCGCACACAGAACTATTATAGGCAGTGTATGACTCTCTTTACACCTTGACAAACAATAACTATCCATTGTTAGATGTCCATGCAATCGTTTTGAAATCGAAATATTTTTATCTAGCTGTGTAGACCAGTGGGAATCTCAACCATGACTCTATTGTACACGTGGTGTCGTCATAGAGTACGTTACCTATGACTGAATGGGAACGCGAAGGCGGCGCAAGGTTGCGAAAGTCAACAGAGAGCTTGCACATGTGCTGAGACCATCACGTCTCTAAGCTCAATTACGATACGGTTTAAAGGGGGAGCCGACATAGCTGTTAAGATCCCTACATAATGCAACAAGGGGTTATTTTTGATACAAAATTACGTAAAAACGGGTAAGTCGGATGCTACGCTGAAGGAAAACCGGTAGAAACTAGATTGTCCAGGAAATTAGTTGCAGACACATTTAGAATTATATGATCTTACAGGAAAATAATTGCTCACTTAGAATGTAGGTAGGTACTTCGGAGTCTAGTTGTTCGAGAATGCTAAGTTTGACTTTGATCCGGCTCGATCGACCAAGAGTTCCAGTGAAGTTTAAAAAAAAAGTTTTGCTTAGTCTAGGGCAAGATGGTGCCGTGTGGATTGATGAACATTTCTTCTGTTTTTTTTTAATTGATCAACATAGGTACCCTTTTAGAGGGAAGTGATTATTTTATGTACAATTTCAGCATTTTATGTACATACATTTACAATAGAAATTTTTATTCTATACTTACTTTAATAATGAAAATTACAATCAAAGAATATTAAAAAAAATTGAACTAGTAATTACAATTGAAACAACTGAGCTAACTGCAGAATGTTGCAGACAATCTAGATGTAGCTCAACTGATCCGTATCAAGTCGGAAGCGTCCCCAAGAAGCTGCTGGCTGCACTTTTTCCAGCTGTATGGCGACTAAAATAATGCTTACTAATAATAATAATAATGGTTATCATAATGCTTAATAATTAATAATGCTTACTAATAATAGTAATAGTTATTCAGTGACTAATCTAAAGATCCTAATATACTTACGTTTTACACCGAGTGTGACCGCAAGTATTTGTGATCGGCATCACAGTCAGCATTTTGCAATCCACACAACTGATATTGACGTCCTCAACGGTTTTGGTCAAAAGCACATGCCTAGCGAGTTTCCCCGCCGCGTAGGCGGCCGACGACGATTCCCGCAGGGACATCTGAAGAAAGAGAATGCCATTAGGACGTGCATGACCTAGACTTACAGCAATCTAAACAAACTATTAAAAATTTTGATGCATCTAAATCTCACTAATATTATAAACGTGAAAGTTTAGATGGATGGATGGATGTTTTTTCCTTTATCACGCCAGAACGGCAAAACGGATCTGGATGAAATTTGGCACAGAGATAGATTATAGTCTGGAATAGGACATAGGCTACTTTTTATCCCGAAATTCTTACGGGAACGGGAACTACGCGGGTGAAACCGCGAGGCGCTGCTAGTTACATATAAAACACTTAGCGAGTTGCAGCAATCAAACAATTCAATTCATCTAAATCTCTAACCACAGAAAATTTTAGAATATATACATAAACTAGCAGCGCTTCGCGGTCTCACCCGCGTAGTTCCCGTTCCCGTAGGAATTTCGGGAAGATACGTAAATTAATTAATTTCTTTTAAAATTAAGCGTAACGTGGCAACTATTAAATAATTTTAGGTTTTATGTAATAATTTTTTCAATGCCATCGGTTTCATAAGTTTTTTGTGGTTTTGTTGCCAAAGCCCTTTATGTTCGGTCGGAGACATTCAGTCAAAATTGTTTCGAAAAAAAGCAATTTTAATAGGCTATTAGACTACATTGAAAATAAGTTGCAAATGCTAAGGTTTTTTGCTAAAGTGCTTGCGTGCACTCTGGGTATCTCTAAGAAATGAAACAAGTTCCCAAAATTTTTAGTATTCAGCGGGACTCGAATCCCCCCCCCCCCCCTCAGTAGGTACGGGTGTACTCTAACCAACTAAGCCACGAAATCTTAGTCGGTACCATCGAAAATCTTTGGGACCTCTTACGGACTGTAGCGCCGCCATTAGCTCCACCTACAGGGGTAACATTTAAGTTTATCCAAGCCCGTAAGAGGTCCTAAAGATAGTTTGGTTGCATCGCTGGTGACGTCACGCCTATCACAGATTACAGTGTGTATTTGTTCATAACTAAATGTTATATTAATTATAAGACCTTGTTTCTTGCCAAAGATCATGATTCTAGCTCAATGGAAAGTAGGTAGGTACCCTACAGGCCATGGCGTCCATGGCGAGACTCAAAATGTTTTTTGTGTTAAGACTACCTACTATATTACAGTTTTCGGATTTTTCCCTTTACTTAATTATAAAACTAATTTAAGTATAATGAAAATTATGTATGTATGTGTTTGCAATTGAAACAATTAACTTCGTAACTGCAGACGGTTTGCATTTGCGTTTCAATCTGCAAATATCTGAATTTTAAGTAAACAACAATAACAGAATAATTTAATTACTATTAGTATTTACACATATCTATTTCCTAAAAATCTTAGCCGTCACCAGAAGGCAGAGTGCTCTGAATGCTGGTAGCATTGCCACGTTGAATGGAAATGCTAATTCGTTGACGGAAATAAAAGCCAGCATTCCGATCACCTGTGGAGTCCTTTAGGGGTTTTGTAAGATCTTTGTATATTGCGTGTGCACCAGGATCCCAATGACCTAGGGTTTCCACCACCCAAACGTCTCAAATAGGTAACCCTGGTCAAGATTAGCGTATTTTCGCTATTTGAGGGACTCCGTTGATGTTGCTGCGGAGTCGGCCCTTACTTATGTCCCTGCAAGATGAGAATGTACACCTGGCATCCCAAACTAAAGGCCGACCCATCTTCCAAGAAATCAGAGTCATAACGTCCGGCCTCTTACCATCATCTCGCATAGGGCCCACGTGATTCGAGAGTAGCTGCCACACTGACGCTGGTAAAAGCTCGACGGATGATGTCATTAATTAAATTATGACGGAATACACGTCCTGTACTAGAGATGCCAGTGCATGGTAACCGATCTTATCAACGGTTTCACCCTACTGGCAACGGTGTGCAACAAGGCAAGGAGAACCTAAATGCAGAGGTGGCCGTGGCCACCCGAAAAGAGTTATTGTCTAAAAATAACTCATTTCGGGTGAAAGATTACGGATCCTAGATTTTTGGAAGGCAAACATATAAAAAGTCCTGATTCCCTCGGAAACGGCGAGTAGATGAGCGCGTTCTGATGAGCTGGTAGACGCAATAATAAGGTTTTTCCGTACTAACTCACACAGCGGCTCATCCCAGTCTCTGAGCAGAAAGGACTTTGGGCAGATCAGTGTCAGGACAGGCTATTTTCCACGACACATGCTTCATTGAAATCTGTTATTTGAAAATTTCGTGAACATTTATCCAAAATGTTATGAATAAGATCCTTTATACCATGAACTGAAGACAAAAAAGCTGAGAGTGAAACACTAGAAATTTCGCGGACACCTAAACCCCCATTCTATTAGGAAGAGTGGCCTGTTGCCGCGCTCTTGACATCTAAAGGTATCTTAAAGGTATGTCGAAAATTTTGTTAATGTGTCGTGCATGCGTGACTTCATGATGCATGATGCATCATGATGCTGTCCTACTGCTACTTAAGTTGAGGATATTTCCAGAGTTGGGAGCATCGTAAATAGTAAGTAAATTTTGGAACAAAAAGGCAGAAACGTAAATGACCAAAACCACTTTTTTTAGAGTACCTAATATGTATCTCACCTTCACCTGCAATCGTAGCCAAGTTCACACAAAGAGAAAAATCACAATTTCCACTAAACTGTTAGAATCGAGAGTGTTAAACGCGAGTGCATGAGCGAACTGCAGCGGGGCGGTCGGATCGTTGAACTTGGCCTACTGCACGAACCGGTCCGGAGTCAGAGAGGCGAGACAAGCGCAGCGACGCGACAGCCGACCTCGGCGGTCGACGGTTTTCTGCAGTGCTCGATCGAAGCTACATGCGCGCCGCCCCGCCGCTCCGTTATGTAGGTAGCTATTATGTGAACGATTTGCAACATCCAGCCTGATAGATAACAATGGGAACAAGCAACGGCTTACTAGCCTTCTAACGTCAAACATTCGCATGGAAAATAATTTTGCGAGTGATTTTATAACTGCGCGCAACAAGTCGAAGTTGTGCCAAAAAACCAACAACCCCGCCAGAATCCAGCAGTGCAATTACGCTAAAATAAAATCCCTTTGAATGGACAATCCTGGGAGAATGGTCATAAACGATTTCAGTTAAGAATATGGTACTAAGAAAAGTACAACTTTCTGGCGGGATGGAACCGACCAACAACGACGGAATTTTTAACGTCACGTCAAGATATAATATAATTAAAAAATCTTTATAGATTACTCAGACTTGACCTTTTCATTCGCTCGATTTGAGCAATTCTGATTCAAATTTACATTAAATACATTGCCATTCTTTTTATAGTTCTTTTTATATAAGTTTTTAAAGTTTAGTATCGTGATGACTGCATTGGACACAAAATACTTGAGCCGTCTTCTTAATTTAAAATAAAGTAAACGTAAGTATGTATCACCGATCCACCCTGCGAGAAGATATGTCTTCAGCCGTATGTCATACAAACACGTATCAGTAAATATTTGCTCCGACTAAACATCGCAGAGCGCCCTTGTTAAGGTCAATGGCATCTCTAGATGACACCGAAAAATAATGATCCGAACAAAAACATTATTGTAAAAAATATGCCAAGTCTCGTCTCTTAATAGTTTCGACTTAAAATGTAGGTATTAAAATGTAAAAGGATTAAGAAGATCACGTCATCATCATCATCTAAGTCAGTCATTTTATTACTTTATGGGCTTCGACAATGAACTTCGCAAATTACCTTTATGTAGTTTTGGATAACTTGAATAGAGTAGTGTGTCTTGTATCAGGAGCAGCCGGCAGACATATACAATACACACATAACACACACATTCAAAACAAATTCAAATAGGTATCAGTGCTATCTCTTTTATGAAAAGTCCATTTAGATTTTTATTTTTGTATTTGTTCTTTAATAATAATAAATCATCAACATGAAATATAATGATAAATTAGTAAATGAAGATAATGATGTGTGAAATGTCCAGCATTATTTATTTATTTATTAAGTAATTAATTTTATTTGTTAATTGCGTATAAATACTTAATCCTTAATAATTAATTACAATTACAATTACATATTCTTGGCACAAGTATATTTACATACTTAAAAGGATGTCCTAACCACTGTTTAGCTTGTAGATTAACATGTTTTATACAAATAAACCATTTTCAATTTTCAATTTTTCTATTTTCAATTTTGTACGTAACCTAAGTATTTACTGAGAATGTAAACTGTAAGCTGTAAGAGTTCTTTTTATTGGGAACCCAAAAATAACGATTTTAGAATTTTCCCTTTATTTTGGCCCTTTTTCTACTGAAATTACTAATTTCATTTTCGTTATTCGTTAACGTAACTTAACATATAATATGATCGGTCAGTCAGTGAGTGATGTGATGACGAATTAGCGATACTTTCGGAGTAGATATTTCCTGAAGTAAATTGATTAGAAACTAGTACTTATTTTAAGGATCATCACAGGATCAGGAATCATTTTCCAGCCCAAGATTTCATTTGATCAAATAATAACTTCTCGATAGCTATTATCGATAGCTAAAAGTGCCTCGGATGGTTACAGAAAAGGATTCCCGGTGGTAGCCGTCTACTCGACTTGGCAGGGCCACTGATATGGCTCCTGAGTAGGTACTTGAAATTTATTTATTTGTATGTAAATAAATTACTACTATATTACATTTATTAATGACTAGCAGCGCCTCGCGGTTTCACCCGCGTAGTTCCCGTTCCCGTAGGAATTTCGGGATAAAAAGTAGCCTATGTCCTATTCCAGACTATAATCTATCTCTGTGCCAAATTTCATCCAGATCCGTTTTGCCGTTCTGGCGTGATAAGGGAACAAACATCCATCCATCCATCTAAACTTTCACGTTTATAATATTAGTGAGATAGTGAGA
Source organism: Eupithecia exiguata (assembly GCA_947086465.1). Classification (NCBI taxonomy): domain Eukaryota; kingdom Metazoa; phylum Arthropoda; class Insecta; order Lepidoptera; family Geometridae; genus Eupithecia; species Eupithecia exiguata. The sequence goes on from OX352226.1 coordinate 9,021,699, forward strand.
CTAGCAACGCCTCGCGGTTTCACCCGCGTAGTTCCCGTTCCCGTAGGAATTTCGGGATAAAAAGTAGCCTATGTCCTATTCCAGACTATAATCTATCTCTGTGCCAAATTTCATCTAGATCCGTTTTGCCGTTCTGGCGTGATAGAGGAACAAACATCCATCCATCTATCTATCCATCCATCTAAACTTTCACGTTTATAATATTAGTGATAGTGATAGTGAGATAGTGAGATTAGTGAGATAAGTATCAAATTCAAATACAAAAATAAAATTCACAGAAGCGATAGCAGTGATACCTATTTGAATTTGTGTTGAATGTGTGTATTGCGTGTGTCTGACGACTGCTCTTGAGGACACCGGTCTCTTAAGAGGCTGGGCAACAAGAGCTGCCAGGGAATATGTGTGAGAGTGGTGTGTGACTGAGTGTGTGGGTGCGGTACCCCCGAAGGACACTGGTCACTTATGTAAGAGTCCGTACAAGGGGGACCAGATAAAGTTGGTGAAAGTGTTTATGTATTACTAACTATGTCCTAACCACTGTTTAGCTTGTAGATTAACATGTTTTATACAAATAAACCATTTTCAATTTTCAATTTTTCTATTTTCAATTTTGTACGTAACCTAAGTATTTACTGAGAATGTAAACTGTAAGCTGTAAGAGTTCTTTTTATTGGGAACCCAAAAATAACGATTTTAGAATTTTCCCTTTATTTTGGCCCTTTTTCTACTAAAATTACTAATTTCATTTTCGTTATTCGTTAACGTAACTTAACATATAATATGATCGGTCAGTCAGTGAGTGATGTGATGACGAATTAGCGATACTTTCGGAGTAGATATTTCCTGAAGTAAATTGATTAGAAACTAGTACTTATTTTAAGGATCATCACAGGATCAGGAATCATTTTCCAGCCCAAGATTTCATTTGATCAAATAATAACTTCTCGATAGCTATTATCGATAGCTAAAAGTGCCTCGGATGGTTACAGAAAAGGATTCCCGGTGGTAGCCGTCTACTCGACTTGGCAGGGCCACTGATATGGCTCCTGAGTAGGTACTTGAAATTTATTTATTTGTATGTAAATAAATTACTACTATATTACATTTATTAATGACTAGCAGCGCCTCGCGGTTTCACCCGCGTAGTTCCCGTTCCCGTAGGAATTTCGGGATAAAAAGTAGCCTATGTCCTATTCCAGACTATAATCTATCTCTGTGCCAAATTTCATCCAGATCCGTTTTGCCGTTCTGGCGTGATAAGGGAACAAACATCCATCCATCCATCTAAACTTTCACGTTTATAATATTAGTGAGATAGTGAGACTAGCAACGCCTCGCGGTTTCACCCGCGTAGTTCCCGTTCCCGTAGGAATTTCGGGATAAAAAGTAGCCTATGTCCTATTCCAGACTATAATCTATCTCTGTGCCAAATTTCATCTAGATCCGTTTTGCCGTTCTGGCGTGATAGAGGAACAAACATCCATCCATCTATCTATCCATCCATCTAAACTTTCACGTTTATAATATTAGTGATAGTGATAGTGAGATAGTGAGATTAGTGAGATAAGTATCAAATTCAAATACAAAAATAAAATTCACAGAAGCGATAGCAGTGATACCTATTTGAATTTGTGTTGAATGTGTGTATTGCGTGTGTCTGACGACTGCTCTTGAGGACACCGGTCTCTTAAGAGGCTGGGCAACAAGAGCTGCCAGGGAATATGTGTGAGAGTGGTGTGTGACTGAGTGTGTGGGTGCGGTACCCCCGAAGGACACTGGTCACTTATGTAAGAGTCCGTACAAGGGGGACCAGATAAAGTTGGTGAAAGTGTTTATGTATTACTAACTATGTCTAAGTGTGTTGTGCTCCTGAGGACACCGGCGGCGGCGGCCTCTTGAGAGTCCGGGTGACAGGAGCAACCAAGAGGTTGAGTAGGTAAATGTGTGTATGTTTACTAGTTATAAAAATAATAATAAGAATACTATTTTTTTATATTATGAATATTATTGTGGTTTTAAAGTAACAAGAATTTATTAGTCTAAGTAATATAAGTACCTTTATATTTATAATTTAGAAATTAACGTACTAGGTACTGTAGGTAGGTTTGTGTAGCAAGGTACATCTGTTGAACCGGAGCGGAAGTTTGATTAAAGACGATGGTATGACGTCTCTCTGATAAATGTTGCAATGTCTCCTAGTTGCAATGCAACGTAATATGCCTATAGCCTATTTAAGAGATGGAAGCCTCTAGTACCTAAATTAGGTACCTAGTTTTTGACCTTAGTTGCGTCTTGGCCATTCAACATGCATGTCAGTCAGTAGATAGATAAGTAAGTTAGATAATAGTTAGAAGATTAGATTACGTAACAAAATGATGCGTTCATGAATCCGTACTGTGACATTCATTTAGATGGCTTCTCATGAGTGCATTGTCACTTGTAGAACACAAGATTTGTGTTGTTTTAGTTTACTCTATGAATTCCAAGTGAATGCGATTCAAGAAATTCCTCAGCGAGTTCCCTTCTGTGTAACTCAATAACGCAACTTAGTTGAGCAAATTGAAGGGTCGGGTCCCACATCTATGACAAACTTATTTTATTCCCCATTGCTCAACGTAAGTTGCTCAACTCAGAAAATCAGCATGGCATGGTGGTATAAAAATAGCAAATTTAGATAAATGACGAATAAGACATACAATGCATACATACAGCTCATGTCAAAAATGATAGATTATGGAAAATGTCACAAATGACAGTCAATGTCAAAAATAACATTTAGCTCTTACCAGAAATGTCAGCTAATATCAAACATTTCAGCTGATTTCAAAAATTGAGAGTCCAATGACAATTAAACATGTATTTCCAACGACATCTGTTAAAATGGAAACGGCCGTTATCCAAAGCTAGACTTTTAGTTAGTGCCTAAAATGACTTTTAGTTTTAGTTAGTGCCTAAATGAAAAGTAAGGTAAAAAAAACATTTTTGATGACGGCTGTCAAACTAAAACTGTCATATCAGCAAATCTACACACGAACAGAAAATATAATAATTAAAACTTCAGCAATATCACAATCTTGTTTTTCGATTGCTGGAACCAAGAAGCTTATATCCTGTTACGCTAACAGGATACAAGCTTCTTGGCAACCGACAAAAATTACCAGTCACTCAGCAACATTGAATCGACAATACCTTCTATAATCTTATGGTCCTGTCAATGAAAAAACAGTTCTACACTACATTAAATCTGACCAATCACGAGAACATACTCAAAACAGATTTTTCGGACAAAAAGAATTACAACAAAGAAATTAGACCAATATAAATCGAATATTGTTCAAAATTTGGGGTGTTCATTACAAACTTTTTGACTTTAATCCTAATTCTAATTAAAATAACTAATTTTTTTAAATTGTAAACAATGGCATCGATTTATTGTTTTTTATTTTATTTCATACTTAAAAACAGGCTGTAATTTGGATATAAGTAGTATAATGAAGGTTGTAATAGGCCTGAAATAAATTGGCTATTTTATCCCATTTATAAATCAGTTCCCATGAGATCCGTCGAAACAACGCACGCCAGGCTCGGGCAGATGACAGACCCATGATGTTAATAAAAACCCCATCCCAAATTCAAACAACTCGAAAGTGTTCAATTTTGTAATGAATTATTGAATTGAGCAATGGAAAAAAAAGATATTTGCGCAAAAGGGAAGCCCCATTGCTCAACTATTGCGCAGTTGAGCAATCTCAGTTGCGCAAAAGGGAACTCGCGTGAAGAATAGACCGATTCCTTGAATGACAAGTATTTTGAGCAACAAGTTCAGTTGATTTACTTGAAAAGAGATATTATTACGTCGAACGATCACTGGGTGTTAGGTACTTTGTTTTGACAGTTTACGAGACTGAAGTCAGTCTTAGACGCGACACAGTATGTCGAGAAGAGAAAGAGAAATAATTACTTAAATTAAACTATGTTGCGAAAGTGTACTCTTTTTCTACTGTACTTCGGCTTCGATGCGTAGACAGAACTATTTAAATCTGCCAGGTTTGAGAATATGCCTCAGTTCAGCCAAAGGTCATCACATCATCTTTTGTTGTTGCCTGCGCTTCTCTTATTGCAATGATAAAATATATCTCACTTATTATTGTTTTCACTTTAGGTATTCGATATTACTTACATAACTTTGCTACGTAACGAACGGTGGGGTAACTACTGAGTTAGTGGGTATCATTAAGTCTTTAAAATAGGACATACTCTGCGCAAAAAGGATATTAAAAGGTCAAATGAATCCGTTGTTGATTCAAGGTGAAGGTGCTATCACTTTGTTTATTTCTCAGAGCTTAATTAGTATGAATGTTAAGATGGCTAAGTCGAGTTGCCCAACTTGAAATTTAAGGTGGGTGCGAACCTAAGCCCCCATACAAACGTACTTTCCGATTCATTTGGAAACTACGTCCCCGGTTTCAATGAAATTTTGCATACATAATCCGATAAGAAATAGCTATGCTTGGGTCTTTTAATTTTTCAAAAACAAAATCATCATTAAATGAGAGCGAAAGTAATAACGAATTGAAACGAAATTTTCGCCCCAGTATGATGATTATGATTAGAAACTAGTAATGAAGTTCTTACAAGATAAAGTTAAAAACTACAACCCGACTACGTGAAAGTTATAAAAGTTTGAAACATTTACATTGACAAAATAAAATGACGTATCGGTCATATTTGATAGGCATAGAGTTGAAAATGAAAATAGGTCGTAGGTATTGTAATTTCCTCTATGGGGCCTGCAGCCTGTGGCTACCTAAATTTTAATACGCGTTTTGAAGGCTTATTCGGGGTCGGAGCCCTAAATCCTATAGCCTATAACCATCGGGGTATTGAGACGAATCAATCGATACATAATTTGTTGAAATCGAACCAGTAGTTTCAGCGCTACGTGGGAACAAAGAAATCGGCCACATACATACAAACATACAAACATACAAATATACAAACATACAAACATACAAACATAGGGTGCTAACCTCATAACCCTCCCCTGTTGGTAGTCGGGTAATAAAAATACATAATCATCACTAGTCAATGACTATGTATTTTAAAAACTAAAACGGTTATGTATCGTTTTAGTTTTATAGCTATTTCTTATCCGATTATGTATGCAAAATTTAATTGCAATAAAGAAGAAATATGTAGTTTCCAAATTAATCGGAATGTACGTTTGTAAGGGAGCTTAGGGGTTCGCACCCACCTTAAAGAAGGTTTGTTGTTGCTGCAGGTTTCGGAACGAAATCTTTTGAGGCCACAAGCCTGAAATTGTATCAGTCTGGTTGTCATTACTTGGTGCTTGCGTAAAGGCAAGTAAGCGGCCGCTGCCGCCGGCGCGGGCGCTTTACATAACATGACCTACTGGCACAGTGACTCAGGCGTTTGCAGCCCAGCCTGTACCGCACTTAGCGTTATCGTAATCGAACTATTGCACTCCTCTACGAGTTACATAACGGGTGCATAAATTTAGTTCACAATAGTTTTTAAGCGCATCGTTAAGATGTAGGTACGTCACGCACATAATTTTTTTTATTTTTTATTTCCTTGATTATACAAGTATAATAATAGGTTTTTTGTACAAAGGTACTTAACTACCCCATTATACGGGCAATTTACCAGACGTAATCTGTTTTTTTTTCCAAAGTTTGATCTCCTGCTGTGTAAACACTAATTAAGGGGAAGTAAGGGTCACCTGCTCGGAGTTTCTCTGAAGGATAGGATTCGCAACGAATACATCCGACAGGGAACCAAGGTTGTCGACATAGCTCAAAGGATTAGCAAGCTGAAGTGACAGTGGGCTGGCCATATCGCGAGAAGAACCGACCACCGCTGGGGTAAACGTGTTCTTGAGTGGAGACCGCGACTCGGTAAACGTAGTGTAGGATGCCCTCCGACCAGGTGGGATGACGATTTGCGAAAGACTGCTGGCAGATGCTGGATGCGGCAAGCTGAAGACAGGTCGCTATGGCGCTCATTAGGGGAGGCCTACGTCCAGCAGTGGACTGATATAGGTTGATGATGAAGGGTCACCTGAGTGACCAACTATTAAATAACTTACCCACTTGCACTACTGATCACTTCATTGAGATTCCGAAATAACACTCGATAAATAGTAATCCCTCGGGAATATTTTTATGAAACCAATTCGGGATCATTCTCTAACTAAACAATCACGTAAGAATTTAAAAAATTGGTCCATAATTGTTTTATTTTCTGGGAAAATCAATTTCAAAATTCTTTTTGCGTGTTTCAAACGTTTCTATCTGTGATGTCATAGCTTACAAGATAATGAACGTCTCGCCTCGCCATCCGTTAGCTTAGCAAAAATTAGTAGTACCTACTAGAAAGATGTTATTGATTTAGCAGCAGGGATAATAATCACGCCGATATTTTTTTTTGCCTACCTAAAAAGGGGACGAATAATTGCATGGCATACATGGCATAGCTTGTTCAAAAATATTGTAGATGTGTGAAAACCATTTTATGAGGGAAATATGTGAAATTAAAGTTTGAACTGCCGTTTTATTTGGTGCAGCCGATTTTGCAATGATTTAAAGTGTTTGAAAGGGGTTAGAAAAGTCAGGGGTTAAGTTAGTTTGTTAGACAGATTCAGATCAAATGTGATAACTGTGATAAGACAAAACAATCCATTAGGTAACGACATAATATGTATTTATAATAAACTAGGTCCTTAAACTCATATAATATGTAATTCAACTTTATGTAGATATGAAACTTAATTTCTTCTATGAGTTTTACTATTTAACATGTTGCCTGAGACGCTGAAGTTGCCGTGCAAATAAAAAAAATATTTATAAGTATTGGTTCTGTAAAATTCTGGCTTAATATGTACTTACCCGCAGATTTGCACTTTATTTTCTAAATACAAAGAAGCACTGACATATTAGTGACATTTTCGTGACGGCGAACGCTTTAGCTTGATCTAGTTAGTCGTTTTTCTGTGAACGAGTTACAAACGTCGACCTTTTCTAGTATTTTCTATTATTTTTTTAAGGAGTATCAAGATTTGAAATAAATATCAATATGAAGGTAATCCAATAAGGTGCGGAGCGGCCCCAAGGTTTGTCCTATGTGGACCTAAACCAAATCTATGGCCGAACCTAATTTTTTGCCTAAGCCTGGCCGAAACCGAACCCCGGCCTTCGAAGTGACACTACTTGTTTGTAAACAAATAAAATACTCAATAATAATTTAAAGATCTAATATGCTAGCTAGAGATACCCCACGATAAGAGATATTAAACATTTTGATGATGGAAGGACAGACAAATCTAGAAAAAATAGATTAGTGAATGTTGTGTCCTGTCCCGCAAAGTTTTATTTTGAAGTACCTACACTTATTCGTAGTGTGTACCTTACTAAAAAAATAATTACTTAAAGTTTCAAACTTATACACGATTTGGCACATGGGTGACCTTAGAATTTTCAAGAGCCAAATTATTATGGGTACCTATTATAAGTGTATCCATGGACAAATGGGTGTATCCACGAATTTACTGCCTTACATAATTTTCTTACGTAATAACCACATGGCTAGGATGGTACCATAAGGCGTAGTGAGCTTATGGTTCTCCAGTATTAATTATATAACTTACAAATGACTAACTTACTAAAACCATCCAAATACTTACAGTTAGCAAGATAGACATAAGAAGGTAAGTAGGTAGTAAGTACCGGTCCTAAACTTGTTCAACAATAAAATGTATAACTTTGTATTTACCTACCTTAAGAGCTTTCCGATGTGCTCCTGGGCATTGATGCCCGCCAGGAGGCGGAAATTGTATCGTCAAAACTGTAGCACGTCGTAGGTAAACGCGACGCGCGACGCCAAAAAATAAAATAATACGCGACGCGACACACCGCGTAAATTTTAGTAAACAAGTGTAAGTTGGTTTGGCTTTGGTGTGGTTGGGTTGGTGCTGCCAACTGGCTGACTGACTGAGTTGACTGCTTTTGCTTTGTTCACTCGCTACAAACGACTTGGGTGGGTGTGCTGTGAGTGTGACCAGATTCAAATACTAAAAAATTGTTCCTTGCTTGAATAAATAAAATCTCTTCTGGCTACGCATTCAGACTGGATAAATGCAAACTTTGAGGCAATACATGTAACCTGAGTTTTAGTTTGGTTTGGGCCCTAGTTTATTTTTGCCCCAGGGCCTTTGGTTACCTGGCTACGCCACTGCGGACAGCCAGCGACCAGCGATGCCAGATCTATTGATTTAGCAGTAGACTAAATCTACCTGCTTTTTGAACCATCTACTGATCTACTGATTTTTTGCTCAAATTTTATGAAATCTACCTGCTTTTTCCGAGCATCAATAGCAAGTAGCAAGTCTAGTCTTTATTCATGCTCTCAGTGTCACGTGACAAGTTGCCAAAGAAATTTTCACAAACTTCACAAAACTGAAACAGATGAATGAAACTGAAGAGTTTGTTTTGTTCGTTTCTCGTTTCTACCTTCCGGCTTCCACTTTCTTTCTGTCAGTCTTGGTCTGTCTGTTCATCGTTTTCTATTGATTGGTCGGTCCGTTCGTTCGTTCGATAAACTTTTGAGAGATGTTTTTTTAAGTAGGAACATAAAAGATAAAACACCATGGAACGAGTTTTCTCGAAAACTAATAACATATTAAGGTAAAGTTTTCTGGTTCGCCCCTTTACCTTACTCTAAAGGAAAGATTGAAGTGAAATAAAAACCTAAGTGATCACTTTATTTCCGAGTTTTACATAAATGATTTGAATTTTGTGTCCTGTCCTGTTTTGAGTTTTGTACTGTAACTGCTGTAAGGTATAAAGAAAATAAAGCACTTTGATGTTTGATGCTTCATTAGTGTTTGCTGGCATGAGACTGTGCTGAAAATGATGAATATTTTAGATGGATGGATGGATGGATAGATGTTTGGTAGGTAGGTACTTCATAACGCGAAAACTACTGAACGGTTCGGACTGAATTTTGCATAGATGTAGCTCGAAACCTAGAATCAAACAAAGGGTTTTTATCCCATAAAACAGTTCCCATGGATTAGATATAACCTTTGAACGTTTCCATACACATGCGGGCAGAAACTAGTTAGAACATTTATTGTGACTAGTAACAGGAAATAAACACCACATTTAGCATTATCTTCTTTAGGTGGCAGCATTTATGTTAATGTTAATGACTACTTTTCACTGACATCTCTGACGTATGTGACTTTGATTGTAGTATAACTTGACACAAAACTAGCTTTTGACACTGACTTTAACATAATGAATCTAAATGAGATGACCAAACACGGTAATCGCACGTGACCTGCAAACACCCTCAATCAAGGAGTTCGTGGTTAAGCTGGCGCGCAAAATGTACGACCGTGCGGACAATTCCCGCCATGCTCACCTCAACGGACTCGCCCCCCTTCACGCAAGACCGCCAGATGCAAAACCCTCCTGGCGACCACTTCCTCGGGAACTGCTGGAACTCCATATTGACGCTCACGCTCCAACTCAAGAAGACCATCGTAGCCAATCGGCTACCGAACAGCCATTGAGAGGCCTGCAGGACTCTCAAGGCAATAACACAAGACTCGAGTGACGTCTCACTCGACGTTGAAGCCAGAAGAAAGAACCTTAGTTCGATTCTTATCCGCATTTCGTACTCGAAATGTCGAAGACCATTGAATGAAAATGAGATGACCAGAGAGTGGTGATTTTGAAGCTTATTTACTGTGTTGACTACTGGTAAACACAGTGATTTTAAAAGAGGGTCGCGGTCTAAACCTTAGAGTATAGGTATATAGAGACGGCGTATTGTTCTATAGGAACTTTCGGTTATACAAATATGATCTAAATCGATATTGTACTCATAAACTTATAGCTATCTCGTTTTATCTTACCTACAATAACCAATGTAAAAAGAGACATCAATATAATGTGCGAAACCTATTTTTGGCAACATTGAAACGGGACGTCATAGCAAAGCATGATTGAGGCCGGTTCGCCATTTTACTTTCAGGTATGTAAACTGTCAACGAGAGTTGCATTTACAGTAAAAATGCTAAAATTATTTGAATTCGGGACTTTTTCATGTGAATACTTATATAGTAAGCGAAAGAAAGCTAATAGGAAGATGCCAAACAGCAGTTTGGTAGGTTGCGGCTTAAAAACAAGTGAAAATCGTCCAAACATAACATTACACCGGTACGTATTCTTATTTTGCTAAATTACCAAATAATACAATAAATACCTTATGTGTTGGCTTTCATAGGAATAGTTTACATAAAATTCATACCGAATGTAGCTTATTTTTGTAAGTTTTAAGTGTAATTAAAGAAAACATGAAACTGTTTGTTTGGCGATAGTGTTGTCCTTCAAGGCATTTTTCATAGGTATCGATGTTTTCAAGTGTAAATTGTAGTGTATTAATTTTCAACTGGTTTTTTACGTTCTAGGTTACCCGAAAATTACGGTAAAAGAAAAAGTGGCTGGACTCAATTGAAGTAGAAAATTTGAAGTTTGGTACGAAAGATATTTTCGTTCGTTCTCTTCATTTTGAAGAAACTTGCTTCAATCGAACTTTAAATAACAAGACTGCGAGAGGATGCCGTACCGTCACGAATCTTTTTAGTAAGTATTTTACTTGACCTTACTCCCACAAACTTCTATTGCAAAGTAATGCATATTTATGCATTAACAAACTTGACTACCTTTATTTTTCCAAAGGGCTTAAATTTTGATATTAATGAATATTAAGTTTTAAGTAAATAAATCTGACCCAAAGTAATATTAAAGCCTACCATACTTCAAATCCCCTCTAAAATGTACATTTCCATAAATCCTCCCTTAGCAAATAATTTCCATGCAAAATAAAGTTATTTCGCAAACGATGTGGCACGGTGGGCGAAGGTCTGCCTGCAACGCAGGCAGACCTTCGCCCACCTTTTTTTTTTAGAATTTCTTTAAGATTTTAGATTTTTTTTCAAAGTTGAACTACTAGAGTCTATAATTATTGTAGGCTGACAAATAATGTTGCATTATAAATTTATTCTTCATGTTTGTTTCAGCCACTAGTGCCAGCGCGATCCAGTTCTTTAATAGAAATAATGTAAATTTGAGATTTATACTGTAAATGAATGAGACTGATTACATTAGGTACTTGTAAAATTGAAAATTTAGGTGTAGTATTAGTTGAATTTTTGAATCAGGTAGGTATATTGCAAATGTGTAAATGAATGAGATTGTTGCATTGCTTCTACAATCGAAAATACAGGTGGCGTCTGTGTTAAATTTTTGATTTATACTGTAAATGAATAAGACGGATTACATTGCTTGTTTAATTAAAAATGTAGGAGTCTGTGTTAAATTTGTGATATAATATAATAAATGAATGAGACTTGTTGAATTGCTTATAAAATGTGGTGTCTATCTTTTTGTGATTTATATTATAATAATAAATAATACTAGCTGTTCCCCGCGGTTTCATCCTCGTTAAATTCGAATTTCATCTAATATCTAGGGGGATATTCCTGTAACTCTACCATGGGAGTTTGTTATTTTACTAAGACAAAAAGTAGCCTATGTTACTCTCCATCCTTTCTTAGTTAGGTTCCGGTTTCTTAGTTAAGCCGTGACTGAATGACAAACAAATACACTTTCGCATTTATAATATAAGCATAGATAGCGTCTACGCTAAAGATACAGATTACACATTGTTATACCCATATTGTTATACAAATATAAATATACTATCTCACAAATCACTGTTGCATACAAACAATATATTTTGCAATTAAGTAGCTTGTTGTTTCATTTCAGTAGGTACCTTTTTTTCTTAAATGAACACAACGTTTATTAACAAAGAAAATTTGAATCAAATAGTATAAACAAATTAGAACTAGTATTTACCTACAATTGAAACAAATGAGCTAACTGCAGACTGTTCAATAAACTGGTTTGGTGAACTTTGATCTTTAATTCTAAGGAGGTCTGGCACGTGTCTAAACGCATGAGTCTTGACTCGGAAAATACATGAAAAAATTACCATTGTTATAATAGCTCATTTTCTACAACTTCTCAGTGGTTGCGTCTCATGAGCGCGGTCGAGCCATAGTTGGGTACGTGCATTCACATACTTTGTATCTCTAATTAAAGCATTCTATGACTATATGATTATAGAATTCTGTTTCATAATCGTGGTGAAAACAATAAAATCACTACGAAACTGCTAAAACATCGTCACAAAAATACTTGTTTCGATAAAAATATCGAGGTACAAAAGGGCAGCACTACGGAAAGGAGCCATTTTAGTTTCTAGGTAAGTTTAGGTATACACGTTTTTTTCGTAGGTATGCCGTCTCTAGGTATACTCTAAGGTCTAAACCAACTAATCTAGAAGTGTCATTGTTTGTCGTTAACCGAATTTCGACTCGCATCACGTGAATGCTGACGTTGAGCTGACGTTTAAAACTGCACTGCACGTTACTTCGAGCATCATGTCCTGGTGAAAAAACTTCTCTTGGTTGGTACATAGAATCTGACTTCTGAGAGATGATACTGAAAAAACATGGGAAATTTTATAAAAAAAACTGGATTCATCAATTTGATACTTTGATCGTGTAATCATCACTTTTTTTCTTCTTTTAGGTAAGTAATTAGGTAGGAAGAACAAAAATGTGATGAATACACGATAAAGTACCTACATACTAATTTATAACTGCACTGAATTCATCAATCAGTAAACAGTTACCCCCTTATTCATAATAGTCAGCGAACTTATTAAAGCTGCTAAGCAGTGTTTTGCACGGTATTGATAACGGCAACAGGTAGACGCTTGAAATATTCACAGAATATGTAGTTATATGTCCGCTTTAAAAATAATTAACTAAATTAAACTACTTAAAACCATTATTTAAGGGGGCTCCTATACAACAAACGTGATTTTTTTCCCTTTTTATAGCTAATGGTACGAAACCCTTCGTGTGCGAGCCTGATTCGGTTTTATTTTCAGTACCTATGGTATATATCATTCATTTTGGTGCTGTTGGTGCTCATGTCATCAATAAGGTGATTGATCCATGTGCAAATGAAAAAAATATTATTAGCGAAGAAAGAAGCAAACCGTAAAAAAAAAATTGTGCTGTTTTTGCTAAAATAAAGGCCGACTACTTGTTGCTCATACATATTTGGGGCCCCACAAAATAAAACGCGCGCGGGCCGTACGTTGGACAGCCCTGTCCTGCCCCTACGTCATTGCTGCGCGCGCTACAAGTATGTCTGTCTGTGCTGCTAACGAAATTCAAATCCAATCAAAATCATTCATATCAAACCAAGTTCAGCAACAAGCAAGCAAGTTGTATTGTGTGCGCTGTGAATCCAGTTATTTCGCGAACGTAGGAGAAAGAGAGAGCCAAAAAGAATAGGGAAAAATCAGCGTTTTATCTTTGATCGTAACAAGTTTACGCTTTGCTCAAAGAAGTTTATTTTTGATTACGTTTGTCTTTACCAAAGAATATTTACTTCATACGGGCGAAGGCACAGATTTATAAGTATAGTACTAAAGGGCGAAGGAGACATACATATTCAAGAAACATTAAGAAGCGAATTGAATCCACATTGAATTTTGCGCAGTTGTTATGCTGTAAAAAGATACATACAGAGTTATTGTTCAGAGGATATCTGCACCTGCATGAAAGTGCATCCGTGAGTACCGACTTACCTACATAGTCTGGTTTGATGTCAATCTGTTGACGAATCTCTTACGTATTCGACGTTCAACGCAGCACATACCTACATTCTTGTTTCAAATACATGTATTTCTCCTGTGCTTCATCAGCTGCAAAGAGTATACAATAACTATCAGCAGCATCATACTTTTGGGTGTGATACACTGATGGTTATCGCTAGAGCCCAGATTATATGCCAGTAAAATGCTTGAATTATGCATGAAAATTGTCAGAATGTGCAAGAATCAATATTAAAAAATTGCTAACTCTTCATGATTAATAACTTACAGGCACCAAACGACTCTGAAGACGGAACTTTCAGAATACCAAACTATAGCCAGTATGATGGAGGATGACGGGGATGATAAAGATAACACCAAAAGGTATGCAAAAAATTAGGAATTGAATGTATTTTCCTACATTGTCGTCTGTCTGTCCGTGTGTCACCAGGCTGTATCTCATGAACCATGTTAGTTAGACAGTTGAAATTTTCTCTGATGATTTATTTCTGTTTCCGCTATAACAACAAATACAAACAGAATAAAATAAATATTTAAGGGGCTCCCATACAACAAATGTGATTTTTTCAACGATATTGATAACGGCAACAGGTAGACACTTGAAATGTTCAAAGAATATTTATATATATTCACTTTAAAAATTAATAGTTAAGGGGGGCTCCCATAAAACAAACATGTTTGTTTGGTGTTTTTATAGATAATGTACAGAACTCATTGTGCGTGAGTCTGACTAGCACTTGGCCGGTTTTATTTCAATTTTCCATAAAAGTCAACAGTAATGTACTAAGTATTTATTGACAACATTTTTATTAACACATTTAATTTTCAGACAAACTAGAAATCTCAGTGAAAAGAAACGGAGAGACCAATTCAACAGTTTGGTCACTGAACTGTGTACTTTGATTTCAAACAACACCCGGAAAATGGACAAATCCACAGTACTGAGATCAACCATTTCATTTTTGAAAAATCATAATGGTAAGTATCATGTTGTCTATCCAAACCCTCATGAAAATATATTCAAAAATTTTCTTTCTTAAAAAACATATATTACTTACTTACTAAATTTAATTATAGAAGTGACAGTACGGTCTCGAGCTCATGATGTTCAAGAAGACTGGAAGCCAGGGTTTTTGTCAAATGAAGAATTCACATACTTTTTTATGGAGGCCTTTGAAGGGTTTATTATGGTTTTCTCTACCAGTGGACAGATACAATATGCATCTGAGAGTATAACTTCACTGCTAGGGCATAATCCGGTAAGTTGATTATCAAGATTTAAGATGATGTTACCCATGTTTGAATATTTGAACTTCCACTCTTGTTCTTCTCATAACCTTGGAATAGTAAACTATTTTGTCTTTTCTATTGAATACAGTAGAAAACCCATGAATGCGTAAAAGTCTACAGTTTGATATTCGTAGTCACGATTGTTATGATAAGTGATTTTTGATGTTTTAGGCTGAAATTGTTAACAAGAACATCTTCGATATGATGCATAAAGATGATCAACAGAACATATTCAATCTGCTACAAAGAAATGCAGCCATGAACCACATAGAAAACCAACCTAAAGGTAATACATAATATTACTGCATTGTCTTGTCATGTAAGTTTTTCTAAGCATTACATTACTGGAATTTATAGTTCAGGGCATATATGTATATACCAATTACTAATAGTGTATAAGTGACATTACAGCAGCAGAAGCAAATTGAAATGATAATGCAATGATAGCTCTGATCCTGCTTACAGCTGAGAGCTGCACGTTGCGATTCTAGTTACAGGAAGCTAACAAAACGCATTTGCAACACATAGGTACATAGGTAGGCACCTCGTAGGCACCTCATTGGCACATTCAAACATTTCTATAAAGGCAATTTAAATCTTATAGATTTGATTGACTTATTACTTTCCTACGACCAAAATTGATTTTAATCTCTTTTTGTAAGAATCTGATTCAAATAAATTACGACTATGTATACGCTTTTTGAAAACAGGCCAATAATTCTTTGAGATCATTTTATCATGTAACGGCGTTGCTTAAGAAGTTATTTTTACGCGGATACGAGTTTGTTTGATTTATATTGACATGGCGAATTTTTAGGCCTATTACCCAGCAGTGGCTGAAGTCTGAAGTCTGCTTGCGGATGAAATATTGCGAAAGTCGTATCAGATGATGAGTTCGATCATGATGATATCAAAATAATGCTGGGCATCGTGTTAGTAGTGCAGTGACTATTCCCTAACTGCAATTAAGGTCATAGGAGCATGTTTCGATTTTGTGAAAAGGATACGCATAGGATTTCGCGTTTATAGGAGCGGGACAGAGCAGCGCGGCGTAAGCGCAAAAAAACAAGTTGATGCTGATTATCTATTAATTAGGACATTTATTTGCAAAAATAAGCCGAAGATTCCCTCTATGTATTTAATACGGTGATAACAATAAAATAATCTTGTGATTGATAGTTTAGGAAAAAATGGTATGAACTAAGAAAACAGATGGTACTTTGCACAATTATTTCTAATATTTGAAATAAAAAAAAAAAATTTTTTTTGAACGGAGGTGAACCATGGAATACAAGAAGTCTTATTCCCCTTCGTTTATTATGGATTATTATGTATTTCTAAGAAATTAAATAATTTCCCAAAAAATTTCGATTTCGGCGAACCCGCGCCCCACCCTCCTCAGTACAGGTGTTCTCTAACCAACTAAGCCACCGGCCACCATTTTCGGTTGAACCGACTAGGGTTTTGTAGCTTAGTTGGTTAGAGCACACCCGTACTGAGGGTGGGGCGCGGGTTCGAGTCCCGCCGAAATCAAAAATTTTTGGGAACTTATTTCATTTCTTAGAGATACCCAAAGTGCGGGTAAGCACTATAACAAAAAACCTTATTATGTATTTTTTGTCGATAATGATAACGGAGAATAGAGTTTTTATCGTAACCCGATTCACGTCAATTCATACACATCCGCGCCTTAATGGTATAATGCTAGCAATTTAACGTCCATTATCGTCAGCCGCTATCATTGGGCCCTGTGTCGCACGGTAGCTCCTGTATTCAGATCTCGGTTCTCATTTGACCCTAGGTAGGAAAGCAAGAGGCAATGGAGTGGAGACGCAGGATTGAGGGCTCCAGTGGTTAGACGCCTTGGTCTGTCTGGGTGCTTTTCCTTTTCAGGTTTTATAAATAGTCAAATAATGGTGTTGGATGTCCATAAGATACAAAAGAAGGATCATATATAACCTATTGTCTGTGTGGAAACTGTAGGTATTGCGTAAAAAAGGGTGTAAGGTCACAAAGGTTAAACATCCAAATCCCTGCACTTTATTAAATTCAAAACCTAAATCTTAGCGGCTCGGTAAATTTAAAGCAATTTGCGTTACAGGAAAAGTAAATTTTTAGTAAAGTAAAAATATGTTTTGCTGGTTGAGAAAGTTCTGAAAAGAACGGCGAAGCCCGTCACGCGGCAACTTTTCAGTTTAAAAGAAGAGGCGTGTTTATTTCCACATCAAGCTCAAACTCTAACTCGGAAATCTCTTAAACCACTGTCCAAAAATCAACATAGAAGTGCTATATTTTCAAGGTTTACATAAATTTTAATGCCTGAACAGTTTTGGGGCTATGGATATCATTTGAATCCGTATCATCCCGAGTTGCACCGGCTATGATTTTATTGAAAAAAAGTAAGACAATCTTGTTTTACAAGCTTTTATTCTACTTCCCTGTTAGTTTGTGTGGAACTTTTACAACTCAATTTTAGACCACTTATCCTCAACCGATTGAGCTGAAATTTGGCATACTTAATTTATGTAAGTTCGGTGACAATGCATTGTTATGGTACCATAGAGCTGGTCTGATGATGAAAACAGGTGGCCATAGGAAAAAATCTTTAATGAAACGACTTAACCCCGTCGCGTTTGGGTTCAGGGAATTCGTCTCGATTGCTACCACTAGTGCCAACGGGGAATATAAACTCACCATTGCCACCACTGGTGGCAACTGGCAATATAAAATTCCCAGTTACCACGCTGGTGGCAACTGAGAATTAATTCTCGTTTGCCACCGGTAGCGGTGGCAGAGATGGTGCTGGCAACTGGGAATAGACCCAAGTGAAGTAAACGATGGCTGGTAATGACAGGGTACAGTAAAATAGGATTGCCTTTAAATAGAAGTGTAGGGTGACAGTGACACTAACCATTAGGTAGTAATGTTGCATGCATCGTCATGACAATATAAATGTATGTGTTCAATCGCTTCCGCCAATGTAATTCAATGTTTTAGAAATATATACTGCTACCCATAATTTAAAATCATTACATGCTAAAACATAGTTTAAAATCATTATAAGTAGGTATGCAATTTTATTATTACTGTTCTATAAAAGAAGTAATATATTGATTCAGGTGTTACTTTGCAGAAATCCAATGCAAAATATAAGATGTAAGTAATTAGTAAAAATGCTGCGCCATAACTTATCTGCCTTTTAAATATTATATTATGATATGTCATATCATAAGAAAATCTATGAAAGTAAGTCGTCAAAAAGGACTTGGTAGATGCTTTTGTCCAGGAGTGAGACGGTATTATCTCACTAATATTATAAACGTGAAAGTTTAGATGGATGGATGTTTGTTCCTTTATCACGCCAGAACGGCAAAACGGATCTGGATGAAATTTGGCACAGAGATAGATTATAGTCTGGAATAGGACATAGGCTACTTTTTATCCCGAAATTCCTACGGGAACGGGAACTACGCGGGTGAAACCGCAAGGCGCTGCTAGTGTTTTATAACTAAAGTTTCGGTTTTCTGAATTAGATTATACCTTTGTGTTCACGATTCCACCAAAGCTGTGCGATAGCCTTTTAATTTTTGTCGTCCTTGTCAAGACTTCTTCGGCGTTATTATTTTTTGCGATCTTCACTGTGTCCAACCATACCATCAGAGCTTGCTTTCTTCTATACTAAGTGCTAAATAGCTTGGCAATGCAGGTTGTTGGTCTATTTCCTTCACAAAAATAAAATGGGTAAATAAAGATGAAATTATGCATTTTTTAGGGTAATACAATTCTCGGAAAACTTATTAAACAAAGCAAACTTAAACGTAAACTTATTAGCAAAGAATTATATAATTCTTTGTTTGCAAAATAACATAGATCTATATCTATGGTTTTTTTCAAGCAAAGAATTGTAGGATTGAGCCACGAGCGAAGCGAGTGGTACAATCTCGTCATCAACCGTGACATAACTGTAATAGTTAGACATATGGTGTCCCGGACTTTTTTTGTAGATACGAATGTCTTCTATAAAACTCTAGTACATCACTTTGCTCTGTTGTCAATAGTTTGCGCAGCGTACGCGATATTAGTATTTTTTTCACACCTTTTGGGTTACATTATCGATGTTTTCATACGGATCCTTAACTTTTTTTAAATATTCTATAGCCTATGTTCATTAAATCGATCTAATAGTTTCGGAGCCTATTCAATTCAAACAAACAAATCTTTCCTTTTTACAATAATAGTATAGATTTTTAAACGTTTTCTATATACTTAAGATACTTAAATTCTATGTTACACACAATTCAGTAATTTTCTTGTAAAAAACAAAAAGCAAAAACGTGTTGTTTTTTGCTAACGCCTTGCCAAAAATCATGCTCTGTCTCGCAGTCAGCTCCTATGGAAGCATAATCCTATGTCTACCTTTTTCACAAAATGGCGCGTATTGCGCCCTCATAACGGTTTCGTTAGAATCTTGCCTCACCTAATTAGTATTATATTATAAAAATATTTCATTGTTATTTTTACTCCTACTACACGTAGTAGGAACAAACATTAATAAAAGAAATAAACAACTTGCTCGAGTCACAAAATGGTCCTTGTCTCAGCATAATGTTAGTAGCGTTTGCAACCAACGCTGAACTTCCGACAAGACTGTTTGGTGACGTCACGGACAGACAGCTACAATACAATATGGAAAAGAAAGACTGAATTGACTACGGAGCGGCGTTGATATACACACTAAAATGCCAAAAAATGTGAGAGTTACCACGGAAGTTTTTCTGTTAAAAGTTACGTTACGCTAATTGCTGTTTCAGTTACACGCAGGGAAAGAATTATAATATTTAGTTCATATATCAGTCATTTAGAACCTTAACGATTATGTATTATTACTATTATACCTATTTGTATATTATCACTCGAGCTCTTTATATTTATTTATGTCTCGTATCCTCATAATTATTAATATCATAAGTCCTCCTGTGTCCCACTGCATTGTTATTAATTTATTAATAATTTAAGATTTTTTTTATTTTTAGAGAACGAAATGATCAGATTCCTGTGTCACGTACGGCGAGGATGTTTGGACTTCAGAGAAGAGGACTCGTACGACGTAGTCCATTTCTATGGTCATTTCCGTAAGTTTTTTCTTCTTCTTTATTACTTTGTTTTTCTACTCTACCTTCTGAAGCACAAAATGTAGGTTCAGAAACAAAATCATAACAGAATCATAAACTTGAAAACTGTTAATGTTTGTTGTTTTAAGCAAAGTAACAGCAAACAACTCAAAAAGTTAACTTGAATGAACATTCAATTAAAAGAAAACATTTTGTTTATAAACACTTTGCAAGAAGTTTTAAAACACGTTTTAACAACCAGGCCGAACAACGACAAAGAAGCCCTGGGAATATTTTTCCATTATATTTTTGAAGGTCAGTGCTTTTTTGTTTTGCCAGATGGATTGTACAAGACCAAACCATTTTGGTCTTGTACAAACAACAAAAAGCAAGTAATGGTACTGGGGAAGGACTTAGGCTCAAAGGGCAAAAACTAGTTTTAAACTATTTTGAACATTTTATTCTTGCAGGAAAAAATCAAGAACATAACAACGAACGAGATGTTATGGACTTTCAAGATGTCGAGTCGAGGTACGATCATTAATTTGTTTTCCTCAATCTAACAGAGCCGTGAGTTTGGTTTGATGATAGTATTAGGACGTGATCGTGACTTCGCATTTTTTTATGGGATTTGTTACAGCGCCTTTAGAGTGCAATTTATTCATCATCATCAGCCTATATCAGTCCACTGCTGGACATAGGCCTCCCCGAATGAGCGCCATAGCGCCCTGTCTTCAGCTTGCCGCATCCAGCATTTAATCATCATCATCCGCAGCCGGATTTAACCCACTGCTGGGTATAGGCCTCCCGAAGTTTCTGCCATCCACCACGGTCCTGTGCTAACCGCCTCCATTGACGCCCCCCGACGCGTACTATGTCATCAACCCACCTTGTAACTGGGCGTCCAACGTTTCTTTTGCCCACAATTGGCCACCAATCAGTTGCTGTTTGGGTCCACCTATCATCACCTCGCCTTGCAATGTGTCCAACCCAACTCCATTTGAGCTCCATTACTCGAGTATCTAAATCATGGACTAGCATTTAATAATAACAAAAGAAAAATTTAACACACTCTTGGTAGACTTTTCGTGCTTTGAACACTCGAACAAGTCTGTTTTTGACAAAACAAACAATCAAAATAATCCGTTTGGGAGTTATGATGCCGCAACAACCCACAGATACATACATACACTGACACATAGATCCACCCGTCAAACTTCGTTTCGTGCAGGAACTGAATAAAAAAAAAATTATATAAAAATTTACTTTAGATATTATTATAACTTTTTTTTGTTTGACTATCTAGGATTCTAATGGCGAAAGAATTTTTCAAATCGGTCCAGTAGTTTAGGAGCCTATTCAATTCAAACAAATCTTTCCTCATTATAAGTTTTTACTTTTATTTTTTTGTACTTACTAAAATGAAAAATTACAATTAAAATATCTGCAATTCCAGGCTCTTATTTGTGTGCATCGGTGGTCTTTACACGCCGAAATTCATCCGCGATGTATCTCTCTTCGTCTCGTCTCGCAGCGAGTTCACTTCTCGCCACAGCCTCGAGTGGAAGTTCCTGTTTCTTGACCACCGCGCTCCGCCAATCATTGGCTACCTGCCGTTCGAGGTGCTCGGCACTTCTGGCTACGATTACTATCACTTCGACGATTTGGAGAAGGTCATCACTTGCCACGAAGCTTGTGAGTATTATTTGGAGAATGTCGTCATTTGCCACGAAGCTTGTCACTATTATTTGGAAAAGGTCGTCATTTGCCACGAAGCTTGTAAGTATTAGTCCATATTTATTATATTATATTATTATATCTATTCTGCAGTAGAATCTAGATCACGTCACACCACAGTCTCAAGTACGCTAAACGCCGTTCGAGTTGCTCCGTACTTCTGGCTTAGATTACTATCACTTTGACGATTTGGAGAAGATCGTCACTAACCACGAAGCTTGTAAGTAATATTTGAAGAAGGTCGTCATTTGCCACGAAGCTTGTAAGAATTAGTTCATCTATTCTATAGTAGAATCTAGTTCACGTCACACCACAGTCTCAAGTACCATTGGCTAACTGCCGTTCGGGGTTCTAGACATTTCTGGGTACGACAACTACCTCTTAGACGATTTGGAGAAGGTCGTCACGTGTCATAAAAGTTGTCAGTAACAATTGTGTCCTGTAGTCGAGTGGCATAAGTTCTACTTGACTTAAGTTCTCTGCTGGCCAGAATCTTGTGTGAAAGTTCGTCGATCAGTCAGCACACGCTCCCAGATATTGAGTTATTCTAATTCCATGTCGGAGATTGTGTCCTGCATTTCGCTTGGTAACAGACCTTAACCAGCCCAACTTCTCAAAGTAGGAGAGTCTCAACAGACTCTGGTGTTGGCGGAGTTGTTGCCTCAATAAGACTCTTCAGACTTAATTGGTCTGACGTCTTCTGTGGATGTACACACTGCACATCCACAGAAGGATGTGACGTTAATATGACCTGTAACAGAATTAAATAAACTATGAACATCAGCTTATACCAGTCCACATTAGGGCATAGACGTCGTCTGATACGCACTTTATTGGCTCTTATTATTATGGAGTAAAGCCGTTATTCCCACGCTAGCATGCGGTTCGGAGATCGCAGTGCGGGGCCTGATGTCCTGTCGTCTATTATTATTGACAAGATTTTCTTTTATTTCCAGTGATGCAGAAAGGCGAGCTAACCTCGTGCTTCTACCGTTTCCTGACGAAAGGTCAGCAATGGATCTGGCTTCAGTCTCGCTTCTACATCACTTATCATCAGTGGAACTCTAAGCCAGAGTTCATTGTGTGTACGCATCGTGTAGTCAGGTAATGTTTCTTACTTGGCCGCTATAAAATAAAACGTTAAGTGCGAGCCGGACTCGCGCATCGAGGGTTCCGTATAATTATAATTTTCCTTGTTTCTTGCCAAATATCATGATTCTAAGCCAACGGAAAATAGGTATCCTATAGGTTTTGGTCCCTTAAAAAATCTTTTGTGAATTAACTAGAAAGTTACGGGGTGTTCGGATTTTTAATTTAATTAATATTAAATTTTATTTATATTTTAATTGAATATTTTTCAACCTCGCGAGTTAAGTAATAAAAACTATAAATAATGCAGAAAGTGTGAACAATGAAGACGTCCTTTTAAAGACTTTTTCCATTAGAAGTACCAATGCGAGGCCTCAGTTACAAGTTATTCTTATCAGCCCGTTGGATACCTCACAGACGAAGGCCTCCCTTCCCTCTTACCTTAGAAGGCATTCATCTGAACATAAACCTCCCCACGAATAGCGGTCCTGAGCTGCTCCAGTCTCCAGCCACTAATTTCCTGCGACCGCTACGTTGTTGTCGGTCCATCGTGAGTTTTAGAAGTTATTATAACTTGAAAAACCGAACATGTTACTCCTCTCCACAGCTACGCCGACGCAATAAAGACGAAAGAAGAGTTGGACGAACAGGATACCGAATTGAGCGAATCTGACAACATAGCGTCAATGAGAGAGATTGAGGTGAAAGACTCCACATTGGCTCTGCCGTATGATATATGTGAGATGAACGACGACGCGTATGCCGACGCCTACCCGTCCACCCCACAGGTATGTACCTTTGTTTTATACCTGGACTTACGCTAAGCTATTAGTAATCCGTTCTTGATTCCCAAGTTTTTTTAAAGCAAGACATTTTACTTAGACTAATATATATAATAAACTACTAACTAATATCGCTAATAGTACAGGTATATATGATGATGCATAAACTGATAAATTCAAAACTTGCACATGCACAGCGGAAAAGATGCACAATCGATTTCGAAAACGGATGTGAGACGAATTTAATGGTGAATGAAAGCTGTCAAAATCATAAATGCGAACTTCTGACCTTTGGTCCGTTAAAACCTAAAATATGTTTCATTAATATTTCTATGGTTTTGTGTTCCCTTTGTAAACAAATAATATCTTGGATTGTGGAACCTACTCGGTTCCACAATCCAAGATATTATTTGTAGTATAGGCCTTAATTGGAGCTGACAGGTCGATGGTAACGTTGGTGTTTCTGTGCCTATCTTAACACTAATGTCACTTGTCCAGATTGTATCAAATGTTAAAGATTTAACTATAGTTGGTCTTTCCCAGGTCAGGTTATTTCTCGTAGCCCAAATAGTCGGAATAATTTTGTAATTATTGTGACAAACGAATTTTAATTATTAAGTAGAGTAGACAAATATTCTCTTTCAAGGTATCCACGTTTGGTGTTGCTCTCATTGAAGGAGAATTTATAGGTTTTATAGTTTATAAAATGAAACATGTTAAAATCTACAAAATTCACGTTAAATTATGTTTTGTCGAATTTGTAATTTTGTGAAAGATATTGTAATGAACTCTCCGTATGCGATTCTGACTCGCAGTTTTCTTTGGTATTTGTTTTTTGTAATTTTAGTAGCTCATCTTCGACGCCATTAACGTTCATAAATTAACAGAGATAATAAATGTAGCTAGAGTAGTAACTAGATTTTAGGCTGGTGTTCTTTGAAAGATTAATCAGACAAATAGCAGCTTTGTCGGTTAACTTTGGCTTACAAAGCAAGGAAACTTCTGTCATTGACGTCAAATAAAATTTAATGTTTTCGTTATTTAGGGGGGTGCGAACCTCTAAACCCCCCCACAAATGTACTTTCCGATTCATTTGGAAACTACACCCCTTATTGCAGTGAGATTTTGCATACATAATCGGATATGAAATAGATATGTTTGTACCGTTTTAGTTTTCCAAAATACATAATCATCATTGAGAGAGCCTAGAGGGAGCCTAAAGGCTCGCACCCACCTTAAAATGCGTAAGCAAGCTGTCACCCATTTTAGGGATATTTAAATTTCTTAGAACAAAATGTAATGGTCCGATTATCTTTTTGAAGAACACTTGCCTTAGTATCACGTATACAGATAGATTTTAGTATTTCATAACAATCAAGCAAAAGTAGTAGTAGTATTTTAGTATCGCTTATAGCATGGTAAATTCTCTTAGTATTTGTTAGAGTAGCCACGAAATTAGATAGAACTGACACTGCCGCCCTACCTGCAGGTAAATATGTAGATGTAAAACCATTTACAGGGTGGTTTTGTTCGTCCATCCGTTCCGAGGATATGGAAATATCGGTATCTGCAATTACTCAATAACCACAGGTGGCACAAATGCCGCTGCTCCGCCAAGGAGAGGTACAAATATAAGCTACTTCTTAGGCTACTTAAAATTTGGATAAGGCTAATAGATAGAAATCATGCCGTTACAGTAACGTTTTTACTACTTTTTACATTAATGCGTTACTGCAGTGGCATCTTATTTACTCGAATTACTCTGAAACCTTAATGGGTACAATTTTTTTCTGGACTCATTTACAAGCCAGGGCTCAAATTTTTCTATATAATATATTCATCTTGATGCGAGTCGACATGCCGCCCCTGTAACGCTCACGGTTAGCCAGCATTCTGGGCACTCTGCTTCCTGGTGACGGCAAATATATACGAGTAAATACTAGGTTTTGCTATTATAGTGCGTAGCTCGCACTGGGGCAATTTTCTATGAAAATTGTCCCAAAAAAATTCTATGTTGATTCGAACCGATCGATTCGATCTCGTTGCTTATGGCTTCTTTGGGTTCTTAATAATAAGCGGATGATGGGCACTTAACTTGTACAATGCCATGTGTGCATTTGACATTTGGCACTGGAGTAGCTACTGCATACGGTAGAAAAATTCCCAGAAATAGAAATAGTTGGTCAATGTGCAGCCCGTTTGGCTGTCGCATATTCATGGATATCCATGTCGGGTTTCTGACAAATTTCACCGTTACAAATGTAATAACTTTCTTCTTTTTAATATTTATCGTTTTGACGTTTATTTCTCTACGTCTTTTTCAAGCCGATATATTTCTGTATAAGCATCAGTGCCTAAGATGAATTTCTGAATATGTGATTGTAATGTACCTATATTGAAATATACAGCAGATTTGGCTAATTATGTACCTAAACAGACCCCATTTTTCGAAACTTTCAGCAATTATTGTGTTGGTAAATATGCATTTATGTGGAAATATTATATCGGATCGCCCTTTTTATTTTCGCTACGTATAAAGATTAATATATTATCTTTCATTTTATACCATGATATCTACACAGTTGCGATTCCTGGTTCATTAAATTCATCAAAAACCATTGATTTTTGTTGATGCGTCCTTAATTTTTGATAAAATTGCGCATTTTTTCCCGAATTCGCTAGAAGGACGGTTATGTTTTTTTTTCCGTTGACTTCCCCAATAATGTCACCTGTCTGAATACAAATATAGACAAGCAAAAAAATTAAAAAGTTTCAGATAAACATGGAGCAAAACTCACCATTCGATTTCTTTAATCCTTACTATTTGGTAGAGTGCAATAACAACATAATTGAGAACCCAACATCAGCAGTCAGCAAGGTAAGAGACTCGTATTCACTGTAACTACTTAAGTATCAATGTGTTCATTTGTCTCAAAATTATACACATAATAATCAACAAATATTGTATTCTTATGTTATTTACAAAATCTAAAACCGACTCCTTCCAGAATCTAAAGACTGTTTTTTACTTTTTCAGGACGAATGTTATTCCTCGGTAATAAAATATAATAATACACCACCTCGGGATCATTCTCTATAAAAAGCGAAAGAATCATCAAAATCGACCAATTTTAAAAATCTATTAACTGTATTTAGTAAGAAACATATATAGTAAATACCTCCTCCTTTTTTTGAGTCGGTCACTTACTCGGGCGGTCACACCAATGGTCGTACACGTACATTACCCGTGATTCATCAAAACCTGTGTAAATGGTACACAATTTGCATGATGAATTAATGACATTCCAGAATAATATCCATTTCATATGGATGGAAATTGTAGATACCTATGTACATATTTTAGAGGAAAAATGTAGAGAAGTTTTGAAAATGGTCAAAAAAGGAGGAAATAAGTTTCAAAAGGGCTACCTCACCGAGTAGTATATCAAATAAAAGACATATCACAACAGTTTTTCACTCGCACTTGACGGATCTTGTTTTATGTTTGTTCCGCGAGTTCTCCTTCAATTCTTGGCCAATTTTGATTAATCTTTTGCTATTGTATAGACTCCATACAATAAAATCATCTCTACTATATAAGATGATCCGGAGAAAATTCATTTAAAAAAAATAATCCCGAAGTGTATGTTTATACATATCCCTCGGGAATATTTTTTATGTAAACAGTGTGAAATTAAGGAGTTTTAAATCGGTATTTAGTTTTTTTTTAAAAAATAAAATTTTACTATAAAGGATGATATTTTTTAATAACGTTATATTATAATACATTATGTGTTAAAAATTCACGCTACATTATATCTTCGTACCTCATAAATATAGCTACTTAATCTTTTATAAAATATTTACTCTTATCACCTCTATGTAAAAGTTAAAAAGGTCTAAAATTATATTGTTATCGCTACAGGATATTTTTGAATATGGATTCCGTAAATATGAGAAACGGACTACACAGAGCACTTCAGAGTCACTGATCTTCAGGGTTCCCAGGCCCAAAGCCCCCAAGCCCCTGGACCCCCAGATCCTTGCATCTGAGGCCCCACCATTTCATGTCCCGGCATTCCAGGTCCCGGTATCCGAGGTCTCGGTATTCCAGGCTTCGTCATTCCAGGTCCCGGTTTCCCAGGACCAGCCATTTCAGGTCCCGGCATTCCAGGTCCCGGTATCCCAGGTCCCGGTATTCCAGGGTTCGGCATTCCAGGTCCCGGCATCCCAGGTCCCTGCATCCCAGGTTTCGGCATGCCAGGTCCCAGAATCCCAGTTCCCGGCGTTCCAGGTCCCAGCATCCCAGTTCCCGGACCCCGTTCCTAAGCCCTCTACACCCGAAAGAACGATGTCGAGTTTATCAGCTCTTTTGGAAAGTTACCCGGGTCCATTCGACCCACCGTTGCAGGTAAACAACATCACAAACCTCCGATAGTCTCGGCAACTTTCACTACACAACATTCACAGGTAGATTATCTGCTTTACCACTGTCAGTAATAAGTCCGGTCAAAATAGACCTTGACCATTGTATAAATTCCAAAGAAACTGAAAATTTATATGAACGTTAACCATTATAATGAAATTGTGAAAAGTCCCCATCGATCCGACGCCACGCCACCTATATACTTGGCGCGTTTTTTTTATCATCGTTGCCACCTACTCCATTTTACTGAAGTTTAATAGAATGTCTTCTCAGAAAGTCTTCTAAATGCGCTTCTGTTCTCTTTGATTTTGGTTTCGGCTTCTCTTAGTTTTCGTTTCATCTCTGCTTCACTATTGCATTCCCTTGACGAATTTTAGCTTTAGCCACGTGTTTTCTTCAAAGGAACATTCAAGACTAACGGTATTTCATTGATCCCTTAGAAAAAATATGCAGGTACAATGTCCCACTTACAATCGAACAGCAGACAATGTTTCTCAATACCCACATAAATTTAGGGAGTTTCTTTTCAGTTCAGATTCTCAAAATTATCATTAAATAAATTTAAAGTAAAGTACTGTAAAACTTTATTTCATAATGCTTACAAAATAAAAACTTAGACGAGTCCAATTTTTTACTATAAATTGTAATATATTCGAATATATATAATTATAGTCAAAGCAGAAAGTTGTTATTGATTCCATTCACAAAAATTTTTGTTTACTATGGAAGAAGTGAAAAAGAAACCACAAGTACATTTACATATAATATCACTTCATAATAATGTATAAGTCACGCAGGCTAATAGTTTTACTTATATTACGTGTCTAATGATGTACATAGGCAGCGAAGTCATTCATATTATGTATATTACAACATTAATAAATATAAGAATAGGTTTAAAAAAATTTACTTGCACAAGTTTTTTGCACTCACGGAATGGATGGGGACTTCTCACAATTTCAGTATAATGGTATCCCTCACGTTCATCAAAATTGTCAGCTTCTTTGGAATTTAGACCGGAATTTAGACCGGACTATGGTTTGTAGACATAGTATACATATACAGGGTGCCACAGAAAAACTGCAGTCCCCGAAACAGGTGAAACTACATCTAAAATGAACGACGAACATGTTTGAAAGTGGCTAGAACCTCTTATTGACACATCACTGAAAAACTGAGAAAAAAAACACAGGGGTCTTTGGGGGACACCCTGTATTATACAGGGTATCAAATATCTGCACACCCGTAGTCAGCGATAACCGGCAGTGAAATAACGCTACTCGTTGTATGCAGCTTGTAGGTCGCCCAGTCCTGAGTGGCCTCGTTTAGATGTTATACACATTGTATACATCTACATGTGCATTGATTGTATAATTGGCTATGGACAATGCCCGTGCCTTAGCTTTTAACGCCGTCAAAATATCTTGGTATTGTCGTCTGTGTCGCTTTTATGCATGCTCCGACTTTAAAACTGGTCATACTAATCAGAAAAGCCTTCGTGGTCTACTAACATTTTTCAGGATATGTTAAGTCACGTCTCGCCTGTTGAATTTACCCGGACATTAGCATCGCTGTGTTCAAATGAAAATGGCTCATCTGACAGCTCTTTCTCTCCGTTACTTGGGGTAAGTCGTGAAGACAATTATCAAATAGGAAAGGCACGATTCCGCATGTTAAAGAACGTGACAGAAATATGAGTCGGAATTGCAAAATAATACACTTTTTTGTAATCAGTACGTTTCTGTCTCTTAAGGCACACGCTCTGATGTCGGAAAACTGAATCAATGAGCTGATCAGATGTGACTGCATGATGCAACCGAAATATAAAACGAACAACATTACTGCATGAAACGAACTCCGAGTCAGTGAAGCAACCGTGAACACACTAGTTTAAAATCTATTCGATGGATTTTAACCCCCCTATTCATAATAGTGTGCTAACTTAACACATTGCTAATTCTCACTCTATCTTCTTCTATTGACATAACTCAGAGTGAAAAATACCACTGTTTAGCAGCTGTTTAAAGTAAGCATACCATTGTGCATTAGGGGGCTTATGTATAACTGGTGTGCTCCTGTCATGTTACCGTGGAGGCCTACTTTAAAACAGACAATACGAAGCTTCGGGTTACGAATCGCACGGAACAAACAACCTTACTACTAAGTCCAGAAAGGTAAGACGCGCCACCCATTGACACCTTTCGTTTCGGATCTCTTAGGTATAAATGTAAAAAAAGAACAAAGCAGGGTCATCGTGAGAACAACCGTTGTTTCGTGCCACCCGACATCCGTCAACTTTGTAATTCATTTTTAAAAGTAGACCTCTTGATGCTGGACATTTTTCCCATTTAAGCTACCACATTATGAGAAAATGCACATGAAAATCACTATGCATGTGACAAAACAAAATATCATGGCATGGAAAGAATCGCTCAACAAACCGAAATACAACGGATACTTCATCGTATTAAAAAGCATAAAACGGAAGTTGCATGTTACAAGACCTTGCATTTACCATACTGAATTAGATTAACACCATAGTTTTAAGTTATACACCATCATTTAAATGTAAGATTTGTTGTTAAAATTAGGTTTTCAGGTCCTACACATTGCGGTATTTTACAGCGTTGGTCGTATTGTGAAATTTTACTACTTTACTACTACTTTAAGTAGCATGTTGGTTTAGGTGTGGCTCTTGCCTTAAGATGTCGCAAACTAAATACGTTGGCTGACAATTCAGCTACAAATAATAAGATATTGTTATGCCATGCGTAAAATTACTCTTAAGTCGATTTAGGCAATTTACTTGCGCATTTCCACTAGCGTTTTCCTTGAATATCTGGCGCTCACGTCGCGTGGTCGCTTGTAAGCTTCATGGGTTCTCTAAGTAATTTGCTCTTTACTATATTTCTTTTATGTCGTGACCACTCGACGTAAGCTGGCTAAACGCTGATGTAGAGGTTTTAAGTACGTGACTTGAGTGACAGCGCTATGCGCAAGCTGATTGCACAGCACATGAATACGCGGATGGAAGTACAAACTTATCTAGTATTGGTTTCGAATGCGGATTACGCTTTTGCGATTCGCCGTCACTCAAAGGGCCTTCTCGGAAAACGTAAATCGAAATTTCTGATTTGTTTTAGTGTTAGACCTTTTACGTCATTCATTACTCTCATATCACTATATTATAATATGATCTATAATCACTATATATACATACATATATATATTAAAACATAAATAATGCAATAACATGAAAACTAATCAGAAACTTCGTTCGGATTCGGATTCCTCTTGGGGCAAGATTAGACACGGCATAATCAGCGCGAATGCAAACTTCCCGGATCCTCTTGTGGAGTCTACACACAAAAGTCGGCGATCCGACAAGTTGACTAAAAACTGTCGCCTGCCTACAAAATTCATACACAGAAATGTCGCACCAACCCACCGGTCTGTGTCGCCGACATTGGTGTGTATACTCCATGAGCCACAAGCCTCACTCATCATGGATTGGGACCACACGGTTAATTCTAGTCTATGCTTCGCTTATTCCGTCGTGTCTAAGATTACCTTGAATAAAGCAGTGCGCAAGTGAACTGCCGTATACATCCTCTACAATTTGTATCTTAACTTCCCCAGCCGGCGTCGTTAAAGAGCTCCTCAGCGTCGAGCAAAGGCGGTACAATCACACAAGCCGCCGTGTCCACCGCTGATACCTGGAACTGTGCGCAGGCGCAGTACACCGGCGGATCTAACACGTCGGTGTCGGGAGAATCGCGTATTAGCCTGCGGAATAGCGACCGGGAAGTATGTGTTGGACGTACCACTTCATTCTTAATATACATTTACCCACTTCCACTAAACTCCGGGGAAAATAATTTGATTACAATGTTTGTAGATATGGCCCCTTAACCTTACTTAAAAGTCTCTTTCTTGCTGTATAAACTTTTTGGGTGAATGCTTAATTAATTCATTGCTTAGTAATTCTCGTTTTAAACACAAACGAAAATTTTGGATTTTTACCCGACTACCAACAGGGGAGGGTTATGAGGTTAGCACCCTATGTTTGTATGTTTGTATGTATGTGGCCGATTTCTTTGTTCCCACGTAGCGCTGAAACTACTGGTTCGATTTCAACAAATTATGTATCGATTGATTCGTCTCAATACCCCGATGGTTATAGGCTATAGGATTTAGGGCTCCGACCCCGAATAAGCCTTCAAAACGCGTATTAAAGTTTAGGTAGCCGCAGGCTGCAGGCCCCATAGAGAAAAATTACAATACCTACGACCTATTTTCATTTTCAACTCTATGCCTATCAAATATGACCGATACGTCATTCTGTTTTGTCAATGTAAATGTTTCAAACTTTTATAACTTTCACGTAGTCGGGTTGTAGTTTTTAACTTTATCTTGTTGTGTTGTGAGCTGTTTACAAACATTGTTTCTTGAGAATGGTTTGAGTACTTATTGTAAAAAAATTACGTCCCATAACCAGCAATGGTTAAAATCCGGCTGCGGTTTATTATGAACCATGACAGATTCTTTATAATCAATATAATTTAAGGATATGCAAAAGAAAAGTCAGACAATGGAGAACACAAAAGGATTAAAATATTACACGTAAATACTGTAATTAGTCACTCCAATATAATAAATAGAGATTTAAATATATATTTATATATTATATTACATAAATAAATACATAACACATCAAAGTATAGATTTCGTACATTATATTAGTTATAAGGGTACCGGAAGGGTGAAACCAGGACCCTATTACTAAGACTCCGCCGCAGTCTGTCTGTCCGTCTGTCACCAGGCTGGATTGCATGAACCGTGATAGTTAGACAGTTGAAATTTTTACAGATAATGTATTTCTGTTTCCGCTATAACAATAAATTAGTCAAAAACTCACAAATATTCTTGATATTTGTATTCCGAAGCAGAAATTAATTTTAAAACCAAATAAAAAACATTGTTGGCTTACCCGTGGTATAAAAACCTTCTGCCGTCATAAAACAATCCTCAAAATATTAGTTACTTACCTCCGAGACCCAATACTTACAAATCATTATAAAACTTATGCCAAATTACTAAAGAAATCAATTAACCAATCCACAAAGGTAAGTTACATCCGTGAAAAGAAAAAATCCACTAATAAAATTAATACGATGTGGCAAATTAAAAACACAAACAAATAAAACAACTATAAAATCGCGACGCAATATTCAACTAAAAATACACAACAACTTAATTACAGATCCTACCCAAGTAGCAACCGCTTTTAATTATTTCTTTGCAGAAGTAGGTACGACTAAAGTAGGTACGTCTCCGGGCCGGCCAGTGCTCCGGCCGATATTTCAATGTATCGGAGTCCCGTCGAACCGCGCGAAGTATATCTAACTATACGCAACTAAAAAGTAAATACAGCTACGGTATTGATGAAATACCACCAATCCTAATAAAAAATGTTGCAACCGAGCTCATCATTCTTTCTCCTTATTTATAAGGAGAAAAAATGGAAGGTCGGGGAGTATACCTTACTCAAACAATCGCTAATAAAACCAAGTGAACTGCCTCTAAAATTTGTATACTAACTTCCCCAGCCGGCGTCGGTAAAGAGCTCCTCAGCGTCCAGCAAGGGTGGTACAATCACGCAAGCCGCCGTGTCCACCGCTGATACCTGGAACTGTGCGCAGGCGCAGTACACCGGCGGATCTAACATCTCGGTGTCGGGAGAATCGCGCATTTGCCAGCGGAATAGCGACCGGGAAGTATGTGTTCGACGTACCACTCTATTCTTAATATACACTTACCCACTTCACCTGAGGGCCCATAGGAAGATCCAACTAGGTTGCGAAATTACGTCGAATCTTCTCGTCATCCATAAATTTTTTCCTAATTACTTTGGCATATTTAGAAAACAACCTTTGTCTTCTCCATTGCGTGATGCGTGAACGACATAGTACAGTTTATGGATCGGCGATTGATTCGGATAGCGCAGGACCCTGCTGTCGGTAAATTTTTTATGATGAACCCGGTTTCAAGATTTGTATATTTTTTTTTCCTTTTAGCCTCTTATTCAGCCGCCATCGCAGCCTCTACCCCTCCAGCCTCTCCAGCCTACGAAGCAAGACTGCTTGTTAGCGCCGCAGCACATCATGGGTGCTCAGTATCTCGAAACGATGCCGTCCATTGCCGGCGCAGTCCAACCCGGTCTTCTATCGCTGACGGCGACGCCGCCGTTGCAGGATCAGACGCAAATACAGGTCGGCTATACTATACATTCCAGTACAACGCTCAATAAACTTATTGATAAAAAAAGTAAATAAGATATCTGGGTCGCTCCCCGCTTTTCACTTTTTTGACTTAAAATGACCCCCGCATTTCTAAAAGCCTTGGAAATGCAGCTGAGATCACACCAAGAAACCATACTGATGATACATGACTGCGCCGCCATGACACCTTCCTATAGCCAAAACAATTGACTGGCCGCCGTGGTCGAAGTTCGGCTAGGGGGACAACGGTTCAAAAGATGATGTTCATTCATAATATTACCGGCACAGTGATGTTCCTATTTCAAAGTGTGAACATATCTATTTCTGTGTATCGAAAACAAATAAGTAAAAAGTTTAAATTCTTGCTTAAAATTCTTGTTGCTTTTACCTGGGGCCTTATTTTGATTCTCCAACAAAAAATTAGACGTGTTCTTTTCGGCCAATTGATGTAGTTCAATACACCAAAGTAGAGTGCAATTTTGCACAAAAGAAACTGTCAAAAAATATCTGATAGAGAACATATACCTGGCTGTATGTTTTTTTAAATGTATGGTCGATTTCTTAGTCAATTATGGACCGATTTTATGAGTTCTTTCGATAATGTATAACGAATGATCCCGAATTATTGGCCCCATAACAAAATTATTCCGAAGGGGTTGGTATAGCTTAAAAAACAAAATAATTCTTTTGTAAAATCACGACCAGCTACAACAATTTTGGTGATATCTTCGCCAATACTCAATAGATTTTAACGATTCAACGTTGTTGAATAAAATTTTATTTTGTGGTAGATATTTTGAGGTCCCATAAAAGTTTGATCCTCGAGGAATTGATATGTGCGCCGTAAAACATATCTAAAACATCATCACATGATAATTTTCAATAACTTTTAACAAAATGGTTTCCATGGCAACGGTCGTAAACAAGAGGTTTTTTCATTCGTCGTTTCATCCATGTGTCATCTATCACTCACTCATCACAGCAAACTAAGTTAGAATCGAATTTTAACTAGATGTCGCCACTTGAAAAATCAGATTTCGCTGTCGAGGTGTTCCTTCCAAACTCATTTTCATTATTTTGGAATTTGAAGTTGGTTTACAGTTTTTAAAAAGCAAATTAATGGAGAATTAAAATAGGCCTCCTGCAACCTTCTTGTAAAACATGATATGAGTTAGTTGCCGTGGCAGGAGCAGTTGCACCGCAAGCACGACGAGCTGCAGCAGATGATCGCCAGGCAGCAAGAGGAGCTTCGGCAGGTGAAGGAACAGCTGGTGCTTGCCCGACTGGGTATCTTGCACCCGCTTATCAATGTAAGTACCTACTGCATTATACTATAGCTATTCACAACTTAGCTCATTGTTAATTCTCACTCTGTCTTCTTCTATCACGGTTCGTGAGATAGGCTGTATCTCTGGTGACAGACGGGCAGTGGAGTCTTAGTAATAGGGTCCCGTTTTTTACCCTTAGGGCACGGAACCCTAAAAACTATCGTAGTAAGACGAATTCATTACGGATGTAAGCAGGTTTACTACGAACCCTATTTTTGTATTTGTTCCAAGACAAATACGCTTCGTAGTAAACCCGCTTACATCCGTTATGAATTCAAAACGACTCACCCTAATTATAAGTCTCTACCTATTTTTACTAACAAATTATGGATTACCTACAGCTGTTTTAAGTTAGCAGACCATTATAAATAAAGGGGTAGGTATTCTATCTACATATGTGTTTGTGGTTAGGTTTTAGACCATAGATTAAACCACAAATGATGGTCATGATTTACAACTTATGAACCTAATAAAGTTATCAACAGTTCTAAGGCAGAGATACGAAGTTGCAATTTGTGGCCACCAACCTCTATTTTCGCATCTCTGCCTAAACTATAGTAAATAAAAACATAACAAAGGTCACAAACTGCCCATTGAAAATTTTGAAATTACCTTTGTTCGACGAAAGAATAAGATAAAATAGGTGGCGCGCTAGTTTGGCTCCGGAAATCGACTTAATGAGATTTAATATAGGTACCAAACAATTTTTTCACTAATTTCACATCGTACCGTCGATCTGACACATACATTTTACATCAGGTACCAGGAAGCTCATACTCTGCTACGGAAGAAGTGATGCAGAATCAGGAGCCTGACTACTCCGCTCAGGGTCCGCTGCCGCAGCTGGCCCTTCCCTCCATACCGACGCAACCGCCGCAGCAACCGCATCCGGATCACCAGCATATGCCCCAGTGATGACGTCACTATGCAGGGAAGTCTTTCTAACCCCCGACGCAAACTTTTTGGGAGCCTACGATGCCACATAACTCACGTTAAAGTAAACAACGTACCTACGTGCTTTAGCTGTGTGTTACATGTCGTCGTGTGAGTTTAACCCTTGTCTGTGAAATTGTGGCCAAAAAAGAAGAAATATATTGATATTTTTGTTGTATTTTTAAATGATATGCTGGTACAAAGTAAACCATCGGGGGCTTTCGAATTCCGAGTATTCTTATGACGAATTATCACTTACTAATGGGATGTAAGTATATAGACAATGATTATTTTAGAAACGCTAAGTTAATTAAAGGAAATTAATTTAGTTAAAAATGATAAAACATTATTTTACATTCAAGATATTAAGAGCTGAGGGTTATGTACTTACAAATTATAGTGTATATAAAAGAGTATTTTTTGTTGTTGTATCAGATATCATGTTTATGTTTTGTAGATTGTTTTTATTTAATTGTTATTATTTTAACAGTTTCATTAATAGTTTATTTTTGCGTTGTGACTTATTTACAAGGGTTTTAGTTATGGATTAAATTATAGAATATTGTTCAAAAATTTATAAGTTTAAGATAATTCGATATCTGATCAGTTATATGATTTACAAATGGCTGTGTTCTGTAAAACCATATTTTTATTGCCTAGACTTTTATACGGCGTTAACGTGGAATATAGTGCAAATTATTTTAAAATAGCTTATTATTTACATTTTGATCTTTATTTTATTGATTAAGAAAGACGTTTAGATAATCTTATTTTTGTGATTCTATCTTGTTGATAACACGTAGAATGAAGGTGGATGTGCCATTAAAGTAGAAGTATAAGTGAACATTTTTGTACGACCTGCTTATTTAAGGTATGGGATTGAGAATGACTCTCTCACGCTGTCCAGCTTAACAGGCATGATGACTGATTTGAGAAGCTACGCCGGGATTTTTTTAAACAAAAAAAAATTAAAATTGAAGGAAAAATGGATGTTTTAAAAATGCAATTTCAATTTCGCTATAAAACGCTACAATACTCGTAACGTCTGTCTATTACCTCATCGATGCACGAAAACTGATGATACAGAATGACCATAGTATTGTCAAGAAATACAGACCTTTATCATAGTTATTCTGTGTCTTTTTATTACATATTGTGAGGGCAAGACGTCACGCCTCAGTATTTTCTGATCAGTGTTCAACGTTTGCTGATGGCGGATTGCTGTAATTTTTAGTTTAACTTTATCATAATAATAAATAATATTGATGAAAAAAATGTAATACGTTTTCCTAATCTATGGGTCAGGTATAATTCAGTTCACACATAATTGCGGTGATTTTTAGTTACTGTCATCATCCCTATTTGAATAGTTCTGAGCGGGACAGCATTACAGATCGCATTATTCTCAATCCTGTTCTTTAGTTATGATGATTTCTCAGCACGTTATTTTGAATGGATCTCGATGAAATATAAGTAAATATTTATTAAGCTATAATGTGACGTCATTAATGTTGTATGCTTCATTGGTTTTTGACCTATAGGGACCTGTAAAACGTTTCTATAGTTTAGTGTCATTTACCAAATTATTCAATATTTAAGTTACATCTGTTTTAGATATTTGACTAAATAATTTTTAAAGCAGGAGTGAGAAAAATATATTTTATTTGTTATATTAGGTATTAATCTGTAAGAAACCGAGCTTCGAGTCCGGTTAACGTTATATCGAGACGTGATCGTAACGTCTCATTTTTGTATGGGATATGCGTAGTTCCCTGTCTGCACGGTAGAGGCGCTGTACCAAAACGTATGAAAAATTAGACGTCACGATCACGCCTCGATGCTAACGTCAACCGGACTCGAGGTTCTGATCTAGGTACTAAAAATATGAGCTGAATTCTAAATTCTAAGCATGAAGATGTATTTTGCTGTATTGTAGCTACGTAAATCAAATATGAATTTGATTTCACTCTTATTAAATTACAGGCAGCTGATTAGGCACCCTTTTTTTGCAATTCAGATTGAACTATGAAAACGTTCGTTTAAGCCGATAATGTTACGCACACTTGCGATTCCAATCATTTGGTTCATAGGTTTTGTTGTGTCTTTCTCATTCATGTAAATATATCAGTTACCATCGTTGTAGTAAATGTATTTTGCATATCTAGTAAAAATAGTAGGATATATTATCTCGATATTTAATTCATGTATATACCTGAAGATAAATTGTTATCACAAAGTATTGATTATTCGTTGTTAACTAGACGTATTCTCAATCGTATTTAAAATAGATCCTCGTTGGCTTCGTAACTACACTTATTATTGAATACCAACGATAGATCGTTGGTATTCAATAAGTGTAGTTACTATAAGGCCCATAGCACATCACCGCCGCGAAACCATATCAGCAAAACATTACTACATTTGTCGCCGTTCGAGTAGCGTAATATACATGCGAAACGAACGCGGTATGGTAGCAAAATGGCGGACCAAAGCGGAGATGTACCTTGCGTCCGAGCAGATTGGCGGAAACGCGTTTTAGGACAGGCAGTTTCGCCTCTTCCGCATATCGCACAACAGAAGTCATGGCGACACAACTGCGGTTCCGCTGCTATGGGATCGCGACGGAGGTATGATACGGGCCCTTCATTGATCATATAAACCAAAAGAGCTGCAAAGATTCATTGTAAATACCACCAAAGAGTTTATTTATAGTGCATAAGGAAAAGGTATTTTTGGTAATGTTTACGTTGGCAAATCAAAGTCAAAGAATACTAGGAAAAGTTTTCATATAGCATGCAATCGTGACGAAGAGAAATTGACTTTAAATGTATTTATATCTTTGTTCAAGTTTAGGTTGCCACAGTAAATAACCATTGCATAAATATTCTGTATAGAAATGTATTTAAACCTGAATGGTTTTATTTGTTAAGGTTATTTACTAACGCATAGGCAAGGGGGTGAGTCTTTTTGACGTTATAGTAACGAGGCGTGATCGTGGCGTCTCCTTTTTCCATACAATTTGGTACCACTATCTTGCGGACGTGGAACTACGCTCTCGATCACTTTACGTTACTAACGTCCTTACGTTAGTAACCCATCTTAGATGTTAGAGATTTTTCTCTAGGAAAATAACAGTTTTAGACATGAATTCCGAGTTCTGTGCTCTTATCCTGATGCTTACGTTACTTACGTAAAACATATCTATAATTAAAATCGAAAAAACTTTAAAGTAAAAATAGAATAATATGAATATTGATTTTATTGCTTGATTTGAAATTAAGATTTAGAAGAATCTGTTATCTTTATTATTTTTGTAATATTTTATGTAATATTTTAGACTGCTATTTTTCTAATAATTAATGGAGTTTGTTGAATTAGCAATGAAATAACTCGTGGATAGTTCAATCTTATATGGTTGATCCTCCATAATATGGATTATAAATGTAATGTAAAATGGTAGGCATTGGCCTAACTAAATTACAGAAGACTGTTATTACTTGGAATTTTCTTAAATAAGGTCTCTTATTTATATAATTAATATAATGTTTAGTTACGGAACCCTCGTTGGCGAGTCCGACTCGCACTTGACGTTTTTATTAAAGATTTTTTTACCCTTCTGCATTAATGGTACCCAAAAAAATAGCCACACTACGTACCTGCGATCAAGGTTTAGATAAATCTATTTGGAGATAGGTAGGTACCTCAGTTTTGTCGGATTTTTATTAAGTGATAAATACCTAATACTTAGGTTACTAAACCAAGGCGTGAATATATATTTTTAAAATCTTATACATTGAATCGACTCTCAACCCTTCAACCACCACCACCTTTCATAACGCATTTACAACTACTCCCTGAGTTCATAGAACGTGAGGTTCTTTATTTCAGATTTTTATTAAGTGATAAATACCTAATACTTAGGTTACTAAACCAAGGCGTAAATATATATTTTTAAAATCTTATACATTGAATCGACTCTAAAGTCTTCAACCA
Organism: Eupithecia exiguata; assembly: GCA_947086465.1. Lineage (NCBI taxonomy): Eukaryota > Metazoa > Arthropoda > Insecta > Lepidoptera > Geometridae > Eupithecia > Eupithecia exiguata. The sequence goes on from OX352226.1 coordinate 9,062,454, forward strand.
CCACCACCACCTTTCATAACGCATTTACAACTACTGCCTAAGTTCATAGACCGTGAGGTTCTTTATTTCACTAAAGCATGGCGCTTAAATAGCTTTTTTTTGTTATATTTCATGTAGTTATTACTTATACAATAAAATAACAAAAAAAATATGGACAACTCATTTTGTTTTATAATAAAATAAGCAAATAACAATCACAGTCTAGCCTTTGAGTCGTTAGGTGGTGAATATGAATGTTCGTTCCGATAAGTACCATTTTTAACATCCCTTCTCGACAGCCACTCGACATGATAGCTGTAGAACAATAGCTGCCGGACTACTAACAGTCGAGACGTGATCGAGACGTCAAAATTTCGTCACGTCTTGCCAGACTCACCCCTCTGTATCTGTTGTAGTGCTTAAATAAAGGTTTATAAGGTTGCAAACTACTTGCCATTTTATTTTAATTTTATGAAGAAGTACAATTTAATTATAAAACGAAAATAAAATATGGGAAGATCCATCATAGAAGGATCTTTTGATATTTATGTGTTTTCGTTAGTTATGTGTAACCTATCTTTTAAGGCAAAATTAGACGATATATTTACTGTACAGAATTTATGAAGTACCTATTTAATATTTGTGTTTCGTGATATCGTTATGTTTTTATTGTACGATCAGAGTTAAAAATCAATGCACTCGCTTTTTTTAAATGTAGCCTGGACATTTACGTAGTCGTGGTTCTGAAGTACTTAAATATATTGATTGAACCTTGGACATCGGGTTAAATTGTCTAAGGATGGAAGTTATTTTATTAACGCCCTCGTCGTAGTTTCAACCACAAAATTATGTTAATCGAAGTGCTGCTATTTGAAAAATTTATTTGTACTTAAATTGTAATCCAGATTTAAGAATGACAAAGGTGTCAAAATCTTCTCAAAAATGCAAATTTTAGAATCGTAGTTACCTAGTAGCTGATACGCAGTACAGCAGCGCAGTAGTGCAGCGTAGATGGGGATTACTCCTATTCAATAATAACACTGGATTTACGGGAATGCGTCGTTTAATCGTTAAGGACATCAGGCAAAGCAAGGATACAACCAGAGAGTAAACAATATGGAATCGAATACGAGTCTGACAAGTAGGTACACACATGGTGTTGCCGCATTAAGATTTTTAAGAATATATAATTCAACACTTCCCCTTATTCTTAACAATCTTATCACTATCAGACTTATGTTAACAAAATATATCAATTACATAACATTACATGCCAACATTACAGTAACAAGATGCACAAACATAACTATAAAGTTATAGAAACCAAAATGCAATAGAATTAATCATTATCAGTTCAAAATTAAAAACATGCCTCAACAAAATAATATCAAAATACATGCTACACAATGCAAAATTAATAATTTTCTTATTAATATAACCAGGCATTTAACTGATAACTTTAACATTCATATCCTGAACAAAACTGTAATGTTTTCCAGATGACAATGGCTTTGTTAACACATCTGCAGTCATATTTTGGGTAGACAAGTACTTAACAGTTACATAATGTTTCTGAATTAAATCTTTAATAAAATGATATCGCAAGTCGATATGTTTGGTTCTCTTGTGCGAGAATTCTTTTGATTGTAATAATTTATGTGCACTCTGATTATCGTTATACACAATCATATCAACCTGCGTTTCATTAATTTCCCACAGAAAGTTCTTAATAAAACACAATTCTTTGCACGCATCTGTCACTGCCATATACTCTGCCTCTGTGCTTGACAGTGCGACGCTGCGCTGTTTCCTTGCCTCCCAGCTCACTGTACTGTTTCCCAACCTAACTAGGAAACCTGTATAGGACTTACGATCTGAAGGATCGTTCGCCCAATCTGCGTCTGCATAGGCCAAGACATTTAATTTGTCACTCTTATAGAAATGTAGTCCATAGTTTATCGTACCCGCTAGATAGCGTAGAACGCGTTTCGCGGCTATCCAGTGACTTTTATCAAACTTAGTTACAAATTGACTCAATCTACTACAGACATATGAAATGTCCGGCCTTGTGCAGACTGCAAGGTACATCAAGGACCCTACGAGCTGCCTGTATTGATAAATATCATTATCAATACACGCATCTGAATCACAGTTATCTAATTTACTATTGAGAGCCATTGGTGTGGATACGGTTTTACAATTTGACATACCAAACTTATTTAAAATTTTTCTTATGTAACTAGACTGATCTAAAATTATTGTATCTTTAGTCCTAGTTACAGACATTCCCAAGCAACTTTTTAACAAACCTAAATGTTGTACATCAAATTGCTTTAACAATAAATTAAAAAATTGCTTATCTTTACGATTAGTAAACACATAAAAATCATCAACATATAATGCGATTATAGTATGTTCACTTTCATTCCTTTTAAAATACACACAAGGCTCACACTTACTTCTTTTGAAATCACGTGATTCAAGAAACTCATTCACCTTTTCATTCCACATGCGGCCTGCTTGCTTTAATCCATAAATACTTTTATTCAACAAGCATACTTTATTCGTATCTCTGACGTAACCATCTGGCTGCTCCATATATATACGTTCATTCAAATCGCCATTTAGGAAAGCCGTACTTACGTCTATGTGCTCAATATCGAGATTACACTGATTAGCCAAAGTGAATAATATTCTCAAGGTTGAGTGCCTGACTACAGGCGAAAACGTTTCGTTGTAGTCCACACCCTCCTGCTGGCTAAAGCCTCGAGCTACTAGTCGAGCTTTGTACCTATCTGGTTTCCCTGAGTCATCACCTTTTACTTTATAAACCCATTTACATTTGACAATATTTACATTAGACGGTGGGTCCACCAGACACCATACATTATTAATAAGCATAGAGTTATACTCTTTATCCATAGCTACCTGCCATTTGGTACAATCCTCTGAAGACATTGCTTCACGATATGTTTGTGGCTCACAAAAATTAGAACATGGCTCAACATGTTTTAATGACAACATCGAAGTGTCATAGTCACAGACATATCGAATCGGCGGTACACCCCGCGTACTGCGGACAGGATTGCTGCGGACGGGCACGGGAACCTCCGGCCGAGTCGCATCCTCCTCATCTGTTGACGCCTCTCCCGGTGCGGGCACGCACTCTGGACTACTACACTCGTCTCCAGACACGCCATCCACACTCGTCTCACTGCTGGTACACGACTCGCCAGACTTGGAGTTAGCTGAAATTGGAGAGAAGAACTCATCAACATCACTTAATGGTTGTTCTGTGTTCATTTCACTGTGAGAACTCAGATCTTCACTAGGCAAATCACCAGACATAGACCTACCTGGGCTAACAGTAACAATTTCATTACTATGCTGATTTTGACTAGAATTTAAGACATTGCTTTCCGAATGAACATCATTACATTTACTAGCTTCATTCCTATTAATTTCATTATTATAATTCATGTCAATGCATACAATCTCGGAATTAAATTCATTATTATTTTTCATGTCACATGATAAAATATTTTTAAAATCTACATAAAATTTATTTTCTAAAAATTCCACATCTCTGGCAATAATAATTTTTGTAGGATTAGATGGGTTTATAAGGCGGTAACCCTTTGAAGTTTCACAGTACCCCACAAAAATAGACAGCCTAGACTTGGCATCTAACTTTGTACGAGCGGGCTTAGGTAACAAAAAATAGGCAACACACCCAAAAACGCGGAGGTGTTTGAGACTGACACTGTGTCCTGTCCATACCTCCTCAGGTAGTCGGCCTGCTAAAGCTGCTGTGGGGCTCCTATTTTTCAGGTATATAGCTGTCATTGCAGCTTCTCCCCAAAATCGGTTGCACAGCCCTGCTTGCCTAAGCATGCACCTAACTTTTTCAATAATTACCCTATTCAGACGTTCTGACACTCCATTTTGAGCTGGACAGTAAGGCACTGTCGTCTGATGAATAATCCCCTCACGAGCTAAATACTCTTTAAACTCGGTACTGGTATACTCGCCTCCGTTGTCTGTTCTCAGACATTTGATGTGTGAACCAGTTTGCTTCTCAACTTGAGTTTTAAATCTAATGAAACAAGACATTACCTGACTTTTGTTATTTAATACATAACCAAATGATTTTCTTGAGAAATCATCAGTAAACATCAGAAGATAACGGGCTCCGCTCCAGCTGCTGTCTCTCATAGGACCGCACACATCTGAGTGCACGATTTCCAAGACCTGGCTTGTTCGTCGAGCCATTCCCTTTGGATACACCTTAGCTGACTGCTTCCCCTCAATGCAAGCTGTACATGGATAATCTTGTTTATTCTTCTGAAAAACAACATCACGATTAGTACATTCTTTAAGAGTTTGCAGCCCTTTCATACTCAAGTGACCCATTCTCCTATGCCATACTTCTTTAGATACACAAGCAGCAGACCTTGCACTCTCTGCCCCCTGCACTTCATGTAGGAGTGCTGAAGAGTACTCCTGAGCCACATTCTTCAACTTATAAATGCCTTTTTCACACTCAGCAAACAATACAGGTTTACCTTTAACCTCACACATCTTATAAAAGAAACAGCCATCTTCATTAAACACTACAGTCATACCTCGTTCAACAGCCTTACTCACTGACAACAAATTTGCAGATATCTGTGGTACATACATTACATTTTTCACTAACCAGTCACTATTACAAATATTTAAGTTTACATTACCAATACCCTCACTAGCTAGCTTATCATTATTAGCTATTGCTATTTTACTGTTATTTTCCTTAAAATCTAGCAGTGAATTTCTTGAATTGGTCATGTGCGAAGAGCATCCCGAGTCCACAATCCAATCATCTGTAGCAACAAAACCAGATGCAAGTAGGGTTTGTTGTTGATCCCCTGCGTCACTTTTCTTCTTATTTTTCTTATTCTTTAACTTGTAGCACTGTGACTTGATGTGGCCTGGTTTCTTGCAAAAGTTACAAACAAAATTCTTCTTGGTAGCTGCTAATGCAGTATCATTACTCTGCGTGGCACCTCGACGATATTCTTCCTGTAATAGTCTAGTACGTACCACCTCACTTGATAGTGATGAACTTGACAGACACAATGTTTCCAATCCTGAAACTAGCGCATCGTATTCCTGCGGGAGACCAACCAACATGATTTCGGCCACCTCCGCATCCTCTATATGACGGCCTATGTCTGCCAACTGCTGCACAGTTGTCATGATGCAATTTAAATACTCAGTCATGCTGCTGAATTGATTGAAGTCCATTTTGTGAAGCTGTCGTAGCAACACAACACGACGATGAAGACCTTTATCCTCAAAAATAGCGCTGAGCTTGTCCCAAGCTTCCTTAGCAGTGTTTGCACTGTAAACATGCTGATATAACGCCGGCTTTATTGCTAAACATAGCCGTGCAAGCGCCCTTTCGTTTTTACTAGGATCGGCTTCAGTTCCCATGATCGCCTGCCATAATCCATCCATGATTAGCGCCATACGCATAGCGAACTTCCACGTGGAATAGTTTGACACGCCCTCCAATTTATCGAATTGAACATTGTTATTGGGTATTAATCTTTCATTTGGAGCAACAGCCTGCCCTGGTGCTGCGTTTGCGTTGTTGTCTTGCGGCATAATATATTTCACTTTTACCTTTCAAGTTTAGGTTAGGGCGGCGGCAAAATGGCGGCGTGGTGTGGTGTCGTAGCGTGGCACGGTAATCCCACACTGGGCTTAATAACCTGATACGCAGTACAGCAGCGCAGTAGTGCAGCGTAGATGGGGATTACTCCTATTCAATAATAACACTGGATTTACGGGAATGCGTCGTTTAATCGTTAAGGACATCAGGCAAAGCAAGGATACAACCAGAGAGTAAACAATATGGAATCGAATACGAGTCTGACAAGTAGGTACACACATGGTGTTGCCGCATTAAGATTTTTAAGAATATATAATTCAACAGTAGCTGTTGTAAGTTTTGACTTTAGAGTTAGTGAAACTTAGCATGTAAAATGTAATGTGATGAATAGTCATAAAGTAGACAATAAAACAAAATGAAAATGGGAAAATTGTTATAAAATACCTTTTGGTTACTATACTTAATTTTGAAAGCTATCGCTTCGATGAAGAAAAGCTTGAATTAGCTCGCTAGATTCAGTGTTTTCAGATCTCAGATTCATGTTTTTCTTTGTACCTACGCAAATTTATTTGTGCGAATCGCGATGTTACTTGTATTTTGGATTCGGATAAAATTTATGATTTCTATAACATCTGGCGGCATATGTATTCGTCATTTAACCGAGAAATAACCGCCTGGTCGAATTTAGTTCAACACTTACAGGGTAGGTACTGAAGAATTATCGGGTGTGAAATAGAAAATTAATAAATACCTATACTGCATCCTTGCGAGCTAGGTATTGACATTACAACCGTTAAATTAAAATAAAGGGAAAATATATGTAATGCTTGTTTTATTTAACATATCCTTAGCCTAACATAAAACAATTAATACTTATTTTAGGAATATATTTAAAGTTACTTATGATATGTTATGGCACTGAATTTTCTGATTCATAGTTTAGTTTGGTGTCTGGTTTTACGACATATTCTGTCCTTTGCCGAGTCGATAGTAGAACCCTTTTAGAGACATCAGTTCGTTGTGAGTGCCTTTCTCTACGATGTTGCCTGGAATAAATCATACCAATATTAATGACAAGAAAATGAATAAAAATAGTTTTTGACCATATAAAGGATTTCCACTTTGGTTATCATTGGAACATCTCGGATAAGTACCTAATTGCGTTTATTTTTAATTAATTGAATTATCCCTATATTTCAAACCTTTGTATGAAAAAAAATACTAGAATAAACCTAACTAAAATGAAATGGTACTAAAGTGTTAGAATAACATTTAATTGCATCTGCCTCAGGTACCTTTGTGAACCACGCAGATAAGGTCGGCGTCCTTGATGGTAGAGAGACGATGGGCGATGGTGATGCAGGTGCGTCCTTTGGCTGCCTTTTCGAGAGCTTCGGACACCGTCTGCAAGAAAAAGAACCTCAACTTCGACAGCTACCCTTTAAAACTGGTGAGTACCTAGGTATATATAACAACAAATGTTGCCTTATTGTTGTTTTGTTGGGTGTGCTTACTCATTTATCTGCATTTGGTGAAGTCCAAATAAAACTGGCCACATAGGTCGACGGATACCTACCTAAACAGTCTGACTATCAACAGAAGTAGAATAGTAGAATCTTCCTGGAATCTACACGGGTTGCCGAGGGACGCCGGTGTGAGTTTTTTTTAATGAATGTACGTAGTGCGGAAATGCAAGGAATTCCCTTGCATTTCAACACGACGCGGAGAGCTGATTGAAGTTTACAACCCGCTGTTGGCATCCAGCGTAGAAGTCGCCTCGTCCAATACGAGTACCTACCTAGTCGCGTCGAGCGGATTTGCATCCGAACCATGCTATTCAATCATAGATTGGACAGAGGAAATCTACCAGGCATGAGCAGGATCAACGAGAAATGTCGACAGTAGGTAAGTCTCTCAGTGCTCATGACGCACATGGACGCCTCTCGCCCTAAGGTTATACTGCGGTACGGTTTTTCATGTCGGGCAGTGGGTTAAAGAATGCATCGCAAAAGGCGAGACATGTATTGCATTATTAAGAATACATCTGTTGTAGGTACCTACTTTGCAAGTAAAGCGTTGTATCAAAGAACCAGGGAAGTCAACATACCCGCTCGCTGTTGGTATCCAGCGAAGAAATCGCCTTATTCAATAGTAGCAGAGCGGATGAGCGTTCTAAGCATGCAGACGCTGAGAGATATAGAAAACCGAGAAACGTTGCACGATCAACGGAGGTGAGTTTTAGGCACAAGTCACAATTGAATGGCATCGGCTGGTAGTGACGTGACAAGCACTTTCAGTGTCAAACCGGTACTGTCAAATAATTCTAACTTTGATACTGAACATTCTTATACGAATAGACTTTGATGTTGCCGCTGCTATTCCAGTGTGAAATTCCTTAGTCCACGAAGGTTGTGAGGAGTCAACATACCCGTTCACTGTTGGCATCCAGCGCAGAAGTCGCCTCGTCCAGTAGCAGTAGTCGCGGCGAGCGGATGAGCGCTCGCGCAATGCACACGCGCTGCTTCTGACCGCCGGAGAGCTGCGCGCCGTTCGCACCCAGGTTTGTTTCGTAACCCTGAAATAAGTTAATGATTACCTGCAAACGATCATGTAATTCAAGTAAACTACACATAAGAAAATAATTGAGCGTGGAGATAGAGCATGTTCTCCGTCCTTTTCTTCTATTTTACTCGTTTTAATTCACTGCTGGCCACAATTAACCGGGTCATATGACGTTCTCCGTCCCTTTCTTCTATTTTACTCGTGTGAATTCACTGCTGAAGTATTACCTACTCAATGTTTACGGCCACAATTAACCGAGTCAAATGACAAGAGCCTTCTAAGCAAGGCAGTGCGCCGCGCCAGTGCAAGTGAAGAGGGCCATAACCAAATGATCGCTTAATATACTCGTATGTAGGTAACGAAGAGATCTTTTAGGTTTCCAGACATTTTCCAGCGCATTTCTTCATATCCATTTCTTCGGTTGTTTCATGTTTAAGGTAGGTACATTGAGTTCTTGAATATTGAGAACCCCTTTAAACGTACCTACAAAGACGAAGCTATGTATAATAAATAGTCTCGTACATAGTGATCTTGCAGTTATTACGGATGTTGTCGTATGACGCCAAGCCGTTAGATAACAACCGTGTACATAAGAACAGGGCCAAGCTTCCCGATATAAAGCACCTTGGGCAGAGAGATCTTACGGCGATGATATCGACCTTGGTACAAAGTCAAGCCGTAGTTAGTCATGGTGTAGTAGCTATTGGGCAGAGAGTTTAGCTGTGCGCTGCCTTGGCCGCAGCCACGATCGTATACGTGGTCATCTTGCGATTGGCTGCGTAGGGAATTAGTACCTAAGTAATGTGTGAGGGCAAGCCGTGGTCAGTTGTGGTAAAGTAGGTACCTTGGGCAGAGAAATGATGAAGCTGTGGATGTTAGCCGCCTTAGCCGCAGCCACGATCTCGTGCGTGGTTATCTTGCGATTGTTGTCTCCGTAGGCGATGTTGTCTGCGAGCGTGCGGTCGAACAACACAGGCTCCTGTTGCACCACGCCCAACTGCCGCCGCAGCCGCTGCAGGGTTAGGCCTGTGCGGATGTCGCGGCTGTCTAGTTCCTGTAACGTAACAGAATAAATCACAATACATCACATCACACTGATATTATAGGTAAATGCAAATGTTTGGATGGATGAATGCATAGGTACATGGATGTTTGTTACTTCATCACGCTAAAACTACTGAAAGGTTGATCTGAAATTTTACGTAGGTTTAGCACTAGACCTGGAATAAAACATAGACTAGGTACTTTTAATCCCATTGCTCAGTTCCCATGGGATGTTACACGGAACGGGCCTTTAAATGTTTCCATAAAAACAACGTACCTATGCGAGGCCACCGCCACCAACGAGTAAATAAATAATACTGAACATTTTCACACATAATTTGGTCCCAAAGTAAGCAGAGCAGGTGTTGTGCGCCTGATGGCTGATAGGTACCCTTGTTCGGTTTAGGTTAGGTCAGATTTTGTTTAGGACAGACCGCTTTATGGCATAAATACAGTGAAAGATATGGGTTATTCCCTGAGGTCCCCGATACCGCAGGGACCGTCCTGTAGAGCCCCGATTTCTAATTACCTCGACAAAAAAACAAATACCTCCTATACCTAAAGAAGTGGTACCCGCTATGCTATTACTTTTGCGTAATTAATCGACTTGGGACTGAAATTATATAGCGTGAAATGAAGCAAAAGCGAGCTTTTTTGGAACGGTTCCTACTTGAATTGGGCTATACTTTACTATACCTTGTTCGCATGATCATAGCAGCACCGAGGCGCATCGTCTAAAATTGCCGCCTCGTACATAAATGCTCCTATAAGAATATAATACTACGAGGATGCAGAACACGTAAGGGAAAAGTACATATCATTAGCCTGAAGTACAACACTGCAAAGGCCTGCTTTTTTATCTTCCAGTCATCTATAATTCTTGTGGTGATGAGGTAAAGATTAGAGAAATGTGCAGAGATACGAGGAAGTTGTGCCAAGTGCAAACTAAACAAACAAATGTATAATTTATTTATTAAACTTTATTCAAAACCAAAGATAAGATAAATAGATAATGCACCCACACAAGGTTGTCAGCCACACAGTGTGTGCAATTTTAACATTTAATTTTATCATTTTTTTTTATCATGTTTTTTGTCTTTTTTTTTGATCCTAATTTCGCGCTCCCGCAGTCTCCGTTCTCGCTCGAACTCCTTCATCCGTAGAACGTAGTCGGCATGCTCGCAGTTCAGATACTTGTGTTTCTCATGTGCACACCTGTAGGCGAAAGGCCAAACTTTGTACCGACACACGTGGTAGTCCAACAAGAAGTGTGAGCAGTAGTCACGGTATTGCGGCGGTATACGAGCCGATATAAGCTCGTCCTCACAAGCGAACATCTGCCGGGGCCGTCTGGTGAACGTGAACCCAGCAGTTGGGTCGAATGTTGGTTTATCGTCCATCTCTAATTTGAGGTGTTTTGTTTTCGCAGTTCCTAAAATCTGCCCCATGGTTGGATCTTACTTTGGGCCGTTCAATTGGAATTTATGTGATTTATTGGTATGAAATTGCTTTGAGCGTGATCTTTGGATAAGCAAACAATATTAGTACAAACACTGATTAGAAACTGTCACAGACTAAAGGAATACGGAAACTATTCTTTTACAAATACGCCATTATTACGAAGTATACCTTATTGGTCTATGAAATACGTTTTGTTGTTGGATCGTAATTTGACAACTACTGGCATGAATCAGTGTCAAAATGCCAAGTCTGGAAATCACCGTAAGGAGGACGGATATTTTCTGCACGGTAATCTAACCCGAGCGCATACAAGATTGAAACAAAAAATCTAGAATCTTAAATGTTTATTCTACTCACGATGCCAGTTGCAGACTCTCCGCAGCCTGAATAGCCGAATAAAGCTACCATCTTGCCCGCCTCTACCTTCAGATCTATACCTTTTGACAGGCTGTTTCACAGGTAAATTCAACCTTTTTGATACTAAGTTACTCACAATGTTGCCAGTGTCGGGGTCGTAGAAGCGTTGCATTAGCTGCAGAATGGTAGACTTGCCGCAGCCTGAGGAGCCGACTAGAGCGACCGTCTTGCCCGCGTCTACCTTTAGATCTATTCCTCTAAGGACGGGCTGGTTGGGACGCGTCGGGTATGCGAACTCGACCTCCTTGATGCTGAAGTTTCCTGTGGCTGACTGCAAGTAGGATACAAGCACAGAGCATAAAGGTACAAGTTTTTACATTCGTTTTTAATTAAGTGTGTGGGTTTTAGAGGCCCTAAAATAAACTTATATAGAAACTCAAGCCTTGTCCCGCACTGCCCAAACCTCCTTTAAAAAGTCTTATGGAGATCCCGCGGTAAATTGCCCAATTCTGTTCTTACTGTTTTAAAGATCCATATATCTAAAACTGATTTAATATAAGTACCTAGTGAAACCAATCACAAAATAATATCAGACACGATAAAATATTTTATTATGTAATATTTTGTGTTCTTTTTTGAATTAAATAAAAAACATTATAAAAACTTCTTCATTATTTTATCTTTCCTCTTAAATGTAAAGATTTTCATGATTATTATTGGATTCAAAACAATAACGATACGCCGCAGAAAACACGGTTTTATAAATTCTTGTGAAGTAATTGCAGCAAAATATTGTTCCACAACGATTTCAACCTATCTATGATGTTTTGATATGATATTGGTCATATTTTATGATTTGTCATTAGGTACTTTTATTAGATTAGGTACTTATTAGATTCGTTTTAGAAAAAGGAATTAAAATATTTCCCACGAAACGCCCAACGGTGAAATGAGTCCCAAATCCCACGTTTTGACTGTAAGGAAAATCAATTTTATGGCAATAAAACACTATTTTTTTAAATATTTTTTGATGAGCATCAAAAGTTATGGATTTTGTTAGTAAATTATGGGAGTCAAAACACGATTGACTCAACTTCAGTCGATACCTACAAAAAATCGCAGTTTCCTTTAAATTTTCATTTTTACTACCGACAACCAGTTTCTTTCGCAAGTTATTCAACATATTTAATAGATAGTCGTCTAAAAAATACTTAACTAAATACTTTAGACGATTATGGTTTTATTTTTTTGCGAAATAAATACTAGTGAAATTGTGCGCCGGCCGGCTCATGCCTCCTTTCTCGCCTTCACCGCGCGGCGTTCGCTTGTCCTTGTCTCAAAAATACGAACCTATTTCGCCTTGAATTAAAACTCAGTTTACATAAAATGTAATACAATTTAGCTTCACGGAATAAAAGTGAGATATACCTAGCCATCCCGTGTGCTTGCGAGGTAATGCTCTGGAAAACACAAGATTAAATGCGAACGTTGGTATAATGTATACTGTATACCTAGAGCTGTTTACATAACTGCAGAGTAACTGAACATTTTTAAGGGCGCCTGGAAGTTGATCTACTTCTTCACTTCATCTACCTACCATATACGGAAAGAAGAACGCTTGGTAATGTATTTCATGATGTAAGTACCAAAATACATTACCCAATCTCCTTTATCCCTGACGCGGTCCTCAGTCTTGACCTTCGGTTCCCGGTTGATGATGGAGAGCACCCTGGCTGCGCAAGACTTGGCGGAGTTGAAGCTCGGAGCGTATACCAGAGACTGGCCCAGCATGTATGCTCCGTACATCACTGATTCTGTAACCCTGTAGAGAATTTTATGACTTGTCTATGAGCTTATTTTGTAAGCCAAAGATTTTGATTTTAACAGAATGTAGGGTACACTGGGGTCAATTGAAACACTTTTGAGAAAATTGGTCGTGTGACTTCATTCCATACCCCTATTTGTTTATTAATGTGTTTTAATTATAGCCAGACTATCTGGCTATATAATTAACCTAATAATTTGGCATAACATACGCCTGTAAATTAGATAGAAGCTATTTAGAAAACCTTGGAAAATGTTTCAACTGCCCCTGTGTCAGGGTCAATTGAAACGGTGCCTGGGGTTAGTTGAAACAAGTGTTTCTACAAATGATTTAACTAGCCTTATATACAGTTGATGTTGTGTGTGAAAAGGTAAATTAGGTTTGTTGTGAGAAAAAGATGTTTTACTAAAAAATAATCAGTTTTATTGTTTTTGTGGTTTAAATTTTATACTTATTCAAGTTTTATCACCACTAAGTATCAGGTACATTAAATTTCTTAAATTATTTTTTACCTAAGAGCTACAACAGTAATGACCTACTCAATGAGATCGACATATAACATTGTTTAAACACTTTTTCGATTTTAGATAAAATTCTTACATAAATAATGTAAAGTTTAATGGCTTTATCCTATATCCAAGTTAAATTATCACTATAAGGGACATTACGTTTCTTAAACATTTTAAAATTCACAACTAACTAAAGCATAGTAATAAAAGAAGCGAGTTACACAATTAATAGATCACAATGAAAATATATCAATGGAGTGCCCTTCGTAACGACTTCATCGTATGCTTTTTTATACTTACCAATATCAGTCTCTCCACGGTTGGTTGTTTTAGGACGTTTTTTTGGCATCTAAAATAAAAAATATATAAATATGGCTTTACAAACATTTGTCCCTTTGCCCACCGCGCCCTTAGGTCTAGGTCGACAAAAGTATGACATAATATGCGTAATATGCTAGAAAAAGTATTATAAAAAACGGTTTGGTGTCAATAAAAATACGTTTCAATTGACCCCGAACCGTTTGTTTCAACTGACCCCATCCCTTCACTCTAAATATTTTATCAAACTGAATAAAAACCAGATGTGATAGGTGGGCATACACCACGAAGCATTCAACTAGAATATTCATAGGAATAATGATAGTAAACAACACTGCTGAACAATAAATAGTTTCAGTGCAATACACAAAACAATAATAGAAAAAAAACTTACTTTTCGAGTCGAAAAAGCGATGCACCCACGTAAAAATTTCCAGCGCGCTCAGAACGGCCACGCGTACTGGGCGACACATTCCGACCCACAGCGCGCTTCTTTCCTCCCTCAAGACCACCCCCCTATTACTAACCGTCTTAGAGTTATGTAACTTGTTTCAATTGACCCGTGTTTCAATTGACCCCAGTCTCCCCTACTTGGTAATACAAGAGGACTTACTCAGACGAAAGACGTCCACTGCTGAACATAGATATCCCCCAAAGCTAGGGATACGCCTGGGGACCTATGAACATCATCATTTACAGCCTAACTTCACGCATCGCTGGGCATCCTCCAAGTTTTTGTGTCACTCCCTACGGGCCTACGGCGCGGTGCTAGACGCTAGTCTTGTCCAAGTTGGTTATGCGACGCTTGCAATGTCGTCTGCCCATCTCACCTCTAAACACCCGACACACCTTTCGATTACATAATCGGTATAACAATACAAGTACAGGTTAGTGTTCTTGAGTGGAGACCGCACCTCTGCAAACATGGTGTTGGACGCACTGTTGCCTGGTGGGATGGCGATGTGGTGCGTAAGACTGCAGGCACATGCCGGACGTGACAAGCTGACAGGGTACTACGCCGACCATTAAGGAAGTCATAGCTAGCAGGAGACTAACATGGGCTGTTGATGGTGCGAAACTAGTATCGCACTAGAGTCATAAGTAAACCAAGTCTTTGCAATAGACGGAAGGTATTTCACAGCTGTCCTTCTCTTTTCAATTTATTGGAACGGGACGGCAACGGTGGAGGCAGCTTCTATGAAGAGGCTGTGAAATATGCTGTAGACGACAACAGCAGAGGTCAGACCAGCGGTCAGACAAGACGGGTGGACTGACGAGCCATATCGCAATGCTTCCGTCAACTTTAAACTCATCCGCGTAAGTGCCGACTTATTAACTCTACATAACTTGTCCTGGATGTAATCGCAGATAACAATCTTTGGGGTTTCGAGAGGTAAAATAGGTATATTCCAAGTAGGTGTTTACGTAGGTAAGTGCTTAAAAGCTTTCGTTATTGACCATATCTATCGATGGGCTTTGCGTCTTAGTCGTTGCCTATGTATCCCTCTTTGGTCGTGATACTCTAAGCAAAGTGAAAAGGTGCTCGTGATTATAGTAGGCAAGAGGAACATAAGAAATAATTACAATCCAGGGCCATTCCTCTCGCACCCCGCTGTCTGCTGTAGGGGAGCATTCCAGAGTAGCTCTGATCCGATGGGTAGCTTATCTTTAAGTTACTACTTAATATATCTTTTAAATTAGGTGTTTGTCTGTCTGCTTCTTAAATTATTTTTATATATATCTTTTATATAAAAATAATTTTACTATTTATAATTCATTAATAATAATTATAATATATTTATACTCTACTATTTATATTAATAATTTTTAATAATAATTCTACTACTTAGATTATTAAACACTTCACAGTTCATAAATTAAGCTAACAGTTTCTAACAGTTACATAGAAAGAGAATAACATAAATTTCTAACATAACATTTAATTTTTGTTTAGGATATTATATTATACTAGATATTAGTTAAGTATTGTAGGTATAGCATAACCGCATAACTGCACAGACGTGGTATTTATCATGTAGGTACAAATACGTTTTTTGTTATATATTTTATTGGTTGTTTTTATGCTACCCAAAGTCCTATTTTTACTGCACTATAGGTATTATTAATTCTCCGCCCGTGCCTAGCACGCGCCCTTTCTGCTGAATCTATTGGGAGCTGAAAGAGGAATGCTAGGTTATACTTACAGGAGGACAATCTTGTATTCGATCTCGCCGAGGGACACGAGATATGCGCCGTACACGACCGCACTGCAGTACGACAGGAAGGGCACATACACGCCCATACCTAGCACGAGCCCGCGCAGGCGCCCCTTCTTGGCCACTGCCTTGCAAGCGTTGAGGAGCTCGGCGTGGAACTTTGACAGGAACAGCTTTTCAATGCCTGGGAAAGAAAATAGTTCCAGTATGTTAAGATGGACACAATCAAATACTTTTATTTCATTAGGCTTAAAAAAAGCTCATAGCGATGTCAAATTTTAAACTAAATTATTTTTAAATAACAAATGAAGTGTAAAGGGGAAAAGAAAACCACGCGTTTAAATATGACATGAGCGTCTAATACGTGATTGTTTTTGTCTATCTAAATGTAACTGTGTATAAGTCTTACTGCGGGTTGCAGACCGAAAGCTAAGGTAACTTTTTGGCTTCTCCAGTTTTAATTACGACAGAGCAATAAAAGTAGGCCTAGGTTTGTGACTCACTCGGTCCTAGGCGAAGCTTTGGATTTCGATCACATTTTCTTGTAAGCTGCTGCTGTATTTCGTTAAAACTATACCTCTGTGCCTGGGACTATGGAGTATAGTAGTTGGATCAACAACTAAATTAATGTTAATCGTCTCAGTTGAAAGACAGTCAGTTCTCCTCGGACATATGGCTCACTAAGACAGGTCCTACGCGTCCCGCACTGGCTTTCCGAGACCTTCACCGATCTCTATAAAATATGGCAACAGCTGCCTTTTCTGCGAGCTAAAACGACTAAGTGGACGGATAGTCACCTAAACTCTGCACAGTTTTGATGCTAATGACTGCCTCTGTGGCGATGGAGGTTGCTGACTCCATGGCGGCTCGCTCGTTCGCCTGCGACTGCTGGGAGATGATACCTTCCAACCAGATGCTGCCAACCATCTGAAAGGATAATCATGTGAGTAGCTTGCAAAGGTCTCTACTATAGATCGAGATTTGCGATGAAATGTATCGAAATCTAACACTGAGCGATGTTATTAATTTCTTCGCTTAGCCCAGCAGCTCCAGTGGTAAACCAATTGTTAAGGATTTATTCGTTACCAAAAAAACTATTACAAATAACGGTTCTTGGCAGCGTGATTTGATAGATTTCATAATCTTTCAAATCTACGCATTACAGCAAGAACCTACAGTTCCACCAACGTGTGAGCTTCCTGTTATATAGAATCTGAGACTATATCTGACTGACCTGAACCTTTGCAGTCGATATGAGGTTCAATAAGGTATCATCTATTCGATTCTGATCTACACATTTCTAAAGCGTTAGAAGGACTTACTAGAGGCAAGAACACAGACGACACCAGCGTTAGTTTCCAGTTATAACCAATAGCCATGAAGAATCCGACGGCCACTGAGCTGAACCCTTGGAGTATGAGCCCAATCATGAGACCGGTCGCTCCCTGGATCTCAGCTGTGTCGCTACTTAGACGACTGCAGATGGCACCGACTGTGTTGCTTTCTTTGTCGTAGAAACCTATTTCCTGTAAAGACGGTGCGAATTTAAAATTAGACCCTGAGGGGTTTTAAGAGAGCATAAACATCAAGTCTCAAAGCCAACCAAACCATTTTCGAGCAAAGTGCACTACTTCGCTCGAAAATAAACAAGGCTCATCAAACGCACGACGATTATTTCCGATACTTTTGCACCCGCTGTTGGTATTAATTATGTACAAAAGTTTCTTAAAAAAACATGTTTTTTACCTAAATACGCTTACAGGTTTCATAGTGAGACCGACTACAAACTAAGCTCTAGGCTTATGGTTTGCACATTAACTCGTCTCTCAATATTGGTGACCCTAGTCCAAGAGTGCTAAGGGTACCTGTTTCAGCAGTGCTGAGAAGTACTGGTACCGCAGGCGACTGGTCATCTTCAGTCCAGCTGAAGTGAAGGTTGTGCTCTGAAGGAACATGGAGATGCCAGCGATCGCGGCGACCACCACGAACAGACCGGAAAACAGATCCGCCTGGTAGAGCATCTCATTGTGATCGGCCAGCACGAAGATCTGAAGAAAGAGTTTCAATCACATCACAATCACATTTGACGATATCAGTGGCGCAGCGGGCAAAGTTCCACCATCGACGCAGGAGATTGCGCGTTTATTCGCGGGACAAAGTAGGTATTTGTGCCGGTTCTGGGTGTTTCCTATGTATAAAATGTACATATATGTTGTATAACTAGTTTTAACGTTATTAAGCCGACTGATTCGCATCATTAATAAAAAAACACTAGCTATCTATGAAATATTGCATCCTTGTATAAACCGACTATTTATGTTTTAGTACTATAGTTTGTCGATATTGAGGACCGATTTTAAAAATGATTTCGCTTTTGTATAGGAAATGATCTCGAAACGGTCTCATAAAAGTTTATTCCCGATGGATTATTATTATTTATCTCGTCAAGCTTATAAAACAATATATCAATTTAAAAATAACGACTAGCTACAACAATTTTGGTGATATCTTCGCTAATTATTAATAGATTTTGATGATTCTTTCATCTTTGTATAAATGTTAGTTATAAAGGTTTAGTTTGAGTTGGTCTCATGAAAACTAGATCCTCGAGGAATTGATATGTGCGCCGTAAAATGTATCTAAAACATCATCACACGATAATTTTCAAATTCTGTAATATAATGGTTTGCATGGCAACAAGCGTAAAAAAAAGAGTTATTTTTGTTCATCGTTTGTCCATGTGTCATTCATAACTCATCATCTCATCAAACTAAATTACAATCGTATTTTTTTATCTAGATGTCGCCACTTGAAAAATGAGATCGCGCTATCGACGTGTTCCTTCCAAACCATTTTTTTATATTTAGGAATTAGAAATAGGTTTATTGTTTTTTAAAACACGCCTAATTATTCAGTTGCACGTCAACAATTGTAACTTTGTATGCGTGCATGTGTCAAAAGTAACATAAAGGCGTTTATGATGTATTCTTAGAACAACTCTACATTGAATAAGGCTTACCCCACTGGTGTAGCCGAAGAGCAGCGCAAACACAGGGAAGCAAGCGCCTTGCAACAACGCAGCGATGGATCCAACTGTTATAGACAACCATTCCGGAGAGTTCAACTTCATTATCTGCCAGGTGCTGATGCTCTTTATTTCCTGGAACATGGGTTAAGTTACGCACTTCTATTTTTAAAAAACTTGCAAAATTAAAAACAAAAAACTAGTTGACACAGTCATCAGCCGGGGCTACATTTTAAGTAAAAATCTCAGCAAATTTATCGACGTAATAAGAAATATGAGAGAATAGGGTAAGTTCTACGTACCGAACCCGTGCCAACACAGTCCGGTGGGATTGTACGACCTTTTGGTGTTAAAATACTTTGAATATTTCGGCAGCATTGAATATGAGTAGTTATTTAGTTACCTATATTACCTACTGTTAGTAAAGAGGGCGGCGTAACTTATGTAACAATACAAAATACTATAATATTACCTCGTCGGTATTTTCAGTCTTGTCTTCCTCAGAATCAGCGTCATCATTGTAGACGAAATTGGTGTAAGCAGCCGACACGACCGAGGAAATGGAGCCTCGGGGAGTCATCCAGTCGCGGGAATCTTGAACAGAAATAGCTAGTTAGCAGCAATATTTAACCGACGTTTATATTTTTCGCGCGTTACTATAAGTTTAGGTACCTATCTGGCAGTTACTGCTCTTTTTAATTCTTGAACTGTTATTTTTACATGAACACAAAATGGCATTTAACATAATAATAATGCTGGTCAATTCACATAAAATTCATTATAGCCCCAAGCTAAGCAGAGCTTGTGTTATGGGTATTAGATAACTATAATTATATATTATGGCATTATACTTAGGCCTGTATTATGAACGCTTACTCAGTCATAGATCTATGCTTGACCTTTATGCCATGGAAAATTGTCACTCAAGCATAGATCGATGGCAGAGCAAGCTTTTATGATACGGGCCAGAGTGCCGAGCCTATCCAAATTATGTTTTATGTCTGGATCTTATAACTTAGTTCACATGTGAGCACTGGCGCTAGTCACCATAATTCCACTGTTATTATATGAAAGCCTTCTTATTTCAGGAGGCCAAGAGGAAAGTCAAGAGTCTACCACGTATAGGGGTAAAGCCAGTAAACCTCTCATAAGACAAGATTGAATAGGTGTATTCTAGACCTTCGTGATACACCGTCGTCGGCGCGATCGTCACTTTCCATAAGGTGAGGTTGTAGTTTAATAAAGGTCTATCTACACTAATATTATAAAGAGCACAGATTTGTGTTTTTGTATGTAGCGAATAAACTTAAAAACTACTGGACCGATTTCATAAATTCTTTTGCCGTTAGAAAGCTCCATTATCACTGAGTATCATAAGCTATAGAGTTTACCCGTGCGGAGCCGGGGCGGACCGCTCGTTAATTAATAAACCAGCCAAGTGTGAGACGATTCTGCACACTGAGAGTTCCGTACCATTGTACATAACTATTTTGCAAACTGTTTTAAGACTTGAAATAAACCAAAAAGCCATTATGACGCGGTCACCCATCCAAATACTGACCGCGCCCGACTTTGCTTTACTTCAGTGATAGGTACCTACTCAACTTAGTATGGACATTGGAACCCTTGATTATTAAATTTATTTTATTTCATTATTTGCTGTTATAGTAGCTATAGTGATCTACTACACCCTGTCAAAATTTAAACTGTCTTCCTATAACGGTTCAAGAGATACACCTCGGCAAAAGTAGAGCAAAAAATTAAGTATTTTGTATGATATTATTTGTTGTTATAGCGGCAAGAGAAATACATATTCTATGAAAATTTCAACTGTATACCTTTTACGGTTTACGAGACACAGCTCACAGACGTACAGACAGTGGAGGCTTAGTAATAGGATGCCGTTTTCACACATTAGGTACGAAACCCTCAAAACTAAAATAAGAACTCATAATCGAATGATGTTAGTGAATCCGTTTAGTGGAGTGTCGCTTGACGTCAATCTTGAATCGAGCCTTCTACTGGCTCCTAGCTATTGCATCGAGTCAGAAATTTGCGGTCGATAGTCTCTACCAAGCAAGTTTACCTCTCTTAGTAGAATGATGTCGGTGCAGGCGTCTCGTCGAGCGTCGCTTGACGTCAGTCTTGGGCGCCTGAAGCGCGGCTGGCTCCTCCTCGTCACCTTCGCCTGCCTCTTCTAACACTGGGTCTATCTCTTCCACTGGCTCTTTGCCCTCGTTACCTCGAGTTACTAGCTTGTGATAGAATCCTAGGACATTAAATCTTAATGTTTTAAACAGAAGATTTGAAATATGAGCGGAGAGTTTAAGTCATGTATGACCCTCTAACATTTGTAAACAAATTTATGAATGTACCTTGCTTCTTCATGAGTTCGTCGTGAACGCCCTCTTCAATAATAGCCCCTTGGTCCATGCAGATGATGCGGTCTGCGTTTGTTATCGTCGATAATCTAACAAACAATTTGATTTGAGTCAAGGATTAAACAAAATAACAAATTCTATGTAACATAGTACGTTTACAGTGTAGCAGCTTTGCTACGCTGTAGACGTAGACCGGTATAGCTTCGCCTTCCTAGTTACCTGTGAGATACCATGATGGTGGTGCGTCCCTGCGCGGCACGGTCCAAGGCGGCCTGCACCTGCCGCTCGGAGTGAGGGTCGAGGGCCGAGGTGGCCTCGTCCAGCAGTAGGACGGCCGGCTCGCGTAGCAGAGACCGCGCGATGGCCACGCGCTGCTTCTGGCCGCCGGAAAGCGACGCGCCGCGCTCACCTATCACTGTGTCGTAGCCCTGATGGAAAAGTTGTCAAGTCAAGAAGAAGTCAGGTCAAATAAACTCAGTTTAGCGCTTACAACGGATGCTAAGCCCGTTTATCGACATAAAGTTGATCCGGATCAAGCAGAACTTAGTTCAACCTAGCTAAAACGAGAATAGGAGCTAAAAGCCTAGAACAAGTATTATTAAGATGCTTTGATGTTATGTAGTCTAAGTTTTTTGTTATCTCCGCTCTACACAGAATTCGAATTTGACGATACATACATAATTATATGAAGTGGATATACTTGGTTAAGGCGGTGGTATGCGTCAACGCGTGCGTGCGTGTTAAACAGGCCTACATTACATTATTACAGGCTTACATTTGAAAATAAATGTTTTATTAATTATTAGTCAACAAAAAACTTGATTTTTTAAGTTGCTTACGTGTGAAAGATGCGTGATAAAGTCGTGCGCGTAGGCCATCTCCGCAACGCGTTGCACGTCCTCGCGCGTCGCCTCCGGACAGCCGATGGCTATGTTCTCGAGGATGGTCCCTCGGAACAGAACCGGCTCTTGGCCCACCACACCTGCCAATAACAATACAATACAGAGTTTTCAGTATCCTCCTGCCGATGGGACATGAAGAGACCCAGGTTGTAATGCACGGGAAAAACAGCAGCAGGGAGCGTGTTCTATACCTCAGCGGTACGAATGATAAAGGTGGAGGAAAACCGCTTAGTGTGAGTGAACGGTCTATCCACCAAGGGTGGTATTGCGCTGTGCGTCTGCTTGTCGGTGGAATCAGGTCATGTAGTTCCAGTGAGCATTCTCCGAAATGTATCCTATAAAAGATCGACAGACAAGCGACCTTGCGGCGGTGTTCCAGACTAGGGAGTTAGGGACCTTAGTAGAAGAGAGCCCAGAAGAGGCAGGCTTGCGTTTTTGAGGCATCAAAGTTGACCCGATTGGCCTCGCCCCAATCTGAGACTGCCTTCAGGGTCAAATTCAAGCGCTGCATTGTACATCGTAGAACGCATTCTTAGCATGTGTGATCTGTGAGATATTAATGGAAACATACCCAGAGAAGATCGCAGCCAACCAATGTTCAAACTCTTGAGATCCTTCCCGTCCAGTTGCACTGACCCAGCTGCCGGGTCGTACATCCGCTGCAGGAGTTGTAGAATGGTGGATTTGCCGCAACCCGAGGAACCTACTAGCGCCACGCACTCGCCGGATTTTATATTTAGGGATAGGCCTTTCAGGACCTGTGAAAGAAGAAAACGCAAATGATTTATTCTTGTAAGGCCCATCTCTCATTACGATACCCACAAACGACAGTCTCGGAGACTAGTCGCGCGGAACATCTCACATACATTTAAAAAATATAAACAAATAATATTCTCGAATTGACGAAGATAACACCAAAATTGTTGTGAGTCGTGATTTTTCAAAAGTATTATGTTGTTTTTTAAGCTTGACGGGATAAATAGGTACTAATCCCTCGAGACCTTGCGGAGTGGAGTTTGGAGGCCTATACCCAGCTGACGGCCAGAATAATGGTATCAGCAATAAATATTTTAAATTTTATTTTTATAACATTACCTTTGTTTCAGGCCTCGACGGGTAGCTAAAGTGCACCTCATCCATGGTAATGTCCCCTTTGACCCGTCTGGGAGCTAACCCTCCCTCGTCCATGCTGTTGATCTTCGGCTCCCGCTCCAGCAGGCTGAAGATGCTGGTCGCTGCGGCGCGCGCTGACGCGAACACTTCCGCGTGGGGCACGCAGAGAGTTATAGATTGAGTTGCCATGTAAGCGCTGAATAAAATCTGCGGAGGAATCAGGTATAAATTTAATGCAACAGTTTTAAAGTTTTATTTTATAAAAGAGTAGGTTTGTCGTTGGAAGGAGTGCTGCCCCCTTCTCCGCATAGACGATTAGACAAAAACTTAATCGATAGTAGGTAATTAGACATTAAACATGCACCTTACGAATAAAATCGTCTTTAAAAATACAAGATACGTTCGACCCCCATGGTTAGAAAATATATTTATCACATACCCTCAATTGTTGGATACTACAGAACAATTTAAAACTTATTTGGTGTTTAAACGCATCAAACACTAAAGAGGGTCAGATTTCGCCCAATGATCATGTGTGAAGCTTATTATGTTCTGTATTTTTTAATGAAAGGCACCTAAAAATTACCAGAGGCCACCCACGGTAATGACCCTGCGAAATCGTTACCTATATTAACTTGCATTATACCTACTCGGTATAATATGCATACTCTCAGTTTTTTTTCATAATACCATTATTATGATAAGATTATCATTATGATAGAATTACCATATAAACCATACCATACCGTTATCTTCACCATTTGATAAGATAAGATATAGGTACATTTATGTAGATATTATCTTATAAGATATACTTCAACTAGTATAGACTTATTAGAATCCATTTAATTGCCCTTGCTTATAACAATTGCCTAGGTATACATAAAGAGTTTAATCTTATAAGATGTCTTCCTTCCTACCATCAAATTCGTCCGTCAAACAAAAGTAGGTACGCATTTCTATTCTGTGGATATGAACTGTATTGTCATCCGCATCAGCAGGGGGTTGGCTTGCTACGTTTTTATAAATAATAAATAAATAAAATAATGCTGGACAATCCACACAGCATCATCTAGCCCCAAGCTAAGCAGAGCTTGTGTTATAGGTACAGAAGTACGAGATGATTTCCCTGAGCGAAAATGGCCGTAATTACCAAAGTATTATTAATATCTATTTTAAGGACAAACAAGAAATTTATTGACTGCTTTCTGCATACTCAGAATGCTTGAATATATCTTGATATAAAAAAGTAATATTTTTAAACCTTGCAAAGTAATCAGTAATCACCTTGTACGGTCCCTGGGATCATCTTGCACCGATCAGCGTATGTTAGGGATCCGTAAACGATTGAACGATGGACAGTTATTTTAACAGACCTTTTTTTAAAGTCACATTTATATGCAAATTATTATAAAAGCTTTACAAAGTAGTTTACAAATATACAACAAAAAACTTTATAAAGCGAATAAATCCCTCTTTTTTATAATATTTGCTGCGGAACCAAACAAATCGGCATTAAGTGTGAAAACTCAAAATTAAACATAATAACAAGCATTACATATTAAAAACATTAGTTTTCACCGTCTACAACAAAAGTAATCAAGGTTCAAAGTCAGCTTACAAATTTTATTTTCACTAATAAATCTGCACCAGTCGCTTAAACCACCATCACGTTTTGACTCGCGCGCCGCCGCCGCCGCCGTAGCCCTTGAGCTACGTTTTACTGCAGAAATTCACTAGATGCCAATATTAACTCACACTCAACACAGCTCCAAACACGTAACTCCGCTCATCAGTTTCTTTATAGAAGTCCCTGAGAACCAGCCTGGTGCCATAGGTAAGGCCGATGGCATTGAGTGAGTATGTCAGGACCCAGTTGAATCCGTTCCCGAGACCTGAGAACAGACCGCGCTGCCTGCCGTACGCCTCAGCAGGTTGGAGGAGCTTCCGGTATCTGGTAATCAAAAGTGCAATCATTATTATTCGACGATCGATTTGGCGCGGAGGGCGAATGTCCGCATGCGATGCAGGAGGTTGCGGAATCGGTTCCCACCTTGGGACAAATGTTAGCACAATCTGCGAATATTCCGGGTGTTCTGGGTATAATCTATGTATAATTAAAAATATGTATCTATGTAATGTATTCTATTAAGTACCTATATCAGTTATCTAGTATCCATAACACAAGCTCTGCTTAGCTATGGGCACAGACCAGTTAATCTGTGCTATGGGCTTCTAGATGGTGCTGACTGAGGGCACAGTCCATGCTGAGGACAACTTATTAAAGAGGAAATCACCCAGACCAAAAACAAAATATCTGCAAATCATCCGCGGCGGTAACACCTGTTACCTTAGAGTAATCTCACTAATATTATTAGACATATTCTAAGCCTGTTACCGCAGGGGACCTCCACCCGCTATGCCATTGAGGTCGTCTGGCTGTGCCGGATTTTGGCATACAAACTTCTGTCCGCTACACGCCACCGGGCCGCATGACAAAAAAGGACCCACTAGAGTTATGTCGTCAGGCACTTCGATCGTCAGGTAATAATAGAATCGAATGGATTTCTGCTTCTTTCGGTGTTGACTTTGGCTATCTATCTCTATCTATAAGGTACTATAAACTTTTATAGAGATGCGAGTAAGCAAATGTTTGATGTGTTCGGATTAAGCGAACACATAAAGATATCGCTACGTAGTAGGTACTTTAATGTACGTTCTTCTGTGATGTCTGATGTCTCTTATGTTTGCAGTATGCTAGTTAGTATCACGAACCGGATTCCAAAAATTACCCACATTTGAAAAACAAATGAATGTCTCGTTCAGTGAATCTTTTGTTTGTTCGTTTATTATTTTGACTAGACTAACTGCAAACATGTTGTGTACCTAAATAAACATGTTATCATTTAAATGTGAGTCGGCTCACACACACGGAGGGACCGTACTATTTCGTAACTGTTTCGCAAAGGAACCCTAAAAACTGTTAAATTAGAATGAAAATAGCTAAAAGCCATCATGACGCGGTCACCCATCCAAGTACTTACTGCGCCCGACGTTACCTAACTTAAGTGATCAGTACTCAACTTGGTATGGACGTTATAGCTCTTAATTATTAAAAAAAAATATTTGTTATCAAGTGGCAATAGTGATCTACACCTGTCAAATTTCACTGTCTACCTATTACGGTTCAAGAGATACCTATAGCCTTGACAAAAGTAAAGCAAAATAGCCGATACTTTCTTGCACACGTTTACTGTTTGATCAATGTTTGGGCGAGAGTTTATATTTTTAATAAATTTACTAAATTCGTGGAGCTGCTATTGCTTTTGTGAGCGCAGCGTCCTCATTTTAATAACCATGGTTACCATAAAACTGTTCCACTCACAGTTATATATAAATAATGCTGGACAATTTACACAGCGTCATCTAACGCCAAGCAAGCTAAGCAGAGCTAGTGTTATGGGAACTAGATGACTGGTATCGTTAATAGAATGCATTTCATAGATACATATTTTTACTATACTTATACATAAAAAAATACCCAGAACACTCGGAAAAAATATTTGCAGATCTAACAAACTTTTGTACCTACTAAGAAGGGGATCGAACCCCCAACCTCCTGCGTGGCGGGCGAACCATCTCGCCCGCCGCGCCCCATTGGTCGTCGTCGCACAAGTACCGCTATTTGTAACTAGATGTCGTGACAGTCAAGTTAGAAGGCGCTAACGGTACGTTTCAGCTCCAGAGGGTCATACTGTGAATTGCTTCAAGATATTCAAACATGGCCAGGAAGCGCCGCAAATTTTTATGCATCGCAGTAGTGTGCTGCATTGAGAGATAACTATGATTGTCACACCGTTAACTTTTTTATCTTGCAGAAGATAAAAAGGTTAACTTCAAAAATGACTAATCTAACGATAGGGATCGTTCCAAGCGTATATGTATTACACATACGCTTGGAGTGATCCGCTATAAAACATACACATTGTGTAGGTATGTTTACATAGCGTTTCTTTTAACGGAGCCCCTTTCAATTTTAATATATTTTTATTAAATGATGCTGCTTGAAAAAAGGAAAAAAGGAAGACCATTCAAAAGATGGAATGACGACGTCAGACAAGTGGCGGGAAAAATGTGGCCACGAAAAGCCAAAGACCGAAATTACTGGAGATCCTTGGAGGAGGCATATACCGCCGAAGGCGGTCCATGTCACGAAATAACGAACATCTCATGACGCAATACACTAGACATAATTAACTTTCAATGCTATATTTTTATTAATATTAAAATGAGAATGACTATTTATATATATATATTGTTTAAAACTGTACTTATGATATGACTATGTGTGAGATATGGAATAAAGCTCTTTTTATTTTATTTTATTTTTTTATTATTTGTTGTTAAAGCGGCAAGAGAAATATGTACATATTCTGTGAAAAATTTTACTACCTATTTTTTACGGGTCATAAGAAACAGCCCGCAGACGGACAGACAGCGGAGGTTTAGTAATAGGGTCCAGTTTTCACCAAAAAAGTATAAAAAAAAAAATCCGTCAACTTTTACTTTAGGTGGACACCACATAGATACAATTGGATAGTAGTAGGTAAATATTTAGTTTGTATGATGAAATTTTCCCTTTAGAAATTATTGAAAATTCCTTGTTACTACGTTA
Source organism: Eupithecia exiguata (assembly GCA_947086465.1). Classification (NCBI taxonomy): domain Eukaryota; kingdom Metazoa; phylum Arthropoda; class Insecta; order Lepidoptera; family Geometridae; genus Eupithecia; species Eupithecia exiguata. The sequence goes on from OX352226.1 coordinate 9,090,477, forward strand.
GTTAGTACCTACTTAGTTGTTACTATTTTTAGGGTTCCGTACCCAAAGGGTAAAAACGCGACCCTATTACTAAGACTTCGCTGTCCGTCTGTCACCAGGCTGTATCTCATGAACCGTGATAGTTAGACAGTTGAAATTTTCACAGATGATGTATTTCTGTTGCCGCTATAACAACAAATACTAAAAAACAGAATAAAATAAATGTTTAAGGGGGCTCCCATACAACAAACGTGATTTTTTTGCCGTTTTAATAGATGATGGTACGGAACCCTTCGTGCGCGAGTCCGACTCGCACTTGGCCGGTTTTATTATTTTACCTTTGTTGTGCTCTATTTTTCTTTTGTTTCATTTTGATTACCTTTCCGTTTCCTTGTGTTCTCCAGCAAAAGCGACAACGGTTTTGACGGATTTCAGCACTTCTTCAGCTTGCTTACCCGCTTGGCTGTATGACTCCATCTCTCTGATTGAAGATCTCGTTTGATACTGGAAACAAATTACAGTTTTACTTTCCCTTTTGCTATGAGGTATTCCGCGTTCGTCCCACGCGCCTCGGCCCAAAGTAGTCCGAACACGGAAAATCAAATTTAACGCTGAAATCGTTCCGGTTTTGTCCCATTTTAAGATTTTTAAGCACAAGTTCTGTTGTCCACACACTTCTCATGCAAGAATCTTGATTTGCCATTATTGTTTCCCGAGGATTTTATTAACTAATTCATCTCACGCAAAGTACCAGGAAAGTAGAAATGCATAGGATATTAGGTAAGGTACTTCACTAGTATACTAGGTGCATAATATAAATTAAAAACATCCTGTGATGTCACATTGTTCATTAATTGTTGGGTAGAGGCCTCCCCCTAATCCTCCCGTGCATCATGATCATTACAAGACCCTCAGGCATTTGCACCACGTTATACCAAAATTGTTATGGCGTGAAAAGATAACAGACAGTCAGACAAAGATACTTTCGCGTGCACGACTGTCCTATGAAGTTCCCTAAGGTGAGTGAATGAAGACTGAATAACAGAATGAAATATTTTAAACACAGTTACTTTTGACAGTTAAAGCTGCCAATTTGTCGACTCGAAAAATAAAGTTTCGATTTTTATCGAGCCGACATACTGAGTGACGAATATTACTCTATCACTTATAATTAAAATTATAGTTTACCGTAAAAATATAGTTTTCAGTAATTCAATCTGTCGTGTGTAATGCCGCTGGCAAAGCAATTAGAAAATAAATCATCAAAAATATTATGACTTTATTCTATTGAATATTCTGATTCCAAAAATAATTAGACGCCTGAGTAAAGTCTGTAAAATAATGAAAATTTAACAAAATTACTTCTTCAGATCCAAAATAGATTGTCATAAAAAATCTAATCGGTAAGGCTTTACGACGTGACTATTGATTGTCAGTCGAACTGCCAAAAACCATATTATTTCATGGAATAACAGTTATTCCATGACAAAATATGGAATAACTGTTACTATAATTGTACAAAAGTTTATAGACTAAAATATTTATTTTCAACCCCATAAAATATTGAAATCGCCTTTATTTTGTCTCCGTTTGGTGCAATTGTCTGGATTTGGTGACGCATGTGTTTATTCCATTCCACGCTAAGCGCAGGACAGGTGTTTGTTGGTTCATTGATGCTCTCACATCATTGCGGATGCATTTTTGTTATTTTTATACAATTAATTACTAAACTTCTTAGACTGTCGTGGAGAGTTAGTTTGGCTTTTCCAGTTTTCACCCCTTAACAAAAACACCTATATTTTTTTTTAAATCTTAGAAACAGCTCTCATTCTCATACGTACTGCTCTCCCAATAAGCAAGGGGGGAAACAGCTTTATGGAAAACCCCATTTTGTTTCCTCAAATCCGACTAATATTATAAATGTGAAAAATTGGATGGATGGATGGTTGTTTGTTACTCGATCACGCCAGAATGGCTGAACGGATCTGGATGAAATTTGGCACAGAGATAGATTATAGTGTGGAATAACAATAGGCTACTTTTTACCCGGAAACCCCACGGGACGGGAACTACGCGAGTGAAACCGCGACACTGCTAGTAGTTCCATATTCATTACATCACATTTTAATGTAATTATTATAAGCCGTTTTGCTTCCTGATTAGAAAATAGAAAAACCCAGTCATTAGAGCCCCCAGTCCATTTGTCGATAGTATCGAGACGTGATCGTGACGTCTAATTTTTCCATAGGTTTTGGTACAGCGCCTCTCTCTACCGTGCGGACCGTGCGGACCGGACTCGAGGCCCAGATTCATAGATTTTTTTATTCCTTAAATTATAATTTATACAATTATATATTTAGTTTTTGCTAAGTATAATAATTAATATCGTTGTTTCTAGTAGGTTATTCGTCCCGACAGCGTTCCTAGTAATATGAAAAGCCTGAAAGTTTTTAAACAGGAATGAATGAATGAATGAATGAATACTTTATTGTACAATAAAAATAAACATGAATAAATATTCTTATATCTAAAATAAACATAATACAGTACAAAAGGCGGCCTTATCGCTGAGAGCGATTTCTCCCAGGCAACCTTTTAACAGGATGGACTGAGAACAATCGAGCTGAAACTTTGCAGAGATATTGCTCTAGATCAGTTACAATAACATAAGGTACTTTTTGCTCTGGTAAAACACGTACGAAGCCTGCGCGCAGAACTATGTATAACTTATACATAGTTCAGTCCAGAAGAAAAAAGTCATCTAGAAAAAAATATTATAATTATAAAAAAACCTTTTAAAAACAATGTTTTATATCATCTAGGATCTGAGTGCTTGGGAAGACAAAGCCAACGGAACCAAACTCGACGGGGCTTAGTCGTTTCGTTGAGTTCTTATGGCCACCATCTGTTTCCATCATCAGACCAGTTCGATGGTACTATGACATTACATTGTTACTGAACCTACATGAGCAGCTCAATCGGTTGATGACAGCTGGTCTAAAATTCAATTGCGAGATTAAGATTAAGATGTGTCCCATAATAAGTATGTACGGGACCCTACATGTATTTTGGTCTAATGTATACTCCGGGATCGTACCTACAATATAGAAGAACTAAGCTTATACTTACGTTAGACAGGGCGATAGAAGCGGCCAGCGAGAAAGGCATGATGCTCAGACAAGCTAGGGTCAGCTCCCAGCCGAGGGGAAATGCAGTGCACAGGCACAGAATGGAGGTTCCCACGAGGTTCGACACCACAGCGATTTTCTCCCCCATTCCGTCCTTCAATTTCATTAAGTTTCTGCAAAGGAATGCTGAATTAGAGTGAGCAGGGTAAGATTCTTAGCATCATTATTATAATCATCAGCATTATAGTAGTCCCACATATGCCCCAGTCTAAGCGTTCGTTCACACAGTGGATCAGGTTGGCACCCTATGTATGTATGTATTTATGTAGCCGATTTTATGTTCCCACGTAGCGCTAAAACTACCTACTACTCCGAATTAAACAAATGTAGTAGTATCGATTGATTCGTATACGCCGCCGACGGTGGTCATTTGATATGTGACGTAAAAAAAGACAATATTGGGGGTTTAACGATATAGCGGGCTCTAATTAGTGGCAAAAATACCAAATTACAGTAAATAATAATATAAATAATAACAGCAATTATGCTCGTATCATCATTGCAAAGTTTTTACTTTTGTAAAACGTTTTCTCGAAGTTCAACAATGTTACTATTTCTCAAGCATTCAGAAAAAAAGCTGAAAAAATATAACTAAGTATGACAAGAAAGAAAGAAGAAAATAACAAAAGGACAATCTGTGAGTGAACGTAGTTGAAGACTACTACGCAGTCGGGTTAAAGTTTTTATAAGTAGACTAGCAGCGCCTTGCGGTTTCACCCGCGTAGTTCCCGTTCCCGTGGGAATTCCGGGATAAAAAGTAACCTATGTACTATTCCAGACTATAATCTATCTCTGTGCCAAATTTCATTCAGATCCGTTCAGCCGTTCTGGCGTGATAAAGGAACAAACATCCATCCATCTATCTATCCATCCATCTAAACTTTCACGTTTATAATATTAGTGAGATTTAACCAATTTTAAAAGATAACTATTCTTAAAAGTTAAGAAAATAACTATTCTAGTTGCCATTTGCCTCCATAGTATTTTGACAACAAAAATACTTACGTAGATATATTAATATTGGTCGATCAATGTACATAATGGTGTAGTACCTAGGTACTTTATATCGATCAATAAGTACCTTACGTTATTATTAATGAGCTTCTTAAAGCACTGCCAACAAGGACCGTGCTTACAAAAAATACTAGGTAGGTACCTACCACCTGGGATATATACGCTCAGCTCGCTAAGCACGCACAGCTTTTAACAAATATGCGGTCTATGGAGATCACTAAAAGCCGTGAGTTTTCGTTTGCGCGATCTAAAATACTAGTGGCGACATCTAGTTGTGCAAGATCTTAAAGTTTTACCAATAGTGCTAAATACTGCCGCCATAAAAATGAGGCGCTGGCTGTGCTTTTATGGAGTAATGCCGACTGTTATTTCTTGGTCTAGTTGAAAACTAAATAAGACATTTTTAACTAGCTGTGCCCGCGGTTACGCCCGCATAACATTTACATTTTCGTGGGATATTTTTTTTGCGAAAGACCATTAAATGCTATGGCTTTATATGATGACATATGGCGCCATACCACCTATAGCTACTGAGTCAGAAGTACCTAGCCAAGCCGAGTGCCGCATTCATTCTACTTGTCAGTCGAAGTTCTGGCAAGATGCCTTGGCTAACGTCCAATAGATTATAGGGTTACATATCCAAATTTTATATTCTTTCTACTAGAAACCAATCTAAAATTTTATCTATGTAGTGTATTGTACATATTATTAAGTATACCAACTATCCAGTACCCATAAGACCTGAAACGCACTAGCGGCTGGCCGTGATGCGATGATGATGGCCGTAATTCGATGTTTACATGAAACCGCATGATATCGTCGCATTGACTTGCGGCCAGCCGTCAACCGTTCCAGTTGTCTCGGGGCTGCGGCAGGCCGCACCTGTTGAATGATGCGGGGTGCGGCGCCCCGTATCACCCCCACGCACTCGGCAATTGCGGTTAGCCGCATTGGTCGCTTCCCGCCCAGTCAGTTGCATGTCATCAGTCCGTCATGTCCAATATTTTTAGGAGCACTGACGATTGCGGCAGACCGCAATAGAACAGAGATGATACGGTTAGCCGGAATAGGGCGGCGTGCAGTTGCGGTAGACCGTATACATTGCAACGGCACTCTGCATCACGGCCAGCCTCTAGTGCGTTTCAGGCCTAATACAAGCTCTGCTTACCTTGGGGCTAGATGATGTTGTGTGAATTGTCCAGCATTATTATTAATAATTATCTGTCTACCAACGATACCAACCCAGCGATATGCCATAAGTAACAACTTGCCGTCATCCGTGAGGAAAAAACTTCCAATAGATACATGGCATTCAGTCTTGCTCGACTTAGCATAGCCCGACTTAGATAGCGACTGTATGGTGGTGACATTGGTGACCGACTTCGGTCATTACGATTGCTTTCTTGAGACCATTCGTTGGTATCCAAAATATTTTTTACATCCTCCAATAAATATTGGTGATCGTACTATATGCGGTAGTCAGGTTAAAATATAGACTTCGAACCTACGATAATTAGTTGCATAGCAATAGACATGACTTGAATAAGCTCCGTCGACACGCAGTTCAATTGAAACAATTGTGACAAACTTTTAGCAATCAAAATGGCGTGTCAGTTTATATTGATGTCACTGTTTTTAAATATTTAGAGTAACATCCCAACATTTGTTCGACTTCGACAGTACTTGAAACTGCGTCCTTCCCTAGTCAAGTCAAGTTCCGTCCTAGTTGGTGTTTTTTTGGGTATTATTTGATTTCTTAGAAATTACCCTGAATGGGAGTGAATAATAATATAAAAATACCGGTACCACACCCAGTATAAAAATTTACTTTCAAATAAGGGCTTAAACTCGTTGCTTTTAGTTAAATTTAATGACGGTATTAATGATCCATCAGTGGATGTTTGAGGCCAGGAAACACTGCGCTGGATAGTCTACAATTTACTGTTTTATGTATTTACAAGGTCGTGTGTCAAGGTCCGTAATCTAGAGTACTTACTCGGACATCTTTGAAGCCATGTTGAATTCAGAATCCGTGTCAAACCAAGTCATGTCTTGTCGTAGAACAGCATTCAGAAACAGCATTCTGATCCTGGTAATCTGAAATGAAACAGTTTCTTAATTCATGAAATAATTTGGGACGAACTTAATGACTAAAAATGATTAAAAATTTAAAATAGGTTTAGAAGTAGTTTTAAGCCCGGAACATTTCGATAGCGCGATCTTATCAATTTAGTCGATTATCAGGGGGATGCTTGTGTCCAGCAGTGGACCATTATAAGCTGTTGAGGAGGAGTAAGAAGATTTTATTTTCAACAGTTAACCTTGTAGATAGTTTTTCAAATACCTGGACCTCTATTTACGCCCGTTGCAATAGAAACCATTTGTAACCATGGAAAACCAACCAACCACTACCAATGATTGTGAAAATTATCGTTTATCATGATGTTTTTGATACGTTTTACGGTGCACATATTAATTCCTCGAGGATCAAAGTTTTATGAGACCATCTCAAAATTAACCTTTATACAACAACTAAAGATTCATTTATATCAAGAATTGACGAAAACAGAACCAAAATTTTCGCGAATTTTGAAAAGAATTCTGTTTTTTTAAGCTTGACGGGATACATACTAATTTCTCGGGGATAATTATTTTATGGGGATAATTCTCTATACAATAGCGAAATATTTTATTAACTTGTTTCGTTATTGAGAAAGAGAAATGGACAAATATCCATAAAAAACATAAAGCCGAACATAGAACCTCCTCTTGAAGTCGGTAATAATAAATAATGCTGGACAAACCACACAAATCATTTGACCCTAAAATAAGTAGAGCCCATGATATTATGATAACTGTTATACTAAAACACAGAGGTACAATACATCAGGTTGAGCAACCTGTAGATTGTTTGCAACAGTCTAGATTTAACTCAATTGTTTCAATTGTAAATATAGTAAGTAATAAGTAGAAATAAAGTTATTGACTTTTGATTGTTTGACTTTTGAATGTAATGTGCTGGCTTTCAGCTAACATATCCACCAGTTTCTTCCAGAAAATAATATCAAAATACATTTCAGCCGAATTAAAATCTAATATCTAGCCTTGAAGCTCGGAGTCAATTAATAGTAAGGTCATCAATAGAGACAATAAACTGCTAACTGTAACGTTCGTTATTGTTTAAATCAAAACAATTGAACGAACAGCAAAATTAAGACCCGTATTATAAATGCCTGCTTAGTCATAGATCTATGTTTGAGTGACGTTTATGCCATATGCCACATGAATAACGTTACTCAAGTATCGATTGATGACTGAGTAATCTTTCATAATACGGGTATACAGAATATCTTTTTCATCCCCCCATCTCGGAAAGAGTAATCTTGCTCTACATATAAAAACATTCTTTCCTCGCTGAGGCGGGATGAAAAATTACGTGTTGCACTCGAGTGCAAGAAATTTACCTCGTGCTCTTTTGATTCCCTCGCTAACGCTCAGGATTCTAATTTTTGAATCACTCGCTGCCCTCGTGATTCTAATTTAGAGTCCTTCGCTTGCTCGGTCATCAAAATTGAGCACGCGGTTAAAAAGCAACTTTACACTCTTGTACAACAAATAACTATTAACCAAGACTTGGTTCCTAAAAATACAAATCGAGCTTTAATCAGAGGGACTACACTCCTAAACAAAGCACGTATAAAGCATATATAGCACTTATCCTGAATAAGTTTTGTATATTTGTTTTACGTACCAAGTCTTGGTTTCTCCACACACAAGTAAACACTAGAGGTCAACAAAAAGTTTAAACTATGATCAAATTATAAAAAGCGGGTGAAAAACCGACTGCCTTAAGAAATAGTTATTGACTTCTATCTGTGGACGCCATATAGCAGGGTTTCTCAACCTATTAAAGGATTTTAATGATGATGTTGCAAACTCCTTACCTGACGAAGTGCGCTCCAGTTAATGAGTGCAACGGAGAGGACGTTCAACAATATTGCAACAGCGATGCTCGCGAACGTCCCTATCGCCATAGCAGTGGCATCCTCACGCAATGCCTTCATGTTCTCTTCGTTGGACGCGTTCACACTACAACACATTAATTGATTCAGCCACGGAATAGCTCAGAGGTACTGTTCAACTTTATTGTTCCTTGTTAACCCGTGCCGATCTGTTGAATGTTGTATGTAAATGTATATACAAATGTCTAATGTACATACAACTACTTCTATGCAATCCTATCTTACTTGCTACTAATATTATAATGGCGAAAGTTTATGAGTTGTGCCGTTGTAAAGATGCTTGTAAAGACGCCGAAATTACGGCCTGAAATTTTGCACACAAAGATATGAACCTCGAATAACACTTAAGCTACTTTTTTCCAAAAAAACGCACGTTAAGCCGTGTAAGCTAGTAGCTAATATATTTATGTGGTTTTGATGAAAAAGCTGGTTTTTCTATCTAAATTATAAAAACCTTGCAGCTTGTTGCACACCTGAAAATCTCCGCTGCAGCACAGCACGAAATTGTGCATTCAAATTTGGGCTTTATCTTGTAACGTTTAGATGTATTTTATAGTGACGGCATCGATGACAGACAGCTCGCGGACCTCATTTGAAGCCATTTTGTCACTGTAAAATGTTTCTTAAATTAACTAGTTGATGTCGACCTCTGTGGCGCGGTGGGCGAAGGCCTGCCTCCAACGTAGGAGGTTGCGGGTTCGATTCCCGCCTCTGGACAAATGTTTGTACGATCTGCAGACATTTGTTCAGGGTGTTCTGGTCGTTTTCTATGTATAATAAAAAATATTATCTATGTAATGTATTGTATTATGTATATCAGTTATCTAGTACCCATAACACAAGCTCTACTTAGCTTGGGGCTGATGATGCTGTGTGAATTGTCCAGCAAAAAAAAAAGTTAATGCCCTTAATTGAATAGACATTTTTGTGCTGGGCCTCTGATATGTGACAACCTTCCTCAAGCTGAACTGAAAATACCTACATGGTAAATTACAGTGATATTTCAGTTTTCTTCGTAAGATATAGCGACATAAATTTTATAGCCAGCATCGTTATAACCAGCAATGAATTAGTAGGATGATAAGAGATTCTTATGTATTTGCCCACTTGTTTAATAACAAGGTATACGTTGATCATTGAATGATACACGACATAGCTTGAATCAAGGAAGTCATTACTTTTATGTTTATCTATCTTTATACCAAACAAGGACTCGATTGATTGTTGCAAATACCTATTTCGTTAAAAGCATTTTACCAATTGAACTCTTTTTTTAAGCAAAACTCACGCTAAATTTGTTTTTGAAACTACTATTTTTTTTTCTGAAAAATAGTATTACCTACGGCTTTTTCGATGACAAATATACCGTTGAGTTTTTTTTTCAGAGCCACTAAGGGGAATTCTGAAATCGTGTGAGTTGTCGAAAATAACACAACAAAATAGAGCAGGTAACACCTAATATGACTTTCCGATAACTCTTACGTTTTCAGACTTCCCCTCAGTGGCACTGAAAAAAACTCACTCTGTATACAGGGTGACTTTTTAAACTATAGTTTAACTATAGTTTAAACTAACTATAGTTTAAAAAGTTCAAACTTACAGTCGTCTGCCACCACCGAATGCGGTGGTCAGCGGCAGGTAAGTAGACAACCGATCCTGGTACTTCGTCCGCTCGACGAACGCAGTCGTGAGCTCTCCTATCTGAGCAAGGTTGTAGCAAACTCCACCTCCACTCAGCAAGCCGAAGACTACCCCGAAAACGGTTGCTGTGATTTCTGGGCATGTTCCATATCGATACTGGAATAAAAGATTATTAAATGAATCTGTGGCCTCTACATCCACGAAGGAAAAACCATGAGGTTTTTATAGTTAATAATCATTATCACTGTTGATCGTCAAATATCGTAGTTAAGCAAGGTTTTTACCTGCGTGTAATGTGTGCTTACAATAAATTAGTAGCCAGCCACTAGTAGTAAAACCGTCGTTAGTTTTTATTATCCTGAGACTGCAGGGCCAATGCCTCTCGGTCCTCCATCCATCTCTCTAGGGCCTAGAGAGGTGGATCGAGAGGCAAGGCCGAGAGGAAGGCCTGGAGTCTAGGCCTCACGATGACCCTCACTTGGTCTATTCAATATTTTTAACTCCCTTTGGATCCCCATATCTTACAAAACCCTGGGTCGATTTGGCTTCACGATGTTACATGCATGTCGGTAAAACGGGTGTCTAATGATATATCTATGATGGGAATTTCGTTCACTACTTACTAATTCAAAAGCACAAGAATTAGAATCAGAAATGCATTCATTTTATTTTTTGCGTGATCTTATGATCCTATAAAAAAAATAGTGTACTGTTCAACATCTTATCTATAAAAGACAGGATATGTACCTGAATAGTATTCATTTATACCAAGGTATACATTTATTGAGTATGTTTATAGGTCCCTATGATTAGATTCCTACTTATTAATAGGTACAAGGCAATCCACTGGGGATAGTTGGACAAAAATAGAAGCAAGAGAACCAAATTTAGGGAAAAGTGTGTAATCCCTTCGGCAAAGTAAGGTAACAGGCATTTTATAGACAGCAATGGCTATTGGCTCTCTCATAAAATGCACCCGCGCACCTTATCTGAGATAGTTTTTTTACAACTTTAGCAGGAGGTATTAAGTTCAGATATATCTTTGTTTGTGGTGCCTAGGATTGGTAGGTATTATTTGAGTGGATTTTTCCAGGCTGGTTGTATTTAGAATGAACCACATTTTACGGTTTTCACGCACCTAATCTGAGATAATTTTATTTACAACTTTAGCATGAGGTATTAGGTTCAGATATAACTGTGTTTGTAGTGCCTAGGATTGGTAGGTATTATTTGAGTGGATTTTTCCAGGCTGGTCGTATTTAGAATGCACCGTTTTCCACATTTTACGGTTTTCACGCACCTAATCTGAGATAATTTTATTTACAACTTTAGCATGAGGTATTAGGTTCAGATATAACTTTGTTTGTAGTGCCTAGGATTGGTAGGTATTATTTGAGTTGATTTTTCCAGGCTGGTTGTATTTTATACAGGATGGTCTTTTGATAGTTAGATGATCAAACGAAGGTGTTCGGAGTTGAGTTAGCTCTTTAACTTCTTAATCGAAAACAATTGGTTTAAAAGTTACGAGTTAATCTGTTGAAACATAAAAATTATATTAAAATGTTGAATAAAACTTTTGTAATCATTACTATCAAAGGACTAATAATCATGTATACATTTAAGGACTACAATCTGGATAAAAACCTGTAATTTCAATATTTTTGGATAAAAAATTAATGTGATTAAAGTGATTATAAACTGCGTTGTGATCTATAAAGTAAAATATAAGGTATACCTATAAAAAACAATCAAAACTTAATCGAGTAAAAATTATTTAGAGAGCAAAATCTAATCAAAATAGGTAGGTATCATAAAATTTTCATATTATGTGTCATTCAAAATCGTTTTTATTATTATTTCTATTATTTCTGTAAATACGGCGTGTATTTACAGAAATAATTTTATTAGCTCAAACTGGCTGTAGCTGCGAAACTGATTTTTCTTTTCTTTAAACAGAAAATCTGTTTTTTAGAGAAACCCTCTTCTTTTTGAAACTTTTTAGAATGCATACACCCTTAAATTGACAGTTCACCTCTGCTAGGCATAGAGAAATCGACCACTTAACCTAGTAAATATTATTTAACTAAGTTACCTATAGTTTTGTACATACATATTGTGTACCTTTGTACAAAATATAATCAATATTACAATCGTTATGTGTACTTACAATCGAAAAGTAGGAACAATTATATTCAGGCTCCTCGACTCCTCTGAAATATGAAAATATTAGTGAGATTTAATTTTAATTTTAACACACACAATCTGTATCAAAGTGTTGATTGTTCACAACTCCTACATAAAAATAATGAACGGGTCTAAAAACTAAACCTTGATCTCTGTGTCCTGGATTCTCTTATGTAGAAAAATTCAAATTAAATATTTTTCATCGCTAAGAGTTTTTACGGAGAACACATAAACTGTCGCACGGATAAAACAATAAAATAGTAGGTATACACATTTTCGCAAGCGCATTAAGCAATAAAAATATTTCCAAAGAAAATATGGAAAAATCTTTAGCATATAAAATCATTCAATTTTCAGGACTAAATTTTAAAACAACCAACTATCTTCTAGAATGGTTTTAATTTACTGTGTTATTAAAAGGAGCTTAAACACGAACGAATAATAAATTTAAAAACTCACACTTTCTTTGACTTTTTTGTGCCCATTTTTACAGTTTTCGATTTCGTATTTGTATATTTAGTGGGGAGTAGCGCAGTCGGTCAGCCACGGGGTGTACGCGTCGCGGCTTGCGCGCGTACTGAAGCACTAGACTACGCGCGCGCTTGAAGCACGTGTACGCACAAATCTTACATATTCGCGTTATTTATACCTACATTGCGCATTTGCTCGCTTTATCTTAATCAATGCAAATATAGTACAATTATGGAAGAACCAGTTTGGTATTGACAAAATATAAAATTCGTAAATCACTCACTATGAAAATGACTGTGTTGTTTTTTTCTAAACTTGGTAAATAAACTTGAAGGTAAATAAGGCCTTCGGTTAATTTTTTTTCTTATGAAATTTAATCACCGTCCTAATATTATTTTTACCCGTGGTAGAAAATTATTGTAAGTATACTTCCTCGAAGGACTTTCCCATTTCAATTTTACCGTTCAATTTGCAAGATGGGGTTTTGCCTCAGAATTAACAGAGCTTTTATGATGTTCTGCGACCATTAAATGCATCTAGTTCAGTCTAGTTGGTGTCTGTCATCATTCTGCAGTATCATTGAAGTAGTATTTGCAACCATATCAACCTGCCACTTGTATTGGACCGAGTATCTACTTGTATTGAACTTGTATTGTCATCGCACCACGGGCACAGGTAGCGCAATCATAGTAAAATTCCATTTCATTTACAAGCTTTTGACCTTGTTATCGAAACCGATTCTAAGAACCTAATTTTCTTATTATAATTAAAACAAAGCGACTACTATCAATTCAATTCGTTTAAGGTGAAATAGGTTCGTATTTTCGAGACAAGGACGAGCGAACGCCGCGCGGTGAAGGTGAGAAAGGAAGAGAAGATCCGACCGGCGCGCAATTTCACTGGTTTTTATTTTTAAATTTGTTATTGCTCTAAAATAATACCCTTTCGCAAAAAAATAAAACCATAATCGTCTAAAGTATTTAGTTAGGTATTTTTAGACGACATTTCATTATAAAATGTTGAATAACTAGCGATTAAAACTGGTTTTCCGTAGTAAAAATGACAATTTAGATGAAACGCAATTTTTTTCTATCGAGTCAAATTTAGTTCGACTCCCATAACTTACTAACAAAAATACTTAACTTTCGATGCTTACCAAAAAAAATTTTAAAAAATAGTATTTTATTCCCTTAAAATTGATTTTCCGTACCGTGATTTTGGGGCTCATTTCACCTTAGACATTTAGAGTTATAAAAAACTATATCAAGTCTGTGATCTATCATGTCTCTATCTATATCATATTATTATGAGGGTTCCTAGTCGCATAATACAAAAATCTTAAACTAAAAATTCTCAACCAATAAATAACTGAACAAAGCATAGCATTCATTATAAATACTAAAATGAAATAAAAATGTATGGAACACCAAATAAAAATGAAACATTTCGTTTCATTTGCATAAGCGAATAGAATCAATAAGATTTAAGGTGGGCCAAATACATACACAGGGTGATTCATTTCAATCATACATATCTGATGTATCATACATCTACGTACGATCAAATCCAACAAATTGGGGGTGTGGTGGTTTGAAATCCATCTGCATCGATTTGATCACCAAAGTTACTTAAAATAAAGCTATAGTATGTATCTAATGTTTTAGCGCTTTTAAACGAAATTTATTAGTATTGAAACCAGATTTTTAACAATACTCGCAAGAGGCCCCTCCAAACACCTCCAGTTTTATCTGGTATGTCTGGAATACACTTTATAGAACTGAAGAAAGATCATCCGCGAATTGTATACCATTAGTTATTTATACATTCTACGATCTATATAAATGAATCTACTTTTATCTACCTAGGCATTTACTATTATTTCTGTAAACATGTATGTAGGTACCTGTTGCCAGATAAATGGATCTTTATCTTTATTTACATTATTTCATTAATTACATACAAAAACGTGTCCACGCCGGCGTTTTTTGAATGAGAGATAATTTACATAATATTTTCACCCCTCGTAATAAATAATAATCATAATATATAATTGTATTCGATTTAATAATTATAATTTTTTCTCTATAATTTTCAGCGTGCTTTCGGAATCCAGCCAAAATGTTGGGAAAATACGTAGTATGAGTGAGTTCTCCTCTGAATTTCATAGATAAAACGTAAATTTCCAAAAATCATTAACAGACATAATGATACAAGTCATAACATGTTGTTTATCTGAGTTAACAAAGGGATTTCCTGATTTAGGAGAAGCTTAATAAGATTCATTTTTACGTCACATCTTCATCAGCAATAAAGCATTATCTCGTACCGACTCGGAAACCAAATATTTGTCTCGTCAATTATCTTGAGAAGTCAGCATAAGTCGCTACAGTTATGTGTTCAGTGCAGAAAATTACATGTTGGTGTAAACGTGTGCTGAAGAAGGCACAAAAACCAGTGTGGTTCGTTGAGACCGCTTTGTTGATGGCCGTTAAATAAACAAAAAAGTTCATGTAGGTACTTACTTGCACACCCCTTATAATAGGTACCCTATTAATTTGATACTGTTAGTCTTAAAGAAATTGCCTATAGTTATTAATTGGTAGTTCAACTGACAATATGGTCATGTCAATACTTTACCGATTCGATTTTTTATGTCACTCGATTTTGTTATTTTTGCTCAACATTTTGTATTATTTTACAGACCATATTCAGGTGTTTAAATTTCTTTATATTGAATAAAATGGTATTATATTTGTTGCATTATTTGTTACTTGCTTCTTCCCACAGCATAACACGTGTTTTTCTGAAAAGTAAGGCAGTTTGAGCTACTGTGGTAAACTATAATTTTTATAATAGATATTTTCAATACCTACTTTTTTATGGAAGATTCAACCCCAATAATCTTCGTTACAAATTAATATCGCGGTTACTAAGTTACCTACATATTAAGAGCAGATTTTTTTTTCATTTGTTTCACCAGGTACCTACTTCTTGTTACTGAAGGCAACTGGCTTAGTGGGCGTAAAACTCGAGAATACTCTCTTGGGAATAATAGTGTTTTCTTTATAATTGTCTGAAATCATCAGCCAGTACAAGACCTTCGTCCTCTTGCATAAAGACTCGACTTTTTGGTGTTTCATTTACAAAGAACATACATTTCATTTGAATTTATTTTTTTAAATGGAACTGAAAGCGCCTTTTTGGTCATTGTTGGATGTTTTGTATGGAGATTTTTCTTCCATGGTAGAATACGTAGGTAACTTTGCATTGCGCGTAACGAAGACACAAAAGAGTTGGTATCAATAAACGCGAAATCTCTGGAATACCTATTTGTTTCTTTCAAATTTAACTGAAGATGAACTTGGTTTTTTTAATTGAAAATGCCATCAAGCCAAAATACATTTCATAATATGCAAATGGTGCAGAATGACAAAGAAATAATCAATATGATTCTATCTGTTGCGGTCGAAGTCACGTGAAATATGTATTTTCTCACACTCGAAGTGAAAAGTATCGTTTTTCACGCGGGTCAAAATCACCCATCTCATATGTAACTAATCCTCCCTCACTACGCTCGGGATTACAAACAACCTCGTTTATAATGGGGTGGTTTAGTCCCTAGTTAAAAAAATAAACTATTTCAATAGCTATAATGTAAGACAGACAGGCTGGAGCCACTACCCATTTGTATGATCCTCTATGACTGAAACGTTATGAAGAAACTGAAGTGTTTACAGCACGTAACCAATAATTTATCTCATTGAAAACAATAGCTGTCCGATAATTTCCTAGAAGACTTGGTCAGTCATTGTGTGCTATGAAACTTGAGTAGGTGAGGTGAGGTGGTAAATACATAATATGGTACTTTAGGACCTTCGAATAATTGGTACTTATAAGTTGATTCGAAGAACTAAATTCGTTTACAAAGAATCGGATTATTTGAAGGATATTTTAGAATAGTTTTTTTACGGTTCCGTAACCAAAGGGTAAAAACTAGATTAGAACTATAGGAACCCTATTATTAAGACTCCGCTGTCCGTCTGTCGGTCTGTCCTTCTGTCACCAGAATAGCGGCAACAGAAATACATCATGTGTGAAAATTTCAACTGTCTAACTATTACGGTTCATGAGATACACCCTGGTGACAGACGGACAGACGGATAGACGGACAGACGGACACTGAAGTCTTAGTAATAGGGTCCCGTTTTTACCCTTTGAATAGAATACAATAGAATTATTTATTGTCCAATATAAAGAGCTACAGCAAAATTGTTCTTAAAACCTAGTGAGCGGCACAATACAATGGATTCGTCAGATGAGTATGATGACTCATGTGTGTAACACATGAGTTTGGGTACGGAACCCTAAAAACATATCCCAGTAACCGTCACTCAGGCAGGACATTGAGTCTACCGGAGAAATGTAAACCATGACCCTCCCATCTCCTAAAAATATTTTGTCGGTTTGTATACCAAACAGGTATATAGGTAAGTATATTAAATATATATTTATAATTTTAAACAGTCAAATTTCATTCAGATCCGATTAGCCGTTCTGGCGTGATAAAGGAACAAACATCCATCCATCCATCTAAACTTTCACGTTTATAATATTAGTGAGATTAGTGAGATGAGATAACAGTAGAGACTAATCTTCGAAATAAAATGTCATAAATCAGAGATGTTCAGTACCATTAGCGCCATCTATTAAATTGATTTCTTACCTGCGCAAACTGCAAACATACGAACACCAAACATGTGGCCGGGCTATTACATAGTACCTACCTACTCTCGAAGTATTACAAAGATTTTCTAATAGGTGGCGCTGTACGGTAAATGCTCTCATGCTTATTATTGCATTTTGCAGAGCTATTTTGCTCGTCGTGGCAAAAATACTGATCTTTCATCTTTTTACATTCTTTACAGATCTTTACTATTTTTTATGAGAATAAATTAAAATTACTCAATAAATTCAATAAAAAAGTCAATTAAAAAATAATCATTGAACTGATTTCAATGATTATTTTTTTATTGATGTTTTAAAGCAGAGATATTCAAAGCCCCCTTTTATTTTATTTTTCCATTTTGTTTGGAGGAACTAAGGCTTTAATCAGAAAAACCCCGAATCATAAAATCGTAGAATCTGTAGGTACACCAAGTTTCGTCCATCGGTCGTAAAATACGACTTATAGAGGAGTAGGTACGTACATTCTGACAAAATCCATACATTTGCTATACTCCGATTCAAAAACCTGGATATTTGTTGTATACAAAGTGGTAAAAAAACCCAAGAAATAAAGGTGGAAAATATTTAAGGACATAGGTATCATTGAAGCAAAACACAGAAGCTCGAAACAGTTTTTCCTTTTAAATGCTTTCATTCATCATTGATCTCTCGTTCGTTTTCGCATTAAAATTTTTAACATTTTTCGCTGCACACGTGAGATTATCTGTTGTCGAACTTTATGTTTTAGTTTTTAGTGATAACGTCACTGTTACCTTGTTCTTTTCTGTTATTGTTATCAGATTTTGTTAAGTTTTCATTAATAAATGTCTTTGTTGACATAAAATATCTAGAATTCTAAATCGTAGTCTAATAGTTGATACAGAAACGCTTCGCTTGCTCGGTCAATAAGTAGATAGATGTAAAGTGTGGTGATAGCACTTTGTTTTTCTACCAAGATGTGTAGGTTGAAGCAATTCAATTTTTCAATCGGTATGTACAAGTTCCTTCGATAAGAAATGCACGTGAAATGAAAATAATGAATAAATACCAACGATAACATGCCTTCGGGTGAAGGCTTTGATCTTTAGGTACCTAATAGATATTAATAATTTTTCCTTCTGTTATTTTTTCAGGATTGGTTAACCCTTCATCTGTCGCGGCCATTTTGCATGAAATAACGAAGTTTTCTATATAACTACAAACATCCAAATCGTATAATATCGACATTATGACGGAGAAATCTATGAACATACATAAAAAAATACTTATAATCGAACAAAGAACCTCCTCCTTATTTAATTTTCGAAGTCGGTTAAAAATAAAGACGACTGCTTTATAAACCTAGTTGCTTTTTAACCTATTCGTTAAATAGGTTTCATTTTTAGGGTACCGTCCCTAAAGGGTGAAAATGGGACCCTATTATGCTATTACAAGCTTCCGCCTGTCTGTACGTCAACAGAATATTGTCGTTTTTTTGGCTAATTTTACTCTCATGGCCCATGTTAAAGGAACATTTCAACTGCCTAGTGGAAATTTTTACTGAATTATTATACATTACTATTTCTGTTGCCGCTTTAACAAAAAAATATTATAATAAAATAAATTTAAAAATTATAGGGCTGTTACAAAAAAATTTTTTTTTGGCTATTATTGCTCTAATTTTGTCGATGCTTTATCTCTTGTACCATATCATGTACAGTTGAAATTTTTATAGGAAATTTCGCTATTGCTAGTGTAACAGCAAAAAATAAGAATAAATAAATTTAATGCAGCTAATAATAAGAACAATTTCATTGCATCCGAAATCAAAAAGCAACGTCCTTTATTGTGCAGGGTTCGACTCACCCTTGGCAGTTTTGTTTAAGGTACCTATGCCTGTAGACATATGAGCATTTTAAAAAGTCTATAGATGTATATCGAGGCTAGTAGGTGCCTGTGGTCTCTTCTCTGAAACTGGGATCCCTTTATATGAATGAAAATAGAGATCCCCTTATGCTTTATAATGACGAAAAACCAAAGAAAAGGAGGTTCTGTTGTAGGCTGTATCTATTTTTTTTATTTATGTTCGTCGATTTCTCCTTTATTTGTGGACGGACTTGAAAAATTATTTCGCTATTGGAAAATAATCGTTGGTTCCATAAAAATAATTCCCGAGGCACAAATTAATATCCCAAAAATTTAAAAATAGAATACCTACTTAGGCATTTGAAGTCGGTTTTTGAGTCGATATTTAGGAATAAATTTGATCATTCTGGTATTTTTATGTACCTAAGCGACATTTATTTTAGAGTTACCTACTATACTAGACAAGGTATTAACATCAATATGTCCTGATTGAACTTTTATACCTATCGTTTTGTATTTTATCAGTTCGAGATAGTTAGGTTAAAATTTTCACCAATATCAGTGCTAAGCAAAAAAAACAATAGCAAAAAGGTCGAACAAGACAACTGTTCTAAACACGAAAACAAGCACAAAAAAAAAGCTACATCATCGTCCTCTTTTTTTCGGAGTCAGTTACAAATAAATATAGGTATCTACTTGTCAATACCAACCTAGGTAAAAGTTAATAGATATTTAGTAAGTCTGTGAGTTGAACCTCTCGACCTAGAGACATTCTTCTCTTTTACGACAAGCATCAATCGAACAAGATACGCATTCCCGTTGTGTGCGATGCCATGTTATGCCTATCTACCTATATAATATGTACATATGTGGTAACCGGTTCCTTGTTTAACTGATAGAAGTCGGGTTTTGGGTGTTGGGATTTAGAATTCCATACATAGGTAGGTACATGGTTTGGTTGTTTATTGTGTCTTATGCTCACTTCATTGTATTTATAGTATAGTCATCATTTTCGTAATATCCTCCGTCGGACGCATAAGAGGTAGGTAGATCTGATATTTCGGCATATAAACAAAACTCGTCTTTCGGATTCCAAGACGTCTGACGATAGACACTTACATTTGGTTAGTATAAACTTTGCTCAGGCAATTCATTTGCAGAGTCATCTCATAGGCTGCATACAGCTACATTATTGCCTAAACAGGCTTATAATAAGGCAATAATTGCCTTATATTGCATTTTTATAACCAAAACTTAATTGAATGGTTATTTTTTCTTAGGAACCTCACAAAGTTCCTTTAGCTCGAAATTACATTTTTACAGTCGAGTGAAGTGAAAAGAAAAGTAATGTATGGTAATCTTTACAGTTTTTTCGTGAGTAGCGAGTAACATAGGTATATTAAAGGCACTTCAAATAATTTAATAGGTTTCATTGTTTGTTTTACTTCTAAAGCAAAGTTTAACAACTTCATTGCTAACCTTCTTTGTTATTTATAATTTCCAGTAAATAGAAACGTAATAAGAGGTTATATAAAATGTTTACCGTTTCCCTAAAGTTAGTTGACTTCCCTAAAGTAATTTTTTTATGAAGAGTTAGTATTTAATACTTTTTAAGGTAGAGACATCCAGAACAGAGGTAGTATTTGTAGGCAGGTATCTAATAGCTATAAAATAATAATGTATGCGACTGAATGATTTTCTTGGTTGACAGATAATGCAATTACCGTATAATTCGAAAAGACAAAACAAAACCTACAACTCTAGGTACACATACTTTTTGTGTTTTAACCTGACTTTACCAAGGTATTTCATAACATTTGTTTGATATTGTGTAAATAAAGTATGACCTCGACGTACCGTTTGATCTGGATGGTGCAGCTGTTACTTTTGTAAATAACAGCCTTGCAGTCCTCCACATGGAGCTCATGATAGTCAACATCAGGAAAATCGCTCATCTTCGGCCGCGGAGCGAACTGGTCGCTTCGGAAGGTTTGTGCACACTGCCGAGGAAAAATGGCAAGATTGCAAGTTGAACCGGTTTTTTTGGACTCACGTGTTCGCATTGTATTGTAACCTCAGCAAGGCACGGCTCGTCGCGAGTCATTACCTGTGCTCACATAGAAAACCTCAGAGCTGCGTGTTGAAAACAAATGTGTCTAATGAAAATTTTGTACGGATATTGAATCCTGACCTTGAGTTGATAATGTTTAAGGGTTTTTGGTGAATGTTCACGGTATGTGGCTGCTTACCAGCCAAACAAGCGTAGAGTTGATTCAAATGGTCTATAAATTCTGTAACTAGATTCCAAATACAGTACCGTCCGAAATTTTATGAGGATTGGTCTACCAGGTGAATACTATAAAAAGGCTTCCATACAACATACGGTGTTCCAATCTCAGAGGGTCAAACGAAGTGGGATATTGGGGGGTTCTATTCTGCTCTTTATGAGTTCGCTTTAAAAGGGAGTTAAACCGTTTTTTTTAAATTTATTATGGAACGTTTCCCGCCGTGCCCTTAGTCGTGTGGTGCCGACTTAGGATTTGCACCACCCCAACTCTTCCCGTGGGTGTAGTAAGAGGTTCATACACCGCGGGGGCGGGCAGCAGCGCCTCTTGCAGAATAAATCTACTACCGAACTGCGATCCCCAGCCCGCGTGCCCAGCGTGGGTATTATGAGCATTACCTCCCATGAGATAAAAGCCAATAAGGCAAGTATTAAGGGAGGGCAATCTCACGCATCGTAGGTACTGTCACGGAGAAACAGTATGATCATACTCAACTCACTAAAATCTTCAGGGTGTTTCCGCCTGTGCTGCTTGTGGTGGGAACATGGGGACGATTATCTTCCACGAACCCACCGCGGAATGCCGACGATATCGGGCCCCTCACTGAGGGGTGTGGAGCACCCCCCTTCACGACGCGCCAGAAACACGTGACGCGCCGCGACCACCTCGGGGATCTTATCCGCCAAATGGGCGCCGGACGACCCCTTGTCCGGACGCCCTAGGTCCCACTGCAACGGGTCAGTCGAGTGGCCCCGCCGCGTGCCACACGGTCGCAAAGGGTAGGAAGAGCGGCCCTCGCAATATCGACGGGGTACGCCTGCGTCCAGCATTTTTCAATAAAAAAAAATCGAAACAAATTAGTGATAAAAACCATCATGTTTGTTGTTTGTAACAAATAATTTCCTTTTTTCCAAATAAATATGCCGCTAAAGCTTCATGATCATGACAATACGGTGAACGGTGATGTCGCGTTTAGAAGTTTTGTGATTATTAAATTTCACAATAAAAACATTAAAAATACAAAAATAAATATGCAGATATCTATGCTATCAGCGTTTTTGATGTCACTTGCATATTCCCTACCCTATTCTTGGTTTTGGAGCCATCGTGTTGGGGAGTGCCTGTCCAATGATGAATGTAGCTGTCGGTGGCGGATCTTCATGTAATGTCGGTTACGTGCGGGCCAAAATCGCCATTTATTTTGAAAACTGTCGAAAGTCAGCTCGCGCTGTTCACTGAAAACGCAGCATATGAATGGAACATCCTGCATAGACAACGTCAGGTAGGTGGGTATCGTTATAACTAGCGAAGGCCAAATCGACTAGTCTGAAGGTTCTTATTTATGAGGTATTTCCAGGTATTTCATGGCACAAGTAGATGAATTCAATAGAACAGCCAGATGCGAGGACTGTGTGATTATTTTATTACATGTTTGTAATCGTAAGTAGCGTTTAGGTATAATAGGAGTTAAGTACATGCCACAAGTACCCCAAGTGTCATATGTTGCATAATAACCAAGATGACTGAAGGACATAGCATACAGATCCCACACTCCAGCCGCACGGCATAAACTGGGCATTCACAACAATTCATAAGGTTCTCGCAGATCTGGACTACACCGCTATAGACCACATTCACACGTGAGGCAGATTTTAAAAAAGTCCGAAGAACCCCTGTGTCTGGCTTTTGTGGAGAGAAGGCCTTTGACTCTGTCGAAAACTGTGCTATTCTGGAATCCTTACAGCGATGCCAAGTAGAGTAGACTATTGTTATATCGAAGTGGTGAGATGTCTCTACGAAGCCGCCACCATGAGTGTCCAAGTACAGGGCCAGTGAGACAGGGGGATGTCATATCCCGAAATTGTTTACAAGCGCGTTGGAAGATATATGTATAAGACGCTGGACTGGAAACGAAAGGGCATCAACATAAACGGCAATTACATTACATCTCATCTCTGTCGTGTCGAAGTGCAACAAATCACTCAAAATCATTCGAAAACTATAATCGAGTTTGTAAGAAACGATTGGATCCGGTAGGGATACTACAAGGCGCTTAATGTTTACGAAGGACTCGAAATCGATGGAAGTAGGTATTCGTAAGATAATGCGTAGGTACAACCCGTACTAAACACTCAGGAATCAATGAATGAAATAGAGCGAGAGGAATGGAGGATGAATGGAGGGAGAGGGTGGGGCGCGGGTTCGAGTCCCGCCGAAACTGAAATTTTTGGGAACTTATTTAATTTCTTAGAGATACCCAAAGTGCGGGTAAGCACTATAACAAAAAACCTTACAATGAAATGGAGTCTAGAAGTAACTAATCTTACTTGTTTAAAAAAAACTGTTACATACTTTATTTCTGACTCAACAAATTGTAACAAGCAATCCATTTTGAAAGACTGAACATACAGGCGTAAAAATTACGTCGCACACACACACACACACACACCATACAATGATATTTGTGTTTAATAATAATAATAATAATAATCACATTTATTTCAGACACATCACAACACAGTCCATATAACGAGTTACATACAAAGACAAAGAGAAAAACACATACTACAATAAAACACTAACAACCAATGTGAACTTTCGTCCAGTGCTGCATAAAAGGGGAGGCTGTATCCAGCCTTCCTGCAATGACCTGCAGGTAGCTGTTGGCGCTGCCGCGCACCCTGCGCATCAGCGACGCCGTTCTCTTGCGCAGGATCGCAGAGAACCCGTCGACCCGCGCCTCCGCGAACATGCCTGATGCGCTACAGAAGCGCGGCAACCCCATCAGCCACCTGAA
The DNA here is from genome assembly GCA_947086465.1 of Eupithecia exiguata. Taxonomy (NCBI): domain Eukaryota; kingdom Metazoa; phylum Arthropoda; class Insecta; order Lepidoptera; family Geometridae; genus Eupithecia; species Eupithecia exiguata. The sequence continues at coordinate 9,114,628 of OX352226.1, forward strand.
GGCATTGTTATATTGGACGCGAAGGGCGTTCCAGGTCTTCTGCGTATGCTTGATCCATAGGCTGCACGTGTAGAAAGACTGGCAGTACGCTCTGAACAGTGTCGTCTTCACCTGCGCACTGCAACGCGCAAACCTACGGGCCAACATGTTAGCTCGGACCGTTAACGCCCTCCGCTCCCTCTCCATGTCTACGTCGTCCGTGAGTGCCTCGGTAACCCAGTGGCCCAAGTACTTAAATTCCGAAACTTGTTTCAGCTGATTGCCGTTGAGTGTAACTGATGGGACTGTGGCGTATGTTTTTGAACCTGCCTTGAAAACCATCAGTTCACTCTTGCCCGCGTTGTACCTGAGCCCATGGGCCTCCGCATAACACTCACAGATGCCTACCAGCCTTCTGAGGGCACTGATCGATGGGCTCAGCAGCACCATATCATCAGCATAGCTGATATTGTTGACGGTGACCCCGTCGACTGAACACCCCACCTGGGTGCTGCTGAGCTCACGGATCAGGCGATCTATGTATAGGCAGAAAAGCCTCGGTGAAGTCCCCCCCCCCTGCCTCACTCCGCACTCCAGCCTATACACATCCGATAATGATCCCGCCCAGCTTACATAGTTATCCTGATTGCCATACCAGTACTGAAAGAGCGAAATAAGCTCCGGAGGTAATTGGGTCTCAGTCGCGAGCTTCCGCCACAACCTGTCGTACGATACAAGATCAAAAGCTTTTGATAGATCTAAAAAGCAGGCGTAGACAGGTGTGCTTCTGCTCGTGTAGTATTGGACGGTGTGTTTGAGGGTTAATACTGCCGTTTCAGTTGACAGTCCGGCTCTAAAGCCGAACTGGGCATCATGCAGGTTGAGGTATTTCTCTACATGTTTATCAATCACACCGTCCAACACCTTAGCCATAACCGTGGCGAGTGATATCGGCCTGTAGTTGTTTAGGCTGGATGCATCACCAGTCTTGTTCTTGAGGATAGGAACAACCACAGTCCGCATCATCGCCGCCGGCAGGTACGAGTGCCCGACGCAGAGGGTGAAGAACATGGCGAGCACGCCCGGTAAGTGGAACCCCGCATACTTTAAGTGCTCAATGCTCAACGCGTCGTGTCCTGGGGACTTACCTCTCTTCATGCTCCTCACCACCCGCGTTACACACACACACCCGCGTTTAAATCAACAAGTTCTAATTTGTTTCTATTACTTTATATACTACACTTACAATCAAATAATAGAATTAAATTAAAACTAGTATTTACAATTGAAACAATTGATCTAACTGCAGACTGTTGCAAACAATCTACAAGTAGCTCAACTGATCCATATCAATACCCTATTCTATTACTTAATTTTATTTAGATCTTAATTTTGTGCAGAAATATTGTTTTTGGGTAGGTAGGTACATTATGTATTATGCATAGTTGCAACAGATTTTGATTATCAATCCACTTGCATATTATTGAAGACAAGCATCAGCACAAATGCATCGTAGAAGGAAAGTAGTAGGTACTGCTAGCCGCTTATTATTGCAAAGTTGTAAAATTGTGTCTCCGTGAAGTATGGGATAAGTACCTACCTCATACATAACAAATGATTGGTTAGAGACAAGGTCATTCATTTATATCAATTTGTACGAGTTCAAATCATTCAAATTTAGTATCCTTGATTCTGTCGTCTTCAAATTAGTTCAAGGGTATAATGATGTTGCGTCAAATATATTATTATCTTTTTATTATATTTATTAAAGCAATCATAGAATGGATATGATAAACCATGTGTTAAATTCCTGAGTGGCTGCAAACGTGTGGCAGCACCATTGAATGACGATCATATGTATAGTCATAGACACAGTGTTTTGATCTTGTACTTTACTTACTCTGAGGGTTTTATGAATTAACTGCTTTTTATTATATTTTCTTCTCGATTTATCGATCAAGGTAAGGGGTCAAGGTCTTTTCTCAGAAACGCGTGAAGGTATCGAGTTGAAATTCATATCATATACTCAGGTTCGTAACCTCTTGGATCCGCGATATAAATCAACCTTCTAAGTCGACGTAATCAAAAATTACAGCCGTTTATGCCCAATTTTATTGAATTTTCCAAGGGAATCACATGCACACAGAACCTATAGGAAAGGTCAACGGAAAGTACGGTAGGTACTTTCCGTTGACCTTTGACCCTAGGACCATGAAATTTGGCAAGAAGCAAGGTCTTATTATAGCACAAGTAAAGGGAAAAATCCGAAAACCGTTAAATTGTAGTTTAATCACAGAATGGGTTTTAGAAAAAATCTAAAACCCTTTAATTTGTTGTAATTTCACAAAAAAAAATGATTACTAACAGGTTGGTACGGAACCCTTGATGCACGAGTCCAACTCGCACTGGACGTTTTATATATTTCTGAAAACACCTACCTACTGCACCATCAGTGGGCGAAGGTCCGCCTGCGAAGCAGGATTTGGTGAGATCGGACAAAGGTTTGTATGGTCAAAGGTTTTTGCCAACAAGCTAATAATGCTAGGAAATTTAAACATCATCACCCAGTCTTAGGCCCGTATTATAAAAGGCTGCTCAGTCATTGATATATGCTTGAGTAACGATTTTCTATGATATAAACGTCACTCAAACATACATCTATGACTGAGCATGCTTTCATAATACGGGCCTTATAGTAGAGCTTGTGTTAGAATGCTAGTTTGACGACCGATGTGGCGCGGTGGGCGAAGGTCTGCCTGCGACGCAGGAGGTTGCGGGTTCGATTCCCGCCTCGGGACAAATGTGTGTACGATCTGCAGACATTTGTTCAGGGTGTTCTGGTCGTTTTCTATGTCTAATAAAAAAAAATCTATGCATTGTCTTATATTATCTATATCAGTTATCTAGTACCCCTAACACAAGCTCTGCTTAGTTTGGGGATAGATAATGTTGTGTGAATTGTCCAGCATTATTTATTTTTATTTATTTATTTAGTTTTACCTATATTGGCTTAAAGTTCGGATGCTACAACAATAGTGCTGCCTTTTGGGATTTTTCTACACTCTACTAGGTACTCTTACATGACTGTTCGTGGCGCTAGTTGGTCTGTCAGCCGTTATCGTATCGAAGAGTAAAGCTTTGAAAAAATTCGCTTATAGCCTTCGTGGTAAAGTATCGCTCCTCTTGTTCACTCAGCCTCACCATAGCTACGAGCGACCTACAAATAGGCACCAAAAGAAGAACTGGAACGGACACTCTCCGTTGGGATTCCGAAAACATCCTTAGTCATGCTCTGGACTGGAACCAGGCAAGCGAAAACGTGCGTGGGCGCCGCACTAAACAGACGTAGAGACGCTCTATCTTGGCAGGCAGGACTGAAGTAAATTTAAATATGTATTTATTAAAACTTAATTGAAGCTCACAGTTTACACCAAAATAAATAAATATTGCTGGACAATTTACTCAGCCCTAAGCTAAGCTAGTGTTATGGGTACTAAATAACATAATACAATACTATAATAACTAATAATACAAGATATACATAATATAATACAAAACAATACATAGATCATTTTAAATAAACACAGAAAACGACCACACGTTGAGCAAATAACTGCAGATCGATAAATGCTTACTATCTAGGGTACATACTTAGTAATTAAAACGAAGGTACAATCTAAGATAAGTATAAATAGAAGGTAGACTATCATTAAACAGGTCTGCATCTTGGAACTCCAGTAGAAAATTATCTATGAGAACTTTGGGAAGATCTGTAAAATCGGTAAGAGAAACAAAAGACGGATTAGTCAAGTTAGTAGGTACTTTTCATTGAAACTTTGCGCTAGAGATCCCCTTTACATAGGCTTGTATGTAACCTTCCGTAAAGTTATTCTGTGCTTTTATTTTTTAGTTCCTTTGTCCGGTGTCTGTACTAAAATCTTGCAAGTAGAATTTGACCTAAATTCCGATGGAGCTGTAAGCCATGCAAGGTAAAAAATCTTTACAAAAGTACCTAAATCGGATGACAATGCAATATTATGACGGCATGCAGCTTATGATATGATATGGGGCCCTATTCTTCTAAATAACACTTTTGCACCATGTGTTTTTCTTATAAAATAATGGTCTCCTGACATTATTTTGTGTGCAAAGCGGAATGAGGCAAACATGATCACAACATTATGACTGTTTTGGAAGTAACTTTGTCCCTGTTGGAGTTATAACTCCAAAACATTCATGCGTCTGCCGAATCGGTTTTATCAGGCGCTTTGAAACGGCATTGTTATGCCACCTGTCTAACTGCCGAATACTCTCAGGAGGACTACCAGGAAAATAAAAATCGACGTTTCTGATTCGTTTATAAATTGAAATGAATTCATGAATTGATAAATGGATTGATGATGATTATGTAATTCAAAAAACGAAAACGGTACAAACATAGCTATTTCCGATTGTAAAAAAAATTCAAAATGTATGGGAGTGTAAGTTTGCACGAAAACGAAATAGAAACTTCGATTTTCGGAACTCAGATAATATAAGCTCGTCCAAGCCGCAATTTTTGACAGTTCTCAAGTTATTTTAACTCCTGAGTAAGGTGTGTAAAATAATACAAAGTTTTGAGCAAAAATAACACAAAATTTTGAGCAAAAATAACAAAATCGATTGTCATAAAAAAATATCGGTAAAGCATTAGCATATGACAATTTGACTGTCAGCTGAACTACCAAACAGCAAATAAGAGTGGAATAACTATAGCTAGTTGTAGGTACTCAGTTAAATAGGTAATATATGAATCAAAGCTTGAAAGTGGGCAGACTGATAAAATATGTGTACAACGTACATGCGAATATACTAAACTAAACGAAGAAAAACCACTGGTCCAGTGAAAGCCGACGCGGTACATGCGTACCTACGAGTATGTATATGTACCTACGCAGACCTGGAGGGAGCTTACTTTCGATCTCGACTCGTTCGCACTTTTCGATTTGATCCCTAAGAAAAGTGAGATTTAACTTTACCTTTTCTTGGTGTTCCTCTGCAAATACCTTTCTTCTTAAAACTTACGAACTTCATAGAATAGACAAATGAAAATCGAACACTAATGTTTCATTTGTAAATAGAACTCATTACCTAAAAATTCACGGTAATAGAGTGGCAACAAAATTAAGAGTGAAGCAAGAAGTTTTCAGAACTCCTTGCTTGATCCCGCTTTGTACTTCAAGCTAAGAAATTAATTAAATTAAATCTTTAAATCCAAGCGGAATAAAGATTATTATTTTATTTATTTAAATAGGACATCCATCATGAGAGCAGAAAGCTAGACTAAATGACAATTATGTGATTCTTACGTTCATGTGTATTTCTCCATAGAATTGAGTTTTACTAAAAAGGTCTATTAATTTCTGTTAAAGCTAATACATTTTATTACATTAGGTACGTTTCCTAACCAAAGAAAATTGAGTAAGTTTTACAGCGAGTTTGTGAGAGGAGAGGAGAGACGACGAGGTTGTGTGTCTGTGGTGCCATAAAGGTATCTAACTGATGTCCTCATGAACTGTGAATTTTTCTTGTAAGAAAAATTCGATTACTAACTTTGCCCCGACCTGGAATTTGAACCCTGGACCTATCTTATTACTTATCTACTTACTTATCTAGCGGTTGTGTAAATATAAGCATAAAGGCACTATAGTACCTACAAGTGGTACATATGTTTCTTAAAAATCTTTTAAATAAAACCGGTCAAGTGCGAGTCGGACTCGCGCACGAAGGGTTCCGTGCCATTATCTATAAAAACGTTTAAAAAATCACGATTGTTGTTTGGGAGCCCCCTTAAATATTTATTTTATTCTGATTTTTAGTATTTGTTGTTATAGCGGCAATAGCAATACATCATCAGCTGTGAAAATTTCAACAGTCTAACTATCACGGTTCATGAGAAACCGCCTGGTGACCGACGGACAGACGGACAGCAGAGTCTCAGTAATAGGGTCCCGTTTTACCCTTTGGAGATGTAACCCTAAAAAAGAACAAGAAAAATCAAACTCAACAAAGAGATTTTACTGCTTTCTTAAGATCGTACTGTTACAAACAGCGAGTTCGTAGAGCTTATGGTAGAGCCTTCCAACCCGTCCACTGATAATAACTACTTACAAGTGATAGTTCAAACTCGAAAGTGATTTAGTTATTGTGGGCATTACGTGTTTTACAACAGCATCTAGATTTATCTTACAGCCGTCCACAGGGCTTGATTCTATAACTTAATTATAAGCACTAAGGAGCATTTCCAAGGTAGGCCTAACTTTTTCTTATATCAGGTTTAGTAAATTACTAAAAACTAATTTTTAAAAAGTTACTAATTTTTATTTACTTTTTTTACCCAATTACTATTTTTTATGCAAGCAAGATATCGGCGAATTAGGGCCTCAATTAAAAATTACCCTTGATATTATTTTCCTCTATTTCTATGTATGTAGGTAGGTTTTATCAGTAATTTTTGAAATGGGGCGATAACGGCTGATTATATATTTTATTTTTTATTTTACCGAATGTTATGGTATGGGTATGAGTAAATTAATAATTTACTTATTAGTAATTAATCAGTATCAAAATGAAAACTCGTTTTCTTTCTTTTTCACTCTTTTTCTCTCTTTCCAGGGTTTAATTTCCGGTGTTTGTGACAAGCTTTTTGCCTCGAACTAAGATCTCGTGACGTTTAGAGTGGAAAATCTGTTTTCATGAAAATTAAGATTGCTAAAGGACAAAGATATAAAAACCAACAAAACATTAATACTTACATTTAGATCAATTTTCCTAAAAATCTAACCAGAAGGCATATTATTATCTACAATTGTGTTGAATATTAATGCATTTAATTATTTCGGAGCAATTTTGAGTTTTTATGAGCTTGGGTGAGTAAGATCTAATCAAATCTAATCAAATTGTATACTTATCGTTCGAGTAGGTATATTGTATATTCTCCTAGTCTATAGTCTATAATCTCACTAATATTATAAACGTGAAAGTTTAGATGGATGGATGGATGGATAGATAGATAGATGGATGGATGTTTGTTCCTTTATCACGCCAGAACGGCTGAACGGATCTGAATGAAATTTGGCACAGAGATAGATTATAGTCTGGAATAGGACATAGGCTACTTTTTATGCCGGAATTCCCACGGGAACGGGAACTACGCGGGTGAAACCGCGAGGCGCTGCTAGTGTAATATAATATCTCAATAATGAACAAATATGTAAATGCAATTTAATGTAATTTTTTTATTATAATTTTATTTCATTTCAATTTAATTTAATTTTTGTACCATACTAACACTAATATAAGATCACTTTAACATACAAAATTACTAACAAATTATGGATCATAGTTATTTTATTTATTGTGTTAGGTGATGAGGTCCGTCCATCTAGTTGAAGACCGACCACGGGACCTTTTTCCCTTCATTTTGCCTCATACCACTGCTGCTCCACCTAGTCTTCATTCGAGAATTATTACCAGGCCACAATCCGTCACACCTCGCGCCAAACATTTTGTATGGCGCGAGGTCCACAGATAGGTATTCTGACCGGGGTATACACCAGGTATACCCCAATTATATATTTATTAATTATTACCCCAAATAACTACATAACTAAAACTAATTTACGTGAGAATGTTTGTCCGAGGACAAACTTTCTCACATAAATTTAGTCAAACAAACAGTCTCAGCCAAATTGCCACTTATCTTCGTCCGCTTAACTAACTCGATCAAGAAGATTTAATAAAACCCTCTATGTATTACAGGTACTAGTTTAATTGATAATATACTTATCCACCCATTATACTTACGTAAATTAAAAGGAACTTCCTTCAGCCAACATGCAGTGAGTAATATAACGACCTTACAATAAATCGGCGCACGCTTTCCCGGGACCACTAGCCCTCGTTATCAGTAGCTCAAGAACCTAATCACTTTCATTGCAACCCCGCGGTGGAGGTCGGCGGAGCCGCGAGCTATCGGCTATCGGGCAAGCAGTATTGTGCGCGCAGTGAAGGCGCGCAGGCGTCGCGTCATGTGTGTATTAGTGTGCGTCGTCCCCGCCCAGGCCGCATTCTGACGCGCACCAGCCGCCGAGCGAAGCGCGCCGCCGGGCATGGAGCCCTGCTACACCCTCGCACCTGCCGAGGACCTACTGGGCGACCAGGTACCACAGTCCCACTCCTTCCGCGCCCGCGTGCGCGACTCCCTTCAATACCAAACCACCCTCACGCTCACTCCTGTGCAAAAGTGAATTTCGCGCTAACGGTATTCCGGAATGTGTCAAACTGAATATGATCCAGAGATATGCGATTCGGTTTGTAGATAACCATTCCTAATAATTATCAATAATTTTTGCGTCAGTTTTACTTTTATATGTTTATTTTTGATTTCTCCGTCTTAATGCGAGCCGCTCCGTGTTAGCATAAGTAGAATGTCAATGAGAGTCAATGTCGAAGAGAGATGGATTTTAATAACTAAAAAAACTATTATATTTTCTGTTGTAGTCATTGTAAGTTGATTAATAGTTTATTCGTAAGTAGATGTTCAAAGTGAATTAGTAAATTTACTAATCGTAGAAATCTATCGCGTTCCGGTGGCATTGTTTACTTTAGGTACTGTTTTACGGACATACGTGCTAAAACCGAAAAAAATACCAACATAAATATAATTAAAGAACTGTAGTGATTTATTTGATTACTTAAGTATATTAAATAATAATTAAACATTAACGAGCAGCATATTCTCTCGCTGACCTGACTTCATATTATGCTAAATTCAGCACTATACCGACATGTCTTGTGTTTTGCTTAACCAACGACCTCGTGGTAAATGATGGAGAAGATGGCGAGAACAACTAGACTAGATTTTTATGCCTAACAATGAGAAATACCATGAAAGGTTCATAATAGTCTGTAATAAAAAAGAAATTGGTACCTATTCCGAGCCTATCAGGGCGAAACCTTAAGCGCGTCAATCACAACCGCGCAAACAAAATATCTTTCAATAATTGGATGAATACCAAAATTTAAGTAGATACTGCTTCAAACACTTGATATACTTATAAATATTATAATATTAATTCGTATAAATGCAGATTTTGCAAAAAAAATCTAACAAAAGACATCAACGCGCCGCGCCGTCGTCCGACGGCAAGGGTTATATTACGTAGCTTTTAGTTTATTTAGTTACTATTTATACTTCATTGAGAAGATAGGAAACAATTCTTGCACAGTAATAATTTTTACTAATTTTAAGTACATCTTATACTATCCAAATACTTATTAAACAATATGAATAAATTCAGACTTGCCTCTACAAAATACATTGATTGCGTTTTCGCGCTATTCGCTGACTGAGTCCACTTGAGCATTACTACTCCATTGTACATTCGTCGGTTAACAAATGTTCTCTCGGATAAACAAAAAATATTACAAAATAATAAACTATCAAAAAACTGAACTTATTATATAAATACAGATAAAAACAATTGTTTGATTGTGTTTTCGCGCTACTCGCTCACTGATTCTAAATAAAGCATATGTACCTTCGGATAATGAAGTGTTTGTTGTTGCTCTGTTGATTACGCGTTTGCATCAATGATTTACAATAAAGCGTCTGTCGTATATTCATACTAAATAGTTGAAACCATTAAATGTTTAACGTGTACATAAATCTCCATAGATATCATTAAATAGTATTAAATCAACAGTTAACGAGGAACAAGAAACCGTTTGGTGAATGATTGCCGAAATATTGCAATTTGTATGAAGAAATCTTGTTTATGATTCGGATCTATTAGCTTTTACTTGGTCGGTTCTTTGCAAGGAATTAGTTAACATAGAGGAATACAATAGTAGACCAACCCTCTCTAGACCTTTCTAGATTTGCAAGTAACAATCAAAACATTATTGACACCTGATATGTATCAGTATTTTATTCATCCTGATCATTTAATCACTTTTTTTTTATTTTACCTATAAGTGATTTACTCAAAAACTTTGTGAAATCTAGCTTCAAATATAATTTAACCGTAACTAAAACCTGAGTGCTGACAATGCAAGACGCATTACTTTTTTCTATTCCTAAAAAAAATTCATTTATTCATTTAGTTTAGCTTTTAGTTTATTGTTACTTAACACAAAAATTATGTAATGGAACACCCTATCTGTGAGGAGGGCGATGGTGTCTGCGACACAGTTTAACTTAAAACTAATGCGGACATCATCGAATTCCAATAATTATTTACAACCATGTAATTTTTCCTAAAAAAAATAATTCCTAAACCCTAAATTTCGTCGAAAACTTAAATAAAATCGTAGAGTCCTACTGATATTAAATAGGCAAAGTAGTATAATAAACCAGAAATCATCAAGCGTCAGTGATATCTTAGGTGCAATACACACAAATCTGAGACAGGTCTTGAAGTGAACCTTAAAATATGCTATGAATGAATGTATACTTTATTGCACATAAAATATAACCAAAATGAACCTTATAGCTAAACTTTAAATATTACCAGTACAATAGCCTTATCGCAGAGAGCGATTTCTACCAGGCAACCTAGGTATGGAGAAAAATATATCAGACTAATAAGAGTTGGCTAAGGTTAGTTGTCAAGTTGTTTCAAAGTTTATTGTTAACTTACGCGGCCCACCCCGGCTTTGCAAGGGTATATTCTATCGCATATGTTCATCGGGAATAATGTAGGATTCTAATGGTGAAAGAATTTTCAAATCGGTCCAGTAGTTTTGGAGCCTATTCAATTCAAACGTACAAATCTTTCCTCTTTATAATTTTAGTGTAGATAAACCTATAATTGAGAGAAGAAGCCTCTAATCACTTTTTCTTCCCGTTTTTTGGTAATTTATGGCGTAATTTTTGTTGGTAGTTCAATAAATAAATAAAGTACTTACAGATTATGTAGAGATCCGTAAGTGTCGGCTCAAATTAAACACATTAGCATAGAAAGCATACATTTTAGTCAAGTAGAAAACTACACTCTGCATACAATATTTAGAAATGTGTTCAATGACACTATTGGAGCAACAGTAACCTTTGCAAATCATCATCATCATTAACCGCAACTTGACTTCACCCACTGCTGGGTTTAGGCCTCCAATCTCTTGTGCTTCTCCACACGGTCCGGCGGCGCCAGTCTCATCCAGGTTCGTTATCCTGATCGGTTTGATATCTATTTTAGTGAATAAATAACTCTAGTTCGCCCCACAGCGACGTTGTAATGTCGTCCGCCCATCTCGTGGGATGATTTATAGTAGACCAGGCCGTGCCCGGGGGCGGGCCGTATACGTGGCCGGGACGGGGCACGGATTTAAAACGGGACATACATTTTGTATTAAGCAGTTTATAATAATCCGTGCATGATCCGTGTCCCTTCCGGGCCCGTCTACTTACTTCTCCGTACTAACTGCTCCGGCCCGCCCCGGCCTCGACCCGGCCCGGACACTGCCCGATCTAACGTAAATCAACCCTTACGTCCGAAACTTCTGTACCTCGAAAAAGGAGGCGGTTCTATGTTGTTCTGCGTACGTTTTATTCGTTGTTTTAAAGGATCGATTTCGATGACTTTTGCTTTTGTATAGAAAATTATGCCAAAATAGACCCATAGATCCCGGGGGATTACTTTTTAGTCCCGTAAAACTTAAAAAATAGTAAACCTAAATGTCAAAAACAATTAATTCGCTTTTTGTATTAATTTAAACTTTCTAGGTAAGTATAACTACCGGCTTAGAGTGTGCTTTACATGTTACGTAGCAAACAAAAAACATAATGTTAAAAAAAAACTTTTGACGTATAATCTACCGTGCAAGACGCCGATAGACTAGGCCGTGTCAGCACGATGGTTTTTATTTTATCTGATGGTTTTTAGTACCAGAATGCGGCGGACAAAGTTATAATAATTCTAGAATTAACCACGAATCTCAAAGAGGAGATAACTAGATATGAGGCGGGTTTTTAAAATTTATTCTTTAGCACCTATTGCTGTAACTGCTTACGAAACACCCCATATTTTAGACTTTCAAAATCTATAAACACCTCGGCGTTCACAACGAATGCGTTAATCATTATTTAATAGCCTTTCAATAAGACAATTATTAGGTTTAAACACTACACAGTTATACGCGACCTTATTAATTTCGTTAGGAAACTGCAATGGAGTCTGTAAATAACGGAAATAATTTTACTTGTGAGTTAAATTAAAATGGAAAATCGTCAAATAAACGACAGATGAAACAGTTATGATATTTTATTGTCTGCCATATAGACGGCGGCTCTGAATCACATTAACATATCTCAGTCATTCTCCTATATTATAATTTTATATTGCCATGAACGTTAATAAATACTTCGACATACAATATTAGGATTATAATAGGTCGTTCCTAGTTTCAAAGATTTTTTATTGTTTAGATGATTGCAATTTTCTTAGCTACTAACCTTCTCGTTTAACATAAAGTGATGCGTCACCTGAATATTGAAACGATTTTTTTTATTGTAAGTAATATAATATAAGTAATTTAAACATTTATTTGTATAAATTATCGATAAGCTCTTATTCACAGACGTGTGCCTGACACTTGACCTGGCTAAGTATAGAATTATGGTGATCAAAGCCAATCTTTTTCTTGGATACCAATTCAAAGGCAAACGAGCTACTGCTTTGATGGACGTCTCTCGCTGTATTGATAGCCGAAAAAAGGTTATTATTAATAATGTCCCCCTAACCGAGTTTTGGCCACGGCAGCCAGGCTCAATCAAGATTGGTTGCATGCATGGTCGAGCCATGTACGTGGAACATAGTGAAAGAATCTTTGAAAAATCGTTATCCCCTTAGGAAGAAAAGAGATAATTGATTTTGCACAAACACTTTTCAATTTTGAATGAATGTCGCCTGTAGCTTAAGGCGTTGAAAAGACAATTTGCGCGATGTTATTGGATGTAGATAGCTGCCAACACATCAGAATGGTTGTTTAGTAGCTTGTCTGCATAAATAGATTATAATCTAGTGTGGAAACTCAGAAATTACAAGAAGCTACCAAAGTACCGTTGAGATAGCTCGATTTCTATTATAATAGTCCATTGGTATGGTTTTGCAGATTGTCCCTGGCGGCGGACGTTGGGGAGCATCGCACGCCGGCATACTGGACTCCTGGTTTCAGATGCAGGTTAGTCTTATCCTACTAAAGCTAAGAATTGAAGCTTATTAGTTCTGCTCTCCAGCAGTGTGGGGATTATAGCATTACCCGTATTAATAAGAGACAGGGCCCTATTTCATGAAGACACCATGGTGATGCCACCAGTCGCGCCACCATGTAAACGTGTACAGTTGTATAAAGGGTACCTCACCTGGTATCAGTTTCATCGCGCAACCAAATTTATTGCCGGTAAGCAAATCGGGTGATTTGCTTACCGGCATTAAATTCAATGGTGAATGGTGGCACCACCAGCGGGTGCTGGTGGTGCCACCATTAATATAGATATTTAAAGCGCCCTTTAGAGAGATATTTATATAGCTCTCTAAATATGTATATGCATATTTAGAGAGCTATTTTGCGTCTCACTCACTCCACCACCTCCTTTCTTCTCTTTCTTCTTCTTCTAGACCCTCCCATAGGCTGTAGATGTGACGTCTGAGATGATTTTTGACTTGTCCGACTCAGCGGACTTTGCGAGTTTTCATAGGATTTCATATTCCATTAGGCTTTTTGCATCTACGAAAAAGGATTTATTGATGGCATCAGTCTTGCTGGAAAACAGCACAGCACTTCCGTGCATGATTGAAAAGACCAATAGGGGAAAGACTACGAAAAATCGGATTTCAAACAACGTTTCACTCGATTTTTTTTCGTTGTGGAAAAAACGGCAATGTAAGTGGTCGGCATACCAGCATAAAAAATTATAATAAATATCTATCATAGTAAAGATAATTTTCGTTAGAATCTGATAAATCATGGTTTAAGTGAATTATAATTTGATTATAAGTACTATTTATAATTTGTTTCTCTTCTTAAATTTTCTTTGTTATTAATCTAGGTATATCAAGCGAATCTTTAAATAGAAATCTGATTCAAAATGCTTCACTAGGGAAGCGCGTTGAAATCTTTTGTATGACTGAGTAGGTAGCACTCTTGGTTTGGATAACGTAACGCAAATTTAATTCTATTATTTGATTGTAATTTTCTTTTATAAGAAATATGATTTATTTTATATTCAGTAAATTTCTAAAAACATCTCAGTTATTTCTCAAAGATCTTTACTAACAAAGAAAATTACAATCAAATAATATAATGAAATTAAAACTAGTATTTACAATTGAAACAATTGAGCTAACTGCAGACTGTAGCAAACAATCTACAGGTAGCTCTACTGTATTCAATACCAGTCAATATCTAATAATAAAATATTTATTATATATATTAGCTATATTATTATATATAATAATATAGCTAATAAAGCTTATAAGCTAAGCTTATTATTATATATAATAGCTATATTTCAGTTTGATCCGATCATTATATTTATATATGATACTAGTTTCCCGCGGCTTCGCACACTTTGTTTCTATGGAAACGTTTTTTAAATTCAATTCCGGCTCCGATCGAAATATGAGTGAGATAAATTTGGCACAACATTTGTGTTCGTGCTGGTATTGATGAGCAATCGAGAGGAATCAAGGTTTTAATCATAACTTTTGACCCGCTCAGAAGTCATGTTACACTTATTGGCTCCCCTTATCGAATGTTACCGATTCCCATACAGGCCACGGTCGGTGCGCATCGACAATAGTGTCTCCACAACTTATGTACCGTGTAAATTGATGTATTCAGTAATCGGTAATCTGCCCATTATTTGGACTTTTATACAATTTTGATTCCGTTGGAGCGTGTCATGGGCACATTTAACTCCATGAGCATTTAAATATTAGCCCCCTAATAGGCATGATGCTTGATGACATGACTTTGAGAAACTAAAGGCGCATCAGCATTGCCATACAGCGGGGCAATGCAGTCAGTGTCTTGGGCTGATATTTTATTAGAATAAAATAAAATAATCTCTATTCAATCCCTTTTAATATAACCTAATGGAAATGCAGTCGGCAGACCAACACGACCAGGGAGAGTTCAGGCGCAGGAGCAACTGTTCAACCAACATGTGCTCTAATCACAGCCCATAGCACAATAGGTGGTTAAGAAATCTTCCCATCATCAGAGATGGTATTAACTTATCATGAAGACACGGAGGAACATTCCAGTTCACTAGCATCGAGGAAATACTTACAATCAGTTGTGGCAACCTGATATCAGTAAGTGATTATAACCGGGCGGGTGTGTTGTATTTTTTGCAGCTATTTATTGTAGTGCAGGAGACAACCACTAAGAAATTACAAGAAATTGTACTTTGCAAGAAATATGAGTGAGGCTTACAAGTTACAAGAGAGTTTAAGTTATTACATACCTACTACATATAAGCAATAGCAGAGAGCTGTTGGTAACCCTAAGACGATGGTGTATGTAAGTAGGTATATAATAGAATAAGATATGTACTAATTGTATTGTAATTGTATGTTCATTTTGTTTCTATAACTACCTGTGCTATTTGTAGGAGTTTCGGCAGGTTATTGTAAAAAATATCCACGCTATTCGCAGACAAGGTATTGAGTAGATAGATAGCGAGTGACATGGGGCAAACTTAAGTAGGTTGGTCCTACAGTTGGGCACCTCACTCATGACGCGGCGGCGGCGCCAGTACCGCCAGGTAGTGCAGCTCCCCGCGCAGCACGCGCACCATGTACTTCACCAGCGCCACGTCTCTCCGCACCGACAGCCTGCAGTACCCTACCATACCTAGCACGAACAGACTTGGGTACATAATCGGTAGTACGGATAGACTCCATATATATTCTTTTAAGTAAAGGAATCATGAAATTTATTTTGGATCCTTTCTATCATGATCTTGTAAGGGCATAATTACGAGCATGTGTTCATTACACAAGTTATTTAGAATATTGGATTTAAGTTTTTCTTACCTACTAATAGCATAACGTTGAATATGGCTGCATGGAGAGTCAGATGTAAGCTGTGTGTAAGTATTCTCGTTAAGTTTTCACTGTGTAAAAATAAACTACAAGTATGTATGAGCCTGTACGATAGTTTTAAAGAGATTTTGCATCGTTCAAAATAATCAAGCATTTGAACGTACATAATTATAAACCCTCTCAAATTATTTTGACTGTGCTTATACCAACCACCACGTAATCTCCGGCCCGCTGCAAATTATGAACACAAAACAAATATTTGTGGAATGAAGTGATATATATATATATATATATATAGACTAATTGCGACTAGTCTCTCGATCTACATACATACGTTGAACGGAAAGTTAGTTTTTTCACGACTGAACGAAACATAAACGTAACTAAACGTTGGTAATTTGATCGATGTTTTTTTTGTTTTATTTAATGTTAATAATCCAAGTGTTACGCGCACGTAATAGTGATAAGAAAAAATGTTGGTGGATTCTAAAAACGTTAGGTACCAAATATTCGAAATTTAGAGTGTAAGGTGTAAGCCAACCTAACCTGCACGTGGTACACCCTGCTATATAGGGAACGCTAGTGAAAATATCAAAAAATCTTTATAATTTGTTATTGTTATGCTGAACCACTTTTATTTTCCCCACTGCTGGGCAAAGGCCGTAAAATTTCAATTTTTATTGCTAATAAATCACACGAATATTTTAAATGCGAAAGTTTGGGTGGATGGATGTCTGTTATTTCTTCACGCCTAAACTACTGAACGTATCGGGCTGAAATTTACTTTTAAAACCTTAAAACAATTTTAACGTTTCCATAGAAAGAACGCGAGCCGCGGGCAAAAATTGATAATTTATAAGTAGACACGGATACTTATTCAGTATTCAGTATTCAGTATTTTATTTATTGCATTCATACAGTCAGGTCTTAGTAGTTAGGTGAGTGTTCATAAAATGTTCACAGTATGTACCCATTTAGGGTGTTGCAATGGAAGACAGGCCAGGTTTCATGCCTTTCTACTTATGATGTACTTACTTAATAATAATGCATTCAATACCTATTAAAAAGATTACGAGTCGCTAAATTTATCAATGAAGAAATCGTCAAGTTCGTAAAAACATTTTTTTATGAGTATCGCTTTTAATTTGGATTCAAACATGTCATTTTTTTCTATACTTTTTAGTTTTTCTGGTAAAGTGTTGTAAATTTTTACCGCCATCGAGTTGGGGGAGGATTGGTGGATTTTTAATTTTGATGCCGGCATGACAAGGTTGTGTTTGTATCTAGTTTGGTATCGGCGAGGCTGGTCATTTATTTTTTGGAAAAAAATTGGGTTATTCCTTACAAATTTGCATGTTTCTAAGATGTATATACATACTAGGGTAAGAATTTCTAATTGTATAAAGTGGGGTTTACACGTCTCTGGTACTCTTATATTTGCTATGGTACGGACGCATTTTTTCTGAGAGATGAAAAGTTCGTTTGCGTCTACGCTATTTCCCCATAGTATAATTCCGTAGCGGATCCAAGAATATGCGTATGCGTAGTACGCGGCCAAACTCGTTTTAAGGTCTGTCGCTTTTCGGAGTTCAATCAAAGCATACGAGAAAGAAGACAATTTGGATTTGATTTTTTTTATATGGCTTTTCCAGTTTATGTTCGTGTCAATATCTAATCCTAATAAGGTAAATGTGTCAACGCATTCTATTTTAGTATTATTGTATGTCAAATGTATGTCAAGCGGAGGTTTTTGGTATGGTCTAAATTGCATAATTTTAGTTTTCTTATAATTAATTTCGAGGTTATGGTCTTATAATCTGTTCGCGATAAGTGCCTTTTTACTCAACGTCAGTTTCCTTATTAGTTTATCTGTCGCGCTCCAGGACTCGAACTGCAACTTCCTGCATCGCATCTCACAGTAGTCACAGTCAGTTGTTTGTATGCTGCTGATCAGATGATCAGCTGCGTACAAACAACTGACTGTGACTGACGTGGCTTAGTTGGTTAGAGCACACCCGTACTGAGGGTGGGGCACGGGTTCGAGTCCCGGAAATTTTTGGGTACTTATTTCATTTCTTAGAGATACCCAAAATGCGGGTAAGCTTTATAACAAAAAAATCTTAGCACTAATGTAGGCATATTTAGCATTTACACAGAGTTTCAAGCCAATTGGAGTCACATGAAACATCAAATACTTGGAACCCCCTTTCATAGTTTACTTTTGTTTAGTGATTTTAATAGAAATTTCTGATACATTTATTTTAATTAATTGTATACTCAGTACGTACTGCACATGACAGGTCAATAGAATAACATTAAAAAGTTTACAGTTTATTTTTTGTTTTTTTTCAGTACGGAGTCAAACTACGAATCTCAAACTTAAAACCTCGTTTGACCCCATTTTCAGGCATACTTTGAAAAATCCTGTAAAAAAAACAAGTTCAATAATTTTATATTCTTAGTATACTTTGTCAGTTTCATGCAAATCAGGCCAGTGGTTACAGAGTTACAAAAAACACTATTAGTTTACAACGTTAAAGCAAGCGATTGCATCGACGACGACGTCCGAGTTTTTAGCCATTAACATGCGGACGAATGCCCCGCATCATTAGATCGCCGGCGCGGGCGCACACTGTGACATCGGCCATTGTTCTGCCTTGCTGAACTATTCAACTATAACTTAGGCCTCTATATCTATATATCAAAACACATACATGATAGGTAGACATACTTCACCTAAACAAGAGCGGTTTTGCCATAATCATCACGGTTGGTTGGTGGATTGGTGTTGGCAGTTGAGGTGCTAAAAATACTGAGAAGAAAGCTGCTTTGCCCTTCAAATCACTTACTTCGCTCTTATGAGTGAGTTTCTGAACTGAGTAGGAAGAGTCGATTCTTAAACCGCGGCCGCCTCGGCAAATCCCTTCAATATTTGCTATAAAGTCTCACTAATATTATAAACGTGAAAGTTTAGATGGATGGATGGATAGATGGATGGATGTTTGTTCCTTTATCACGCCAGAACGGCAAAACGGATCTGGATGAAATTTGGCACAGAGATAGATTATAGTCTGGAATAGGACATAGGCTACTTTTTATCCCGAAATTCCTACGGGAACGGGAACTACGCGGGTGAAACCGCGAGGCGCTGCTAGTAATGTATAACTATTCAACTATAACATAGTCTTAAAAGACTCTTGGTATATTAATTTAGTATCTAATGATGCTAGTCGCATCCTAGAGAATTACTCTCTAATTGTGATTAAGAATGAAGGGAATGGAGGTGCGTCTTGGTAGGTATTATAATAGCAGGACAAAAAAATAAGCGGATTGTAATTTGGTGAGCTAACAAACCACACCACCCTGAAACCAAATATAAATCAATACACTGGAAATACCTGAACCAAACATAGATCAACTTTAAATGTTAAGCACCGCCATCCCTTCCTTTTCTCACTATTGTTCTGGTTGCCTGGAAGAAATCGCTTTAAGCGATAAGGCCGCCAAATTCATTGCTATCTTTAATTTTATACAATCTGTTTTTCTTTTTAATTTAAGGTGATGATTAAAGAATTATCTATCTATCTATCAACACGACCTATTTTTTTTTTATTGTGTTTAGTCAATTCCAATTTAACAGAGCAAATTGACGGGACTAATTTGACTGAAATATTCTCAAAATCCAAATCACCCCAACATTACACACTCGAGTGAGTTTACTCATTGCGTAAGCGCACGTAAATGAGATTCATATGGGAGAGGGGAGAGGGGGGTATAGTGACAGGATTCACGGTCCAACAGACGAACACAATGATGTTCTCAATACTGATCGATTATGTAGCAATGTAGGTATATGTCGGTATGTGTTTATGGAAGTGATTTTTCCATGGGTCACGCGGTAAACAAAATCAAATAGACTTTATGTTGTACATAAAAATAAATTAATAATAACAAATGCTGGACAATTCATAAAAAATCATCGAGCCCCATACTAACTAGAACTTGTAATTGGGTATTAGAGAACTGATTTATGTTATGTATGGCGTTTGATTTAATAAATTTTTGAACAATGGTGATTATTAATAGTTAAATTGCAGGAGTTTCTCAATATTTATTAACAAAGAAAATTAGAATCAAATAATAGAATCAAATTAACAAGTATTTACACTTGAAACCATTGGGTTAACAGCAGACTGCAAACAATAAAAAAAATTGATATGAATCCATATTAAATTAAATTAATTAATTTAATAAATTATTATCGTTAAATTGCATAAATATCTTAGTTGCACAGACGCGATTTTGTTACACACGCGCTTTTTCCAAATGGATAAAAATATACCATCCTCCCTGATATACACAATCTCCTTGCTTCATTGTGATCAATTTAGCCGTTTTGTTATATAGAAGTTACAAACAACCGACAAATTTTAGCATCTACTTTCGCATTTAAATATAAGTAATGTATAAATGTTATGGAATGTATAAAGTTTAGTTTAAAAATATGGATAAAAAATACCGTTCTACCTACCTACGTATACTCGATAAGTACTTATGGTCAATGGGGTTCTAAGTAAGCCAGGTTGAGTTCGGTTTACTTTTTGATATGTGGCGATAAGTCTCCGTTGTGAGGACAAAGCTATCGCCACTTCGCGGATTTCAGCCGAGTCATACATTACAGCAAGGCTTTTGTTGTTTGAGAAGTAACTAAGTACCTACCTACGAGTTTTCAAAGAAATATCTGAGCTATATACTGTCTGGTCGAAGCGACGCGTGACCACGACCACTGTGTGAGTATCTGGCGCAGCGTATCAGCATTGCTATACAGCGGGGCAATGCAGCCAGCGTCTTGGGGACTAAATTTAATGAATGAGTTATTAGAGTTGGTAAGATGAAAAATAATAACAAATCACAAAATATGACATCTGTAGTCATAGCACAGAAACGTTTGGCGCCGGCAGAGAATTTCTCATTTTCAGTAAAAAGCCTATAACTCAGAAACCATTGTAGATAGAAACCATGAATTTGTGTGTTTCTGGGTTGTCATGAACCAACTTGTTTTCCGTTTTCGGCATGACGTTGAGTTTCGGGACACCTTGTATAAACTACCAGCGTACCTAATCAGTTCATAAAATACTAGACCAGAAGCCATGAGATTCGCGCGCAGATTCTTAGTTAATATTATACTAAATTCTTAATGACGACCGATGTGGCGCGGCGGCCGAAGGCAAAGCAGCAGGTTGTTCGATTCCCGCCTAGGGAAAAATGTTTGTGAAATCTGCAAATATTTGTTTCAGGTTTTGTGGGTATTTATTTCTGTATATCTCTCTTCGATGTATATTTATAATAAAAAATATATATGTATGAAATGTTTTATATCAAGTAATATCCGTCATCTAGTACCCATTACATAACTCTACTTAGCTTGGGGCTAGATGATGCTGTATGGATTATGTCCAGCATTATTTATTTATTTATTTTTAAAATACCTGACTAAATAGTTGTACCTATTAGGTACAGCATAAGGAGGCAGAACGAGCTCACCGAACTATTTGATTTATAGAAGAAAAAGCACAACCCCTAAAATAATTTCGATAGTTATCGGAGTTTTAACATCACATTAATCTCTACGAGTGTAAAGTAGCAAGTAGTTTCTAATCCAAGAAGTTTTTTAGCTTAGTGCAAAAACGTAAAGCCTACTTTTTGTTAAAAAACAGTGTAAACAATGTATAAAGGGTTAAATTTACCAATAACCCTGTAAAATATATACATAGACTGGAGGATGGGGTGAAGTAGTGCCACCCTGCTTGTTTCTGGAAAACACTGTTCAACACACAATATGCACTATTGAAATTATGAATTACTTATCCCACTTCGATGCAATGCAATCATATTTTATGGCCATATCTAGAGGTAAGCAAGAAACATGAGTATAATGAAAACATATCACGCAAACAGGTTGATAATTTAAAACGACAAGTATTTTCTATACGTACCCTTATAATTCATCATCATCAGCCTATGTTAGACCACAGCTGGACATAGGCTTCCCTTAAAGAGAATCATAGCGCCCTGTCTTCAGCTTGACGCATCCAGCATCATTCGCAAATCGTCATCACACCTGGCCTTATCAATGCTCAAACACAAATCCAAAATGTGAATTTGAATTTTTGAAATTCAAACCTAACATAACATGGCTCTTGTGAATCTTGTGAATCAATCTCATAAACCAGGATGAGACCATGAGCCATACCATAAGTGATTACTTTTATCGAGTGAACTCGCAGATAACAGAAGCAGCCCGCTTCTGATAAAGTAGCACATAGCCTACCATTCGATTTAGGTAAGAATAAATGGTGACTACAATTAGGTGCGTGCACGTTCTCTGCATTAGATCGTTGCCAATAACAGTGTGGTAACTCCTCGTACAGAGTCCAGGCAGGCTACATTACAAAGTGTACCGAGCTAAGACAATCTAGGTTAGGGCGACGCGACCCCAAATCGATCTTGCAAGCCCCGGCCCGCGACCCGAGTGCGAGCGAGACAGCCGCGCTGACCTAGAGCAGCAGGTTGGGAATCCGGAAGGTACAGAAACCGGCTTCACGGTGCATTTTTCCGTTCAATGGAAAGCTCAGCGTACATTGCCATGTTTTTGGGTAGATTTACGATTTTTGCTCTTATAGGTAGTAGTATCCAGTAATGAAGACACATGGCCGCTGCTATCTGTTCATCAGCGTTTTATTAAGCACGCAATGAGGCGATTGCGACTGCGTGTATTTTGTTGTACAAATTGCATATCTGCGGTACCTTTGTCGGCGAGTCTTATAGCTCTTTGGTGCCAGTTCCTTTGCCTGTTCTTCGCTTTCAATCATGTGCCTCTTAATGGGCCTTATTGCTTAATAGTCGACTCCGTCTGGACGTGTCCCAGGCGCTAGATTTCTATACTATAATTCTATACCAGTCAACATATGAATGAAATTGAAGCCGATTTTTTTCATGGTAAATAGCTCAGTACTTGTTTCAGTCGAATAAGGTCTGGGATCCGCTATTGTGATTCGCAGTCAAAGGGCCGTTCTATTTGGCCGGTGCGCGAGCGCACTTTCTACCCTGCGGCTTCGGCAGCGGCCACCAGTCGCCGCATTCCGGCCCGCGGCTGCGTAGACGATCCGTGCCCCGCGGACAACCAAACAAGAAATCCGCACGACTTTGTGCGAATGTTTGCTAGGTAAATTTGTACAAACCAAAGAACTCTTGATTTTATTGGATTGGTCTTATTGTGAGACAGCTAATGCCTGCGGGTTTGCACGCCCTTTTCCGGAACAAAAAGTAGCCTATGCCCGACTTCGGGATAACAACTACCTCCCTGCCAATCAAATCAAATTTCATTAAGATTCGTTCAGCCGTTTAGGCGTAGAAGGGTACCAGCTGTCTGTTACAACAAGAAAAGAAAAAAAGTAAAAAAAAAGTAAAATATAAGTTTTGTTAAGTAACTTTGTCTGTCGCTCTGTCTGTACAGACAAAGTTACTTTCGCGTATATTCACAAAAATATGAATGGAAGTATGAATTTTTACGAAAAAGCTATTCCACGATTAACTTTAAAGTTCTTTCGTCCTATTTATCTTGTGTCATCGACATGGCTCACTATATTATTTGCGTTAGTTATCTCTTATTGACACGCTCAACCACTTATCGGTCGACGCAGACTTCGAAATGTTGTCCTATAACCGAAGATTTAAGACGTCCTAGCTGTTGCTCTCTGTTCCTTCTACTTGACTTTAACTCTGCATTTTCTTGTTAGACCGTTTAATTGACATGTGTAGAGTTTATCATGCGCATACATGTGTGTCAACGAATAGTTGTAGCATGTTTTCGTATAAAATTAGCCAATGAATTTGCACATTCAAGTTAAATATTAGTTAGGTACGTGAAGGACCAGGAGGGAGCTACCAAGGTCTGGAGTGACCTGCGCTAGTAGTTTGCTACTATTTAGGGTTCCGTACCCTAAGGGTGAAAATGGGACCCCATTACTAAACCTCCGCTGTCTGTCCGTCGAAATTTTCACAGAATATGTATTTCTCTTGCCGCTTTAACCGCTATAACGAAAAAATAAAATAAATATTAAAATTAAAAGGGGCTATAATACAAAAAACGTCATTATCTTAACTATTTTTACTCTACTTTTGTCGAGGCTGTATCTCTTGAATCGTAATAGGTAGACAGGTGAAATTTTTGACACGGTGTAGATCATTATTGCCACTATAACAACAAACATAAAAATAAAATAAATTTAATTAGCAAGAGGTCCAAACAATGTCCATACAAAGTTGAGTACCGATCACTGAAGTTAACCAAAAGTCGGGCGCAGTCAGTACTGACCTGACATGGGTGACCGCGTCATGACGGCTTTTTTATATTTTTAATTTCTAAAAATATCAGTTTTTAGAGATCTTTTTGCGAAATAGTGATCTACGATGGTATGGAACCCTCCGTGTGAACTGACTCGCACTTAGCCCGTTTTTTATTATTTTGTGAAAGGTTTTACTCTAACTGCGAATAGGTAATTCCTTAGTCGAATAGGTAACAGCAGCAGTAGATATCAGAATGCGTTGTGTCTTTGTCAAAATTCGACTTCAAACAAGAAGCCTCATACTCATACCTCAAAGTTTATATTTGGTATGAAGCGAAAGGTTCCTCGTTCCCTGTCATGTACCTCATTCGAAGTGGACTAGCTATTTTCCCCGGCGTTGCCCTAACAGCCTTTTAAATCAACGGCGCGCGCACAGTAACTTTAAGCCCGATATGGATAGTTTTTCGAAAAGCACCTAAACATTGTGCAATTGTTAAACAACGGTTAAGTGTCGACACCGGCGATGAGATAGCGTTACCTACCTCACCACTGAGGTGGCCGTAAGTCTTTCAGGCCATAACTTAAAGAAAGGAACGCTATTCCGCCTGCTTAAAACACAATTAGTGTAGTTTCTAGATTACACCTATGTATTTATGAATACCGTATTTTAATAGATTACATTAAGGTAAGTGCAAACATCTAAGCCCATACAAACGTACATTTCGATTCATTTGGAAAAAACGTCTCCGAATTAAATGAAATTTTGCATATATAATCTGATAAGCAATAGACATGTTTGCACCGTTTTGGTTTAAAAAAAAACGAAATCATCATTAAATGAGAGCTAAACTAATAAAATCGCTTGACATGAATAGAAAACAATTTTCGCTCTAATTTAATGATGATTATCTATTTTGACGAATATGCTTTAATTTTACTACAAAAGAGTGCTATTTTAGAGCAAAAAACAAATTTTTTACCTAAATCCAGTGAAATTGCTCGCGGGCCGGCCATTCCGCGACTCTTGCCTTCCTTTCTCGCCTTCCCCGCGCTTCGTTCGCTCGTCCTTGTCTCGCAAAACCGATCCCACTTCGCCTTAAATCACACAGCTGATAAACCATTTCTTCTTTAATTATAATTAATATATAATAATATACATAATATAATTATAATACTTGCTCGAACAATCGATATTCAATACCTTCCAAACTATTACAGCGTATCTTAAAAAAACATCCATATCCTTGTTTGTGTTTGTTTGCAAAGTGCACATACCTCAAAAGCAGCCGAAATTTAACTTGCAAAACTAAGTTTCACCTAAGACATAGAAAAACACCGTTTAATTGACGGTTTAAACCAAGCCTTGAAGGCGGCGCCTTCACACGAGCAGAATTCTAATTGTGTCCAAGTGAGTCTAATTCTGACAGACTAAGTAAAACATACTATCAGTAGGTAATGTATATCTAAGTCCCTATCAAGTTATTTCGAACAAGTAACAGATTTAAACTAAACCTAGAAGTGTTTACCTGTCAAACCAGTTAAAGGTCAAAGCTTAAACGTAAATACTTAGATATAGGTGCTTTTAAGCTGGTTACCAGCCACATACTTAGACATTAAATTTGAATTATGTAGGGCTAGATATTAATATTAGCGCAGGTTTATCTGCGAAAATTGCTTAGTTTGATAGGTATTGGTTCCCTTTTCTTTGTTTTATGTGCACGATACGATAACGAAAAAAGGTTTCGAGAGCTTAGACATATATACTTTAATGTCTATCTTGCATACACGTACAAAAAAGAATGAGAAAAATACAATATTCCGTGAAAATAGCCTCTGTCAAACCTCTCAAAGAAAACTTTTCAAAATATTTCTTTTAGTTTTTATGTATACCTACGTCACTATTCAATCTCTGTGAAGTTACGGAAAATAGTTCCTTTCTAACCGCTAGAACCGCTGCAAGGCGCCCAATGTATATAAAAACTTTTTTTGTAATCGTAAGCTATACACGAGTCGTAACAAACTTTTTGGTATGAAAATCACGTACCTACTATGGATACCCATATTTAAAAAAAACGTGGATATATATAACGTGGATATACATATATTATTATGTGTGTGTTAATAA
Organism: Eupithecia exiguata; assembly: GCA_947086465.1. Classification (NCBI taxonomy): domain Eukaryota; kingdom Metazoa; phylum Arthropoda; class Insecta; order Lepidoptera; family Geometridae; genus Eupithecia; species Eupithecia exiguata. The sequence goes on from OX352226.1 coordinate 9,141,171, forward strand.
ATAATACGGAATTACAGAATTTCACGAGAAGTGAAAGATATCCTGTAAAAAGTTGCGTTCTTACTACGGATGGCGGACTTCTATACCGTAAGGTATGGACTGACCATCAAACAAAAAGATGTAACGCTAACTAGCTCGCACTTAGCTGTAATCAGACGGTTCGTCTTCAAACGATGCATGATGTACATTGCTACATGTTGGGCTAAGCCTCCGGAATGCAAGAGGCGTCGGCGAGCAAAGTTCACGCTGCACCGCGCAAAAGACGCGCTGGAACCTGCGCTGCGACGACTAGCAGACAGCTTGGCGCGCCACTTTTTTAAAATAAGTAATGTAGGTACCTATTTATCTTTACAAAAGTCGGACATGAGACTGGGTGGGGGCTGAAGAGGAAACCGTTGACTTTCTTTTTTATGGCCTCTCTGAGTAATAAATTTTGTGCCTACCTGAGTCAAGTTTTAGGATTGTGTTCGTGGTTGACATAGAATCATTGGCGTTTTCTACAATAATTAAAAACACACAGATATTCGTTAAAAGTAAACATTATTTATTGATAGCATTCATAATATTTTGACAATAAAGTTCTGAGACAAACTCGAATTTTGATACTTTGGGCGTTGAGTCATTCATGGCGACTTGATATAATGAATTACGCAATAGCCAATACTAGTCCAATAATAATATACTTAAAAGCTTACATTATAATGCTAGGATGGTGACTCATGACTGAAAATAAATAAAAACTAACTCACGCGTGCCACTAATAACCCCTTCCACTGGCTAATTTATTATCTGATTATACATTCTGAGTTGAATCATTAATAGATACATGAACATTGTAAAAAAATGTTGGATGTTGCGCTATTCGTTATAAACGAACGTTGGAGGTCTTCTGCCGCGCCATGATGCCAGCCTGCAGGTGGTACTGCCGGTAGATGTACTCCTTGGTCATGGCCTGCGCCGTGAACATGGCCCGGCTCCGCAGCAGCACCTCGTTCCGCGGGCCCCACGACTGATCCACCGCGATGTCCTTCCGGAACCGCTTCCGAACACCCGCCACCGCCAGCCGCGCTAACGTCCAAAGCACAGTCCATGCCATCATAATCAACGTAGAATACCATCCAAAAAACGAGCCCCAATTACTCGGATTATATGTTGTGTATTGCAAGTAAAGCTCTTTGAAATACACGCATGCCACGATCACGCTGGATAAGATCCAGGCTATTTTCAAGAAGCATCCTGGCCGAATACCTTGCATGAAATGAACGTCCTCCGAAAATTTTTCTAAACCGTACCACAAGACGAACACACAGCACTCGATTACTATAAGGAATGTGGATATCAATTGAAGAAATTTTCTGTAATGGAAAGCTGTGTACACGCCCTTGTTGCCGAGTAATGGAATCGTTACCAAAAATAAAATAACTAGACATACGAAGCAAGAGAAACCTGGATAGTTAGAGACGATCTTATACCGTTGCGCCATCATTTCTAGTCCGTGTTGAATCATCATGACGTTAGTGCTCAGTCCTAGAACGCTGTTACTGCTGTATATTAGTATTAGGTAGCTAGTATACGATTCGTACTCCCTCAGTAACGACGGGATCTTCTCGAAGACGAGAGCCATTTCATACTTGAGGAAGGTGCTCGGTACGATCCCGTAGACATGAGAGAAGGGACAGGGCATCATGGCTATGGTGCAGACAGCGAATACTGAGAACACGGTGCAGATGGCCACCGTGATCACAATGTTGGAGTACAGCGGTGCGCGGAATGACGACGACGCACCCAGGTTGAATGACAGCCCAGTGCCGATGTTCAGGCTGAACAAAACCTGCTGTATTATATGTGAAATGGAATAGTTATTTTGAAATACTTCAAAATCAGAATCTATTGATTCTGAATACCACGTAACGACACCTTTTTGCATCATCGACCCGATCATAATAATGATGTATCCTACTATGGGAAAAAATGTGAAGAAACCGAGGAACCATTTCAAGGATTGCTTTCTTCTAAAACAAGCCAAGAACAGTAAGCCGCACGCGAGTGCAGACGCGAGGCAGATTCGCCACGCTATAAATAAATAGGTTTGATTTTGACCGAGTACTTGATTCCGCCAGTACTGGTATTCAGGAAATGTTCTATATAGGTGTTTGCAGTAGGTGTAACCCTCGTCCCTGTTTTTAATGCAGTCTTGATTCACGGTATAGTTTGATTTGACGATTCCACATTCCTTGTTAGCCCACTTCCCGCAGACGTAATAGGGCACTGGGTCTTCGAAGCTTATGAGGAAGTAGTGAATGATGAAGGCTACAACGGTGTGATTGTATAATACGAAAAAAACTTGCCAGAAAACTTGTATATAGCCGATGTGGGATAAGCATGGGCGAGCTCGCCAGACTTGGAGGCAGTCGCGGGCCGTGAACTGGCTTATGATATACTCCATGTAGAGCAGGGGAATGCCGAGAAGCAGGTAGACCAGGGTATAACCGATAAGGTAGCCCGTGGCGCCGTGTGTGAGCGCTACTAGTGGCAGAGACATGAACGTCGTGGTGCTGATTGTCTGAGATAGCAGCGCCATTATGTACTGTGTCCTGGTATCCCATTCGAACTGCCTTTCATGATCCATCGTCGAAAATTGTGTTTTAAAATTCTTTAATTTGGTATATTGTTTTTAGTTATTTGTTAAATACTTGCTCTTACTCGTATGATCATGACCATGGTGATTTTACCGGTGTTGACTTCTCAAAATGATTACGTGGAATGCGATGTTAGTACGTTTATGAAAAGAGATTGCTACAGGTAAAGATTTTTTTCAGTGAATATAGAATTCGGATAATTCGATACTGCAGTTACACTCTCTCCAAAATGAATGGTTCGGTATTATTGCTGAGATGACAATGTTTTATAACAAACGGGTGCACCATGTATCATGGAGACTCACATTTGTCTTTGCCATGGCACAATCCACAGTCCACGGAATGGCTCTCGGGCAGGTGTCGGCTAGATAATGAAATTGCAATTGATAAACAGCTCAGTGCAGTTTCACTTTATATTCGATACTGGACTCTAGACTTGAGTGGAACCCGTTCTTCTCGTAGCTACGTAAGGTGGCTACATACTTGTAAATAAAGTTAATCATTCTCTCACTACAAAATTTAATTTATTTTTAAATAATAGCGAGGGTCTACCGTCTTAACCGTCCTTAAAATTGGAGCATAGGTACAATGAAGAGTCAGTGTTAGGTATATTACTCAGTACCTATTCATAAAAACAATTAGGGAAAATTGTCTTCTAACAAAATGAGGAATACTCCACGAAATTTAATTGATGAATTTTTTATTTACAGTATGACAGTAGGTATATACTAAAGTTTCGAAAATTTTGGTGAAGCTTTTCTATGGATGGATTAAAAGAAAATGAAATAAGAATAAACTCTGTAGGTGATACGAAGTTCACGGAGTCACCTAGTTGACAATAACAAAGCTTTACTAATGTTTAAAAATGTTTGTTTATAAAAATTACACTGTCTTCTACAAAAAACTAGTAACAAATATGCGAAAAATGTTCAGTTGCGTCTGCACGTGCCTTTAGATACCAGCACCACCACAAGGCTTTCTTGTCGCACACTAGTCTGGCCTGTGATCATAACTGCTCTATCCTACTTTAAATTTAACGATACGTTTTACACATAGATGACTCTATTTATAGATAAATGTTAGAACACGCGATCAATTTTTGATTGGTTCTATAACATTTTTATTTGAAGACTAATCTAATGCGATAGCGTGCTGTCCCGACTTCTGCTAACAAGCGGTCCTCAGATTTTACTCTTGTTATTGCAATTTTCAAAGCAATTTATATAAGAGACCAGAGAAGGTAGACCTACGACGGAAAAACTTACCAAATCGTTATTATTTCCCAGAAAAAATCAGATACTCGCCTAAATTTTGAATTGCACAAAAGGGAAGCCCCGTTGTGCAACTACTTGCAGTTGAGCAACCTAAGTTGCACAAAAGGGACCTCGTGATAGATTTACCTATTCTGTTCTTAATACATCACTTTTAATATAAACTCTATGTATTAAAGAGAGCAGCTTAAAGGCAATATTCACCAGATATTTTGTCCGGAAAGCACTTAGAAGAGTCGACTGTAAGAGCTAGGATATACTTTAGTAAGTACTTTGTCATACTAAAGGGTGCTTTGGTCGCAAGTTAAGCTTTTGTCGAGTAAAGGTTGGATGTGCGTAAACATATCAAAGCCGCATAATTATCCGCCAAGAAAAAAATTATTAAAAAAACTTAACAACAACAACTTAATACACAGACAATAGACAGACAAATAACAGACAGCATAAAACAGCTGACAACGCGCGGTAAGCATGTGTGCCACTACTAAGCCACTTGTTGGTTTACGCCTTGCTTACCGCGAGAGTCAAGCGATTGGCACTTGCACTGGGGCCGCGTAGACTGTTTGCTTGAAGGAAGAAGCACAATCATACGTCTCTTAACCTTTGCCTGGACCAGGACAGAGTGCGTTCAGCACTATTTGGCGAAGGCGAAGGCGTGCGGGAGTTATGCGTTAGCGGTAGGCTTTTAGGCACTACTAAAGTGTACCTACTAAAAAAAAGTATCACAATTGCTATTGCGTCGCCCGTTTCTTTCCGAACTAGGCTGGACGCTCCAGCGCGCGTTTCAATTATTTGTTTTCTTTCTAAATCCGACTGTACCGTGTTATGGGCAACAACGGCGTCGTAAAAACGTATAGGTAATAGGAAATGCAAAAGTACTTGAGCAAGTGCCTTTAAAACGATATCAGCGAAAAATATGCATCTTTTATTTACACTAGAATTTTTATCTGTCTCCTTTATCTTATCAATATTTCTGCAATACCAACGTACAGATAAACTGGAAAACCGACGACTATTTTGCGAACCCCGCCTTTGTTTGCTGACCCATTTAAAAGTAACTTAATTTATTTTTAACGCCATCGATAAAAAAATTGAAGTCAAGTACCTACTACAAAGTTATTCTGTGGTCAAATTAAAAGGTTGTATTTTTAAAGTGTATGTTTGTAATAAATATCAAAATAACTAATATTAAAATTTTGACTGTCTGTCGGTCAGCCCATTTTTGTTGGTTATAGCCGAAACGGCTACACCTATTTTAACATGCAGATTGCTGATGCTGTATTATTTTAGAAAAAACTACTATCAATCTAGAAAAAAAAAATTGTTTCACGCAAAAAAAATCGACACAGAATTGTGAATTCTCCGCGGGAGAATGTCCGCTTGCGGACCGAACATTACCTAACCTATAATATTTCCAGCTAATCCGCGGTCCGGGTCGCACGCGTGTAGTCCGCGTCATTGGTAAAACATATATAAAAAACTAGCTAATGCCTGTGGCTTCGCACGCCCTTTTCCGGGATAAAAAGTAGCCTATGTCCGTTCCTGGGACACCGTCTATGTCCCTGTCAAATTTCATAAACATCAGTTTAGCCGTTTAGGCGTGGAAAGTTAACAGACAGACGGACAGATAGACAAACAGACAGAGTTACTTTAGAATTTATAATATTACTTGCTGCTGCCTGCGGCTTCGCACGTGCTTTTCTATTAGATTATGCCCGTCCCCGGGATACCATTTAACTCCTTGCCAAATTTCATTAAGATCCGTTCAGCCGTATATGCGTGAAAAGCTAACAAACAGACAGACAGACAGTCAGAGAGTAACTTTCGAATTTTTATTATTATAGTATGGATATTGATAATATGGATAGGTTTCGGGGGGCCCGCACGCGGACCGATCCGCATGACAGCAAAAGAGCCGATAGCGCGCGTATTAGATGTACCTAGCAGCAGAGGTATTGTATTGGTTGAAGTTTCCTGCGACAGGTAGCGTACCTATTGCTATTTCATCTATTCTAGTTATCTATCTATTTCTAGCCAGGACATCATGACATCGCTCAGTGACTTGCAGCACGCACGTCACAGATTAGGTACACACTTACTCATAATCGAAGAGCTACGTACCTACGTATTGTAGATACAGATTCTACCAATCATGGATCGAGCCCCTCTGCTCAATTGTATCTATAGATCGTTAGATTCGTGTATTATGTACAGTACAGTCCAGTCCAGTCCAGTACAGTACAGTCCAGTACAGTCCAGTACAGTACAGTCCAGTACAGTCCAGTACAGTCCAGTACAGTCCAGTACAGTCCAGTACAGTCCAGTACAGTCCAGTACAGTCCAGTACAGTCCAGTCCAGTACAGTCCAGTACAGTCCAGTACAGTCCAGTACAGTCCAGTACAGTCCAGTACAGTCCAGTACAGTCCAGTACAGTCCAGTACAGTCCAGTACAGTCCAGTACAGTCCAGTACAGTACAGTACAGTACAGCCCAGCCCAGCCCAGCCCAGTCCAGCCCAGTCCAGTACAGTACAGTCCAGTACAGTACAGTACAGTCCAGTACAGTACATAAAAGGTAAAAGGTGTTATTTAAAAAACTTTAACCTCACCTCAACAGCCAGTAATCGTCCACGGCTGGACGCAGGCCTCCCCTAATCGCCTAATTATTCTTATCTCATGAGGGGTAATGCCCACAATCCCCACGCTGGGTATACGGGTTGGGATCGCAGTTCGGTGGTAAATCTATTCTGTAAGAGGTGCTGCTGCCCTCCCCTCGGTGTATGTCCCTTAGTACCCTCGGGAAGAGTTGGGGTGGGGTGGTGCTATTTATAATAAGCTGGCACCACACGGTTGAAAAACTATAAACCTGCTAAAAAAAACTCTTTAAATTCCTACATAGTGAAAATTAGTTTGGAAGGAACACTTCTATGTGTAAGGTTCAAGTGGCGACATCTAGTTAAAATTCGAGTCTAATTTAGTTTTATGTGATGAGTGATGTGATGAGACATGGATGAAACGACTTCTTGTTTACGCCCGTTGCCATAGAAACCATTTCCTAGAGTGGTGAAAATTATCCTGTGATGATGCTTTAGAGTGTTTATAAATAATGCTGGTCAATCCACACAGTATTGACTATTTATTGCTAAAACGGATTTGTAACGACGTTGACGATTTGTAATAGTGCACTGTATACCCATGTGTAGGTCCTCATAATTATTCAGGGTAGATGCTGCGACTTCTTATTACAGACCTCAAATTTATCGGTAAATTCCTAACGATTATTGCTTTTCACCATATCTAGAGCAACATTTTATACAATTTTAATGTAATATCCTTATAAGTATAAAGTCGTGGTCCGTTATCGTAAATAGTATCTTGAACAAATAACCGACCGTCTATGGGCCACGGTGCTATTGATTTTGACTGATAGCACAGTCGCTTCGAATACCAGAACGTAACTTAGATTTTATATCTTGTTGAACGTCTACAATGGAACGGTGACGAAGTTCTTGATTATACCATATATTATGGAAATATTTTCCGCTTTGCAGCTTTTGTTCCGAAGGACTGCAGTCCTTCGGAACAAAAGCTTTTAAAAATCAAAATCAAACCGATCATGATCGGTATATAAGGCATCAAACTCAATAACTTAATTTTTTTAGTAAAACAAGCACTTAAAATGACGGTATAATTCGACTAGCATATTTTCAACACTGACGATTAGTGTTCGATCACTAATCGTCAGATTAATGTGTGTTGATGAAATGTTATAGAGCAAACGATAAGAAAGACATCAACAAATAAATGGCTGAATCTGAGCGAATGCTTAGTCCTCAAATCTTTTCCATTATCATGATCATAATACGTTCTAAAGGCATAAATGATAATAACAAACACAATGAAGTGAAATACCGAATACCTCTGAAGAGAATTGAAATCGTGACTAAAGTCAAACTGCGCAAAAGTGAACCTAAACTTAGTTCATCACAGTTCAATTTGCATCGTCGCTGTATGGAGTAACATTTCACTATCGGTAATGCTATCCTTCTCTGCGGCGGAGGCGTGATTCGCTATTTCAAACAGTATAAACTGCGCAACTGTTGAAAATATACCTGTCCTTGTTTAGCATTAGCGACCTATGACCTAAGTATCGATTCAGGTGAATGTGGCTACCACAGCAAATCAATTAATTAGCCAGCATGGCCCATAGGCAACCTGAGCAATCTTGATATTCCGTGCTAGTTTTAAATTGTTGTCCGTCAGTGTTCTTATCGCAATGTCTAAAATCATTGCAAGGCTTATGATATTAATTAAAATTGCCTATACCTAGGTATAGCTTTATTCACCGTGACTTGACTGGCATCGTTATCATATTGATCCAATAGTTTGTATAAAGCTTTGAAGCTTTTAGCAGAGAATAACATTATAACGTACTTATAACGAATATCTGAAACATGTCCCTTTTTCGCTGACGCGACTACTAAGTCCCTTTACCTATTCCTGGTCATTAAGTTTTATGACCTTGACAGTGAATTAACACAAAGGCAGCTTCAGTAGTCTTGAGGCTTTCAGTTTTTTTTCTCTTTATTCCCTAAAAAACAGATTTGTCTTAACATGACCAAGTTACTTCCGTAGTGATATGAAAGTCAGTAGGTAGGCACATGTGAATGAAATCCAAATTAAATATGGACGCAAGCCTTGACGAGATAATAATAATAAGTCCGCAGTCGCTTGTGGCGAGCTGTTGGTGAGTAGCGACACCACGGATACCGACTGCTCCCGGGGAAAATCCTGGTTCTCGTCTCCGCTTACGGAGTGGCATCCCAAGAGAAGCTGATCCCCACCTCTTGCTTACCTTCATTGACCTGACTGAGTGGAGTCGCGAGAGATGCATCTTAGGATGTAAACTCGGGGGGTGGAAGTAATGGCGTAATAACGAGGAAACATGCTCACGGGCAGTCTTCGTGATGGTGGAATTGGGGCTGCACCTCGACACCCCTCAGTCGCTTGCGACGAAGTTGTTCCTCCACGGCAATTACGCCGGCATTTTGAGAAACCCATCCAGCATTCGGCAAGTCACTGTCTGCCGATGTTTATGGCAGGCGTCCGCCGTCTCCCCTATAACCCATTACCCAGTCCATCACAATAACCTGGTTTTTCATTCTTTACATTTTCCTTTGCAATAGTCTCTACACCTGGCGGATATCATCTTTGGGTATATCATATTGTGCATCCGAGGATGATACCTGCTATGTGTAGCCCTCGCCTTTAGATTAACTCTCATAAAAGGTCTATGTGCTGTTGGCCCCACGCATGCCTCCCGAAAGACCGGGTCACTATACGGCCCGAGATCATGGAAATGTGAAACACAATAGTATACCTATGTAAAAATAATGCTCGACAATCCACACAGCATCATCTAGCCCCAAGCTAAGCAGAGCTTGTATTTCAAGATATTATTGACATTATTTCTTAAAATACGAAAAAGGTGATGAAGATGCCATAAAAAATATGTGTAAAACAGGAGGTCCTTATACTGGCGCTTTTGTACAAATGGAGGAAACGTTCGTGTCCTCATCACAGTTCTCGTTTATTCCAATTAAATCAATGTTTATATAGGGTGTTACAAAAGTAAAGGACCATATTTTCAGGGGGAGGACTTGATCACAGTATGTGGGAAAAATGTTGTAAAAATTCCCGACTTAGTTTGCAAAAAAATAAATAAAAACTATATGTCCACTAGACTAAGCAATGACTGATGCATTATGCTTTATTGTCGTAGAACAGAGGAAAAATACCGCGTTCTGCATACAAGGCGCGTCGCCCACTCTGATGATGTCGCGGGTCGTGACCGCGGCGGTCAACGAAGGTTTACGTGTTTTAAAGGGGATGTAAACAGTTAACAAGGCTTTTTTATGTTTCTTTCAATGACAATAAGCACATCAGTCAGAAGTCAGAAGCTGAACCCCCCCCCCCCCCCCCCCCTTAAGTTTGATCCTTCATTTTACACCCTGTAGGTATAACCGAAGGACATTAAAATATGACATGCATATTCTATTATTTTTACGATTGTAAAACCTGAGAGCTAACCAATATCACGGTAATGTTATCTAGTGTCAATATCAAACGCAGGGTATGAGGTATGTTTCCTTATTTGTAAGTGGCAATCGTCTTTTCAAATTTATTTTCCTACTGAAAAGACAATTTATTCAAGGTTTGTTCTCTCTCCTATGTGATTCTCACTTTATGATACTGGGTAATAAATTGATTACTTACTATAAAAGTCGACAGTTATATTCTTGTCTATACCAAGACATTATCGCATTAAGTGTACAGTACCTAGTCTTTATTTGCATATTCAAGATTTTTTCCTCATTAAAATTACTAAAACTGAACTCGCTCTTGCTCCTAGGTTTGCTTTATATGTACCTAAAACCTAATTATTGTGTCACTTCATAATTAAGGGCAAAAACGGGAACATTTTGTTGTAGGATTATATTTAAATCTTTCTTCATTTAAAAAGGCAATTAAAATCTTACATCAATCAATTAGTAGAAGAAAATTATGCACAATACTCAGTTAACTCTTTATGTAGAGAAGTATCGTTCGTTCAAACAAATTCGCTAGTTGTCTATTTGCAGGCAAATTACTTAATAATGGAATACTATTATGGGTTTTGCTAAACACCGGTAGCCATATGTCTCTTTGTGTCCCATAACAATGACAAACGATTATTGCGTTTCACGTATCCACTCGGTTAGATCGCCATTCATAAATTCATTTGATTACAATTACATTGCAACAAATATTAATTTAATTAAAATGAAATGAGTTCCCAAAAAATTTCGATTTCGGCGGGACTCTTAGATACCCAGAGTACGGATAAGCACTATAACAAAAAAAACCTTATAATAATTAAATTGTTTTGAAAAAAAAAAACAAACTGAATCCCAAAGTTTCAAACAGTTTTTATAAATGTTGTGGGATAAATACTAACCCCTCATCATCGTCATCCTACTACTCGAAAAAAATCATCCATCATCAATCGGTCCATAATTGACTAACAAATCGACAGACGTACATACAAAAACATACATACAGCCGAACATAGGACCTCCCCCTTTTTTCGAAGCCGGGTAAAGATCGAACATAATATCACCCTGAGACGAATCCCGAGATTTGTGCAAGAAGCGCTTATCAATTGATTGTAATTTTCTTTGATAATAAAGATATTCTTTACAGAAGCGCTTTGTTCAGATTGATTTTGTGTGTTTTTCATAAAATGCACACGGGAGATTAAGGACCAAAGAGGTTTCAACATCCAAGAGTAGATAGATGATTTATGTAATACTTAAGCTAAATAGTACCGTTTCTCTCTCTCAATAAGGTTTCTAGTTTAAAGTTTGGTATCTCCCTCAATAAAGAATTAAATAATATATAAACAACGAGTTTTTTTATTAGATGCGAATTACACTCAAGTGATTTCTCTCATCAACTGATCTCTTGTTCAGAACAAAAAACCCGTTAGAGACAATTACCCACATTTAAAATTTTCGTATAAGTTAAGAACATAAAACCAAACTAATCGACCTAAAAACTAACTAATTGCCCTAAAACTCTAAACAGTATCCGATGAGTTTCGTCGTGGTCAATTGGTCGGTACTCTGCCAGCCTGACGCTGCCGGTCGCCTATGGCACCGCCCGCGGCAGTTGCAACTTGGGCTACTTTTTATGACAGTACAATAAACGTCTCAACTATTCATTTCGCTCAATGTTACTAACGATATTACGATTTGAAAGCCCAAACTTGGAATATATATTTTACTCCTTCATATAGGAAATTGCATGAAAATCATTCTAGCCTATCTACCTACTTAAGAACTCATTTCTCACAATAATTGGGCATGTAGATACTTGTAGATAGATTATCCATGTACCTACTTAGACAGGAACTACTTTAGCTTGATCTCAGCTCAAAGATTTACCTTTCTCGCATTGGCTTAGTAAATCGTAGGCACTCAAAAATAAATCGTTTCTGTTGTGGCTAAATCACGTCACGTATTGGCGTGATTTAGATCACGTCGAACCATTGATCGGCAGCTTGGCTATCACTGGCCACAGTGGCCACCTGCTTCTGCGTAGTAAATAAATCTTCATTATTATGTACTCTTTACCGATTTACTGTTACAAAGCCGTTCCCACTGCTTGGCATCGATTGCTCGGGGCGCAACGTATTCGTCTCGTAGACGAATTACGATCAATAAACTTACTTTGATTTTTTGCAATTAGTAATCGTCGAGATGAGGAATGTTCAAACAAGACTTTAAGGATAGTTTTATTAAAATCTTACGGAATTTAACTTTAACTTATTCTATCTACCGAATAATGAGTCTACCATAAAATATGTCTATATGTTAAAAACTAGAAAAATTCACAATAGCAGCCCGCAGTCAGGAAATTAGCGGTGTTACACCGCGCCTCGGAAACCACGTTAAGCTGTTGGTCCTGCGACTGACCTGTCCCCGGTCGTGTTGGTCTACTTTCGGATTATGAGAGTGAGGGAATAGAGAGTTCACCTGTGTGAAGGCGCACACTTGTGCACTATAATATGTCTTATGGGCTAGTCTCCGTTGAAACTTGTCGCCATGGTCAAAATTCGGCTAGGGGGACATCATCATCATCAAGTTAAAAACTCCTCGTAACCAGAAAAGTTGGTGGCACTATGCCTGGTTATTTTTATCAAAGCAAAAGGGAAACGAAATATGTAGTTTGCAGAATTCACGTATTATTTCAAAGCTAACAGGTGAGTACCGTATTACAGCAACAATGATGCAGGTTACCAGCTATTCAACATGGCAGGTTCACGGTACTTTTACCTCTGACTAAAACGATCCTTATTGAGACTCGTCTAAATCCTTTTCGGTCGCATTTAATGACGTCCCTAGACCGTTCCAACCTGTTTGATGGATAGCAACTAGATCAGGCATTTCCAACCTGTGGCCCGCAATGTGCTTTACAAACTTGCTGATCTTTTATGGACTCTGAAAGTCTGATACACATCAATAGGTGATTTACTAGCATGTTGTGGCCCCGGTCATTCATTCTGAAAATGTACTTGCTATGCTCTACATAGGTTGTGCAACATAAATAGAGAGGCTTTAGTAAACTAATGCTGTGAGACACTGATCATGACAAGCAGTTTCGAGCAGTTTGACAGTGGACTTCAATAAATCAAGAGATTTATTAGTCAAATAGTACTTGGTCAAAATATGATTGAATGTGCAAAGCTTGTTTTGACCTCTACAAGTGTATTGTGTATCAGAAGGAATTTATATGGTCATAACGATCATTTCTTTATTTATTTTTAAAGAAAACTACTATTAATAAGTAGAAAAAACAACAATAGACCCAGTTGAGCTAACAGCAGACAATTGCAATCAATCTAGAGGTAGCTCAACTGATTCATACTAATAATTAACAGTCGAAAGCGTCCAGAAGACGCTGACTGCATTGACCCGCTGTATGGCAATGCTGAGGCAAAAACACTTTAAGCTTCTATTGCACATTGTTTATACATTACAGCCTTTCTTTATGATTCTTGGAAGGATGGTAAACGCAGCAGTGGCCCCAGAAACATATAAGTTGAGCATATCTGTTCTGTACCTAGTTGTTCGATGTTTTGTATCGTTTCTCGAGAGTTAACAGGGAAGGAGAAAACTGTAGATCGTATTGCTTAATTCAGCTGATTGGAGGCTTCTATTACTTGTCAGCAGAAATGCAATACATTTGCAACAACTAAAATTTATTTCGCTTTACAAATCGGTAGTTAACAAAACGAGAACTGTAGGTAGGTCACCTATTGCTTCAAAGGTTCCGAATGGTGTGTTTTTACTAGAAAACGGGAGCGGAAGCGAGATCAGATTTTGGTAGATTACAATGCATTTTTGAATATTTGAGCCAATGGATGGTTGCGTTGTACGCCAGTTTTTTTTATGTTACATTCTCTCTCCTACTGTCCATGAAAATGCAACTGTTTCACCTTTGTCATGCTCTCTTTCAGTTTTTAATAAATTGTAATCGGTATGTCAAAAATGTGTGACCTGGAAATTAGGCCATAATTCTTTATAGCTGAAAAGGATCTATATTTCTGCCAGTAGAATGAAATAAGAATAATCGAATAAAGATCTTCATTAGACACTAAATTTTACAATAAACAAAACACACAAATCAAACCAACCAGCTGTTTCATTAACAAAACAAACACTGTATATACATACTTAATTGGTAACTAATATTCTCAGCAATAAGCGTAGGCCGATGTACGCCTCGATTCACTCCCGAGAAACGGTGTTTACTTACCTCATACATGTATTTAAGCTTACTTTCAATCGAGATATCTGTTGTCTAAATATCAAATTCACAAGGGCCGTTTAGGCATTCTGTGAACAAACCGACATCATGGAAGACCAGCGCTATTGTATGATCTGCTCTACCATAGCAAATGCTGAGTGACCAAGTATGACAGTGTTTGACTCAAACTATCGCGGCCACCTATTTTATCTTAGTACTAGCGGTCCGCCCCGGTTTCGCACTGGTATATTCTATCGCCTATGTTCATCATCAAGGATAATGTAGGATTCTAATCTCACTAATCACTATCACTTCACTAATATTATAAACGTGAAAGTTTAGATGGATGGATGTTTGTTCCTTTATCACGCCAGAACGGCTGAGCGAATCTGGATGAAATTTGGCACAGAGATAGATTATAGTCTGGAATAGAACATAGGCTACTTTTTATCCCGGAATTCCCACGGGAACGGGAACTACGCGGGTAAAACCGCAAGGCGCTGCTAGTGGTGATATATATTTTCAAATTGGTCCATTGGTTTGGAACTATTAAATTCAAACAAAGAAACAAACAAATCTATCCCTTTTATAATATTAGTGTAGATTAAAAATGCATCAGGCAGTTTTTGATATCTATTATAAACTTTTTTTAATAAATCTGTAATCGTTTTATTTTATATAGTTTGGGCAGAGATACGAAGTTGCTCTTGATGGCCACCAAACTCAATTTTTGTATCTCTGCCTAAACTTAAATAAAAGCTTTTAATAGGCTTCACAAGATAGCGAAGCGACAGAAATCAAAAATATCACTTTATTTCCGCGTCAGTGTTTTATTTTAAGAATTTGACCTTTTCTAAGTGTACATTTTTGTATTTATGGACATAAAGAATTTTTGATTCGATTTGATTTGCCCAGTGGAAATTTTGAAATTTAGAGATAGATAGAGTTTGTTCGTTGTTCAACGTATTTGGGTGGGGTAGTGCCTCAATTTTTGGTTTATTTAATAAAATTCTAGCTGCTTCCCGTGGCTTCGCACGCACTTATCAAGTAGCCTATGTCGAGGCGATTGATTTGATTGATTTGATAGGTAGTATAGGGCCATAAAGGTCGGTTGGATAAGAAGGGGTTCATATCTAAAATCAATCACTGCACACATTGAGCGTTTTTCCGGTCAGTGGAAAACGCGCTTTTAAAATATACACAGCCTCCCCAAAATGCTAGCTGCAATGGTACGTTATAGATAGATCCCAGGTATTTCATCTTAGAAGGACATTTCGTAAGTTCCTTTTCCATCGTCTTGATTCAATTTAGCCATTTTTACTTTAAATGGAAATAAATACCCAATAAAAAGTTAATATAAACAGGAAACTAGCATTTTAATTTGCGCTTATACCCCCGATGATGTCATGTACCGTCGCAGACATAAGTTGTGGATGACATGTGAAACGGTAGTTTTATAGCTAGGTGATGGTATCTTTACGCTTTAACGTCGCTGTGGGTAAGTATAAGCCACTAGCGGTCCGCTCCGGCTTCGCACGGGTATATTATATCGCCTATGTTAAATTGTTCATCAGGGATAATGTAGGATTCTAATGGTGAAAGAATCCTCATTTTTTTTCATTTTTTCAAATCCGTCCAGTGTTTCGGAGCCTATTCAATTCAATAAAAAAACAAATATTTCCTCTTTATTAGGTTAGATAAGCTTAGATATTTTTTTTATAATATTTTGATACATAATGACCATAATTATATGGTAATCATATGGTACGGCATACATTTAAGAGTTACTTTGTGGTACGGCTTTTAGTTTTAAACCTTTTTAGGGAATAATTAACCAAATTCTTTTAAATAGAGTTTATAAAGCTATACTTTGATTGTTTGATAAAAACTAAAAACCGACTTCGAATCTCTTTATTTACCCTCGGGAATCGTGCATTTCTTATGGAACAACCTCGGGAACATTCTATAAAAAATAGCGCAGTCTACTGCATTTAAAACAAAACTCAAACGCTGGTTTATGGAGCAACAGTTCAATAGCTACAATGAATATGTGGTTCTTAAGAATAATTGACACATAATTCATTTATTTTTAATTAATACTTATTTTGAATGTATACTTTAATTAATTCTAATGACGTTATTACATACACTTAGGTAGGTACATTGCAACATTTGCAACTTACTATGTATTTTACTGTATTTTAATGGTTAGGTATATTGTCCTTGACTTTTAATTCTTATTGCTTATAAATATTAGAGAAATAATTTATTAAATCGGTCCATAACTGACGGAAGAACCGATGAAAATATATAAAAAAACATATATACAGCCGAACATAGAACCTCCTCCATTTTAAGAAAGCGGATATAATATATCTTAATATACATACCTACAACTTATATAAAAGAACAAGCCATTTGCTCGTAACAGCGCCCTAGCCCAGACCGCTGAAGCTAGAAAGCTGAAATTTGGAGGCTATTTACCTTTTAGGACACAACTTCCCGTTAACACGGGATTTTTGAAAACTCTAGCTCTAAGGGGGATGGATGCTCAAATGATCCAAATTGGAAGCGTCCCTAAGAAGCTGCCTGCATTGTCCCGTTATATGGCAATGCTGATGCGCTGCGCCAGATACTCACCAGCTCTCGGGTCACGCGTCACTTCGACGGTCGAAGTTCGACCAGAGACTCAGAATTTTCGAAGTTGCTCAGAAGTCTCGTCTCTTAGGGAAGCAAATGCGATAAATTATAATATTTGTTTCAGGAATTTTCATAATTATCTCTAAGAAGAGGGGGATTTGCTTAAATTTTTTGGATTAAATGGGTCGATGATTTTTGGGTTTATAGTTTATAGTTAATTACGGAAAACGAGTTTCAGGAATTTTAAAAACAACCATAAAACGGGCTTGAACGAGTTTTTCAAAATCGAAAATGGGTTTCACGAATTTCTGACTCTTACAATATGGTTTCAGCTGATTTCGAGAAGTTTTTACACTAAACAGAAAGGGCGAATGAAATCGCAAGCGGGTAAGCTAGTTCAATCATAATAACTTGCATTGTGTTAAGGCATATCAGAGTAGAGAGTAGTTTTCACCTTTTCACTTTTTTGAGCTTTAAGAACGATATTCTTCTATCTGGCTAAAGGGATCTTATGGTATAGGTTGTATGTGCGAATTGATAGACGATAGGTGTATGTACTTTTAAGTGGACAGCTGGAGCGAGAGAACAGGCGGATTATAAAGAGCTTTCAAAGATTCTCACGCGGTGTGAAGACGTTCCGATGGAAAACCAAAAAAAAAACAACAATCCAGTCCACCGTTAACATAGCCTGAAATTATCTCGTTCGTGCCTTCAATATCTTTAATGGGACAAGCTTACCTAGCTACAACACTTACGAAGATGTGAACGAGCTGCTATCCGCACTGTGTTATGTCGCCGAGCGTACGATTACCGGTCGCAGCACGCGTGGGCGTCCACAACGATTCCCATGCCCCCCGCGCGCGACCCGACATCACAGTTATACCAATAATGTCGACAGCGTGATGCTACCTGCAACCTCTTTACATGACCAACAGAACAATATGGATGTTGACATTGTGGGCCAGCACAGCAACAAGACTTTTTGGCTTCCTTGCGATCAGCCTTCAAACAGGGGCCTGATTCCACCAACCAATCGCTTTACTATGACAATGCTATCGTCGCATATGGTCACGTGACGACAATAACGAACCATGCCAGATGCTAAAACAAGTACCTATAGTAACATCGAAACTCCGGCGCTAATGATTTCTCTTCTCACCTACATCCTCGTTAGAAGTGGAAACTATTTACAGCTTACCCTTTGGGAAAAAAGAAGCTCACATCAAAAGCACCGAGAAAATGAAAAGCTTGTCAAAACGTAAAAGCTTCTTTCCAATCAGTGGATGGTGGTTAGCTGTACTAGACAGACAGACGCGTTCCGCGCTTTCATCTCACTAATATTATAAACGTGAAAGTTTAGATGGATGGATGGATGGATGGATGGATAGATAGATGGATGGATGTTTGTTCCTTTATCACGCCAGAACGGCTGAACGGATCTGAATGAAATTTGGCACAGAGATAGATTATAGTCTGGAATAGGACATAGGCTACTTTTTATCCCGAAATTCCGACGGGAACGGGAACTACGCGGGTGAAACCGCGAGACGCTGCTAGTCTAAGATAAAGTAAACTGACCACATACAGAACCCACCACGTTCTACAAGTAAGAATAACACAAAAAGCTCCGATATTTAGAAGTAAACCAGATATTTTAATGACATCGCTCAGGAAAAACCAGAAGCATAGCTTTTGTCTTCGGCCATTTATTAAACACTAGCAGCGCCTCACGGTTTCACCCGCGTAGTTCCCGTTCCCGTGGGAATTCCGGGATAAAAAGTAGCCTATGTCCTATTCCAGACTATAATCTATCCTTGTGCCAAATTTCATTCAGATCCGTTCAGTCGTTCTGGCGTGATAAAGGAACAAACATCCATCCATCTATCTATCTATCCATCCATCCATCCATCCATCTAAACTTTCACGTTTATAATATTAGTGAGATTATTCTAATGTTATGTTAATCTTATTATTTTCAAAAGGATGAGTCATTCCAGGTTGATCTTATTGGCATAAGAAATTGAACTTTGCAGACGCGCAAACCTAATGGCCGTGTGAATCAGTTCGCTTTTCACGAGACCGTCGAGTGCGTCAAGTGTCCTTGTCTACGCCTCGAGTATTTACACACCCGCTTTACATTGTGAAAAGCTTGTCGAGGGCCGATGGATATTTCTCTACCAGAACGATATCGATGTGAAATATTCAAGATCTATCTAGGCGCCCGGTCAGAGCAAAGCGTGACCAGAATGCCAGCACATATCTCGATGAATTAGCTTGGTAATTGAACGTGGCAATGCCATCGGCATTCTCCCGTGGAATTATTTGTTGTGACAAAATTTACAAAGCTTTTGACCTAAGCAGTTTACGACTATAATTATTAGAAGAAGAAGTTTTGGCTCAGACAGGAAAATTAAAGCGCAGAAGCAGGATTCTGCTTTTTTTTTAAATATCTAACACCTAGTAACTAGTAGTAGTAGTAGTAGTGATAAGGCCGCCTTTGTACTTCTTCTCGTAGCTTTCATTTCTGTACTGTTTTCTGTGTTTGTGTGGTACAATAAAGAATTATCTATCTATCTATCTAGTACCTAGAGGAAGGCTACCTATAGGTCCACTACGCGTTTTTATATATCTCCAAAAGTAGCACTGGCATGCAGAGCGAACCGCATGCAACCAGCAAAAAATGAATCCAAAACTACTGTAACACGATTATGCCACTTTTCAATTAATAAGGCTGTATACAGTAGGTATCGCAAAAACAACCATCCCGTATACGAGCTGTTCATGATAAATCGGGCAAGCTGTACATTATGTACCTACTACGATTAATTTAAACTTTTTGTGAATTTATTTGTAAATTGCTTAGGATTTGTGCAGCGATTGGGGCAATAGGTGATTCTGGTTACCAAACAGTGAACCGAAGAATCGAAATGTTCTGTGAATGTACTTACCGCGAGTGGAGGCACTGCCCGTTACCTCGGGTGACATCATCGCTAAGTCTCGCTAATACTGAACCCGCCGGTACCTACGGTACTGTTGCGAGACGGTAGGTATGGGTATTGTCAATGAGACCGCTTTAGATTGTATCAAATTGTTTGATTAGTCTCCTAACTTTGAGTCGGTTGCATGCATAAATTGCGAAAACGATAAGACCGTAGAACCTCTAACACTTCTTACTTATTAGTTTACGGAGTTCTTTGTATCCTTCATTATTTAAGGGACTCCGAGTCTTTGGTATGACTATGCCAGTCCCGTATTTAACAAACAAACTACTACTCAAAACTAAATTATATCTAAAATTAACGTAAATAATTTTACTGTTGCATTACTCAGTGGAAAATCGTATGTGCAAAGTTATTATGATACTTTGCACATACAACCGATTTTCCGTTTTTTGATTTTACTTCCGAATATTTCCTTAAATATTCGGAAATAAAAACGTATGCATGTCATGAAAAAATAGCTTGATCTAAGTAGACAACTAAAAGTCGGATATAAACTACCGCAAAGCAATCTATGCGTCTGCATTTAAAAGCCAGTATGAATTTATGGGCCCATGTTAATGAGGTATCAAAAGTGAG
The DNA here is from genome assembly GCA_947086465.1 of Eupithecia exiguata. Lineage (NCBI taxonomy): Eukaryota > Metazoa > Arthropoda > Insecta > Lepidoptera > Geometridae > Eupithecia > Eupithecia exiguata. Next base: position 9,161,648 of record OX352226.1, read on the forward strand.
GGTACCGTTATGTCCATTTACAAAATTATTGCGGCCATGTTATTTTTCAAACAATTCTCGCCACACTGACTTAAGGCTGAGGTTAAGCTTTGGAATATGACCCAGGTGTTCAGTGGTTTAAGTAAATCAGACGCAAGATGCATGATATTTCATGTTGTACATAGAAGGTCTTAAAATAGGTATGTTACAGTTTCAACATGAGCCCGTTTGGAGCACAACAATAATGTTATGAATATTAATATCATAATATCTAAGGTAAAACTTAGTAAAGTTCAACATCTTATAGTATTTATCTTTGGTACATGTGTTTAATTATCTATGTTCGTGAGTCTATGAAAGTTGATTACCCTATTACAGCTATTAGGTATGTGAAAGAACTCCTGCATCGTGTATAATCTATTTCCAATCTGGTATGTCTTCAGAAGTTTTTTATTTATTTATAAGATACAGTTCGTTTTGTATATTTTGAGACTCAGGTGGTTACTTATGGTTTCTAGCTTGATTTTACGCGTAACACTAGGATTAGGAAGTCCGTAAACAGAGTCTTTCGATTGAGAGCTTTTTGTGATTAACCGATTAATTATTGTCTACGTCGTCGCCTCGTGTCGGCTAGAAAGACAGACAATGTGAGGCACGCGTTTGTCATAGCTAAAGTCGCGCAGACATCGCCTCAGGCTATATATTTATCAAAATAAAAATTATTAATATTATAACTGGATACACCTATACATATACCCAATTATAATCATAACAATTCGTAGTGTAAAATTAATGCTTTCATCAATTTATGAATGAAGATGGAGAACGCTGCCCATTCAGAAGGTCAACGACATTCACAATTTGAGATAAAGTCCACGTTTTTGGATGTAAAAATGCACAATTGTCACTAATGACAGAATCGTGAGCTGTGTATACGGCGATAGTATCTAGGCATTCCGTGCTTCCGGTGGCGTGTAGGCGTCTGAGACAGCCATAGATATATAAACACCTAGCAATCTTTTCTCGACGCAGTCCACTTCCTTGTAGGTAGAGTGCGTAGCTCACCAAAGCTTTCGACAGTTTCAACTGGCGGTCGACGTGACTCATAATAAAGAAGTCTTTAAATCCAAGACGTGTTGGCACACTTTTGTTTGAGTCAACATGAATATTTAAGACTTTTTGGGCATTATGCGAGAGGCACCATTCATTGAGACAAGTAACGGGCTAATAGTAATCTCGCGACTTGCCAAAGCCATTCAACGCAGCGGGTACTGTCACTGACAAAATTATACAAAAAAAGATTTGTTATTCAATTAATGTCACTCAAACTGGAGAACTAGAAACAGTTCTCACAATTAAATCACCTATTTCATTGTGAGAACTTCATCGAGTCTACATTCTTTACCTCGGAGATTATCCCCCACAAAACTGACTTTCAGACATCCGGACCCAACCAGCTTCTCGTGAATAATCAAAAGATAACTTTCGATTGACGATTAAAATCAATGTACATCATATAATACATCCAACGCAACAGATTCTACGTTTCATTAAATTAATGAATAAGTTTTAATAACGATTGTACACGTTGTTTGTGTCTGCATACAGACACGCGCATGCATGTGTATGTGTGTGTTTGTATGATATAACTCGTTTTACCTCTCGATATGTATGTGGGTGAGTAAATGTTTGCTGTGTGCGTGAGAGCGCGTGCGCCACATTCCAGCGCGTATCTACTCATTCATACAAGACAGAAAAACTTATTGGTTCATTCCATTTTTTAGTCTGTCTTTTTTTATTTTGTTTTTTAATTGAACGCGACGATAGTATGTAACTTATTATTGTCCTGGCTTCGTTTCTGGTATGAATAATGTGAACACAGACATTTTACATAAAAAATAACGAATTTTAGCATAATATTTATCGTAGTAAATCAGCTTCAGCAACTTTTGCTGACAGCAGATAAATGATAAATAGGTAGGTAACGAAATATAGGTACTAAAGTAACCCTTTGGATGGTATATGACTATTATGGTTTCTTTATACCTTCTATAAAAGTCTTCGATTAATTCATTATTCCCATGTCGTAATTGTCGTTCAAAGTTTGCCTTGGTTGTAAGTAAACTTGTAATCGTCTTGTTAACTGAACTCTGAGATAAAAAATCAGACTATAGCTCAGCTATATAGGTCTCAATAGTTCAGGATAACCACGAAGGCCAATTGTTAACCTTTCCAAAACTCCTCCACTCCACTCTATAATAATTATACTTATTCAGGTACATAGCACATTAGATCAATCACTATTAGTATAATGGTAATTCATTTAAAACATTCAGTGCTATGTACATTTCCGCCTTAGCGCCGCCCAATCACAGCGCAGGGCGGGCGGCGAGGGAGGGTCGCAAGATAAAAAGAAGTCGATAAACGCGCGCATCAACCACATTATTTCCACTAAGTTATTAAAACTAGATAGTTGCAGCTTATGGTATACCAATGAACTTACACACGGACAGGTTGGCTTAGAAAAAGGGTCATGTTGAAGACCCATCTTCAAAATGCTTTATAGTTTCGAGCTGTAATCTATAAGGTTATTCTGAGACCCTAGGCATTTCTATATGGCTATGGGAACCTTAAAAACCTACAATAAACATAATACAGTTATATGTACTTGTAAAATACACAAAATTAATTTCATCACACAAATAACTCAAAAGTTTCTGGGACATCATTATCCAAACTTTCCCTATTTTAAAACGATTGAAATCATTTGTATCTAAACACAAGAAACTAAGCAGATTTAATTTATGCTAATTGCCATTTAAATATTTTGTCATAATTTAAAATTTTATATCAACACAAAAAACTACAAGAGCATTATTAGTTATTCTTTCGAATGACTCACAATATTACGTTATGCTAGCATAATAAATACATAAAAAGTTTCTTAAATTAGTATACATTAATATTTTGATATCGTTAACTTTTTGACATCATTGACGTGATGATACATAAATACGAGTAGGTAGAACCCAGTAATATCAACAAACATACAGGGCGAAAAGAACCGAAGCAGTTCAAGCTGAAATTTTATTTAAAACCTGGTGTGGTGGTTGTATTTTCATCTGACGAAAACGAAAAGGTGGTGCTCAATTTGGGTGTATATTTTACGTATGTAGGTACTCATATGTTACTTGAACCTGGATCTCAGCGAATGGTTATCCGGTTTTGTTTACTTTTTCGCTTTCAGTCAGTCCACTGATATGGATCAGCTACTTGTAGATTGTTTGCAACAGTCTGCAGTTAGCTTAATTGTTGCAATTGTAAATATTAGTTTTAATTTAATTCTATGATTTGATTGTAATTTTCTATGTTAGTAAAGACTTTAACCCGTAAAACTTTAAAAAATAGTATCGTTAGTCAGAAATTTGAAGTTGATATTTAGTTATTACCAAAATGTTATTAAGTGTTGTGATTCTAATAGACACAAGACGTTGGGAATAAGTCCAAATTACAATCCGATAATGCATTTTTGTAAGAAACCTCAAATTACTCACAGCCAGACTCAGTAGACAAACGGCATTGTAAACTATATTTCTGTGATAACCACACAAAAAAACATTAAAGTAGGGATACTTTAATGTTTTTTTATAGAACAGTTAAAGGTATTTAGTGCAAATTGACTGGTTAATTTAGACCAGTCAATTTGCGCTAAATATCTCTAAAAGAAACTCGGTCATAACAATCTTCAACAATCGTTGTTTTGCTTCGAGGTCAAAACCATACACTCTAATATGAACGCCAGAAAAAAATAATTGAAAAACTTGCAGACAGACATCATCAATTCACTTAACATTAAGCCAGTAAGTATCTGTAGGTAATACCGTCTACCCCATAGCGCTTAACGGCCCTTCATCGATGCCAGTCTATAAGACACCATAACGCCCCGACTCATGTCTTCATATTCCATACCATCCCCTAGATACCTACTTCGTACGCATTCAATTTGCGTCAGCGGGCAATTTATGCTTTTTTTATTGACTCCGACTATAAAAAAGCCGTTTCAATTATTACCTACCTACGAAGAATTATTTTAGACAGTAGTTATAGAAATGAGAAAATATGAGACAGTAATTTCTCTTCGAACGCTAACAATTTCGGGGTCATTATTGCGGTTCTGATGATGGCAGTAAAAGACAGGTATAGCTACTCAGAGTTCGTACCAGTATCTATATTCTGGCTTTCGTTTCGTTAGAAGCGGATTTCTTTTCAGTTTTCAAAGGTTATCTCGTGAACGGCGGAGAACCTTTCCATCCAATACTGTGATGCCGACAGTATATCCTTGCTGAGACGTCTTAAAGACGTCTTGTGATGTTTCGGGCGCTCGTTCGCTCATGACCAGAGCCTACGCGAGACCCTGTGATGAGACGAGGGCATTAAGGTCACACTCGTTCTCGGCCTAACTCGGGGTGCCTCGGCGAGTGTATGCTGCCGACATCAGAAATATGCTTACGCGATTGCCGATGTTGTTCAAAAACACAGACTAAGTTTTTCTATTTAATTTTATCCAGATATAAATAGAAACCCTAAATAGGTAAAGCCATGACCAAACCGCGTTCGAAACTCGAGATGGGCAGTAGTGATGAGCGTGCCTCAATCCATTACCGTCCAGTCAGCGTGGTAGCGGGGTGAAGGGGGATTCCATTAGCTAATTAGCCGCGACCCCTTCTTGCCCAGATTGTTGCCGTGCTACTTCTTTGCTTGCTAATTGCCTCCTCTAATTAAATTTTCTTTATTTTTCAACGAGTAGGCCTTTTCGTCTCATCCATGAAGGAGCGCTCACTTTAATTCGCTTCGGACTGGATGGAAACAGAAACCAGTAGCGATATATTGTGTCGGAGGCCACGACCCACTTAGGGGTTGATGTGCCAGGGCATTCAGTAGGTTATTATTATACTTTGGATCTGGATAATACCTTCAGGTTTCAGTGCCGATGAACTGACATTGTTAACAACCAACACAAAATTATAGCAAGTGCACTGTAGCTTTTTCATGTAAATGACATCAACGCGCTCGCTCTACAATTTCCCATAATTGAGATTATCATGGGTAAGTAGTAGTGGAACTCTATGGTTATACCAAACGATGCGCAAAAGTGCATCGTCAAAATTGAATTCTCGTTCTATTTCAAGAAGGTCTTCGATATTTTGCTGCGGAAGGGTTGAAAATCAAGTAGCAAAAAATATATAATCCGTTAATATCCGCGCTACGTAAAAGGTTATGCGATGAGACATCCTTTATGCCTGCCAAAGTTATATCGCATTTCACTTTGATCTGTGCCTTTACATAAAAGGACACGATAAATTCGAACCGAAAGTACCGAATGCTCGTTAAAATCACACCTCAATACGAAGGTCATACGAAAGCCATCAAATTAAAAAGTTATACACGCTGTAATCGTAACACTGTCTATCTCTTAATGAGGTAATGGTAGGGGAAGGAGCACGCGATCGACCCCCGATACCCACGACCCCCGATAATTTCATTATTATAATAAAATGGAGTCAAATGTGTAAACGATGGCACGTGATAGCCGACCCTCGGTCAGTGACGCTTTCATACAAAATGTACCTACCTAATGTAAGAGAAGCTAGTTTAATATAAATTACTTTTATCTTGATATTTATGCACATATCTATCTACCTAACTTTGTGTAAGACAAAAACATAATGAAATGTTTTATTATGAATTGTAGATAACTAATTACAATTATCGTCAGATTAAAATATTCCAATAAATTTTCTCGTCCTTAGGTTTATGTCTAGACAGTAACTTTTATTAGCACTGACTAACAAAATTAATTAAACGGTTTAAGTGTCTTTCAAAGTTTATTTCAGTTTAACGAACCGTCTCTTTTAATTATGAAAGATAATTAATTTGTATTTTAATTTATAATTATTATATAATTGGCCTTCCGGTCAAAGTTGAGTAGGTATTAGGTAAACTTACGTTTTGACAAGTAAGCTGTCATGTTCTCGAAACCTTTTTCAGTTTCGGTTTGTCAGTTATGTTATTTCGCGAACGAGCCTCTGTAGAAGTTTATTTAAAATATATGATTCAATAGAAAAATAAGGTAACTGTCACCGTACATACACGCAGAATTATGAGAAACTTTTGCTCGAAAACGTTGCTTATATTTAATATTTTTGACTTGTGTATCACATAAGTAGGGTAACTAAAATAATATTGTGACTGAAAGCAACATAGAAATACATACCAATGCAAGTTTCTATATTTATCAGTATAAATAAAACCTATCATACCATGAAATATTTTTATAATTTTTCTCATCAAAGTCCGCCATCTTTTGTACAAAAACGACGTTGAACTACAGGTATATTGCCCACGGAAGGGAAAGCATGACGGCCTGTTGGCACGTCCACACGGCTCCACCACACGAACGCCGGCAAGGGATGGTCGTATCATGCTTATGCATTTTTCATATCATTTACACGTTAACTCACGTCATCACTATCAAGATAGATCAAAGAATTAGCTAGATGAAGAGCCTACTGCATCTTCAGCGTGCTCGTAGTACAGAATATCTACTGAAGCATCAACAAACATGTTGGAGTTTACCCCAACATGGTGAACATTGAGTGGAGAACAGCCGGTTTCAAAATCAGAACGGATTCGTGAGAAATTCTAGTATTTTTCGGGTTTTTATTTTTTGGGTTCAACAAGGAATAAAAATAGCAGGAAAGTAGTTTAACGCCACATTCCCGCAAATCGTAGGCCTTTTTCGGTTAACCATATAGGCCGGAAAGATTATAAACATAATGCTGGATGCGGCAGGCTGAAGACAGGGCACTTAGTCGCTCACTCTAAGGGACTATGCACTTCAATAATTTAATTACCATCCATGTTTATGACTTTGGTTCGGGGCCGTATTTCCACGTTTGATAAATAAACGATCGAAAAGATGAATTACTTTTCTTTCCAGTGTCAAACGTATTTTTTCTCTCTATTTCGTCTATTGAAATGTGCCGCGCAAAGTCTCAAAAGTATATAAATTACAGAGTAGATCAAGAGAGACTCAAAAAGAGAATCTTCTAGTGAAATCATTAATAGCTGAGTTTTACGATTCCCATCAGTAAAATGCACGTCTGTTACCTGTACTAAGCATACATAATATTAGTGTTCATAAAATTTGCACTAAAGAGTGTCTAGAAATTTTTATTTACTTATATAGTTTTTCATTTCTGAGATTATAGATCCAGTTTTTTTATTTCTTCATACATGTTAGATACATGTATGAAGAAATAAAAAAACTGAACTGGACTGGAAACTAGTATACTATAACCAGAGTCAGTTTATAAAACTTTACAAAAAACAATCATACGATAACGATACGAGTACAACAACGTCAATAGCTGTTAATTTGTAAGCGATAAGTTTTTGGGAAGTGCTCAGCAGGCCCAATAAACATTATGGGAACATTCATTAATAGGTGACTGGCTGCCGGCGACTGACAAACGGTGCCTTTAGCCCCCATCCACCCAGCCCATCAGTCTACCACCCGCCACCACCAGGTGTAAAACTGCCCGGTCACGGAAGCACAGACATGCAATGCGGCTAATACGCTTTTATTATTAGAGTTCCGGTACCAAATGGCTAAAACGAAACTCTTACAAATGCGGTATGGTCATCTAGACTAATTCTAAGTTTATGTGGGGTCTGACTCTTCGCCTGTGGCCGTACAGTGTACCACCGCGTGTGCCATAGTATCTACTTCAGCAGCCTTGGCCGTATAAAGCAGTTAAATTTTAAATTGTGTACATTTAATTGATGACCCTAATATAGAAAATAAATGTAAAATCAAACAAATATCGTTCCCCCTACTATAGGAATAAATAGGTATTTATGTAGGTACTTAAAGAATCGGCACAAATCGAATAGCAACGGAACCCTTTCCTGTGCGTGGTCAAACACGCTCTTGCTGGTCGGTATTACAACTATATGTACCTATTTCTCATCCATCCCTCTACGTTGACCCCTCTAGGATGACCCATGAATATTCATACGGTGATTTTTAACAGGGCCATCGGATAATTGGAAAGTATGACCAATGCAGATTTAATAAGTAGACAAGCATTCAGTGCTTTTATGTTTTGGGCGTTTGACTCATACATAACATAACCTACTTGATTTATAAGTTCCATAGCCCTTTTACAAACGTTCTCGTTAACAACCTTCTAAATAGGTCTATAGGTATCTCAAAAAACAACGCAACATTTAAAAACTTCATGGTACAATCCGAATACATTTATGAGTCGATAGCACATAGGTTTTTGTGAACGAATTTCAACTGTCACATGAGGTCACAACTAAAGAGACACAAGACAAATACGCACTACTACATGTTGTTTGATGTGTGTCAAATATATAATCAATTGCAAGCTTTGTAAAAATGCCGTCGTGTGTCCTCAAATCTTGCAAAAACAACATTAAAAAGTCGAATAAATCTAATGGAATTACGTACCATCAGTAAGTACCTATTTGCTTTATACAAATACAAGTTATTCTCAGGTAAAAAATTGGGTCTGATATAATTATAACTTCACGTCCAATTTCACATCTCTCATGTAGTGCAAATAGTCAAAAACCAAGGGATATAAGATAACTTTTATGCAACTTATAAAACTTGACTAAATAATGCTAAACATAGATGTTTTTTAAGGCTCCCTTCACTAGAGGTGAGACGCGAGGAGTGGATTGAAGTGATTCGTTTAGAGAGGGGCCAGCCGCAGTGGACGCCTACGAAGCATACCAGGATATGCTCTGCTCACTTCAGAGACGAAGACAAGTATACTGCCTCTGGTCGGATATTCATCAGCAAATGTGCTGTTCCGGTTTTACCTGATCATATTTACGAGGCAAGCACACCTATTGTTATCTAAGCGTAAATGAAAGATATTTTTTAATGCTTCAATCAATCTTTTAGTGGTTTTCATATATAGGATTTAGTTATTCGAGTTGTATTCAAAATTACAATTTGCATTACAAGGTTCAAGACTAGTAACTAGCTAGGTACCATAACTAAAGTGCCTGTTTAAGGAAATCTATTATGAAAGCATTTGTGAGTGAAGAACCTTATTACAGAATCTGCAACAACAGTTTTCATGGACTCAGCCGCAAGTTGAATTGGATATCAAAAGAGAAAGATCTAGCTCACCGGCTGAAGAACCCATAAGAGAAAAGTCTAGCTCGCCGACTGAAGAACTCAGGACAGAAATGTCTAGCTCGTCGTATGAAGAACTTGACATGAGCACCGTGCTAAACGGTCGCATTCAGCAGCTAATGATACAGAAGATGACCTTGCTCAAAATCTGCAACTCCCTCAAGAAGAGGTGTCAGAAGCTCCAGGGCAAATTACTTTGCATGAAACTGAAAGCTGAAGCGCGGGCCATGAAACGTAACGTCGTCGGCCAAGGCGTCTGTGGAAAGAAGCTTATATCTTGGATGGACAGTGAAATTTTTGGCATATAAAATTAATTAATTAATAAAACAGCTTACATTACAACCTTCCTAGATGTTGAAACCTACGATAAGCATTAAACTACTAGTACTATGTAAATGAACTTTGTCAATTCCGAGTAAAAAAATGGTTCATAATATCGTTTTCATGTCTACTTTCTGCAAATCACGTTAGTAATAACTTGAAAGCTTATATCACGACTAGGTAGGTACCTAATACAGGAAAAGTGCCTGCAGCGTCAACTTTAGTGCCTTCCTAATGTAACCACTTATCTTTATACTATCTGCATGAAACGTATCAAGGCAAACTGAACTTGGTTAGCTAAAGGGCGCGGTCGCGTAGAAAACAGGTTTGTAGCGTAGCGCTAGATTTCTGTCCATACTTTTTCACATCATTTTTGCAAAAGGAGAGAGCTTAGGCCATAGAGTTAGGATAGTACAGCTAAGAACCTTAAAAACGTTCAGTGGAGTATTTTGATGCCAAGGTTTTTGTTATACAATGCGTAAGCTTTCGGACTTGGGTTTTTTTTTACAGAAAATCAAATATTATTTGATTTTACTACTTCTTACCTAATTAAAACGGGTGCATTCTGTAAGCTCTAAGTCCCGAAGGAGTTGACAGGAACTACCAATGCATTAATGTGAAATATAAAAGAAGTATAGCTTATTATTATATTTTTTTCAAAATCGTTTATGTCAATTCGACATAGGTTATCTTTCTAGGGTTAAGAAACCTCATTTTGATACCTCATTTATGAAAATCGCAGCATTAATGAAAAGCATCCTCATGCTTTGAGCTACATAAAAAAGATTATCACATAAAACACTTAAAATATTATTACTTACATAGAACTTTCTATTTATTTTAGTAGGTAGACGCATTTTGGAATTATTATTCTGCTACTGCCGATACCAAGTTTACTTTTCACACTCTTGCTTCTGGCTTGTACTTTAATAACTCTACGCTGTTTTTCTACCTACTTTCGAATAGGTGTAATACCACAGAATGACAATACCTAAAGGGTGTTACAAACATACGTAGCTAGCCTGGAGACGGAGAGGTACCTGGAGAGTACCCACCTAGTGCATATTACTTACATATGTCAATGACAGCTAAACTATAGGTGGCTATTAGATTATGAAAGGATTAACAAGCTGAAGTGGCAGTGGGCCGGCCATATCTCGCGAAGAACCGATAACCACTGGGATAAACGTGTTCTTGAGTGGAGACTGCAACTCGGCAAACGTAGTGTGGGACGCCCTCCGATCAGATGGGATGACGATTTGCGAAAGACTGCTGGCAGATGCTGGATGCGGCAAGCTGAAGACAGGGCGCTATGGCGCTCATTCATCATCATCATCAGCATATATCAGTCCACTGCTGGACATAGGCCTCCCCTAATGAGCGCCATAGCGCCCTGTCTTCAGCTTGCCGCATCCACCATCTGCCAGCAGTCTTTCGCAAATCGTCATCCCACCTGGTCGGAAGGCGTCCTACACTACGTTTGCCGAGTCTCGGTCTCCACTCAAGAACACGTTTACCCCAGCGGTTGACGGTTCTTCTCAAGATATGGCCAGCGCTAAAGTATATTTTTATAATACATTTTTTTTATTCGGCCCCGACACAAAAAGGGTTGTTACAAGTTTGACGGGTGGATATATGTGTCTGTGTGTATATCTATCTTTGGGTTGTTGCGGCATCATAGCTCCCAAAAGGATGATTTTGATTGTTTATTTTGTCAAAAGCAGACTTGATTGAGTGTTCTAAACATGGAAAGTCTGCCAAAAGTGTGTTAAAATTTATAATATTTTTATTGTTAAATACCTCTATCTACCCGTGCGAAGCCGAGGCGGGCCGCTAGTCATGACATAAAATGACAGTCATTTAAACGCTTGGGTAAAATCTGTAAAACAAAACAAAATATTGAGCAACAATAACAAAATCGATAACTACTTCTTCATAATGAAAATCGATTGTCATAAGAAATAGAATCGATAAAGCATTAGGACAGATAATTTGATTATCAGTCAAACTACCAAAAAAAATAGTTTCATGGAATTAATAGTAAGGCTTTACATTCTCAAAGGGCAGGCATAGGCTGCTTACACCTAAGTTGGTGTAAATGCAGTCAGTGCACTGCTCCAATCCACTCGGATAACCGTGTTGTCGGAAGTGTTTAGCTTTTACGAGAAATAGTTTACTTTCATGTTCAAATTAAAAGCAATTTTCCAGCTAAGTTGCTCTGCTTAAGATATTCCATAAAATCTTTGATCTCTTGAAAAATAATTAGGTACCTATACTTTGCCTCGGTTCTTAAGATTATTACAATATTTTAAAGATTCGTTTATTTATTATTTATTGCAAAGAAGAAAGAAGCAAGTAGTACATTTACAGGTAGGTATTATAGCCCCCTATAAAGTTGCACAGTGCAACTTTTTTATAAGTACACGAGTAGAACACAAAACCCAGAATGAGTTTTCTTTTTCAATAAATGCGACGCAAATTCCCAAAGTCACACACCAAAAACATCCCCATAAGCAAACACATTTGTTAGCTACTTCATTTTTTGTAGCCACAAGCTACCCTTCCGTGCCACCCCTGTTGTCACGTTTACCCAAAATTATGGGAAATGTCAATATTACTCAAATTACGGGTACCTTTCCAGTGTTCAATTAAGCGCCGCAGTGGGATTAAACAACATATTAAAGACATCAATATGATAGGTAACAACACCAACTGAACGTTGACCTTAGGACATTTACATACATGGAGATCCATATTAATATAATCTCACTAATATTATAAACGTGAAAGTTTAGATGGATGGATAGATGGATGGATGTTTGTTCCTTTATCACGCCAGAACGGCTGAACGGATCTGGTTGAAATTTGGCACAGAGATAGATTATAGTCTGGAATAGAACATACTTTTTATCCCGGCATTCCCACGGGGACGGGAACTACGCGGGTGAAACCGCAAGGCGCTGCTAATAATAAGAATTCTAAAGTTACTCTATCTGTCCGTCTATCGATCTGTCAGTCTGTCTGTTACCTTTTTCACGCATAAACGGCTGAACGAATCTCTACAAATTTTGGGAGAGAGGTTTATGATATCCCGGGGAAGGACATTAGGCTACTTAAAAGCGTGCAAAGCCACGGGCAGCAGCTAGTGTTTAATAATAATTCGTTTGGTTCCTTTAGTATACTTGCATATATAAAGCTCACGTTAGAGTTTCATGCGAAACTATGTAAATTGAGAGATATTCGATCGTCAGACAACATGAGTGTTGAAGTGGTTGTTCTTTTAATCGGTGATTGAGTAATTTCAATGTCTGAAAACTTATGTACAAACAGGATTATCTTGTGGAAAAAACGGTTCATGAATGTAATGTATAATGAATGTACACAACTTGGATTTCCCACAGAAAATTCATATATTTTCTACCACTCTACAAAATCGGCCCTTTCTAACTTTGCTTGCCGCAATGGCATACGAAGAATTCTTACAATAGAACCGAAAATAATATATAATCTTTAAGAAATTAATAAATCCCAAAAATTTACGATCTCGACGGGATTCGAACCCGCACCTTCCCCTTCAGCGGGTTCGAATCCCGTCGAGATCGTAAATTTTTGGGATTTATTAATTTCTTAGAAAAAATTACCCAGAGTAATATAATAAATAAAAAACTTAGAATATAATCTTTACCTATTTAAATAGATAATTTGGCTAACCTACCCCCCTCCTGCGTGGGCGGGGTGTTGCCCTATCGATCGTGAAAAGCCGCCCGCCCTCCGCCCGCCCTATGGCCGCCCAGCGATAAATACTCCACTCGGTGCCGATGTAGGTTCAGCTATAAAATGTTATTACTATTACTTATTGTCGCCATAAGTTTTAGTAGGCACCATCACGAAAAAAATGTTGTTACTTTGTTGAATAAATATTTTGATAAAATACCTGTCTAATTATTTGGTTATCCAAATATGGTTAGGGTTATCCTTTGTTTGTACCTTCACGCTCTAACCTCGATATGATATCACTGATTGTTTGTGGTAGGGCAAAGACATCTTGTTTCAAAGTTTGCACAATGTTGAAGCGATTTTATTGTACTCAAGTCAAGTACACATGAACATTCAATACCACAATCAAGTTAAAGTTTTCAAATGCAAGCGAGTTTAAAATTGATTTTGGAGTTTTTTTACCTTGTAAGTCTTGCAAGACTCTACCTAAATTCCACGGAAGACTGGTAGAGATCGCTCTTGAGATTTTTCATCTATAGCTATCTAATTAAATACCATTTCTGATTTACTCATTGTTAGATGACCTTTTTTTGTCTTATAAAATGAACCTACTTTTTAGGGTTCCGTACCCGAATGGTGAAAACAGGACCTTATTACTAAGCCGCTGTCTATCCGTCTGCCGTCCGGCCGTCAGTGGACTGTCTCATGAACCGTTAAAGGTATATAGACAGTTGAAATTCTCACAGAATGTGAGAATCTAATAAATATAAAAATTGATTTTTTGGCTATTCTGATCTATTTTGGTCTGTTAAACCGTAAGAGGTGAAATTTTGACAGGTTGTGTATAATATCTAACTATTGCAGCTATACCAACAAATATTATAAATAAGTAAATTTAACAATTCTAGTTATTCCATTTAATTGTAATTTTTTTTGTTATTCGACTAACAATCAAATAGTCTAATGCCTTACCGATTCGATTTTTTATGACAAACGATTTTGATTATGTAGCATTTGTACTTGGATTTTCTTAATTGTTGCTCAATATTGTATTATTTTACAAACTTTACTCAGGCGTCTAAATGACTTTATTGTGGGAACCAGAATATTTAATACAAGAAAATTGTATTATTTTTGATGTTTTATTTGCTACTTGCTTGTGCCCGCGGCATTACGCGCGATTTGCCGGGATAAAAAGTAAGACAGATTGAGTTACTGTGGTAATCTATAATATGACTACTACATTCAATATTTTTTCAAGGCATAATCATCTAGAATAATCTTAGCTACATACTATGTCGGCTCATTAAAAATCAAAACTTTCGCAAGGTCCCATGTTTTTCGGGTTGACTGATTTGCATTTCTATCGGTCAAAAGTAAGTAAAACTCTATGAAATAATTCATTCTGTCATTCTGTCTTCACTCACCTGTCAATAAATAGGGAACTTTATAGTCTGTATATAACAAATAAAAAATAAATGCGTGGACGATATAAAGGGTCTAATTTCCATACCATGTTGAGTACCGATCACCGAAGTTGAGCAACATCGTACGCGGTTAGTACTTGAATGGGTGATCGCGTCAGGTCAGGCGTCATGTCAGTTTTTTTCCGATAAACATATACCTATAAAAATCTGACCTTTTGGGTTCCTTTTGCGAAATAGTATGTAAGATGATACGAAACCCTCCATGTGCGAGCCGACTCGCACTTGGTCGGTTTTATTAAACTTTGTCACTGGAGGTGAGATTTGCTTGAGAGTAGAGCTTTCGGTACGAAATAGGCTCAAACCACTTTTGCCATTATTTAACAATATAGTTCTGAATGTAAAATTAATAACCTTGTGTATTCAAATTCGAGAACCGTTATTCCTCTTAAATCGCATCTCGGAGTTTGCTAAGAACACAGCTTATTTAATTGTACCCATTGTACACTTTGCTCAAACTAACTTGCGTAGGCGGTGCTAGGCTGATTATTCACGATGCGACTTTTAAGAACGGCGTCAAGTCGTGTATTTATGTCTCTTGGTTGTAGATACGTTAAAGCTTTTTATCACGTAGAGGCATTTGTTCAATCAATCCCCTAATCTTTGACTGTTAAAAGTGACCAAGTTTTTCATCCGCTTTTTAATTTTGACAATAGTTTAAACACATCGTTGAGGAGAGACAATTTGTTAGCAAATTACAAATTGTTGCCAACACACGATGTAACAAGCGGATGAAAAACCGGCTGTTAACTACGCAACTTCATAGATTTACATAATTTTTAATACGAACGAGTTTTTATCGCGTTTATTCCTATTTTTCCCGTCGTTTCAATAGGTTTACACACTGTCGTGGTCACGGGATGACTATAGTTACCCGGATACCCAAATAGTACTAATAATTATGTGTTCAGATCGCGTAAGTTGAACAATATTTATTCATAGATTTACTATTATCAGCTTGTCACATAGAATGCCCGACGTGCCCTTGCAGGTGGCAGCGCTATAGCGGATCAGTGAAAGTTATGAACGCGTTGACTGCGAGGACTCTGAAGACCAGACTCAGAAGACGACCTGGCGAAAAGCGCGTCGATGCTTCAATGGCTGTTTCAACATGCACATGTGCGACGTCAGCACTCTGCGTGTTTATTGTTTTTTTAGTTATATCAGTAGAGAATGATAACATTGCAAGTCTCGTGAGTGGCCAGCTTTACGGCACGCACTGATGGGATGGGTGGCACGAGGCGGCATTATGGAAATGGAGCGCGCGAGCTCGGCAAACAATACCGTAACGGTGCCCTGCTAATTTTTATTCTTTCGTATGAAGACTATCATTCAAAAGGTATTATTTCGTATGACAGGATCAGAGTGTGTCACTGATTACTAGGAACAGGACGGAAATTACCAAATGGAATGTAACTTATATCAAAAGAAAGGGTAATGCCACGAAGATATAATTCGTTTTAGCAGTTGTGAAGAGATCGTGATTAAATTGATCATTATGAAGGCACCTAGTCTAATGCATAGAAACAATGTCTTATAGAATCATTATTTATTGAGCATGTACCCAGTGTTTTTGGAGGTATGGTATGGCGGAAGTACTCCTATATCCGCATTGGGACTTCATTTGGTCCATTATGCGTTGTTTACGCTAGCATAGCCAGCCTAATTCCATGCAGAAGCGCAGAATCTTCCTGGAGTCTTCACAGTCTTCGCGGAGTGACCTCGGCAAGTTGAGGATTTCTGTTTGTTGTGCTGTTATTCCCTCGCATTCCAGGATTACGTGGGCTGATTCGTCGGTAGCCTTGAGACCCTAAGAATATACTTTGTACATAAGAACCTAAGGACAGGTTCCGTGTGTACCTACTTACCTACAAAGAAATATTAACGTTAGACTATTCTCTACAAGACGAATAAAATATCGTAGTATAATATTTTTCTTTAGTAGGTAAAGTATATCTGTCAACGATGACAGCAGACATGCCTTACCTACCTGTGGTAGGTACATAATAAATTCACTGACTTTCACTCCTCATGTTCCTTTGTTCAGCCTGATCATATTTCGAGAAAATAGTATAACCTACAAAGTAGACGGTTATACGAAGTAAGAAATTCATTCAGCAGTAGATAGACTAAGAAAATATCTTGCTTCATTTGTTGATAGATTGGTATGTTAGACTAGGAGTTTTGCTGAGATGGCTGACCATATAAGAACAGGCAAAATGCTAAGTTGAGGACAAAATTGAATTAATGCTTGATTAGTGTTAAAGTTAGCTGGTTGCGTTAGGTCTAAAAACCACTTTAAAACGCAATAAACTTTCACAAACCTAGTTAATGCTTTAATTAAACCTAAGAGGTAATCAAATCTTATAGGATTTGAACTAGTTAAACATAACTTATTTTGTGATTGTGAAAAGCGATCGTTAGTTGACAATATTATTGCAATCCACTTCATTTACTTGGTGGTACAAAAATTATTACGTAAATGATGTGGACTATTTAGCTATGCCTCTTGCTCTATAAAATAATAACAATAATCCAATAGATTTGAGATACAATCTAGCAAGTGCGTTTCATCACAGGCCACTGCGAATGTACGGGTGGCGTTCTTTTGTTGCACAATGACTGTTTGCTCGCAACCGGGCGGGGTAGACCAGCCACGGTGGCGACCACTATCGGTGGCGACCACTTGCAGTGGCAACCCTTTGCAGTGGGTACCACTGGTTTTGGTAGAGCCTGTGCTACATGCGACCGACCATTTTTACATAATTCCCTCAGCCAGTGACGCAGAAAAACCATGTATTACTACGTACCAGTGCTCAGTATTGGTAGCAATAGCAACCTAGTTGATTTGTTGTGTTGTAAAAGTAAATTTTCAAAATCGAAGGAATTAGGCCGATCTAACGTAATAGTCCTTTCTCACACGAGCTTATAAAATTGCCGATGTAGCAACCAACAAAAAGTTTTGACCAAAGCTAGATCATCGTGCGAGAATGGCAATGTGGCTTACCGACAACCTGACCTAAAACCTTATATTATTTAGCTCTACCACTTCTAGTTTATCTATTACGTCTGTGCTTCAGTGGTGTACTATGAACCGCCGCGGAGTGCACTAAGTGAACGAATGCGGGCAAGATGGCAACTTTGAGCCTTAGTGCCTTATGTGAAGGTACTTATTGCCTAAACTAAAGTATGCGTGCTGTACTTATAGGTAGGTATCAATTGCACCGCCTTAAACGAGCTGGAGAAGTTATCACGACCGATTATGCAACTTATTTTTCCGCTCGCGTTTTTGGACTTTGATAGATAAATTAATCCACTCGTTTTCCACTCGTCTGCGTGCATTGTGTTCATTTGTGTCTTTTGCCTTTAAAACTGCAGAGATCAAGCTGTAGAGGGGTAGCATACCTACCCTCATAATAATCTCACTAATATTATAAACGTGAAAGTTTAGATGGATGGATAGATAGATGGATGGATGTTTGTTCCTTTATCACGCCAGAACGGCAAAACGGATCTAGATAAAATTTGGCACAGAGATAGATTATAGTCTGGAATAGGACATAGGCTACTTTTTATCCCGAAATTCCTACGGGAACGGGAACTACGCGGGTGAAACCGCGAGGCGCTGCTAGTAATATTATAAACGTGAAAGTTTAGATGGATGGATAGATAGATGGATGGATGTTTGTTCCTTTATCACGCCAGAACGGCAAAACGGATCTAGATGAAATTTGGCACAGAGATAGATTATAGTCTGGAATAGGACATAGGCTACTTTTTATCCCGAAATTCCTACGGGAACGGGAACTACGCGGGTGAAACCACGAGGCGTTGCTAGTAATTAATATACGGCTGTAGCGTCATATGTCTTAATATCCATAACTTGAAATACAACTACATATTTGAAATATTATAATTAAGTTTAGAACTGTTAAGATATACTTGGGCTGTTGATTTTGTTCGAACAATAAAATAAAATAAAAATGATAGATACTCACGATGCACACTTTATGTTGCAAAATATTGCTAAAACCAAAAGTCATGTCAAAATCCTGTGTAGATGCGGGATATTCCTGACTCGTCCCACTTTTAACCGAATCCAGTGGAACGAGTCTAGAAACTCAAATATTTTGATGAAAACGTTCCTGATTCGTCCCATTTCGAGATGGCACCATTTTATAGTAACGACTCTTTGATCGGGTAAGGTCACCCCCAGATGCATCCAAGGTTCATGCGCAGGTGCATCCAGGTTTGCATCCCGTGCATGCATCTCATTTTATGCTTTGGTCTTTGCATGTAGAAAGCAAAAGTAACTACTGTATACCATGTATATATATAGATGTACATGTATATCATGTATATATATACCAGGTACATTAGTATAATACCCCCGAACTGCTACCTACTAACTGCTTTCGCCACTAAACAACAAAGCAGAAAAAACCGGCTCAGTGTGTCACCATCTTTAACTTCTTTTCGTCATGGGGATCTATGGTGAACTCATGAGCTCACTAAGATCCCTAATGTACCTCCTGTACCTGATATACTTCATCAGTCTGTAAGCGTGGGAAACCAATAAATTTCCAAAATTAATTACTGAACTCAGTGTACATACCTAACATACCTAACGCACCTTCTCGTCATAAAATTTCATGTAAAGTCGCAAATACGCATGCCTGTAGCAGGCACACTTGCATGACACGCACGTGTCACCGTCATGACTGTGTATACTCTAACTGGCATGCCTGTATCTGGCAAGGAAGTAGATAAGAAATGAAATAAGTTCCCAAAAAATCCGGTTTAGGCGGTACTCGAACCCGCGCCCCACCGTACGGGTGTGCTCTAACCAATTAAGCCACGAAACCCTTAGTCGGTTCAACCGAAAATCTTGGGACCTCTTACGGACTATAGCGCCAGTGGCTCCACTTGGGAACTTATTTCATTTCTTAGAAATACCCAAAATGCGGGTAAGCAAAGCACTATAACAAAAAAAAACAAGGAAGTAGAAGGAAAGCAATTTGATTTACTGGCATGCAATTTATAGGAACGGCACGTGTGAACGCACGCACTACATCTACCTACTGGCATGCCAGTCGCTGATGAGTTGTCGCCGTGGTTGCACGTTATTTTTCTGACCCGTGTCGGTTTGACACGTGAACTGAATATCAGTTGACCCAGCTACGATCATGTTTCGTACGTCTTTGAGATACAGGCATCCAAGAACGCAAATTGCATGCCAGTTTAACTTGCAAATGTGATTACATTAACTTTATAAGACACGTACTTGAAACTTTTATCAGTATTATACACGCATGCACGCCGTTAACTGGCGTGCTTGCAACTGTTCCGTTTTACGGGCACTTGTATTTCCAGCTTTAGTTAATTTGATGATTGAAGATATCAGCGCCTAAGACAAATTTTATTAAAATCGTGGTCACACAGCACTGGATCAAGCTGCAATCCGTACTACGAACACAACACAGCAACAAGTTGACGTCAGATCTAGTATAGAAGAGATCTGTGGCGATTGCTCAAGCTAGTCTAGTCGCACTGGAGGAGCTGGGTACCAACTTCGCAATCGTTCGATCCGCAAAGGTCAGGGAAGGAATTCGCGCGGTCCGGCGCTTGCGACACCCGCGCACTGCTCTAAAGAGGTTCCTGAACCAGGTGCATTTATCAATAGTATGCCGATAAGTTCATACAATAGTATTCTCTTTTTGCTTCCTCAACAGTGTGAATTTTTATGTCGCTGATGAGAAAACTGATATAGGAATAGTAATGAAGCACAAAATGTTGAAAATAACTTAGAATCATATTTGCTTGCTGACTTGCGAATGGGTTTCTAATGGTTTTATGATGATTAGGTAAGTTTTATCGTGCAGTATCTAAGAAGTACCCAATTATTAATTTATAATACATATTCACTGCCTACAGAGTTTTGATGGTTAAGAACCACAACTTAAATTTTACTAGGTTGGTATTGTGCTAAATAACTAAAAACGTGAATTTCTGGAATAGTCCACTTCTTTTACTACATTTAAATAGATCTTCGATTGTAATGGAACTACTTATTTGACTGCAGGAAGGTAGTTACTTTCTCTAAGACAGTTGACTTTAGAAACAAATAGGGTGATAAATGTCGACTTGAAATGATGCCAAATGTCAAATGAAAACCGCAAAACCTTCGGAAGTCAGATCGTGGTCAGACAATAAAATATTACGCGGGTTATTCGTACCTTTCTCCGACTAATGTAACCGGCGTTGAGTGCGATCTAAAAGTTTAAATATTACAATACTAACTTCTGCCAGCGGCTTCGCACACGTTTTTAGGAACAAAAAGTAGCATAATATGCCATCCTTAATCCAGATATTAATGTCTGCAAAATTTCAGCTCGATTCATTCGATAACTTTTGTGTTTTCTTCGGCCAAACAACTTCACAATGGCACAAAATTTCGACTTTATAATACCGAATGTGAGTAGCATAGGATAGAATTATTATTAACGACCTATGTAGCGCAGCGGGTGAAGGTCCACTTGCGATGACGCAGGAGGTTCCGGAGGAGGGTTCGATTCCCGCCTCTGGTCCAATGTTTGTACCTACGAACTAGAGATAATATTGGTGTTCTAGGTATTTTTTATATGTAGGTATCTTTGTATTGGTGATCTAGGTGTTTTTTATATATGTAGGTATGTTATATCTTGTACCCATCACACAAGCTGCTTAGTTGGAGACTAGATGATGCAATATCAATTATCCGCCATTATTGATTTAAAAATGCTTGTTCTCCAGGTTTCTATTTCCTGTGAGACAGGGCGTCTTGCTATGTTGCCATGTTTCATCCCAATCAATTCAGTATTTCCGTGTTTCGAGTTACAAGAAGTGGCGTTTCTTTGATAGGTTATGTAACCTTCTCATTTCATGGATAATTTCTTAATCTGTCTTTATTTTGATCATTAATTTTACCGGAAGACAAGAGTATGCCCTTTTAATTGTTTCGCTACAATACACTTTTCAAAGTATACATTATACTACATACCAAATCTAGACTCGGCCTAGTTGGACTATGAGGTGAAATAGGTACCCATTCGTTATCGAAACATTGATACCTACGATTTCGTATTTTCGTCGTGAGTTTCTCAATACGTTTTACGTTGATTACAATTAACGGGCGCACTGTACCTACTTCATTTGACAAATAAACTGGCTTTCAGAACTAAATATAAAGTTTAAATGCAAATTAATTATAACAAAAACTGAATACTCTGCGAAGCTTGATAGTTGTGGTGTGTAAATAGGCTATATGCATGTGATTAAAAAAATCCTAATTATTTTGATTTGTATTCTCTACTTATTGGTACTTATGAAAATATATCTGCATTTTTATTGTGAATTTTAATCATTTACTTAGATATTTTGAAACTCAATCGCAAAATGTCTAAACGTGACGTCACCATTCCCGCTATTGTCATGAAGCTTTAAACGGGATATCTTTTTTGAAAGAAAGAGAAAAATATTTTTTTAAACACACGTTGTTTGTGTGACATGATGTTTATAATAATGTTTTGAAATCAACGCAGGAACAGAAGCACTTTGAGTTGACTAATTTCTGTGGCATTTTGGGATTTAATTTCTGCATAGCTAATTCTTAATCGCGCTACGAACATATTTATCACAATGTGGCGAATATATAGGTAATATTAGTTAATATAGATAGCCCTACATAGCAGTTGTAGGTATAGGTAAAAACTCTGATAAAAAGTTACCCCTCCCACATTTAAAGATAAACAATTGAATGGCAAACAGAGATTATTGGACAAAGCCAACACTAGTCGATATCTATACGTTTTATTTACATACTTTCTTATCACCAGTGGACTAATAGGAAATTACTTAACACATAGGTGGACGAGGAAGGTTTAGTATAGGACTAGAATGTTACAATTCCCTTACTGATGAGGTCGCTATATGGGTTGCACTGAACGATTCACGATTTTTCATCTTTATTATGTTTTATTTTATGTTACTCAGATTTGATGTCAAATCACAAATAACATTAATTATTAAAATTTTGAGACGGCGACATTTTGGTAAAACGTTTCTCACCGCGCTGAGGCCCAGATTATAATGTCTTCTTAAGTACCTTTATAAACTTAAAACGATACGATACGACTAATTTAGTCAAGGTGTGCCAGAGTTTATTTAATTAATGAATGCAATTTTTAAGATGATATTCTAGTTTGGACGGGGACGTGCATCGAACTAGCTAGTAAATTAATAATAATAATAAATAATTCTGGAAAATTCACACAGTATTATCTAGCTCCAAGCTAAGCAAAGCTTGTGTTATGGGTACTAGATAACAGATATACATAATATAATACAAACATAGATAGATAATTTTTATTATACATAGAAAACGACGAACACCCTGCACTGAACATCTGCAGATCGTACAAACATTTGTCCCGAGGCGGGAATCGCACCCGCAACCTCCTATCCTCCGATTTTGTTTTTCTGGGTCGTCATACACCCACTCCACTCCGTTTTTGGACTGACGTTGAGTTTTGGGACAGCCTGTATATATATTTATATCCCATAGAAACTGCTTTATGGAATAAAAGGTAGCCAATGTTTGATTCCAGGCTTAGGTATAACAAACAACAATCCATCCATCTAAACTTTCGCATTTATGTTATTAGTGTAATAACTACCAAGGGCGGATCCAGCCTTCAAAAAAGGTTGTGGTCACAGCCACCCGAAAATCGGCCAAGTGTGAGTCAGAGTACGAACTCGCTCATCAGTGGCGGCGTAGCGTGGGCTGGCACCCGGGGCGTTTCTCTACCCCCTCCCCCCCCTTGGGGGTCGGTTGACTATCCGAACCCTCAATTTCAAACAACAGGAATTATAAGTAACGGCGAGCGAAGCGAGCCGCGATATTTTTTTGGATTTTCGGATGTTAGGTGAAAAGTAACTAAGTTTGTCATAGGTGACTTAATTGTGACCTTGTCAATATTAAATATATGAATTTAAAGGTGACCTATAATTTAAAAAATAAATTTATCAATAACTACGGCTAGCGGAGCGAGCGAGTTTTCGGGTGATCACAAACAAGTTAAGGAGAGTATGAAAAAATTAATAACAGCGAGCCCTGAAACGTTTGGAGAAATTGCGGCGGCTGCGAAGATTGTTATGAATCAAATACAAAATAAAAATCACCGAGTGGAGTGAGCCACAACCTGTTTTGAAATTGGTGAGGCATACTTAGCAAAAAAAGTAAGCTATGTCAATGAATGAGAAAAGATTTTTTTACGATTTACAACAAAATAAAGCACAGTACAAAGCAATTACTCGTTATTGCACATCAAATAAAATAGTTACACAGGGCAGGGAAAGACTAATACAGATAAAGTTGTATGTACAATGCCTTATCGGTTTGAGCGATCTCTGCTAGGCAACCTTTCTACACCCAATTTTAAAGTATTCAAGTATTTATTTTGCAATTATAATAAAAAAACAACGGCGAGCGAAGCGAGCCGCAATTTTTTTATATGTCTGCGTGTGAGTTTTTGGTATCACCCCTACGGATTCGGATTTTAAGTGCCATCTGCGCGCCCCGAGGGGTGCCGAGATGGCACCCCTTGGAGCTCGTTACCCGGGGCAAACCGCCTTCCCCCCCCCCCCCCTACGCCGCTAGTTTCGCTCATAAACAATCACGAATGACTTATTAACGACTTTTGAATATGATTATTTCCTTTTTCCTAATTTCGTAGTACCTACTCTAGTACTAGGAGACGCCACAAAAACATCCCCAAAAAATCAAAATTTTTGGAAGATACCTACACCACCACACCACACAAACAAACAATTAATCAATAAACAATGCAATAAATGTTTTAAGCCCTACGCACACAGCCGCTATTTTTAAGCGCGTCCTGTGAAGCGCGTTACACACACTTTCACGATTTTGTACACATTACTTTCGCGATTTTGTAGCGCGATTCCTTAATCGCGCTACAAAATCGCGAAAGTAATGTGTAAGGACACACAGCGGCTAATTTTTATGCGCGATTTCTAGGCCGCGCGGGTTACCTACTTAGTTGTCAAATGTCATAAATGTGACATTGACATAACGTGTCAGCATAATATCGTGGATGGCTCTTTGCTGCGTTCCGAACCACGCACGGTTCATGGTTCATTGTTTTTTAATTTTTCATAAGGCATACTAGTTCTTTGATTTCAATTAGGGTTGTGGGCATGCCCATCGTGCCCATAACGGTGGATCCGCGCCTGATAACTACAGCTTGTAGACTGGACGCCCACCTAGGGAATGCACCTTACCTAGCTTGCTAAGCTAAGCAGGATAAATCATGGAAACATCTCAAATTGAAACAGTGTCACAGTGTATAAATAAGCACATAAATCATTTGTCAGTGCTGAGCGATAGGAACAGGCAACAATACTGACACAGAATAAAATTGAACTCGAGAATACGCTGATGTGTCACTCCGGCCAACGCCAGCCGTCGTTGTTGGCTCCAGAGTTGATATAGGCGCTTTGTTACTTAGATATCACATAACTTTTAACTAAAACCGGCCAAGTGCGAGTCAGATTCGCGCATGAAGGGTTCCGAACCATTGTCTATAAAAATGGCAAAAAAATCACGTTTGTTGTATGGCTCCCATACAACAAACGTGATTTTTTTGCCATTTTGCCCTTAAATATTTATTTTATTCTGTTTTTTAGTATTTGTTGCTATAGCGGCAATAGAAATAAATCATCTGTGAAAATTTCAACTATCTAACTATCACGGTTCATGAGATACAGCCCGGTGACAGACGGACAGACGGACAGCGAAGTCTTAGTAATAGGGTCCCGTTTTTACTCTTTGGGTACGGAACCCTAAAAACTATATTGCCTGATAAAAGTGATAAGTAATTTAGGTAAGGTAAATATGCTAAGCTTTAGGGTACTTACCCACGTGTGATATAATTTTCTACATAATAAATTATATCGTATTATATCTACAAGAACGTATTCTTCTTACTCTTCAAATTGTGCTTTCTGTGCTAGACAGAGCTCTTCAAATTTTTGTCAACTTCGAAAATTAGGGAGAGTTTAAAGGGATTTTATGAAAAAAAGAACCCAAAGTTTAAAATAAAGAGCACGCTGCGCTCGACGATTACAAACAAATTCGTCCTAGTGAATGAGTGAATGAAATAATCCCGAGCTTTTGTGGTCGTCACCTGCTTACAGCCACAGACTAAACAGCAGTTGACTGCGTGGGCGCCGCGTCGCATTGTATGCAAATGCATCGACGCCGCAGATCGGCGCTCTAAAATGATTGACCATTTTCTTTCTTTCGTCAGTTGTTCGCGTTAATTTTTTAGCTATCTATCATCATCAGCCTATCCTGTCTACTACCGAGCTTTGGCAACAAAGGCTGCGTTTTTGGTTTGGGAGCGGAGTTCTGTATAGTAGTAGGTACTACTGGGACTGGATGTGTCAGTTTTCAAGTGATTTCTCGCGCTTGGAGGAACTCCATTGAAAACTGTCAAATATCCGCTTAGGTTCTCCCTCCCATTGTCCATATAAAACGTATTCATAGCATACCTTCTCTAATGTGCGCCATAAAATCCTGTCTCCAAGTTCCGCATCCAGCGTCTGCTGAATAGGTGCGTCAACTGGAAAAAAACGTCAAGTGCGAGTCAGACTCGCGCAACGAGGGTTCCGTATAATCGTATAATTAAAAGACGAGAAGTACCCTATAAGTTTTTGGTCCTGTTTTGGTTTGGTTTTACCCTTTGGGTACGGAACCCTAAAAAAGAGTAGTTTCTCAATTCGGTTGTTGTTTATTTGATAACTCCGTCAATGGTTAACTGATTTTGCTGATTCTTTCACTATTGTATAGAGATTGATCCTATTAAAAATGATTCCCGTGGGATGATTATTTATCCCGTAAAACCCATGAACCATCATGTGTAAAATCACGACTAGCTACAACAATTTTGGTTATATCTTCGCCAATTTGACGACCTCTGAGGCGCGGTGGGCGGAAGTCCGCCTGCGACGCAGGAGGTTGCGGGTTCGAGTCCCGCTTTGGGACAAATATTTGTACGATCTGCAGCTATTGGTTCCGGGTGCTCCGGTCGTTTACTATGAATAATAAAAAATATCTATATATGTAATTATATTGTATTATGTTATCTAGTACCCATAACACAAGCTCTGCTTAGCTTGGGGCTAGACAATGCTGTTTGAATTGTCCAACAATATTTATTAATTTGAAGAAAAAAAATGTTCATCGATTTTGCTGTCTCTTTCGTTGTTGTTTAAAGATAGAATTTTAGGTGGTTCCATAAAAGTATAATCCTCGTGGAATTTACATGTGCGCTGTAAAACGTATCTTAAACATCATCACATGATAATTTTCATAATCACACGAAAACAACAAACGACGGCAACGAGCGTAAATGTGTCATCCATTACACATCAAACTAAATTAGACTCGAATTTTAAAACTTGAAAAACAAGATCGCACTATCGATGTGTTCCGGACCTAAAACTACTTCCGAACCAATTTTCATTATTCAAAAATTTAGAGTCGGTTTATTTTATAGCTTTTCAAAAGACAATGTCGACATCTATGTCTCAGTGTTTTGCTAGTTACGTGGGTATTTATTTTGCAATGCATGAAAGCTATGAAAGGTTTAAGTACATATTTACATTTGAATTGCGTTGAAGTAATGCCCATTTAACGTTATTGCTACGAATCTAGGGCTGCATACCAAAGGCTGCAAAGCTGGAGTAACAGTAGATCTTTGGATAACATTCAGCCTTTTGACCCCACAGTAATTACTTGTTCTAATGACAGGTAAAAGCTAGCATGGCTCTACGATATAAGCAATTGATTATTAATATTATGTACATACTTACGCTATTACATATTTTATTGTTTGTTGTGAAACATAATACGTTGTGAAACATAGTTTGTTAGATGGCAAATCTATCTCGGATCATCCATCATCGAGATATGAACACCATAGATATTTAGAATGTGCTTTATATACCTTACATACTAGGCCCTTAATAAAAGTAATTGTACAAAAAGTCAAAAGTCAATAACTTTAATGATATAATAATTTAGAACATCGTGTGCACTGCACGATGTCTTAAATTCAATTTACTTTATCCTCTACAGCTTTTGCACTCAGATATCTAAGAGCAAAAATACTCTTTCCAAGATGGGAGGATGAAAAATATATAACAGTTAACCTTTTTAAGGTAAGTCTATAAGCCTAACGGCGCGTCTCTCAATCGAGTCGAGGGCTTCAAGCTGGTATTTGGCCGGGCCGTCCCAAAGGTGGCAGCAGTACTCCATGCAAGTTCGGACCTGTGCTTTATATAGACTGAGAAGCTGTCCAGGTGTGAAGTAATGCCGAACCATAGTTAGGATACCCAGCTTCATGGCAATTCTTTGGCTATTGTATAGAGAATGATCCCGAATTGGGCCCATAAAAATGTATTCCCGAGGGATTAGTATTTATCCCGTGAAGCTTAAAAAACAACATCATACTTTTGAAAAATCACGACTAGCTACAACAATTTTGGTGATATCTTCGCCAATTCTCAATAGATTGATGATTCTTTCGTTGGTATAAAGGTTGATTTTGAGGTGGTTTGTAAATCGAAGAATTTATATGTGTGCCGTAAAACGTATCTAAAACATCATCTCATGATATTTTTCACTGGACTAATGGTTTCCAGGGCAACGGGTGGCGTAAAAAAGGTCAGACAGATGGCGGATCGCCTAAAACGAACAATACTCATCACTCTCAAACGAAGGACGACCGATCCTGGACTGATGATTTTGTTGGGGTTTTGTACGAAAAGGGTACCCAACTTATCCTATTATTAGTAATCCCCTCCTGTCCGTCTGTCTGTCCGTCTGTAGCAGGCTGTATTTTTATAATTATTCAGAAAATCGAAGTCAGATTTTAGTTTTTTAAAACACGCAAAATTCTTTTCAGTATGTTTACACGAAGTTCACATTGTTTCAGACATCTGAACTAGAGTCGCTGCTTTGCAAGCAGGAGGGCGCGGGCGGAGGTGTCGCGCCCTCCCACATGGACCTCTTCGACGGCGGGGCCTCATCCCGCGACGATGCTTACCTGCGGCCCGCGCTATGGGAGGACATCGCCTCATCCATCCGCAACATCGACCCTGAAAATGCCAACATGCTCGCGCCGCTTGGCGCCACTCACGTCAAGCTCGAGGCGGATGAGTTGCTGGAAGAATGTGCTACACCATTGCTCAGTCCGTTGGAGATCAAGACGGAGCGGTTGTGCGCGCCGCCGACGTATGCGCACCCCCAGCCGCCGCACCACCCTCCGCAGCCCCCGCAGTTCGCGAAGTACCCACCGTCTCGACTGGTGTACATGTCGCCTCTCACGCCGCCAGGTTCCGACCAGGGTAGCCCCGGAAACTCTATACAGGTAACCGCATGATACGATTAACCTATCGCATTGCGCCTTGCGAACAGTGAAACTGCGTTGCTGCGATTGTTTGTCTAGCATAGACACCTGGGAATAACAGAACTTACAGCAGAAACCACTACTACCACACTCAAATTCATATTTTGAATTTGCATTACGGCAGGTGGTGTTTTGGTTGCAGCAAAGAGCATTGACGTAACAGGCCGATGTATCCGAGATTTACGATTAAAATGATGGAACGACCAGACGCGGGTAAGACTGACGACCCGCATAAATGTTTACAGGATCGTTATTAAAAGATGCGGTAAATATAATTGGCTATTCATGTATTCACTTGGAAGTTACGAGGAGAGGAAGGAACCAACAGATCTTGCAATAAAGGGCCGTTTGATAAAACTAAATGGTGCGTTTAAACCGCAATTGTCAAGCACGTTAGTCTATGTATATTTTCTCGCTCGCACGCGCATTCAACGAGCCTATTGGAAGGTGTGATGTAAATGGTTCAATGGGCAAACAATGGTTGTATTGTCCGCAGGGCCCGCGCCGCACGCCGCCGCCGCCTTACCACGCGCCGCCGCTGATGAGGGCGCCGCACGCGCCGCCGCACCCTCATCACCATCATCCACAGGTAAATCACATTTATCCACAACACACATTAACAGCAAAGATAACCTTGAGGTGTGCGTGTACTAATGTGGTACCCAAATCTATGGGCAGGCAATGCAGCCGCAGATGCAGATGACGCAGGGGCAGCAGGGACCCCCGCCGCAGCAGCAACCGCATCAGCAACAGCATCAGCAACCGCATCAGCAACCGCATCCGCACACAATGCCGCATGTGCGTCTGTCGCACCCACATTCGCACCATGTCAAGTACAATCGACGGAACAACCCGGAACTTGAGAAGAGGAGGGTGCATCATTGCGATTTTATTGGTAAGATACAATTAACACAGTGGAACCCTTTTGATTCCCCCTACTACACAGGAGGTACTTCTAGGACCGAAAATAACACGTCTAATTTGCTTCGTATATTAAATAAATAAAATAATGCAAGACAATTCACACAACATTAATAATCTAGCCCCAAGCTAAGCAGAGCTCGTGTTATGGTAGGAGATATTGATATAAATAATCCATACCTACTAATCCATTCCAAGAATTCGAAAGTAAATCTGTCTGTCTGTTACCTTTTAACGCCTAAGCGGCTGAACTGATCTTAATGAAACTCGGCAGGGAGGATTATTTACCATCTACTATGGTAGGTAGATGGTATCCCGGGGACGGGCATAGACTACTTATTACTCCGAAAAAGAGCGTGCGAAGCCGCGGGCAACAGCTATTATATGTATAACAGTGTGTAAATACAGAGTCCATTACAAATAAACATAAACTTTCTACATGGGGTATGTAGAAAGATGGAGGTTATTTAAAAATGTATTTATTAGAATCATATGTTTTTTTCAGGATGTACAAAAGTTTACACGAAAAGCTCACACCTCAAGGCTCACCAACGTATACACACAGGTAAATTGGTTTTACATTATTCTTCAAATATAAGCGAATTGAACTCTATTGTGCCTATGCGATTCCGATATGTGATGAACAAGAACCTATCCAAATGACATTCAACAGATGCAAGAAAGAAACACGTGCCGTATAAAAATGAGATAAGCTCAGATTGCGTGCTGTGGAGAAAATGACAAAGCTATAACAATTCCTATAAACGTGGCAACATTAAATTCGAAACCTACTACTTCCACCGAGGTTTCGCTTCGCGAAAGCTGGCGTTACTTCATCATGAGACAAAATGGTATTGTTTTTAGGTACTTACCACAGGATTTTATTGCCCTTTGCATGTTCAATTTGTGTGACAAGAGCTTTTTTACGTAAGCTTACTTTCCAATGGTGAGGTGACAAGGAAGTATCTAGAAGCACTTCGTCCCACACGGAGGTACTTACCTACACTTGCTTTGGTAAGACAGCAAGAAAACTAGTCTCGACTATAATGGTACACCGGTTGAATTTAGGTCAGCTATTTTTGACTTATGTACCTACCCAAAGGTAAGCTTTCTTTTAAGTTCCAGGCCAAATATAACAAAAAGGCCATCAAAAAGAATAATCCTTAAAAATTATATTGTTGCTACCTATTCATTTGAGCTAGTCTTTACGACAAGTAAAAGTACCTACCGATATCCGAGGCGATACCTTTGAAATCTTAACTATTTGCAGCTGGCTAAAGATAGGGATTGGTGGTGAAAGCAAGACATTTGGCTTGGCTTGCCTTTTCATCAAACTGCTGAGCAGCTGAGCAGCTATTTTTCTTACATGGCACCATTAACGAATTTCACAAACACAGTTTAATCGGATATTGTCAACTACCTCGTTATACCATGCTCTTCATATTGAATGGGTGCCTAAACCCTAAGATCCTTACAGACTAAGTTTTGATGATAACTAGTTTTGATTTAGGTCTTTTGACTATCATCAATAAATAAATTATTTATTTATGACCTGCGTCAAAGTATTGCGTGAGTCGTATTATTTAAAAGATGTACTTACTAGTCATTTATGTTCGAAGCAAATTTCAAAACAGTAAAAATTTTTCTTTTACTTTTTCATAAATTTATTTCCATTTTCATTATTTGTGGGACCGGGGTTCGTGTAGCAAATTGTTGAATTTGATCTTTTTTGCCAAGTTATCACATCATCGCGCATCGCTACGTTTATATACCTAATAGGTTGGTTGTGATCTTACAAAAAGACAAATTTTTCTAATATAATGTAGGCGAGAGTTAGAATCCTACATGTATTGAAGAAAGGTTTGAGGAAAGGTTTGATAGTTGCAAGCCTACGCAAACTACGCAAATATATAGAAACTATACGCAGTGTAAAGTTGTTTGTAAATCAGAAATAAAAACCACCCTAGATACTGTGTGTACTTGGTTCTTACTTCTAATCCGATAAGGCCAACTTCTTCGATAGGCGAGAAGCCGTATACATGCCAGTGGCCGGAGTGCGAGTGGCGATTCGCGCGCTCTGACGAGTTGACCCGGCACTACCGCAAGCACACTGGGGCCAAGCCGTTCAAGTGCACAGTGTGCGAGCGATCCTTCGCGCGGTCTGACCATCTAGCACTGCACATGAAGCGGCACCTTCCGAAGACGTCTAAATGACACGTGAGGCGGGGCGGCGACCAGCCGCCCGCTGCCCCGGACGCACAGGTAACGATCATCACAATAATAATATAAATGCTGAAATTTGGATGTTTGTTACCTCATCACGTCAAGACAAGTAATGCCCTCAAGGAGAGGTTCTAGGTAGTAAATTTCCTTAAGAGCATAGGAGTCTCATGTCCAAAAAGATTTACAGGATTATGATAAAGGCTGAAGTTATTTATGTTTGACAATTGAATAGGGTGCCGAAGTGGGTGAATAGCAGGTATCATCATGTATAACATGCCAATAAACTGGAAAGAAACGGTGCGGTCTACTTATAAACAGCGCATCGTTGTTGGTATGATACTAGCTGGTTTTCAGAAACGCCAATACGTCGTCAAATGCATTTGATTGCTACGAGTACCTTCATCATCTTCAACATACCCCACTTACCCCACCAGACTTTAACAAGTCTGGTAGAGCCATCTTGGTGTTTAAGCTAAGCTTTCAATGATTTGTGGTCACAAATCATTAAGAGCGTAGTCATAGCGTAGACTAGTGTAAGCTTTGAGACAGCTAGCAAACGATAATACTGAGTTTAATTCATACATTTCAGGAAGAATGCAGCGAGAACTTGTTCCTGGATTGCGAGCTGGAGGCAAGCCTGATGGAGCCCTTCTACGGCGTGCTGTGAGCCCCGAGGCCCTTCTGTATATTTGTACATGCCAACCCAAAACACGGATTCGGACAAACTTGCACAATAGTGTTAATATACCACTGGTGAAGTCGGCAGTGTGTTTGCACAGCTTAATCTTAGGTAGCGATGTTCTACATGTCAAGAATCAGTTAACCATAATGTAAATTACTATCATTGATTAAGTCACATTGTGTACAATTTTCAACAGCATTACCAAGGATATCGCTTTACATTTTAAACTACTTTATTACTATTATTATGATCGTAGAACGGAGTCATCTGTATAGGAATAACATAACCCGTTTTGTAGATTTGTGTGAACAATATGACAATTATTATTGAGGAGCGTGCCGGTTGACACCGTTGCTGAGGAACTTGATAGTACGTAGAATGTTTGTTAAGTTGTGAAAGTAAAGAATATTGCTGACATTTTATAAGCTGTCGGCTTGGCCTGATCCCGCAATGCACGCTGCCACTCAGCGAGTAACAACCAACAGGAATTTTAAGTAGTTCACGGTTTGTATTCAATAGGAACGTCTCACGTGAGACATTGGGAACAACCCTTCAAAATCCGATTGCATTTGTCATCTGTATCGTCATACGCACTGAATGCACAACCACGGAAATTATCTGGATATTGCAAATTAAATACTTTATAAATATTAAATTGTATTTTGCTTTTCGAATATATTCTTGCTGCCATTTATTGATTAAATTTCATGTAAAAAGATGGATTTGCTCACCGCAGGGCGACGGTGTCGTTTAAGCATCAACAAGCTCTGAGTATTCTTTAGATATGATTAGTTAATTTATTGTAAGAGTATTTTAAGAGAGCAAGGAATATCCAAGATATTATCTTTATAATTTAAGTAAAGGAATAAATGTCCGTAGTAGTTAGATACTTAGTAGTCTTATCGTACAGATGTGGTTCGGATGAGGCGATTTGTGTGTCAATTTGATGATTTCTAAATTGTACACTTACAGATTTACCTATGACAGTATATTTTTAAAAGGTTCACATTACATACCAGCGTATTTTACTGAAAATATAATTTATTTATTTTTAATTTCATAGTTATTTTATAGGAGACACACCTAAGATTGGGTAAGTATCTACTTTTAACCAAATTTTGTAATCCCTTGATTAGGAACCGAATTTGATTAATTCTTGAAACGTGCAGTTTCAATACAAATCGCGTCATTCGATCATATTAATGTTAACACTTTCTAGTCTCGATATATTGAAGATATAATCACGCTAATCTATTTTTCTAGCCTGATTCGTAATAATAGTACACAATATACACAGAATACACACGTCTCTTTCTTAACGCAAGATTATCATAGCGATTATTCGAGATATAACGCTCATCTTCTTAATTATATTTACATAGATAGACTAAAATACAGCACCTTATTGCCTCCGTCCATGTGTATAAAATTAAATGGCCATACAGGGCCTTTATAGTGTTATTAGTTGGGGTCTCCTGCAAACAATTTTGATAGTATTTTCGAAACATAATATGTTTATATAATGTACCGACACTGTGGAAGCAGCAAAGACCGTAAACTTACTTAATCATTATTTTGTTGCATGCTACTTAACTTATATAATCATAGTACTTAAACCAATGTACTTAACTGTAACGTGTGTCTTTAACGATTCCGACTACTCCAGAACGGATTGCCATTATTAATAGTCATTAAATTTTGTGCTAGACACTGCTAATGTAAGTTTTGCTTGCCTTGTATTATAAATCATACCCATCATAAAACTGTATAACTATTTTTAAAACCTTTTTTGGATCACTTTGACAAGTATTTGAAGAAAATTCAGTCTACACACTAAAGTAGAGCGGCACGGCGGGCTACCGACCAGTAGACAAAATAATGTCGTAATTTTGTCTACTTATAATGTTTATACACAGAAACGTAGCACCAAGACGCTGTGTCGTCGACTTTGGTGTAAAGACTCCATTTCGTCTCATAATATGGCACAACTCAGAAAGAACCAAGCGTCTTTCTCTGGCAAATAATATTGTAAATTTTTCGAAGCGCATCGCCTGAAAAGTAGACGTGACTTAATTTGGTGCATCTTTATACGTTTTGTGTAAACTTTTCGTTTCACATGTTTAAATGTGGCTTGCGTTCGAAGATTTGGTGATTATTCTTTCGTTACCTCTTTTAGTGAGCTTTTATTATAAACTAGCAGCGCCTTGCGGTTTCACCCGCGTAGTTCCCGTTCCCGTAGGAATTTCGGGATAAAAAGTAGCCTATGTCCTATTCCAGACTATAATCTATCTCTGTGCCAAATTTCATCCAGATCCGTTCAGCCGTTCTGGCGTGATAAAGGAACAAACATCCATCCATCTATCCATCCATCTAAACTTTCACGTTTATAATATTAGTAAGATAATATATAAAAGTTTAGTAAAAGTCAAGTCTTCTTGTATTAAAATTACTTTAAGGTGAGGCAAATTGTCAAAATCTTAGACCATAACAGTGCAGTTAATATTTCAATATAATTGAACTAACTAATTTTCAAATTCCAATGTTCATTAATTTCATACTTTTATTTGTGAATTGAATTGTTTAATCATCACAAAGTCAGTGTATTAAAGATGCATAAAATTAAACATGCATTTCTGTGATTAATATATTACTGTAGCTTTTTATCTTGCCACACTTTCTTGCATTTAATTTGGTACTGTTAAACTGATAGTAGGTATTATATTTTAATAAATATTGCTATCATACGGCACAATATGTAAGGTATTTAAGTGCCTTATTGTGGATGCGGACCTCTAAGCTCCCATACAAACGTACTTTCCGATTCATTTGCAAACTACGTTCCCGATTTTTATGAAATTTTGCTCACATAATCTAATAAGAAACAGCTGTTTACACCATTTTAGTTCTTAAAACAAAATCATGAAAGTAATAACATCGCTTGAAAACGAATTGAAATGAATTTTCGTTGTCATTTATTGATTATTATGAATTTTTTTAAACTAAAACCGAACCATCATAGCTATTTCTTATGCGATTATGTATGCGAAATTTCATTGCAATAACCCATTATTTTTATACATATATATTAGTTTCCAAATTAATCGGAAAGTACGTTTGTATGGGAGCTTAGATATTCGCACCCACCTTAAGTTTTAGGCTATCGTTGCTATTTTTATCAATTAAATTAAGTACGTACCTATATAAGACTGTCAGAGTTATTATACCCATACACTCAGTCTAGTCTATCACTATGAGAAAATAATTAGGTAGCTACAATAGTTTAATAACCTGCATAATAATTGTACTCGTAATAGGAGTTGGCACTGAAAAAAATAGTGACTCATTACCAATGTCCGATTTGAATAAAGCACAACCTTGATAATAGAGAAAGACACCTTTGTATTTAAGGCGGCGATATTTGTAAATTGGGCGAATTTGGGTTACATTCAAATTTTTTTCTCCGTAATCATTATCGAAAAAGAATACTTATAATCTATGACGTATAAGGCATATCCTCTTCTTTCAAAAATGAAAAAAGGAACATTTTAATTAACAAAAATAATTGTGCAATAAACCTTCCGTTTTCTTATTTATTGCCGTTTTTCTCCTAAACTATCAATCACAAGATTTTTTATTGTCATCACCATATTATGAAATAAAAGAATACTAAGGGAACCTTCGACTCATTTTTGTAAATAATTGTGCTAAATAATAGATAATTAGCAAAAACTTTTTTGGACTTACGCCGCTTTGCTCTGTCCCGCTCCTATGAACGCGAAATCCTGGGCCTATCCTTTTCACAAAATGGCATCATAGGAGATATTTCATGATGACATCTGTTAACACAGTCAGATATTCATCAAGCGGTAAAATATTAACAAAGAAAATTACAATCAAATAATAGAATTAAATTAAAACTAGTATTTACAATTGAAACAATTGAGCTAACTGCAGACTGTTGCAAACAATCTACAAGTAGCTCAACTGATCCATACCAATACCAGTAAAATATTAGATAACGAGGGTTCAAAATAACGAAACACTATTTATAGTAATTTAGACCACATACCAATAATATAATTGTGTTAAACCCTTTTACTGAGTTTTAAAGATTACTGATCAAAAGAAGTGTTCAAATCGGTCCACTCTGTTGGAGGAAAAATCGACGAACATACCTACTTAGCAAAATTGTACGTACGGCTGTACGTACAATTTTAACATAGAACCTCCTAATTATTTTAAGTGGTCGGTTAAAAATGGTTCTCACTTTATGCCTTTGACACCTCTATGCCCCTTAATAAAATAAAATAGATTTTCGGTGGGCTGCATGTTGACTTTATATACCATGTAAATTTTTTTTTCGTTGGCGGGTACTGTATTTATTATTTAGATTGTATAAATGCGCAGTCGAGTGTAAAAACCGTACGATTGCCATATACGTGTTTGTAGATGCCATATATAACAATAAACGTAATATTACTTTAGTTCTTATAAAAAGACAGTAGTTGTAAGCTCGTTTTTCTCTATTGAAAATTATACCTCACTGTTCTTGCTTATACCTTGTCATAAATATTTGTATTATTGAGTTTTTATTATTATTTTTCACGTGTAGATTTATTTAAATACTAAGTATGTTGACTAAGTCACAAGATAATTTATTACCAATGACATGTTTTTTTTTAATTCTTTTTATATACCTATTTTTATAGTTGATTGTATAAAGTTGAGATATTTTATTGTAGTAATAATAATACGGTCATGTGTTTATTAAATATACTTAGTTTGTATTTGTATAGTTGTCAGTGGTGTGATTTACTAACATTTATTATATGTTTTTTTTTTTCAATTCATAACGGTGTTTGATAGAAAACTTTGAAACTCTGTGACAGAAAACAAGTGTTTTATATTGTCAGTTGACTATTTTAGATGTATTTTATTTCAAACACCCAATCGTCAGATCTTTGTTTAGCCTGCAAAGAACTTACGTAATTTACGTTATGTTAAGGCAACACCATTTTTTTTTATTATTATTTTACTTTGTGAGCCTGTTTCTTTTAATAAAAATTGTGCTCAGTCTATAATGTTGGAAAAGCTTGAATATTTTGTAAATGTACATAGGAACAGCACAATAAGATTCGGGCCCGTATTATGAAAGCTTGCTGCAGTCATCGATCTATGCTTAAGTAACGTTTATGCCATACAAAATCGTTACTCAGATTTAAGACTGAGCAAGCTTTCATAATACGGGCCTAAGAGCGTCATTTAGTAGTAAAGGTATGACAGTGGCTTATCAAGGCAGAATAACCACGAAGCACCATTACGAAAAACAACCTGTTATAATCTGTGGAAATACAATGAATTAAGTGACTTTAAATCTACCTATATTAAAGTATAATGCTCAAGTTTATGAAAAATTCAGGTTCACATCGTATTTAATTACTTACAGCGAATTTGTGTTAACAGTAATCGTCACATTTCAGAACAAATTAAATTAGTCACCTTTATTTTGTTTTATTATTTCCCAATTACGAAATTAACAACCCACAAAATGATACTCAAAGCAAATAAACGAGGCCACCTGCAGTAATGATAGTTTTGAAAAAAAAAACGAAAAACAGACTTCATATTCCTATACATTTACATTTTTTTATAGAAAAATACTTTTCCCTCGGGGATAAAATTAATTATAAAATATGTATGAAACCACCTCGGGATCATCTTAATTAATAATCCTAACTAATATTTTAAATGCAAAAGTGTGTTTGTTTATTTGGCCTTCCTTCAC
Source organism: Eupithecia exiguata (assembly GCA_947086465.1). Lineage (NCBI taxonomy): Eukaryota > Metazoa > Arthropoda > Insecta > Lepidoptera > Geometridae > Eupithecia > Eupithecia exiguata. Next base: position 9,200,532 of record OX352226.1, read on the forward strand.
GCCGCCCTAATTAAGCAACCAATCGACTTGATTTTTGGCATAGAGTTAGTTAAAGGATGAAGAGTAATATAGGTTACTTTTTGTCCTAGTAAAAATTAAATTCCCATGGGAGATTTTAAGGAATATTCGTATTTTTATCACCCTATAAATGTGAAATTCAAATTTAACGCGGGTGAAACCGCGGGGAACAGCTAGTAATATACAGGGTTGTTGGTAATTCAACGTATTCCTGTTAGAAGGTGATGGGGTGTGGTGATGGATATTTGCGATAATTTAAACCCCCATAGGTAATAATATGCATAATGCAAAAGTGAATCATTTCTGAGTTATCATGTTTGTTATCAATTTTCAAAATTTGTCAATAATGAAACATGAAAAATTTATCAAAAAAAAAAGTATCAATATAAATCTTATTTTTTCTTTTGATTTATAAAAACGATTAAACACTGGTTATTTATCAATATTGAAACAAATAAAATAAATAATTATAATCCGCGGGAATATTTTTTTTATTAGGGAATCATTCTCTATACAACTGCGAAATAATTTTCATAATCGGTCCATAATTTACGTTAATATCAAACTAGGTACATTAAAAAATACAGCTGAACATAGAGGCAAGTTCCAGTTGTTCCAGCTCCAGTTCGTTCTTTTTTTTCAAGGAGCATCCTCCTTGAAGTCGGTAAAAACAACTTAGGAAAACCAGTTCCGACACCACAGAATTACCCTTAGAAATATCTAGTTTGATACGCAGAGGAGACTTTCTAATTTAAGTAGGGCCGACCACAAGGTACCTTTAAAATGACAGTAGGGTCTCGTAATATACTTTTGGACATTTTCCTGAAAACCAGGAAAACTTTATTAAGTAGCTATACCAAACTAATGGCCGTGGCAGTAGCGGTGTAAAAATCGACACCTAAAACTCAGCCCGACGATGTCGTAAGAAGGAAATCGAACCCATAACCTTCTGCGCCTCCGGAAGACCTTCGCGGAATGCACCACAGAGGTCGTTCTGACGGAGTAGTGTCGTTTCGCCCATTATTTCCGCCCATGAATGGGCGAAACGACACTACCAAAAATGACTAGTGTCGTTTCGCCCATATTGAAAGACATGGGGAGGCCTTCTCTCAACAACAATATGACACTGGCCCAGGGACAGTTACTGGATTATCATTAGAACAGGTCAGAAAGGATTAAAACCGGCCAAAGGCTGTCGCAATTCAGTTGCATTGAAATATAGCTTTTAACTCGTAACGTTTAGATAAGTTTTATATTGGCAGCATCAGATGGCAGACAATTCGCAACTATAGCTTGTGAGAATCCATTTCGTCACTGTAAAATGTATATCTAAAGATAAAGAGTTTGAAGGCCATATTTGTATCCACCACGCATTTATGCTGGTTGAGCGCATAGCTTAAGCGTCACGTTTGCAGTAGGTCACCTAACTTAGGTCACCAAAGCGCTAAATGGGAAACCGTAACACCCTAAACAGCGCGCAAACAGAAAACCGTTACGTACTTTATTAATACATGATTTACAGGCGCTCTCGCATTTCGTTGCGACAAGCATCGTGAATAGGTTTGAAAGAAAAGTGACCTATTTAGACTTGAAAAGTCTATCGAAAAGTAGGTTACTAGACGAGTAGTGTTACAATGAACTCGACGGCGTGTTGGATTCTGACGGCGGGCATTTTAGTGGCTGTTGCAGCGAACATTTACAACGAAGATGCGTTAGAGGACGACGACAATTTTGCAGTTGGAGAGAGAAAAGGAAAGATTTGTGAGTATACATTTTGCTAGCGAAGGTATTACCGCGTCGAGCATTGAAAAATGAACTTATTTGAATGATGGTGGCCCCCGAATCGGTCAGTTCCTTAGAACTGAAGTATCGCATAGAACTTGCAGCTTTAATTCCTAATAACAGTGTGCGAATATTTATATTTCCTAATCCTTACCTGTTCGCTACGCGTGGTCTGGGGCCCATAACTCCCCATGCACAACAAGGTGCTTGTCTCTATGGGTTAGGATACAACTCGTCCGCGAAAAAACTCATAGAGTACTTTAAAGAGTAAGGTAGTATATTATTTAACAACGATAAGGGGTTTTTCACGTGCACGAGGTAACGGGATGACCGCCGCCGTGCCTTGATAAGTAGAAAAGTTGGTGCCCTTACGCGCGGTTAGGCGGCAATTGTGTCTAAGGCCCTAGGCGTAGGTCTTACTTACTCAGCACAACACGAATGTCTATTGCCCCTGGTCTACCTACGTGATCCACCTTGTTCTTCAGGGCGACCCCGTTGTTACCGCGTGCATGTGAGAAAGGATAATAAGCTAGGAATGTTTTCGACGCAATATAAATCTGCGCGACAAAAAACGTCTTCAAGACGCTGGCTGCTTTGCCCCGCTGTATGGCAATGCTGATACGCAGCGCCAGATACTCACCAGCTCTCGGGTCACGCTTCGACCGAAATTTCCCTGAGCGTGTCGCTTTGACCAGACGCTCAGATAATTTTTTAAAAACCCGGATCACCTCGATACCCCACGGACCTAGGCTCTCCGAGCTCTCCTCGACTTCAAGAGGAGCAAATGCGTAATCTCTAGTTGTTAAGATGAATGAAATATTATTAAATTTAATTTAATAATTACGATGATAAACCTCATTTACATAAAAACTGCTCAGCTTGCTAAGCAGTTTTTGGTCTCTCTGGCGGAGTTCAACAGAAGAAACTAGATGCAGATCCTAGATAAAACGAATTGCAGTACTCTGATGTCTGGCTTTTAATAAACGAACTGACTTGAAGAAAGTTTTATAAATACATGTGTGTTGCAGTGTTCCCATTCGTAAGCATCGTCCGGTTCGCGAACACGGACTGCAACTCGACGAGCACGATGAGCGGGACGTGCCTTGCGCGTCGTGAATGTAACAACCTGAACGGGACTATCACTGGGACCTGCGCCTCTAGGAGAGGACGGTGCTGTGTGGGTAAGAGTTATAGGCTTTTAGCTTCTGGACTACAAGTAGTTCAGTTTATCGTGATAAATATCGTTATTCATTTATTTATTTATATTTTTACACGTTTACTGCGAGCGTCGTCATTATGACTACGCTCGCTGGTTGGCGATGGCAAATTCAGATGTGGTCGTATCGTAAATGTGCTGATGAGAAACCGCTGTAGTAGATGGTCAATTACGTTCAGTAAAAACTAAATAAATCGAAGCCTATCCTATGAAATGCAATATTGGTTATCGCAGTCCTAGGTACTAACAGAAACTATGTTGCGTTTTTAGGGTTCCGTACCTCAAAAAGAAAAAAGGAACCGTTGTAGGATCACTTCGTTGTCCGTCTGCCAACCCGCCTTTCTCAGAAATGCGTGGAGGTATCGAGTTGGAATTTACATCATAAACTCAGGTTCGTAATCACTTGGGAGCTGCGATATAATTCAAAAGCAATCAAGTGTTACAGCCGTTTATGTATTGATTACTTACCTACGAGTACAAGTTTGTACGGAACCCTTGATGCGCGAGTCCAATTCGCACTTGACGTTTTTTTTTTTAAACTATTTTTACGTATTTGCCAAGCCAACTTTGATAAAGTAGGTACCTACTATCCGGTCAGGGGTGTACGTACAACAATACTCTTCACAAGCCGCTCAACTAGATTATAATATATCCCCCTTTTTCGACGAGACATGTGACGTAATGGCGTTAGGTTGCCTTTCCACCAGAGATATGCTACGTTGCTATTTTTCAGTTGACCATTGGGATAGCTCCACTATAGTGTAATTTTATAAGCAGACAAAAATGACGCAATAAAGAAGCGATTCTATTGGTCGGCTGGAAGCATAGCTCCGTAGCATATCTCTGGTGGAAAGTGTGCTCATTGATGAGAATACAGGTAAGGATGTTAATACCTTCAAATTCCTCAGCTGTTATAAAAGATGTTCCAATCTTAGATTCGCCGAACGGTGATGAAGTACCTAGGCTATGCGGGCTTCCATAATACAACAATTAGCCCATGTGTTATGTTCTGCGATTGTTCTGGTTAAAAAGTTAGAGCTTATGATTGCCTACATAATGATGCGTGCTTATGATATAACATAAACCATTTCCAAAGATCTGCTCAGAATGGAACATATATAATAAACGTATGCAGGAGTGCATACGTTAATTATGAAACTGAGACATTGTTTATCGCAGTATCCCGTTCATGCGGGTCTACCACGAACGTGAACAATACCTACTTCGCGAGTCCGGGATACCCATCGGCGTACGCAGGCGGCGCGGCTTGCTCCATCATCGTAAACCGGTGCAATAGCAACATCTGTCAGGTAAGAGACCAACCATGAGAAAAAAAACTCTATGGATAAGCCGAATATTCCAGTAGCCTACGTTTCAATTGCTCCTAGGGAGATCACCTATTCTATTATATGAACAAAGCTTTGTAAGGTCAAAGGGATGGGATGATCAAGGGATTTTGTAATAAGATACTTCGCGTTATCAAAATGTTACCAACTAGTACACAGCCCTGACTCCGATTGACGATAGTACCGAGACGTGATAGTGACGTCTTCGTCCTCTTTTTCTACAGGATTTGGTACAGCAGCGCCCCTATCGTGCGGACAGGGAACTACGCAAATCCCATACAAAAATGAGACGTCACGATCGCGTCGCGATACTATCGTCAACCGGACTCGGGGATCATGGTCGTGATCCATAGAGGGATTGGGAAAGCCTTAGCCGAAAGTAGAACGATATGTAGGCACGCGTGCTAATTTTAAGGTTGTCACAGAGATCAGTGGCGCACAGATACCACCCAGCACAAAAATATGCGTACAAATATAGGCTTAAACTCGTTCATCCTAAAATACAATTTACAGTGACAAAACGGCTTTCTATAAGCTTCAAAGTCAAACGAGTGGCCCGCAAGCTGTCTGCGATCTGATGTCGTAAATATAAAATACCTCTTATCGATACGAGTTAAAGCCCAGATTCGAGTGTACATTTTTGTGCTGCGCTGCATCGGTGCTTTTCAGGTGTGTGTGGTGTAGGTACGTGTTATGGTAAATGACATAACGGATGATCAGCATCTATTGAGTCAGTTTTGATATCGTCAACTAAGTACGTCCACATCAAGTCTTCGTTATTGATATAAACTAATAAGATAGGTACAATTTTTATTACTTTGCAACAACGGACAATACTATCATTTAGTAAGAAATAAGTTAACAAAAAAATTCGATTTCGGCGGGACTCGAATCCGCGCCATGTTATCTAGTAAAAGTAAGTATTTAAACTGATAGTAAACTAAACATATAGAAAGTTACTTAATGTTAAAATGTGACAAAATGTTGCTTGCTCTACAGTATAGACTTTCCAGTATCTATTATAAAGAATTATGTGGTGTAGAGCAATATTTTGATACACCTATGGTTCCTTACAGAGTCTACTTAAATAATTTCGGTCTACCTACTAATACGTGAAATTTTTCAGCTACGAATCGATTTCCTCGACGTCACACTGTCCCAGCCCGACGGAGACGGTAACTGCGCGACTGACTTCATAACAGTGACAGGTGGCAACACCGTAGTGCCCACACTGTGTGGAGACCTCACAGGCCAGACAATATTTGTGGACTTTAACGGCAACACCGCTATTACGATCTCGGTTACAGCCACACTGGCGACCACTTTCGCGAGGCGATGGAACATGAGGCTTATACAGCTTGGCTGTGACTGTCCGGGAATCGGTAAGTAGCTTTTTGGGTCACATAAAACTGCTAGAAGCACAAGATAGAAAAGGCCAGCAAACGCGATATAGAAGGCCTATAGCCAGCAGTGGCTAAGTGAGAAGAACGATGATCATGACGAAAACTGCATGATTGTAAACACGCCGTTTTCCAATCATGCAGTTTTCAACAATACAGACTAGCTTATTTCACAAAAATCTGGATGGTTTTACTTGGAACTGCAAAGATTTTCGTCAAACCTAGCAAAGAACACATTCGACGACGTTAACTTTCAAAACAGTCTTAATGAAAATCAGTTCACTAATTTGGGAGATACTGTGCCACAGACAAAGATACACTTTATAACACCCCTAATTTATTCACCGGGGCTTCAATATCAGAGATGCATCAGAGATGAGATGACGTCATTCATCATTCCATTAAGAATGAAGGTTATAATCTTTCTCCTCAGCACCAAACGGCTGCCTGCAATACTACACAGGCCTCACCGGTACAATTTCGAGTTTCAACTACGGCACAGCAGCCAACACCGCCCTCAGCGCGTCTCTCGTCACCGGCACGAGACAACTAGTCAACCAGAACTACGGAATCTGTATACGAATGGAGGCAGGGTACTGTGCTATACAGTACGCTCAGGTGATTTTGTAACTTATGGGTAACTTAATAAGAGCTAAGTTGCTTGTATAGGTAGATATACTCTCAGCTTGTGGTGGAATAGAACGACAAAAGACCAATTATCGCCAGTGATGAAACCTCATGTGAAAGTGAAAACGTCGGTACACAGAATTACGGGATGGTGGCCTAGATACACTCACAGACAAAGAGATTGAGATATTGACAAAGACCAATAATCGAACAACAGCGTCAATATAACCGGGAAAACTGACCAGTCCTGGCACAGCGATCATTAGTATCAAGTAAGTTGACAAAATCTAGTCTAGTAGGTTGACAAAAATTACATCGCCTAGTCCTCGAACGCGTAAAATATTTAAAATGTAAACCTTCAACTTCAATAATTTACGAAGTGTATGACGATGCGATATAATTTTTGTCCATTCTGACGTAGGCTTCGCTGTTCTATCTGTATTTTGTAAAAGTTGGCATTCGAACTCGAATTCACTCAAGTGACCAAATTCGATCGTTCCTTTGTAAAACATAATGTGAAAATGGGCGAGACGACACTAGTCATTTTTGGTAGTGTCGTTTCGCCCATAATGAGCGGAAGTAATGGGCGAAACGATACTACTCGAACCTTTTATTCGACAAGTCAAATATTCAGTTTAGTGTAAATGTCAAAAACTCACTCAATTTAGTTCATTTCACTACCGCGTCGCCGAGGAGCATTATCAAGTTTTACAGAAAACGAAACACTGCGGGTTCAGCTTAGTTAGGTTCGAAATGAGTTTATAGAATGAGCCTGCTGATCCTGGTCACTCTTTGAATAGTGACCCAGGAGTGGTTGCTCATAGGACTGAATAGTTGGATAAAGAAGACGAATGTCAGGCTTGAGCAGTCCTCTAGCCAGGTGGAATGACAGCCTGTGACAGACAGCAGGCAGTTGCTGGATGCGACAAGCTGAAGACAGGGCGCTACAGCGCTCATTAGCGGAGGTTTACGTCCAGCAGTGGACTAGTATAGGCTGATGATGTCAGACAAAGGCAGATCCCAATAGAACTACTAAAACTTGAGCATATCTTACAGACTGCTGACATGTTCTCCTTCACGTTGACTGGAGATGTCGAGGGTGCAGACGCGACGGTCCTGGGTACGGTCATTGGCGCCGTCAATGACGGTAACTGCGTCAGCGACTTTGTAGTGATACCCAACCCGACTATAGTGGCCACGGGCGTTGCTCAAACCACTGACAGATTCTGTGGCCTTGGATTTGTACCCGTGCAAAGTAAGTTATCAAGACAATGTAGCAATGCATTTGATACAAAAACTAAACTAAGTAAGCTGTCAGCACCAAAAATGTTGCCGTCTCTCTCGTCAAATTTATTTAGTTTTCGTGACATGTGATTTGACTCCAATAAGTGATTTTCCACTAGAAATGTGTGAAGTAGATTGGTGGTAGAGTAGTAGCGTGAAAAACCTATTCAATAATTTATATAATAGTAGCAATGAAGTAAAGGGTGTCCCAATAAGAGTGCACGATTCAAATGCTGCATGTTGCATCTCTGAAATTTGACAGCTGGCATCAACGATTGTACCGATATTAAAAATGGAGCGCTACACAACTTAAACAACGCGGTATCATTGTGAAAACCCATTACAAAAATGGAGAAAGTTACGCTACAAAATATCCAAATGAATCGGAAAGTACATTTGTATGTGAGCTAAGAAGTTTGCACCCACCTTTAACGTCAAAGTTAACCGGCTAAGCTGCTAACTGTCCGATTTGACTTTGGTTCACACTAGCCTAATAACGCAACTTTAATCAGTAGGATGTATTCGGAAATACCTAATGTATTAACTTGATCCACAGCGGCGGCGAAACCATTCGTCCTAACAGTGGTGACGGACGCATCAGAAGGCGCCACTGCGACTACAGCACCGGATGTCGCGAATCGCGGCTTCTCATTGACATACACACAAATCGCATGCTAAGTCACCTCTATACTACTAAATATCTAGTGACGGCTGACCGCACACTGCGCACTGGCCCACATAATGATAGCTTGCTCAGATCTATGCTTGAGTGACGTTTATGAGCGTTTATGCCATAGAAAAGCGTTACTCAAGCATAGATTGATAACTCAGCAAGCTTTCATAATACGGGTCACTGACTTGGCTAGTGTCGCTGGAGTATTTGGTAATTTCTGCTTTATACAAAGGCGGTCCCTCATCACGAGCATTCGTATGTAGATACCTAATGTTCTTATTGGCCAAGCACAGCGATTGTTGGCTAGGGTAGAAAAGACTTAAATGATATCGGATCGTCATACATTGCGTAATTTAATCATTGAAGATGAAGGAATTAATTTCAAATATTTCGCGCATTCGATGATGAGGCGATGTAATTTTTCTCTATTCTACCCTAGACAACAATGAGCGGTTTTCGTTTTGCATTTTTAAAAAGAAAAATTTAGTTCCAAGTATCTCGATAGATGGCAGGGCTTCAACTGGTTACTATGGTATGTTAAATGTCAAATGAAAGAAAACGTCAAAATGATAATCGGTCGATCGCTTAGAGGAACAAGGCACTAGAGGTAGTGGATATACCCATCTCATTCACACAAGAGAGATATAAAAATATGCTTGTAGCCTGAGAAGAAATTAATAAGTTTTCTAGGTTACTTTGAATAGAGTCAGTTGTGTTACTAGTTACGTAAGTCTGTAAATCAACTTATTTGAATGAAAAAAATATTTTAAGAAATCAGATAGAATGAATGTTTCTCTATCTCAACCATCGTGCCGTTTTCCCTTCATTTGACATAGACATACCCTAGTCACCAGTTCACGCACTGCCATCTATCGAGTTAGTTAGAACTAGTTTTTTTTATGCAAATCGAAAACCCCTCATTGCTGCGCTTGACCTAGGGCATTACGTAAAGATTTAATAAACTAGCGAGAAACGCTTGTTCTATCCCCAATCCGTCAAATTATTTTGTGTAAACAGAGACTGAGCATTATTTCGTTGTTCTTTCTCTGTTCGTAGAGATTAAACGAAGATAGAAGATTAAAAGAACGTTCTAGCTCTAAAGACCAAAAGAATCTGTTCGTTTGGTCTACACCCACTATTATAATCCATCCAATCGATTCGAAATGAGGAGAACGATACTAGTAATCTGTATTCGGCAGAGTAAAGTAGTAAAGTACTTTACTTTGGCATAGATTATTTGAAATCATGACTCGAAAAGTGTCGCAATATTACGTTGGATGATATTTGATGTTTGAGTAATTTTTTCGAGTAAGTGTAAATAGGTGGCGTGGATGTAATAGACTTATTTATAAATTAAATAAACGTTTAAGTACATAGTTAAGTGTTTTATTAAAACGGCAAGTAGGATAATCACCAAATATCACTAAATCTAAAATTATTTAACAATTATAAACAAATTAATTACGTAACAAATATTATATAACAGAAGATTTCATACGGCACGAGTGAATCGCCTTTATCATTTCTTTAATTAAGTCATAATTGATAATTTTGCTCTAACGATCAAGAGAATTTCGATCATTTCAATGAATTAGAACTATGTTGTACTAATCAACCTAAATAACAGATTAATCTTTAATCTAATATAAAAGTTGCGCGTTATCGACGAAAAACATTGTTTTCGATAACGATTGTTAATAACAATATTAAAAAACTAAGGCCCGAATTATGGAAGCTTGCTGGCTTGTCGACTGATCACTGAGCAAGCTTGTCTGAGTAACGCTTTTCTATGGCGTAAACATCACTCAAGCACAGATATACGAGTGTCAAAGCTTTCATAATACGGGCCTAAGATGAATGTTGTACTAGGTAGTTTCAAACCTTTATGTTAAGTTATATAATAAAGCTCATTATTTTTTTAAATCTTCGAAAAAAAAATCGGTACAACAGTTTATAATATAAAAAGGAGCAGTGTCTCTACCTACATTCATGATCTACATCTTTGAAATGTCTTTCAACAAAATCTTGTTGACAAATAAAAATATATTAAAAACACTGTTACGGAGATAGAGCGTGCTGTTGCTATTGCTACAGTCGTATAATATTAATAATTTATCATATTAACATTATGGGATAAAATTATATAATATTACAATAATACTATATAATTTTATCCTTTTGAATCCCATGAGAATGTTCCAGTTGGCGTCTTTAGTAAACTTTCTTTGTCTGCATAATGGGTTCTTTGCTTTTAAATGAAATAGACGTTTGGAGTGGCAACTACAACGATCCATTAACTTTATCGAGTAAAAATTGGACTGTACTAAGTTGCCTAGAAATAAGCCAACATTTGTAAAACGTCACTTCACTCCGGACAGACTAGTATATCCCAACACTTCTCAAGTGAAGTCAAGTGTCTTCTGAAGTGTTCGGATATACTTATCTTAACGTAAGTAACCTTTTACGTTATAAGTATATCCCAACACTTCTATTACAATACAAACATGAGCTTTACAATGCACTACTACTCAACTCCATCCGTCACGCTTCGGCACTGCTTTTAAGGTCAATTGCAATGCCATTTATAAATCAAAAGGGTAATATGTAAATTAATTCAATGCTCTTTAAGCCCTAAAACACCGCGTAAAGAAAACAATACGGACCTTAGTTCGCGATGGCGATGGCGGTGGTAGGCGTAGCCGTATTAGTAGCAGGAGCGGAGTGAAGTGACGTCACTTTCCCCATATTCTTTCCAATAGCATCTTTGATATTGTAGTACCATTTCGCGATATCCGTGTTATTTTTGAGGTCCTCGAATGCCTGGCATCCTTCGATGCTGCTGAGAACGCCGAAGACTGTGACGTCAGCTAGGTTCGGTTTGTCACCGCCGAGGAAAGGGGTCTTTTTAGCCTTGACTGCGTTTGACCACGCGCGGGCCGCGTCGTAGAGAGATTGACGAGCGTCCTCTTTGATATTGTGTCTGGAACAGGATAATAACACTACTATTCAAGCTACCGTCTCTGTTGGCGAATTTAACCTAGAAGCAAAAGTCAAAGTGCTTTATTTCCTTATATTACCATATTCAGATTATTAAGGCTGGCTTCACATCCGAACGGTAACGGCGTGGTCGCTGCTACTGTGGCGTGTTGTTACATGTGCTGCTCTTTTCAGGTGCACGTGGTAGAGCGTCATCAACAGGGCTTAGCCTCATGTATTACAACTTAGCACTGCGACCGTGCTGTTACCGTGTGCTTGTTAAACCTACGTCAGCCTTTTTCAATTCAAACATTTAAATCCTCGCCTCCCCGTTTTCCTGTCCAATTTTTCCTTTACCGACCGTTTGATTACGGCATAGCGCTGCCAATTTATGCATAGCGAAATCCCTTGGCTATCGTTGGCCAGCGTGACAACAAAGCTGTGCCTTACGTACCTGCATGCTTAGCGCGGGGATTAAGCAATACTCTCTAAAAATAGTCAATATGCCAGGCATATACATTGCAAGCAGTCGATTGGAAATCTATTCTATTTGATTAAATCTATTTACATTTTCACAAGTCCCTAGCCTTACCTTTTCTTCAGTCGTTTGGCGATGGCCCACATAGCCGCGGCGCCTCCGTACACCATCAGCGTGCACTCCCAGGCTGGGAAGGCTTCACGCCAGCCGCCGGCGCGCTCGAACCAACGGAACGTCTCGATAGCCTCGCCCGCGGTCCGGTACACGTTGGGTGATAAAGTGTGTACTAGCACGTTGTCTGCCCACTCACGCCACTTGCGCTCCTCTCTGAAATTTTTTAAGTAAAATAGAGCATAATTATGAGCTTTGCTGATACCCAGGCCTATATAAGTGAGTAAAATTAGTTTGTTCTCTGTCTCTTCGTGTGTAGGGTGGCCTCTGTCAAATCTGAACGAAGTGAAGTGTCACTACGAAGTGATAGAACCCAGTATGGTAAACCCCAAAAAAATTATACAGGCTGTATTAATTATGTAGGCAGGTATTAAGCAGGTCAGTTGAAAATTCTAGCTAATAAAAAAAATACAATGACTGTTATCAAATTGATACTCCATTAATAATTATAATCAGTTGTAATACTAACTTATCCGCATCTGAAGACTTTCCATTTTTAACAGATGCCTCGCTCATCACAAAGTATCTGTTTGCGACCTCAACGGTTTCCTTTCCATCCTTGACAAAAGTATGTGATGGGTAGTAATTGATGACTTGTTCTATTGTATAAGAGGGGTCTTCGAAATAAGTCTCCAGCACTGATATGATTGCTGTGCTGTCCATAAGTTGCTGTAATACACAAATTTTAATATAATAACATTAGGGATTTTTCCATTTGATAGATAGATAGATTTTTTTTATTGCATACATAACAAAACATTCACAAACAAAATAAATAAAACGTCAAGGGCGAGTCATACTCGCGCAACGAGGGTCCGTAACAAAACATTATATTATTTTAAGACCTTGTTTCTTGCCAAATATCATGATTCTAGCTCAACAGGAAGCAGGTACCCAATAGTTTATAGTGCATGGCGAGAAACAATTTTTTTTTGTGATTTCTCTACCATATTCATGTTTTTGGAATTTTCCCTCTACTTGTGCTATAAGACTTTGCTACTTGCCAAATTTCATGGTTCTAGGTCAACTGAAAGTTCCCTATAGGTTTTTGGTCCATGGTGAGATACAAATTTACGGTTTTCGGATTTTTCGCTTTACGTGTGCTATAAGACCTTGCTTTTTGCCAAATTTCATGATTGTAGGTCAACGGGAAGTACCCTAAAGGTTTTGTGTGCATGTGTTTCTCTTGGAAAATTCAAAAAAATAAATGGCTGCAACTTTTTTGATTGCATTTACTTAGAAGTTTGATTTATATCGCGGCTCCAAGAGGTTACGAACCTGAGTATATGATGTGAATTTCAACTCGATACCTCCATGCGTTTCTGAGACAAGAGGGTTGACAGACAGATCGATGAACAGACGGACAACAAAGTTATCCTATGAGGGTTCTTTTTTTCCTTTTGAGGTACGGAACCCAACAAATTATAAAATATTTGACAAAATCGCTCAAGAGTAATCTCAATCAGACAGCCAGTTCATAGGCTAAATTAAAATGGTTAAGTGTTATGTATAGTGTAGTGTGTGTAGTTTTGATCAGAGACACACACAGACAGACACAGCCAGGTAATCTTCTCTCTGAATTATTCCAAGATGGGAGAGGTATATAAGTAAAAGAGAAATATTGCCAGCTACTTTTAGACTGCTGCTTTGCACATAACATTGTTTCTATGAACACATATTGAACATGTTTTTCTATTTCAAGGGATAGAACTAATTTAAGCATCATTAACCACAAAATTTTATAAATCATCTTCACAAATTTTCGTTTCTGATTTTTTCAAATTTTATACATCTAATTTCACCTGCTTTGGGCATCCAACCTGTTTAATAATAGTGTGATAGAGACAATAACATACACGATATCCTTTTTCGGTCTGGACCAGTATTATAGGCACTTTCTTGTATTCTGACCACTTGATCGACTGTCGTAAGACAGCATCCACCTCTACGATTTCATAGCTGATCCCTCGGGCGTCCAGGTAAGCACGGACTTTGCAGCAGAATGGACATGTGCGGTATTGGAACAGGACAATGTGCATATCATGCGAGAATGTGTCACTGGTGATCTAGAAAACATAAATTTTTCATAAAGAATTTTGCACACATTATTTTGTTAGAAAAATATTTTAGCATTTAATTCAGCCTGAACATTTAAATAACCCACCAAAAAAAGTTGTTGTGTGCTTGTCCTGCTCTATGTTTCTAAGATAACCTTTCTGTAAGTACCTATGGAAAACCTAAAATATCAAGTAAGAAGTTATCATGCAGGTACAAAAAATGTACCTAGTGATAAAAAATTATGTGGACACTGATAGTGCCAATGTTTCTGAATTTTTTGCTAGTTAATACAAGTATAAATGGAATGGTTTTACAGTGCATGATTGATTAGCTTTCTGGTGTAGTAGGTAGTTACACAACAATATGGATGCAAGAGCTGGTATGGCACTAAACATATCATGCAATAGATTTATTAATGTATGTTATCAAAAATGGAAGTCTAATGAATTTATCTAAGACAGAAAGCATGATAGCAGAAAGGGCGCAAGGAACTAAGCGCAAGGAAGAAATTGTAATACCAATAATGCAGGCAGGCTTGCTTACCTTGTAATGAGGTGTGTAGTCCGGAAGCTTTTTTAGTAAAGCGTATGCTTCTTTTCCGAAAGGAGTTTGCTTTTTACTGTTTACTTTATAATGTGTATAGCCTCCGTATCCTGCACCGACAAGGATCCCAATACTGGCACTCACTAAAGTGAGCTTAGACCTCGACTTGGGCCGGCTCTTGGTTGAAAAAAATATTTTTCCCAAATTAACATTTTCGCGAACCGAAGGCACTATTACTTTTTGAATCAACGTTTGCATTGGACGCCACATTTCACGTAATACAATTTTCACAGCTTTATTTGTGAATAATTTCCTGCTCAAAACTATAAACGTTCGCCGCGCCTGGAAGAGAGAAACCAGTGCAATGGAGAAGCAAAACGAAAGCATGACAGACAGTCATGACATGCCAGGCAGACTGACGGACAGACCAGTGTGACCATCTGAAAAGTGGCGTTTCTGCCCCACTCTGGTCAAAAATCAGCCAAACGGGACGGACATCAATATGCAGATAGCTCAAGTTGTTCTTGTAAATATTTTATACCTACAGGGTGGCACAAGCGGACGCTACTTGGAGGGCAGCTACCTGAATAAACATTCATGGTAGCAAACATTACTTTATTTTAATCTTCGATCAAAAATAAGGAGTTCGCGGCCTCCCCCGTAGATACCTAGAGCCTTACAAAAATGTCACTCAAAATTGGGTTCGTTTTGTTTTGACGCAGACAGTTTGCGCAGAGCCTGACAAGTTTTTTCCATACGGAACAAGAGATTGGTGGAGTCGAATTCATTTTATTTTATTTTGTAAGTAGGTAGGTACCTACCTGAGAATTATATACCTACCTACTCAGTTTATTTTCTATAAGGATTAATTAACAGAATTCAGGTAAAGATAACGAATCATTTATTGATGAAACTATAAATTGGTGTCTCAACAGTAGGTATTTATACAAAAGGGTCATTTCAGACATACAATAATTTAAACTTACAATACAATTTCAGGCAGGCACTCTAGATTAAAAAGAACTGGTTCCTGTCTGCGGCTTTGCACGAGTTTTTTTTACGGGAAAAAAATAAACGTTTTATAAATTCATACTTCTGGTAGGTAGGTAAGAACCTAGTCTTTCTTTTATTAGAGAGTCTACGCAAATGAAATTTTAGGGCGGGCCAACTAATTATTTTAAAAATCATCAACTAGTAATATTAAACTTATTTTTATGAAAAATATATTAATACATACTATAAATGAAAAAAAAAATTAGAAGAAATAGCCTCTCCATTTATCAATTTAGAACAAAATTAATATTTTAACATAGGCAAACCAAACAACAATATTTTATGCTGATTTCACAAGTATATGACTCACATCTCAATATACGGGTAAAAAATATATATAAACTTACTGAAAATAAGAAATTCCATCCTTTTTCAGCACTTTGGACGAGTGATTCTTGCATTTTTTGTACCCATGCTTTTTGTCTGAACGCTAAAATGACACTAGTTGAAAAGCTTTCCTAACATGTCAAAATGTATCTCTTTTGCTACTGAAGGTTGTGGCGTGCGCATTGTGAATCTAAGGGGGGCCGGCAAAGCCGGACATTTTTGATCGATGATTTTAATCTATGCTAAACTGCTACTACTACTAGTTTAATCTATGCTAAATTCTGATAAATTACTGGTCTTAAGCATACCTACTAAGGTAATAAAACCAAATGAAAATCCTGTATTTTTATAACACCAATCGGTAGAGTCAGTCATTACAATCAAATTCATGAAATAGAACCTACCTAAGTTGCCCGTTCGGTAAAATAATTACCTACAAAGTAATTGTTAGTAATGAGTAGGTAGGTACATAATAGTAAATACCTAGTGAAAACTTAAAAATAATTGAGTCAAAAAACTTTATATGTTCTATTAATTTCATTAAAAATTAAAACGAATAAATTAATAATTCAATAATTTACTAGAAATTTTCTAGGAACCTTTCAAATCTGCCACTGGGGTGCGTTCACAAACTACACTCGAGTGCGTTCGGAGTGCACCTAGGTCATTCATGACCTCAGGGTAAAACGCTCGGTTGCTGCTAACTGATGCGTTCCCTACCTCCGACGGTTGCAACTGATTACCGATCTAATTTGATCAACGAAAAACACTTTGCTATGACAGTTGTCTTATTTTCGGTATTTATTTTCCCAAATGCAGTTTTTTTTCAAATTTGGTTGTTAGAAAAAGTAAAAAATTTCTAGTTAAAGCTATATATATCAGCTAGTTAGGTTAGTAAGGTAGTACCCATAACTCCTTGGAGAACGAAGAAAATATTAGAAACCGCTAATATATTTGAATTTCGCGAATTAATATATTTAATCCTTATATTTTTAGATTTCCAGTCATGATTTCATTTCGATCAGCCCAACTAGTTCTGTACCTTTGGACAAGTTAAAATTTACACCAAACAACCGCACCCTGAGCCTCTGAACGAAGCCCTGGTAAACGTCACCTTCTGTTCTGCCAAAGTTAATACGAGTAAAATAGCAGAAATCAGCCATAAATGGTCACACTGAGATAGACATACCAATCGATGCATGTCTTTTTTGAGTTATATAACTTGACCGACTTCACATCAGTCAGTCAAGTTGAACGAACAAAAAAAATTATTTGGACCATAGACAAGTAGACGAAAAGACGTCATTCCTTCTTTAATCCTTGGTATTATGCTATCGCTCTCACTCACACACACACCCATCCATCTTCTTTCTTTCGTCCGCTAAAAAAATAATGTCTGGAATCTAGAATGATTTCCTCTCAAATTTGTGATTTTAATTTGTGAAACTATGGCGTTTCATCTGATTTGGTAAACTTCTGAACCGTAAAACTTTAGTGCACCAACCGTGTTATATTTTTAGTCAGTTAAATAGATCAGGCGCCATAAGTAAGGTAATTTGTCTCCCACTTACAATTTCAGTAGTCTACAAATTGCCGCGAACTATAGCAACGTACATATTTGGTATTCTGAAATTGGTGTGGTTGTCATTTAGTGAATAATTTTATAGAAAAGCGGTTATGCCCGAAGCATGCCATCGACGTCGCGCTCCAGGGGCTCCGGGCGCGGACCGGATGGCTCGCCGCGGACCCCCGTCATAGCGCCCATGTCGGAACGGCAGCAGCTGGCTCTTGTGATGCAAATTTCATCACAAGAGTCTGCTCCAGGTAAATACATTATGTACTCCTAAACACATGATTGTTTTTTGTTTTTAGCTTTGCAAAGAAGTTACCTGTTGTTACTACCCACATAAAATGTAGTCCAAAACTTAAAATGATCACATAATTATGCATTTATGAGCAAGTTATTGATGTTTGTTAGCAAATATGCTCCAACTCGATGTATTTCTTGATGCAGCTGTTCCGACCCCAGCTGCCGCAGAGAGGAAGAAGACGAGACAGCAACGTAATGGCCGAGGAGAAACCCCACTCCATGTCGCCTCCATTAGAGGTGATCATGATCAAGTTAAAAAGCTGCTTGATCAAGGTCAAGATCCGAACATACCAGACTTTGCTGGTAAGTGCTAAGTTATGAGTATTTACAGACGGTATTCAATTCTAACATGCCACTTTTTCAATGATACTTTTGATAAATTATAGCTTCACAGAAAAATAAAGCAATTATTGAGAAATTTGTACATAATAATAATCATAACTTTGGCGTACACACAAAGCTATTACTAATGCTTTTGTTTTTTTGCCACTTAACATTGGCTTGTTCTATCGCCTTCATATAAATGTCTGATACAGATAAACAGGTTGTCAAAAGAAAGGGTGGCACTGTTGTTGTATTGATATCAGTGTGCAGTAGACAATCAACAAGATTTGCAATTCTTAAATGTAGGTATTTCAAAAAACAACGAAAATGCTGGAAACAACATTTTTCGTCAACTATCTTCCATGGATGATTTTATGCTTTTCCACACAGATGAGTTTCAGTCCATAATTACAGAAACAAATATTTTACCTGTTTCTAATAGAGTGCCATATTAGTCCTCCAAAAGTATCTACTTTGGGAAATTCTAGGTACAGGTGTTAAGGCTAATTTTATTGATAACTAGCCTTAAAAATGTTTCACCCACAGTCGCATTCATTACGCATGATACATCTACTCAATGTCTATTTTTATTGATGTACCTCTCCTTCATACCTGTTGTATTTAGCATGAGTGTACTCGCTATTTATCATCTAGGATGTTTTTATCAATATTATATGTTGTGCACATCTATATCTAGATTTAATTTTGCTGACATTTAACATGGGTTTATTTTGCCTTTGGCTAAATATAAATCATTTCCAAAATGAAATTAGAATGTTAATTTATTTCACTGTTTCATGTAAAGTGTCAGTAATATTTGTAACCATTTATTAAGATTTAATTTGATTATTTAAGTTCTTCATTTAAAGTCTGAAATGAAGAGTATGTCTAAACATTGTTTAGACATACTTTTTTAACCAAGCTTTGTGACTTTGGAATAGGATGTTTTTTTTCAGGATTATCATGGAAATTTTATTTTGATGGTGGTCCTTAGCCACAATATCATTGCCTAGGATGGGCTTAGAGCCAAGTGAACTGACATGAAAAATATTAGCTTGCAGGTTGAATCAATGAAACACAATCCTTGGCCCCAATTTGTATCTTCATGCAATTTGTTCCAATTACTATTCATTGAGGGGCTGTACTTCATATAAATATTACTATGTGGCTCTATTGCTTCTCACAAGGGCCTTATGGCTTAGTTAGTTAGACTTTATTCTTTCTTTCATTCATGATTATTGATTATTCATCTTTTGTATTAATGAATACAAATAAAAGTATTTTATCGTGATCATCGTCCACCCTTCTCGATCCACTGCTAGGCATAGGCCTCTATGTTTATCCCATTTGCCTAGGTCCAGTGCTAATCTGGGCCAGGCGTAGCCTACGGTTTTGAGTATGTAATCGATCCATGGCGGTAGTGGATTCTCTATGATTTTTTTTATTCACTCTCGGCATGGTGGCTGAGTGGTCTGAGTCAGTGTTTTAGGCCACCTGTCGTCATTCCGTCTGGCCAAGTGTCCTGCCCAACTCCATTTGAGCCCCAAAATCTGCTCATTAACGTCTTTTTAACTTAAGTACGTTGGCGGATATCAGTTTCAGGAACTTGATCTAGCGATGTATGTAATGCTGAGCATGGTGCACTCCATGACTATGCGCAAAGCTGATCTTGTGCATAGTATCCTTAGGGAGCCACCATGTCTCAGCACCGTAAGTCACAGTTATCACAACACATTGATGCGTTTTTTCAGACATTGTGTTATGGTTATGAAAGTGGATTTAAATGTCTTCAAGTTTTCCAAAAGCTGCCTATCCTAGTTGTACTTTCTTGGTGACTTCTTTTAATTTGATACTCTCTGTCATAAGATAGAACATGGCCGTTGTCTTTGCCAAAAGATAGAATATGGCATATATACAGATTTTATCATACTTACATGCTCTAAAAAGAGAATGTGTGTGTGCTTGTTTTTCTCATATTCGTGTTAGGTATATAATTCTCTAGTCGATGAAATACCTGGGCAGTCAGCGCGGGAGCCACAATAACAAGCGGATATGGCAGGCAATTTAGGCATAATCTTTGAGTTACAAATTCTAGGATGGACTGCATTACACGAAGCATGCAGCTATGGATGGTATCAAGTGGTAGAACTACTTGTTAACAGCGGAGCCAATGTGAATGCAAAGGGATTGGATGACGACACTCCACTGCATGATGCAACCACATCAGGAAATCTCAAGATGGTTAAATTTCTTGTTGATAATGGAGCAGACCCTTTTGTGAAAAATACAAAGGGGAAAATGCCATCAGATTATGCTGCACCACCTATTTTCGAATACTTGGAATCTTTGACAAATGGTAAGCATACTTTTATTGCTTTTATTATGTACCAGCTTTCGCTTCTCTTATTTATGCAGATAGGTATTATGTTAGGAATTTATGAAATAGACACCCATTTTTAGGTAGACTATCTTGATCAAATTGATAAACAGTTCTTAAACATTCACTGGCTATTAAAATGTTGAAATCTAAGCCTATCGAATCAGCAACGTGGATCTATTTATTAATTTACAGTATTTCTTGTGATGCATGAGAGTGCTTTATAGTGACAACACTCACATGACACGTAAAGTACCTGCACGTAAGTACGGTACTTTACTTACTGTACCCAGTAGGCACATAATCAAGTCTGTGCATGGAAACTTCCCTCAGTGACAAACAATGATAAAATTATGTTATTAGTAAATGTTGCAACAGTGCAATTTATTGATCTGCAACTTTAGCAAAAAGGTTATGGTGCATTACAAACCTACATTACAACCAAATTTTGCTAACTATGTTTGAAACACTTTTTCTCTACTCGCTTTATAAGAAATTTTTCAAGTTTTTTGTGCTACTGAAAACCGTTGACGAATTAAATCGAAGCATATGGGCTCTTGTCCACACATGGTTTCTCGCTCTAAAAATCTACGGTTAATTCTGTTTGTAGGCGGTACGGATCTATGGTCTCAAAGGTACGGTTGTTGTGTGTATATAGATCACTGAGGGTGGAAGCTTGTTGACATACGACGCCGTAATCCGTCGATTTTTTCGGCGATAACCGTATGTGGGCAAAAGGCCGAACCCTTAGTTCAGCGTAGTTTTTATTTTCGTTAACATCAAAGTGCTTTCCTTACACGACTCTTGGCCACCTGTCATAAAATCCAAATTATTAACGTAAGTACTTAAGTAATACCAAAATACATAAGTTCTAATCTCTTTGACAAACGAGAGAGAACTTTGAATTAATTTGACCATGATTCGAAGAAGTAAAAAATTCTGAGAAAGTTAAGAATGCTTCTCTTGTTTTGAATTTTATACCTATTAGGTTGTAGATAGGTACTAGGTATCAAAAACACTCTAACTTTAAATAAAACAATAAATTACGTTAGGTAGGTACCTTATTTTCCCACTAATATTATAAATGCCAAAGTTTGGATGGATGGATAGATGTTTGTTAGCACAGAGATAGATTTTAGTCTGGAATAGAACATAAGCTACTTTTTATCTCGGAATTTCCACGAAAACGGGAACTACGTGGGTGAAACTGCGAGGCGCTGCTAGTCTTAGATAAAAGTTAAAAGAGGCCTATCTATTATACATATACCTACTTGCCTAAAAATAAATAACGTTCTAACTAGCTAGTGAATGTCTAATTACTTTTTGTATGGGAGATCCTACCTGAGATCACATTATTCGACTACCTATTCGGAACGTAGTGGTTATGCACAAACTGGAAACAGCCTTGTATGACAGAGTTTTTGGAATAATTTTGCTTGAAAAGTTTAAATTCTCTTATTATTATATAGGTACCCATCGGTTGTTGGAAATCGGTAGAAAATATTTCCAAGAGTAAAACAAGGTACCTAGCTTGTAGATAGGTATATCATTGAGACTTAAACTTGAAGGGGTATGATATGACCAGTTAAGTACGAGCCCACTGGTGGAAAGCAAATTTTTAAATGGCTGCAGATCGAGTTTGAGGTTCGGGCCACTTTTTCTAACATATTCGTCGATCATTTTTGATCTAGTTTCATCTGTTTTGGGTATTCCAGTGGTTCGGGGGACACCCTGTATAAAAATTCAATAAATTGTTTGCTACAAGAAAGTCGTGTTTATCAGTTTTTATCAAATCGATCAACGCGCGGCGATATCGTCCGTCGTCGCGGCCGCGCCGCGCGGCGGGGCGGGGCACTGGGGCAGGCGTGGGGCATCGTGCGCGGGCGATCTTGCTTGATTGATATGAAGTTCGTGCAGTTCAAGCGGCTGCGAAAAAAAATACCCAAGTGTTCGACTAGACACGTGACGTATGCAGATTGAACGCATGACGTACCATGACATTGACATATAAGACGTTTCGTTACACGCATTGAATGTCAAAACGTTCAGATAAAACAGGAATTTCATTTTTTTAATGTTTTAATTACTAGAGAGTACATTCATTCATTTTCAACATAATTAAAAGATAATTAATTATCCTAGGGTTAGGTTGTATTTTACTTCTGATCGAGTGGCGAGATACCTAGTTGATTAAGAGTCATATACCAAACAGATAAATTTACAATAAGGCAAACTTTTCATGGCTCACTCCACTCCCGATGACAAACGCTTGTTATTCCTATAGTTCCGTTTCAACCTTGACCCATTTACGATCACTGTAATGTATACCTACTATCTCACAAAAAGTAACAAAATACTCGTTAACCGGTTTTCGGTAAGGTTTACAACAAGTACGACCCTTGATTGATCTAGAATCAATGAAGAATCAAGAATACTTTATTTTTTTTATGTTGATGACATTTTTTGCGATTTCTGTATTTTTACAAGCCTATTAGTATGTGTGGAACAAATCTTAAAACCGAATTTTAGAACTGCATCCTCAACAGATTGAGCTTAATTTGGCACAATTATGTAAGTTCGTTGACAATGCAATGTCATGGTACCATCGATCGAGCTTAAAAAGACGTCGGAGACAGGAGGTGGCCGTAAGAACTGCTAAATGAATCGACTTAACCACGTCGAGTTAGGGTTCGTTGGACTTGTCTTCCCACTTTGGTGCTAAAAGATAATAAAAGCTTGTGTTTAAAACATTTTTAAATTTTATTTAGTACTCCTCCAGTACACCTGAGGTAACTAAATAAAATTTATTCTGTCTGTTAGTTTTTGATTAGTTTATGAAACAGGATCGACTAGCTGGCATCTAAAAGTTAGCGTGTAAGATGTAAAAATTTTCTAAATATGTAATTTTTTTGAATCAGTGGTTCCACTTCTTTAAAAATATTGAATTCTCTTAAAACCATTATCCGGTAGCTACATCGGTTAAGGTACCTTTACTGCCCCGTCCAAAAAATCCACCCTATATATTTCTGTGTTATATTTTTTCAGTGATTTAAAACCTTAAAATGTATTAAAATAACAATAATTATTATGCATATACCCTATTATTATTAAATGGATACGATAAAGCAAACTCTGGCCACCACAATAAGAACCTCAAAACAAGGGAATTAATCTATAGCTATTTTATATGGTTTCAATAAATTGTAAATACTAGTTTTTATTATTTTATTGTTATTTTCTTCGTTTATAATGATTTTTTTCATTGCCAGCAAAATGATAAATAACCCCGAAGTACTTATTCTCAAATTAACTTTCTTGATATTGAGTTATTATTGAGTTTTAAACACAACAAAGTACCAGCTGATTTGAGATCCTTTCTTCAATTAAATTTGTTAACAGTTACTAAACCGCGCGCTAGAGCGTCGGTCAATTTCGGAAAGAAATGGGTGACGCAAAAGCAGTGAGTGAGTTAGACGAACCATTTGGCACGCTTTTGGTCCCTTCTATATCTCAGACATTATCAATTTATCGAGGCTTGCTACTTTGCATGTCTTGTTAGATCCTTATATAGAGTACCAAATATTTCTCACTATAATCTTGAGTTATTTTATCGAGTCCGTAAATTGCAAATTTAAACAACCGACTGATCATCAAAAACCTGGACCACGTCTTTTAAATAATATCTAAATCTTCTAGTAAGTTGAAGTTGAAATTTGGCATGAAGGTGATCATCAACCTTTTTTTAAAGCGACGCTGGACCCGAGAGATGTTAAATATCTGGCGCAGCATATCAGCCAGCTAGCATTGCCACACAGAGCGGAACGATACAGCCAGCATCTTGGGGACGCTTCCAACTGATATTGATATGGATCAGTTGAGCTACCTATAGATTGTTTGTAACAGTCAGTAGTTAGCTCAATTGTTTCAATAGTAAATACTAGTTCTAATATGTTTTAAAATTTGATTGTAATTTTCTAAGTTAAAAAAGCCATTTATTGATTTTTATTACTCAAATCTACTTTTATACATTGGTATTTAGCTAATTTTTTTATAAGGTACCTATTTTTACGGGACCCATCTTATCTTTAACAAACCCGTTGACTTGCCTGTTATGTAATTTATCGATAATTATATGAAATCTGAAAAAATCCGAGGTGAATAAATTTTTAAAAGAACCGGTTCTAATATTGTTACTTAACGCTATTAATACAGACACAAAATTATAATCCCTAATTTCACGCACTGAAACGCACTAAGCAGTATAGCCCAAAAATATTGAATAGCATGGCGCCACTATAGCAAGCATCATTTTGTTGTATGCGTGTATTGCGTAGAACGTAGAACGCGGGCATGCGTAGAACGGAACGCTACGGGGCGTGTTGCTTGGCTAGTTGAAGACCGCGGCTGCGAATGGCCGCTTCTCGATAGCAACTTCGCGACGGTCTCGCGGACCGATTTAGCACAAAGTTTTATGTCGATTATTAAAGTGGATAAGCACGTAAAAAGCAACAAAATAGGGACCGACGACGTGAAATGTAAAGGAAGACGCTTTCGTACAAACAAGGGGAGTCGCTTTATGCAAGTTTTAGTCAAATTCCGTGTTAATGAAGACACACGCCGCACTCATTATTCTCGTTCGTCTGTGACCCCTGTTTTAAAACTCGTAATAAAATGACCTGACTGACGTGACAATGTGAATTTTATTGCAGGATTTGAAATATCTAAAGTTTCAAACTTCTGATAAAAGTTCATTAGTCAAATATATAACTGCTTTTGTGTTGTTACTCTTGTCGAAGACACTGGTAAGTGGATTAACGTATAATAGTAATAGTTTGTGACAGACACACGTACCTATCTATCCAACGTAGGTATCTATTCTTTGTACAGCTGATGGGTATCTTAATATTTTTGTGAAATTCGTTTTAGTTCTGCTATTTTTTCTATGATTACTGTCAAATAGTACATAGGTCATCATCTGTACTATTTACGAGAAACCAAGCACTCTGTTTCTAATAACTACTTGTACTCAACTTTAATTTAGATTAGATATCTACTACTAGGTGGTGTCCTAATGGATGTTATTAACCTTTCATACATAACCCATTAGTAAAATTAGTCACCAGTTGTGCTGAAACTGAACCCAAGTACACCAAAACTTTCCAAAACACCTTCTTGTCTTTGCTATTGGTATTTTAATAAGATTCCAAATACTATACCTACTAGAGCTGAGGTTACTTTGAATTAATAGAATTTTTTTTACAAGATAACCTCAACATTACCTGGTACCTACACAATACCTACTACACATTCTTCGTTTTCCTCCTTTAACTTACATATTATTCTTAAAGGGACTTAATTTAAAAAAAATGTATGATTAATATTATGTATGTATTATTAAACACTGTAGAACTTTGAATGTGCTTTATTTATGTACAAGTTACATACTTTGTTCACGATTCAGATATTCACGCTTTAATCCACCACAGCATTTTTATAAAGTTTGCAAATAAGCTCTAAGAGATTAATTGAAAGGGAGCTGCACAAATTGATTGTAACATAGCAAAATGATTCCTAAGTCTTTCTTGGAAATAAATTTCAGTAATCTACTTCCCCAAAAATAAAGCCACTAGATGGCGCTGTCTTAAACTTTATAATTTTATCATATTATTGTTTTATTTGTTGTTTTTACTTTGTTGACTGCAGCTACCTACTGAGTCAGTAACTACTTATCAACTAATAATCATAATTATCATATCACCTGAATCCCATTTGAAATAGTTTGTCTTACATTCTTTCATATGTACCTATATGTATATGTTCCTGTCTTCTCCTTGAATGCATTTGCTAGATAAATTGACAATTGAGTAATTAGGTAGGTACTGATTTATTATTTTGGAACTTACCAATTGACCAACAGATAACGCAAGAGCTACTCACTTTGTCCGGGAAAGTAATGACAGCATCAAGAAAGGAAATGCAAGTTCCTCCGAGTCCAGTACGAGGAGCACTATGGAGACCCTAGCGACGGCAGAACACTTTGATGGGAAAGACCCCATCGCACCGGAAAAGGGCAAGTGGCTGTGCTTGGCATGCACTGGATGGCTTTCACTGGGCGAGCTTGTCTAACATGCAATGTCCTTCAAGTTGAGAGTTCCTTTCTCTGTTCTTAATTAATATAAAAATTTATTATTTATAAACTAAAATGGTTTTAAAGAAAGGAACATCTAACTTAACTATTTTTATTTTCAATTTGTGTATCATTCTTTTTTATTTTCTCCCATTAATCATTAAAATAAGCAGCACAATAATTGTTAAAATAGGTAACACAACCCATCTTTAGGATAATTTGGACTAACACCACCCTAAAACTATACCATTGCTGTATTAGTAAACAATAGCGCTTTTGATTCCAGAAACGTCCCAGGTAAGTAGCGGCGTGGTCTCCTCAACCCAGGATGAAGCTACTAGCCACAAACGGCCTTTCTCAGAGGAGAACCAGGAGGTTGACCCTCTCGAAGATGACAGCAAGCGTCGCAAGAAGGAGGACAAGGAAGTCATGGGCAAGCCGGCGCCGCCACGGAATGGCCCTGGACGGTAATTAACCATTTTGATATGTACTAGAAATTGCTGGACAAATAAATACCTACTGCAAGTTAATGACTCAATTATCCTTGGTTCATTGTTTCATGCAGTGGGCAGTCAAGTGGTCATGCTGCAATAACGGAAATTTGTATTAATTCTTCATTGAGTAAACATGTTTTAATGTATAATTTCTTACGTGTTAGCGTGTTGACCGGCAGCAAGCCGCCCGGACCCGCGAGTAAGACCGGCGCCACGCCGCTCGGCAAAGCAGCCCTGGGCAGCAAGGGATCATCAGGGAAAGTGCAGTCTACAGGCAAAGGCTCAAAGGAAAAGTCCAACTCTCAGACCTCTCACTCTGTAAGTTAAATCACCTAAATTTTATATGATCAATGTTGGCTTGGCTTTTGAAGCCGTGTGTAAACAGTACTTAAACACATTTTAGGGCAAATCGTCGGACAGATCGAAGTCGCAAAGTAATAAGAATGACCGCAAGAGCCCGGTGGCGAGCCCTAAACCGCATCAGAGCAAGGACTCGAATGACAACGACGAGGACCAGAAGCCTACAGAAACGAACGGGCCTAAGGTCCCGCCGCTCAAGATAGTCATCCCCGGCGGTGCGGCCGGCGCGGCCAACCGGAATGAGCAGGAAGGTGAAGGTATGACATTTGTGTACAAGGTGATGGCAACTTGCAACTACGATTTATTTCGTTCAATCGTCGAGCTTTATCGCTCCACTGCCGTTTTCCCTTGTAAACTGATGCTACGTAATCGTTTCGGGTGAACAACCTATTCTATATTTAACTAGTACCAACACACGCGATTTGTTTGTATTAGGTATTTTTTCATACAAACATCGAAAGGCTAGGTCTTTTCTTAGTAATGTTATTACGGAGTAATCAATAGTCATGTTCCTACGCATTTGTTTACTTAGGCATTCTTGGCACTTCCTTTAGGGCGTCAAATAGCGCCGTTAAGGTGCAGAGTATGAAACTTCCCTCACTTATTCGTACCCTATGCAAGTAATAATTGTCATGCACAATATGTGCCTCTTATCGAATCAGATGAATCATACCACCAATATACAAAAGGTAGAAATGCCACAGACACATAATTTTTTATTTATTATTTGTAGAATACCTAGGCCGATTGCAAAACGGTGCAATTCGATAATTTTTCTATGCCGAATGCCTAAAAGTTTCGCTTAGTCATCTCGTCGAATTAAATTAATTACTTTTCAAAAATAAATATTCGGTTTGCAATCAATCGGCCTATCCATTCTATGAACGGGTTGATTCTACGATCCGGCGGGGACAAATGCAATAAGAAATCGATTAAAAAATACAATTACAAACTTTAATTTTAGGCTTCTAAATTTTAGCTGGTTAGGTACACGGTGTTGGTATCTGAATGATTTTTGATAATATTTTAATATTGTTCGATGTTTGATATGGTTCTTCAGGTCAACGACACAGTGGCAAGGGGCGAGGCAGCGCGGCGACCCTGCCCTACGTGATTCCTTGCACCACGGACAACGGTCAGACTTCGGATAGTTCCGACGGTAATGATGATAAAAGGGTTGGCGAAGGCGGCAAGGTAAATACACCAAAGGTATGTTGTACACACACGCCCTGTATAACATAACTTTTTAATTATGATTTCCTTATATTATTTCATATTTTTAGAAGTAACATGGTACCTAGATAGACTTGTAGGCTTTGTGTAGGCAATTTTATTATACTTTACATATCTTTGGTTCTGATTGGTTCATATATATTCTGAGTTTCATTAGATATTTTTTATATTATATAGTTTAAATTTACGTTGTATGATTTTGGGGAGTCCTAGCTTTATTTTGCACATTTTAATGTCTTTAAAAACTTGGTTATATTAAGAGGTCATAAACTACCTTCTAAGCACCAGCCAAAAGCTAAAAAACACGATTGACTATAAAGTTTTCATCACATAATTTAACATTGAACTTCTGCATTTCAATTATACGCAGCATACTTTCAATTTATTTATCCGATAATTCATCCATAACACATTTGAACAAGCTTCTTTTTAAGACAACTTAAAAACTGAAACCTATAAAAGTATGTCTTACACAGCTATGGGCTCCCATAGGCATTAGTTTGCTTATTTGTTATTTTTATTTTGATTATTATCCAGTAAATATGTTCAGTTTGTGGGTTTGTACTGAGATGGGGTCAATATGTTCCAGGCTGGGCAAAGGGTGCTGCGATCACACAAGACAGCTGATGATAAAGACAAGGAGAGGACGTCCCCACGCTTGCACAATGCTCTCAACTCTAACAAAAGCCCGCAACCGTTGGTAAAAATAACATTTTATCCTTGTTTTCGAATTGAATAATGTGTCTTTGTTAGGCATAGGATATGAATTTAGTAAATCATTATCATCATTTCTAGTACTCATGACACAAGCTCTGCTTAGTTTGGGACTAGATAATGCTGTGTGGATTTTCCAGCTTCCAGCATTATTTATTTATTATTTATAATAACTAAGTTCTGGACCTGGAAATACATATAGGCTACTTTTTATTCCGTGCACGATACCACGGGCAGTTATATTACTAAGCCTAGTTTTTCCAAAAGACCTCATACATTTCTCGTAACTCAATCCCTTTTGACATCAAAATAAAGATTCGTATCTAACGAAGTGCCCTGAAAATTTCATAAAACAATAAATATTTTATAACTTATAATTAATTTAAATTAGATAATTAATTAAATTTTTCATTCGGTTTTCAGGATAATGATCACGTGTCGACGTCGAAACATGATTCAGGTAATATAATTCAATTGGCATGCAGTTGGACCTTTAAAGTAACAGAGTAAAGTTTTTCTAACAAATACTAACAAAACGATCCCAAGGATCTAATCTGCCTTGAAGTCGGTTTATGGCGCTATAGGAATTTCTTAATTCAATAGCACTAAACTTCTGTACTCAGCGCCAGATAATTTGGCAATACAGGTCATTGGCCTATGTATCTCCTTCACTAGTTAAATAACGGGGCATCACTTAAAACTGCATGGTTTGGGGTTTTACAATTCTATCCAAAGTTATTATTACTACGCATTAAATTATAGACGTATATGGTAATTTGAATTAATCAACCTTCTGGATACTTGAATTCTCATGTTACACAATGTATATATTTTTTTCAGTGACGTTAATGTAATTTGATACTCTTAAAGTAAAGTAAAAAAGTATTTATTACAACAAAAGACAGGTAATTACATTAGGTGCACATCCTAACTAAGTATGTATAAATCAAGATAGGTATATCTGTAGAATTGAAAGAGAAAAAGACATTTAACACGTAAAAAATAAAAAGAAGACAAACTAATAATGTCATTTGCAGACAGTAGTATTGTATTTGTCTGTTGATTTCTTCACTTGGCTAAGCCTGTATCGAAGAACTCATGGGTGCGACTATTTAGAACCTATAGTTAACTTGTTACAGACAGTTTACTGTGAAAATAACAAAAATAAACCATTTTTTTTTTTAAATAATATAACATCAATTTTAAAGTACCTACCTAAAGTTAATTAAATTGAAAGTAAAAATAAATAAATAATAAAATAAGTAGTTAGTAGAATTTCTTCCGTTTTACGATAGTTTAATGTGCTCGGCCAATGTTTAGCCTCTTACTGTTAATTTGACAGTTTTTAGCTACATTAATAATTGTAAAGACGAATTTTCATAAAATTTCCTGTTCATTGAACGAGTTTGAAGTTTGTCGAGGGAGTGACGGCGGGATATGGCTTCAAAATCAGGGGAGGACAAGAATGTTTTGTGTACCGATAGGGCAGTTTTGAGTTTAAAAAGTAACTAATATTATTCAATAATTATTTAAAATATCACTATTTTAAAAATATTCTGGTATTCTTGAACATAAACATACGTGATATAATCATTGAAAACGTAAAAAGTCGGTAATTATTCCCGATTTCAAAATTTGTTTATGGCTTCCTAATACGCCTGTACCACGTTACTCTAGCGACACTAGTATCGTTTTAGGTTTATATTTCGAACATTGTTCGAATGGTTTGTATGGAAAGCCATAGAATAGCGATAAATTTCAAAGCATATTCCAATTTCGTGTAGGAGGATGTGAACGACCTGTATTGCCACCTTATTTAACACTAGTATAGCGGCTAATTTCAGGGCATTGTAGCGTTAACAAGCTAACCATTCAATCACCACGTCTTAAATGAAAACATCACGTGGTAAGTCGAAAAGTCTGTTACTTTATCGGCGTCGTAGTAACTGTTAGTTGTTTCTGATGTTTATTATAGCGAGTACCCCCGCTCCGTCTGTAGAATTGCATCCGCGGAAGCGTAAGATCAAGGCGTCGAAAGACCACCATCACCACCACCGGGAGATCAAGAGTGAGCCCCACGAGAGCAGCGCCCACAGCATCACGCACTCAAACCCTTACCAGATGTATCTTCACATACGTAAACAGGTAATGATTAAAGTACTTCTTCTCTTGACCCTGCCAAGTCGAGTAGACGACCGCCACCGAGAACCCTTTTCTCGAACCATTTCGAGGCAGTTTTTATCTATAAACATCTCGGTTAAAAATTAAACCTAGGGTCTGAAAGTTATTATGGTACTCTACATAGTTAACCGAATCCTTTAATGACTAGTTTCTAATCAATTTCGTTTAGGAAATATCAACCCTCAAAATGTTGCAATTTTTCCATCACTCACCTTGACCTATCATATAAAGTACCTAAGTACTTCAAATGAAAATTGCAACATAGGTAGAATTCACGTCTGACATAAATGGAAAATTCTAAAATTATATTTTTAGGGTTCCTTTGTCTAAAAAAAGAACATCTAATTTTATTTCTCGTTTTGAGGGACTTTTAGCATAGCTACAGACTTCGGATTTGGAATACATGTTCTATTTAGTGGTTCTATATTATTAAGAAAAAACCGGCCAAGTACAATTCGGACTCGCGCATGAAGGCTTCCGTAGCATTATCTATAAAAACGGCATGTCTGTTGTATGGGAGCCCCCCTTAAATATAGGGGATAAAGAAACCGCCTTTTAAAATTTTTGCATATATTTTCAGTCCCAGCATTTGATAGAAAGACTAAGAATAAAGTTAAAGTACGCCCTTCACAATGATAAATTTACTTTTCACCAGATCGACTGCCGACAGAAGCTGCTGTTCCCTGTAAAACCGAAGCCACCAAAGGATTTCAACAAGTACCTGATGAATCGTTGCACATACACTTTGCAAGGCAACGTAAATCCCGAGCCGGCGCTCGAGATACCGCCCAGTATGCCGTCGCAAATGGTATCAGAGTTCCGGGCACAGGAGAAAGAAAGGTACATTCCTGCGCTGCGTACTGACTGACTGCGACTAGAATGACGTCATCTCATGCTATCCCGCTTGTGTGTTAATCAGTGTCTTACGTCACGGGCGTCATTGCATCCTGAGTACCAAAGGGATTTAATGACGCCCAAGACGAAGACAGCTTTATACTTGAGGAGAATACTCTACTCTCAGGCTTTCTCCAAGCAAATATTTAAAGTTTGGTAACGTGTTCCGCTTTCTGAACAAAGTTAGTACGAATTTCAAAGATTTATTTAGAACGAAATTCGCACGCGTTTGGATGTTCCAAATTCAATCTCAGTATTTCCTCCCTTGGAAGTAATGAGTCTGATTTTGGAACTTTATAAAAGTATTCGTTTTAGAATCAGAAAGAGTTTAAGTTCCAAAATCAGACTCATTACTTCACTATTATTTTATAGACTAACATTTTAAAGTTTCAAATATGTATGGAAATGTTGACCAAGGAGACTCGCACTATGAGATCTCGTTCAATTTGTTTGAATTTGGTAAAATCGTCACCTTTTTCAGCCAATATAATCACTTTCTGTCGAGCTACGTTACTATTAAGTACGTTTTTGAGCATGGGTTATTTTTATCCCATGAGAACTGATTTATGGGATTTGCGTGTTCCCTGTCCGCACAATAGAGGCGCTGTACCAAAACCTATGGAATAAATAAGACGTCACGATAACGCCTCGATACTATCCTCAATAGGACTCCGGGATAAGGTCTAGCCTCACTCTAACCTCTATGTAAAATTTGACCTAATCGTGTTGGCATGATGTTACAAACATACATTCATCCATCTATAGTTAACTTAAAAATTCTCTGAGTCCTATTTTTATTTTACGTTATTTTTTGTTACCGTTTATCCATCTGTAACCCAAATACCTACCCTTGGGCGAAAAACGGCACTGAAATAAAGTTGTGAAATGTTCTGTTTTTAGGACGCGACTGCGTATTCAACATCTAGTCGAGAAGGAGAAACTTGTGCTGGCCGTCGAACAAGAGATACTGAGAGTGCACGGGCGCGCCGAACGCGCTGTGGCTAATCAGGTAACTAAACTTCAATTACCCAGGGGCAGAATTCTGCTTACCAATCGCTTCACTTTGACAATGGTCTAGTTACAGAATCGTCCATAGATGAAAGAAATATAGATAGTGCGTTAAAACTGTCACAGAACTTACTTAAGTATGCCAAATAACAGCTCAATAGGTTGAGGATAACTGCTCTAAAATTCAGTTGCCAGATGTCCCACACCTACATATAAACTAGCAGGGCAAATTAAATAAAACCTTTTAAAAATAGACTGAAAGATACACTTATTAACAGTACAAAACTATTTTTTTTCAGTCTCTGCCTTTCTCCGTATGCACAATGCTGCGAGACAACGAAGTGTACAACATCCTGGCACCGGAGCAAGAAGAGAAACGCAACGCGCAGCGCTCTCGCTGCAACGGACGACAGATCAACTCCTGGCTGCAGGAGGTTGACGATAAGTGGGAGAAGATCAAGGTAAATATCGGCCCTCGTGACTTATTTTATTCATAAGCTTCTGCCAGGGTCCTCGCACGCCTTTTGTGGGATAAAAATTGGCCTGTTTTTATGCCTGAAGCAAAAATAACTTTGTATTTGATCCATCTGACACGTATGTGCTGTTTTTAGATATTCAGCACCATAGCGAAGTCTCTCTTACCTATAACAGTATTTGTCTAGTTGAAAATGGTTGACTCTATCGGCGCGCGCCTCACTTGCCTCGTGACGGATCTAGTTTTATGTATGTGTAAGTAAATGGTTGTTCTTCTTTTCTTTGCAGGAAGGAATGCTTCGACGGCAGCACACGGAAGCACAAACCCTGCACGCAGTCCAAACTATGGGCTGGGAGTGGAAATTAAAGGAACTTGGCATTTGCGATTACAAGACATCGCCCAAAATTGATACCAAGCATGTACCCCAAATACATGTGTCGAATTTTGATTTGCCCGCTTGAATTTAAGTTCATGATGCCTGAGTTTCATGTCACGATAGTCACTGTGAATTTCACACTGGCTACTTGGTGTCAATCAGATCTCTGAATATAATGGGATTGACAGTACTCAAATCTTTGCTGCCAAATAATAAACCAGAGAACTAATTGACACCAACAATTATTACTAAAGTCTTCTTTCATCTAACGTTATAACATCGATTGGTAAAGAGAATCAAGCGGAGCTACTAAATTGGATTTATATCTCTAAATTCCTCAACTTTGTTGAGCCCTCTATCTTTCACAACTTGTGTCCCGGCCATGATGGGTCTACCATTTTAGTTCTAATTCGTATTGTTCTTTTGTCAGGTGGAATCACTTGGCCGGAAGCAAGTTGTATTGGTATCTTATTGATGCCAGATTTTAATCATGTCCCTTTATGAGTTTTTCAATTTGATTTCTCTTACCTTATGGCCCTGTACTTATAACATCAGACTAAGAAAATGAAGTGTGTTTATTTTAACTCCACAATAAGTTTGGAATTGGGCTCTATTTTGATAATTTAACGTTAAGATGGTTTGACCTCCCAATCTCAGGTTAAACCCATGTCATCCCTACTCCCAATAAGTTAAATTAAACATCTAAGTGAATACGTCTTTTTGTTTAAGACTATTCTATGACTTTTTATGGTATATTTATCTAGATCATATTTTATTATTATTTTGGACATACAAATCGTTACAATTTTATTATTATTTTGGACATACAATAAGTAACAAAATTAAGCATGATATTATAAATGAAAATTATGGTAATTTTCTGAAATTTCATCAAATTAATATTTTGTTGATGCAACATTAATAATTGTGGAAAGGTCGATTTTAGCACGTATTTATTTGAAACATTTGTTATTCTTTATAACTTTGACAAAACATTTTACACAATTAAATTAATTAATATTCCTGTATATTGCGTTTCCAGTTGGGCATCATCATCAGCCTGTCCTGTCCTCTGATAGGCAAAGGCCTCCCCAGTTGGGCATAACAAAGTTCTATTAATTATATCATTTTATTTTAATCATGCGATTTTTTCCAGTTTTTTGTTCATTGGTAAAATACAAGTGTATTATTATATATTTTATGACTTTTTAAATGTTTAAAGCGTAGATACAAATGAGGTGTATACAAAAATACTAACTAGCATGCACTTTCTGTATTCTGTAGTACAGTAGGTTTCTATTGTATTTGTGGTAAACTCTTGTACTTAAAAGAGCCACTTGCATTTTATAAATCTGAGCACTCGTTATACTGTATCAACTATAACTTTTACTGTTGTTACTCACTTCATAGTCTTTGGTGACCACTTGTTTTTTTCTATGCCTCTGCTTGGAGTAAAGTACTTAAACTTCAGAGGCAGAGATAAAATTCCTCATCTAATTGTTATTGTTTGACTTGCATTGCAAAGCTGTACTTATTATCAACACTGTACAACATTATATTGTCACATTCTTCATAGCTTGATTGTGTGTAGACAACTAGTACTGTATAAGTTCTGTTTAACTGTTAAATCGTAGTTGAATGTATGTAGATAAGTATATACCGTCTGAATAGCTCAGTTATTTAAAGCTGACGCGGTCTTTTTAAGGTTCCGTACCCAAAAGGTAAAACGCGGGACCCTATTACTAAGACTCCGCTGTCCATCTGTATGTCTGTCAAGCTGTATCTCAGGAACCGTGAATAGACAGTTGGGATTTTCACATGCTGATGATACAATAAAATAAATATTTAAGGGGGCTCCTATACAACAAACGTGATTTTTTGCTCGATTTTTGGCGACAGGTAGATGCTTGAAATATTCACAGAATATTTAGTTATATATTCACTTTAAAAATAAACAATTTAATTAAAATACATAAAATAAATATTTAAGGGGGGCTCCCATACAACAAACGCAATTTTTTTGGCATTTTTGTAGATAATGGTACGGAACCCTTCGTGCGCGAGTCCGACTCGCACTTGGCCGGTTTCTTTCTTTCATGAATGTGATGACGCGACGACTAGGCAAATCTGTTGGCACAGTATACGAAAAACAAAAGGTCGCGCCAACACTTCTCTATTACAGTTGTGATACCTGTAGTAGTGTTAGTAGTAACATTACAAACAAGCCCTTAGTGAATTATGAGTTCACATCTTTTTCTAAAATCTCAATACAAGGATTTATAGTTTAAGTTTGTCAGCGAACTCTCCTGTAAAGTGACCCACAAGTGTAATTGATTTATTAATGTGAATGTAATTTGCTCTTACTGTTTCAGGTTTTATTATTTTAATGTGTGCTGATTTAAGTTCTGATTTTAAGCAAAATAAAAGATCTCAATGTGCACTGGACTTTCATTCATATCCCTTTTAGGTTTAACCTGGTAGAAAACGAATTTACAATCAACACTTACCAATAGAAACACAATTATAACTAAGCAACATTTATTTGAACGTAAAATATCTAAATACATTTGTGTTATCTTTAGTCTAATTATCTAGTAGGTAAAGATTAAAATTCATCAAAAATTATTGCTTACAGTAGAGCTACAAACATAATCATAACAATTTAAAGCTCAAAATTATTGAAGTTAAAAGAAGAACCTACATAACATACTCCTTATGCTTCTCTTTTTATACTCGGTTCTAGATGTTTTTTTAGTAAACAGGGAGTTAAACCCAAGAAATAACTGTTGGTGGAAAATACACTGGTATCATCGTAGCAAATCACAGGAATTCGAAACCGTTTTTGGTTGTGACAGCATTCGTCATTTCAATTTTCTGTTATTTGTTTTATAATTATAACTCAAATTAGCACTTTCTCGCGTGTGTAATAATTATGGAAGTTTTTTTCTAAGTTGTTTTCTGTTATTGGTATCAGTTTTTATAAACATGTGTTTTCTAAATTCTTTGAATTTTTAAACAATTAGGTATGATAATGCAAGAACATGCAAAAAGTATTTGGAATAAAAAGTTCATCCCCTTGGGGTCCACCTTTTGGATGGACTCATGTTTCGTGGCACCCTGTATAGTAAAATAATATTTCCATAATTGAGACTGAGACACAAGATCCATAAAAGTTAAAGAACACCAATTTCCACATTTATAAAAAAGAAACTAATAATATTAAATAAATAATGCTGAACAATACCTAGAAAATGATCAGAAATAAACTAAAAAAAAGGAAAATTTAATAACTTAATTACCATAGGTTCCTAGTAAAGGGTATCAGTAGGTACAGTACCTGGAAAACAGATCCTATCCATTTCCTATATTAAATATCGGATTCTAGAACCGAGAATATAGTGCTACAAAGAAAGTCACAAGACTTAATATTATATTAAGTATAAATATTGCTAGACAATTCACAATAAGGATGATAACGATAAGGCAAACATAATCACAAAAGAGGTAGTTTTCTTACAAAGTAACGATGCCACATGAGACCGGTAAAGAACGAAAGTGCGTACCATGTCACAATATAAGACAAGTGCTCATTGCGCAAAGTGACTCTGGTTTGGTTCGGAATGGGCCATCCTTCTGGGGGGTCCGGGATACCTCTTGCATCCAACCAAACTGGCTTGCAGCCGAGATAAGCACTCATTTGTTCCAAGTCTCTGTAACATTCAGGTAATATTACGCTTATGGGTAATGTTTATGAGGAGAATTCCTTCTGAGACCATTCAATCATAAACAGCAAATACCTTGAGTGATATGGATGGATATCATTATAAAATCTTAAAACTTTATTATCACCCGCGATCTTTACATTATTATTTGCGAGCAAATTTGGTGAATATGAGAGTCATCAACCATAGAGTTGGTTTCCAAGGCTCTGGGTAAATAAAGGGAAATAATTTAAGTACCATAGGTTCCTAGTAAAGGGTATTCAGTACCTGGAAAACCAAGATCCTTTCTCTGGATTATTTTTAGGCATAAAAGGAGCTCTCTTTTCTGTTAACCTCACAAGGCCAACAAGCTCAACTTCCCTATCGATGTGCGAAGGTTCACGTTTTTCTTTAGGTCTCATGCTCTGGTGCACCCAGCCACGGTTCACTAGGATCACATCTCTGAAATAAATTAAATAGGTAATTAAAATACTGGACTATTTCACACATTTGAAGGGAAGAGAAAATCAATAACAGCTTATTTATTCATTGATAATAATAACAAGTGCTTATTTTGTAAGCCTTGAGAAATAAAGTTATTGACTCCAACTCTTTTTACTGCAGGAAATAATTTATGTTATGGTTGCAGGGACAGAAATTGATAAAAATGAATTTTCACTTTCACTTAACAATGCAAACATAGCTATTTCTCATATGCAAAATTTCATTAAAATGTCCTAGTTCCCAAAAGAATCAAAAAGTATGTTTGTATGGGAGCATAGAGGTTTGCCCTCACCTTATGTAAGTACAAGTTAACTAAAATGTTATAAACCCACCCTGTATCTGACAGCATAAAAGGTGTTACGACCAACCATCCCTGATTTTTCTTAGGGTCCGAAACCAATGAGCCAACTCTTGACATTCCAGAGGCTTCATCTATCAATGCCCTGGGCCCAATCAGGATCTCCTTCTCATGGAGGAACTTGCCTTTTATTTTTATAGGTTTGTATTCCATCTGTTCCAGTTCTGAAAAACTAAGGGTAATTTTGTTTAGATCTCTGGATAGGCACTGGACATTCTCAAAAGAAAATATGAATCGGGAGGATACTGCTGAATAACTAGTCTGCTTAAAAGAACAACTCACTCTGAAGGCATCTCAACAGCTGTGGAATTTGACTTTGACTGCAGTATATCGATGAGGTTAATTTTCCACTGGAGGCGTACCACTTGCCAGCAGCCTAAACCGAACGAAGTAACTGGAATAGCCTGTAAAATTTAAAAGTAAACATATGCAGGGTAAATAGGCCAGCAGGTTGGTAATCTAATATTTTTTTATGAAATGAATGAAGGTTATGCTCACCAAAAGAATCCATTTGAAAACCTCAGATGGTTCTTTTTCCTTTTTGGCCTGAAGTCTGTAGGTGTTGAATGCTTCTGCAGTAACTTTCCATCTTACTGGGTTTTGGAGTGTTCTTTTTGATGAGTTATTGAAGGAAGCCAATAAATTTCTTTGAATTTTGATTATGCTTCTAAGTAATGTGGACATGTTTCTCGTTCTCCTCTCCTCTGTAGCTATGCTTTATTCGTATTTTGCAGGCAGGCACCGTAATTAATTGACCACCCAGTTTTTACTTATGTTCCTTCCTGCGAAGTGCGAAGCTAAACCTAAAACGTAAGACACGGTAGTATTGTATACTCGTAGTCGTACTTTAGTAGTGCCTTATTATTAGTTATTATTATTACTCTAAGTTTAGTAGGTAGGTAGCTTCGATCAAAAATAAGGAGTTCGCGGGGCAAAGCCGGACATTTTTGATCGATGGTAGGTAGGTACTATACTTACAAATCTGTGGTAGTCGTAGATGGAGTATTTTACCTTTTACCTCCTTTATGCTCGTCTCGTAGT
Organism: Eupithecia exiguata; assembly: GCA_947086465.1. NCBI lineage: Eukaryota > Metazoa > Arthropoda > Insecta > Lepidoptera > Geometridae > Eupithecia > Eupithecia exiguata. The sequence continues at coordinate 9,240,521 of OX352226.1, forward strand.
TATTGTATTGTATACTCTTTGGTATAGGTACTCATTGAGCTAAACCAAAGAGAATGTAATGCTACGCCTCAGACTAACTTAGTCTGAGTGCTACGCTAACTAAGCTAAACCTAATACTCGGGATGGATGGATGCTTGTTATCGTTTTATCGGTTTTATTTCATGCCTCTTCCTTCATGCATTAAATTTTTTGGTTGTTTTTTGACCGATTAAAAATGTGCGACCAGCGGCGGGTGAATGATTTCATTCGAGTTATTCGACTACACAAATCTGCAAGCCGATTACACATCTAAGCAGTGCCACGTTAAGGTTAATATTAGCCTTAGTACGTTGTTATTAGCCTTAACGCGTTATTTTTGCTAATTCAACTTCTTTCTTTAGAATATTCATTTCACTCATACTTTCGGTGTCATGCATGAATGAATGAACAATCAAAGTGTCAATTGCCAAATTACTATACTGTCAAAGTACAAGTAGCATGAATTGTCAACTTCAATTAAATAGGGAGTTTCGTTTTTTTTTTTAAATTTAGGAATATGCGTAGATCGAGAATTTACCTAGATGAGTGGCATGCGTGGCCGCAAAAAGGGACAGAGTCGTAGATTGAGAATTTACCTAGATGAGTGGCATGCGTGGCCGCAAAAAGGGACAGAGTAATACGAAGTGGTGTTGCCGTACAATTTTGTTACCCTGACTTTAGGTTCGTAATTTCATGTCTGGTAGGTGGTATTTTAGTATCATACATCATTCATTAAATTAGAAACCTACGTATGCGGGAGTAGGTAAACTTTTAATTTAATGAGCATAGAAATAAAACAACGTTCAGGTATCAATGTTAGGTTTCGTTTAAATTTATTACCACCGCCACATAATACGAGCTAACGTGTAAGTACCTAGACATCATTTCACATACTAAAATAATGTAATTTTGAAAATAATATTATTGCTAGATAATCAATTCAAACACTTACCAAGCACAGACTTACAATAAAAATCGCACTTTGGAAATCACATTTCTTTTAAGTAATTAAATCTTACACTTAAGGTATTGCTAAGATAAGACAACCATTATACGAAATTCAAAAGCACTTTTAAATTATACTTCAGGTAAAATGTGCAGAGAAAACCAAATAAATTTTTTTACACCTAAAACACAATATTACTTACGTCCTAGCCTATGTATCCAAATATTTTATATTCTGTTTTATTTATTATGTAATAATGATGATGAATTGTGAGTGATGATTATGATTACTCTCCACGAATCATAGGATCACAAATCAATCAGTCTTTATTTCTATCGAAGAGCCTTAATCAATACACTTAATAAATAAAATTGTACATACACTAATTAAACGGTACATACCTACTTACTAATTAACACTGGTGGTTCTATTTATACTGCGTTGTATTTCTCTTACAAACTCAAAGTTTTCATGATTTTCCTCACGTACCTTTTTCGTAGTATATATCTTGCATGCCTGAAATAAAATATTGAAGCATTAATATGAAAATTATAAGTAGTACTATAGTAATAGTAAGTTATATTAGTAACACCAAATCCCAATACCATTTAAATATTTTCGATTAGTAGGTAGACTAAAACACAAAGTAGGTATGTAGTACCCATCATCGTAGCACTGATTCTTTTTATGTATTTATTTATTTTACTTACCAGTCTTGGAACAGCATAAGAGAACAGATACGTTCGCGTTTCTTTTTTGTTAACGATTTTCATGAAAATGTTTGAACAAATTAGGTACTAAATATTTTTGGGTTCCCAGTTTTTGCGACCCGTGGCTTCTATCCACAGCAAACGTAAATCATTGTTTTCGGGAAATCTGTAACAAACAAAAACATATTTTAAGAATGTATGTAGATGTAGGTATTCATGTCTCAATGCGCCACGACATTTGGGGAATTTTATTTTCGAGTGCAGGCAACCCTAAATTTTCGTAATGTTAGGTTATGTTTAATAGAATTATTTTAAAACATAGTTTTTGAGTCTTGTCTGTACGGAAATCTATGAAACTATAAATTTTGAACCTTTTTTGAAGTCAAACGAGCTTGTACTTACGATTGGAATGACAAACTCGGCACTTTTCGTTCACCGTCACTTTTACATCCAAAAACACTGCACCGCACCATCGTTGCTTCAGATTTATATCGCTCAGAGACGCAGGAATGCCCGCAGAGTCATTTTCACACATTTAATTAGCAGAAAGTATCATTAGGTCGAAAACAACAATACAATGAGATGTGCCCGGCATGTTTAAAAAACTGTTTTAAAAAACTGGCACACTGGATGAGACAGAGAAACTTTCATTCTATCTCATTTCTTCTCAGGCTACAAGCATATTTTTATCTCTCTCTTGTGTGAATGAAATGGGTATATGCAACACCTTTATTGCCTTATTTCACATGTTCCGTTCAAAATCTTACATCCAATCTTTTCAGATTTTATCGATTTTATTAGAAAATATTTTTTGTTTCCATTTTCAACTGAATTAATAAATGAGTTTTAAGCTTGCCTAGCCATAATTTACGTTATTTTAGTGTGATTCGAAAATTTAGAGCCCAAAAATAATGATTTGTTTTATCATTCAAGTCACGCATGACCAGTTTCGGAACGAATAGTTTTCAGCATAACCTAAAAATCATCATTCGTAATCGTAAACAAAACAACAATATCCCAATGTATTTTCTTTGCGATATCCATTCGGTGAAGAAGCAAAAAACAACATAACGAAGACAATGTGTAAGACGCTGGCGCCAACAAACTTGGGATTCTGCGGGACTTCTATCAATGGATTGACACTTTATTGTTTGTGCGAGCTACCAAAGCATCATATTCATTTTCATGCGGAATCCTTGCAAGCAGGATAGTGGCTCCTCAAGGGTGTACAAGCATAACAACAGAAGTCAAAGTAAGTGCATCAATAAACTTAGTAATACTGGTAGAGTGATCGCAGAACTTGAGCTCTGTGAAGTTGACTTCAACGCACACATGTTTATGAGGTAAAAAACACTAAGGTGATGAACAGGGTGCGTAGCTAATCAATTCAATTTGTTTTATTCAATTATTTATTGCATAAAATAATATGATAAAATAATGGAATGTCACAATGTATTTTACCCTATTTGGCTAACAAATACTTAATTTCCTGGCCACTACCAGTGGGTATCAAAAGCTAGTGGTTCCAAGGGAAGAGGATGGTCTTTTTACTCCTATTTGATTCAGAAAAAAATATTATCCGCCTTGTTTCAGATATGTCACAGCGATTTGAAAATAATCAGAATATGCGAGGACAGCGAAATGGGAGGGACAGCTCATCATGGGCCATAACCTCAACAGCCTATAATGACCCACTGCTGGACTCAGGCCTCCTTCCGATAAGCACCTTACAGGCTTTATCTCAGCATGCGGGTTGGGGATCGCAGTTCGGTGGTAGATTTCTGCAAGAAGAGCTGCTTCCCGCCCCCCGGTGTTTGTCCCTTGGTCGCCTCCTACAACACCCACAGGAAGAGTTGGGGTGGTGCAACTTCTAGGTCGGAACCACACAGTCCAGAGATCAAAAATTAATGTGATAATTGTACAACAACCTCACAAACTTTACCATATAGATTTATGTAAATTTTTTGCCATGTTACTATCGTGCACTGTTAGATTTTAATAAAGTTAAGATTTTGTAAATTTAGCATTATTACTGTAGTACCTGGTAAGCTCTTATCTATTTTGAAGAGCTAATCTCCCACAAAAAACTATTCTGAACATTATCTTTTACTGCTGAGTTCGAATATTTTATATTACTTACCTATCAAAAAGTAATTTCCTCCATTCTCATAGACCTCTTTCATTTCTCTTTTGATGTTTGAGTTATTATAGATGTATTAGTCCACATAAGCCGGAGGCCTATGTGTCACTAGGACACGCTGAATTACCGGACTGATGTGCACATAATGAAACACTTAAATAATTGTAAAATCAGTAAATAAAGGCTTTATTATTATTTATATAATTATTATTATAGATGTTACTGGTCATGGACCCGTCCTGGATATCTGGAAACCACACTGAGTATCCGGCAGTTAACATCAACAATCTAAAATGAAAATGTATTGTTCATCGTGGATTAAAATTAAGAACATTATTTCATTGTAACGAAATAACATACCAACTGACAGTTTAGGGAGTATAATTATACCCTTTCTACTTTTATATTGTGCAGATTGGGGCTTTTCGGTGGAAACTATAGCCACATGTGTGCTGTCTATAGCCTCTAGCACATTATCTACCCCATATTTGGCAAGGAAACCATCAGAAATTTCCTTCCGTTGTTCCTCTGTGCCTGGAAACATAATCCACTTGGGCAGTAATCTGAAATCATAAGATGATCTGTAGACAGGCCTTTGGTACTAATAGATACCCATTTAAAAAAAAATATATAAAATATCTATCTATATATGATATTATATAATGTATATCAGTTAACTAGTACCCTATCACAAGCTCTGCTTAGCTTGGGGCTAGATAATGTTGTGCAAATTGTTCAGCAATATTTATTTATTGTAAAAGGAATGTTATCTATCTTATCTGTAAATTACGGAATTTACAGAACCACTAATTCTATAAATAATATCACTAGATAATTTTACTATTATGAACCTAATCATCCTTGAGTTCTTTTTAGGGTTCCGTACCCAAAGGGTAAAAACGGGACCCTATTACTTAGGCTCCGCTGTCTTGTGTGTTTTTTGCCATTTTTCTAGATAATGGTACGGAACACTACGTGTGCGAGTTCGACTCGTACTTGACCGGTTTTATTTATGTTAGACACAAGTTAGTAAGTATTCGAATTACAGCATCAGCGAAATGCTTCAGCATTTTTGATATGGTTGACTGCGCTACACACAACCCCCCATTCTGGCCTGTTCCTCGCTGATAACTGCCATCAGCAATGAAACGAAGGCCAATTAGGACCTGTGAGGCATCATATTAAGGCAGATTTTAGTAAGTACCTACATACCTTGATATGTTTAGGAGTCTACACTCCTAAATACACACCCTTTACCTACCTAAAGTGGCAGTGATTTATTACCGAGTGGGACTTTAGAGACTACTAATATGTAAGAAAGTATTAGGGCAGGTAAATGTAGGTATTTTAGTATCTTTAGATAACTCACTTTAATATGAGGTCAATTTCGAGCTGCTCGGTAATGTACATTGCCATTGGTTTGTTTGCTCTAAAGAGAGAAACAAATTCAGCCTCTGGGAGCTCAAAAGGGTTGCTAGCGTCTCGCTCTACGCTCCAACCGCCTTCGATTGCTTCTGGCCCCACGCCGCCGTCGCCACATTTCAATGAGGACGTAATCCATTTCTACTGTAAAACGAACAATAACAATTGGTAATCTTGAAGGATTTAGTACCTACCTAGCTACCCATGGATGTATGTGGGTAAAATAAGCCTTGAGGTGCCCTCGCACTGCAACGGAACTGCGCGACATGACGCGGCCAGATAATCTTTGCATGAAATCCTTTGAGACTGATCGCACTACGCGTCAGCGGAACTGTGCGAGTCACAAAAGTAACTGGCGATGAATAAGAAGGTACCTTAGGTACCTAACTTGTTCCCTATTGTTGATTTCACAAATAAGGTAATTTGTTCGTGAAATGTCTTACCTCAAGAATGCAAGACGAGAGAGAGAAAGCTCAGTTCAAATTAAAATAAATGTCTCCTTTGTTGCACAAACTAGAAAAGTGCAACAAACAAATGAAATAGGTTTAGGTACTAACGCACTGTGCATGCAATTCTATGCAAAAGCAAAATGATAATTTTGAAACACAAGTAATCACATGTTTATCTACATGCGGCCATATTTGTATGTGCGCTAGTTTTATCTGCCTCCACGTCGACCCTGATAAATTTTTGTACCAATTTCCAAGAATTTAAGCGCCCTAACGCGTTATACGGTAACTACACGCGGTACAGCGCTAACTAAGCACATTATCTGCATATTAGCACCTTTTTGACAGTAATCTAACATAAACAGTGTTATATTGGGGGTTCATTCAGATAATTCGCTGCATTTCCAATGAAATAAACGCCAAAAAAAAGAAGTTGATGTTGATATCGAACCGAAATAACAACGTAAACGTGCTAATAATAACCTTAACGTGGTAATTAAGGACTGCTTAGTTGCGATTAGCGCTACGTAATCAGCTTGCTGATCTGAATGATTTGTGTAGCTCTAGTCAGAATGCAATTTTTTTTTGTTCGGTACTTTAATATCTTAGAGTAATATAATAAGGCACTAGAGGTGTTGTATATACCCGTTTCAGTCACTCAAGAGAGAGATAAAAATATGCTTGTAGCCTGAGAAGAAATGAGATAGAATGAAAGTTTCTCTGTCTCTACCAGTGTGCCAGTTTTTTCATTGTTTAGCTCTTATAAGAGCTAAACAAACATGCCGGGCACATCACATAGTATTTGTTGTTTTCGACCTAATGATACTTTCTGCTAATTAAATGTGTGAAAGTGACTCTGCGGGCGTTCCTGCGTCTCTCAACGATATAAATCTGAAGCAACGATGGTGCGGTGCAGTGTTTTTGGATGTAAAAGTGACGGTGAACGAAAAGTGCCGAGTTTGTCATTCCAATCGTAAGTACAAGCTCGTTTGACTTCAAAAAAGGTTTAAAATTTATAGTTTCATAGATTTCCGTACAGACAAGACTCAAAAACTATGTTTTAAAATAATTCTAATAAATATAACCTAAAATTACGAAAATTTAGGGTTGCCTGCACTCGAAAATAAACTTCCCCAAATGTCGTGGCGCATTGAGACATGAATACCTACATCTACATACATTCTTAAAATATGTTTTTGTTTGTTACAGATTTCCCGAAAACAATGATTTACGTTTGCTTTGGATAGAAGCCACGGGTCGAAAAAACTGGGAACCCAAAAATATTTAGTAATGGGTAAAGCCAAAATTTTGTTACACTTTTAGATTTTAATTTGCGTCTAATGATAAATAAAGAAATGTGTTGAGTAATATGACGAGTTTTTGTTTCCGATTGTAACATTGATGTATTTACTAGTTATGTAAGTATCAATTTCAAACGTATATGTTTATTTTGTTTATAAAAATTTAAAGACAAATTAACAACAACAAAAATTTTCATACAAAAAGAAATGTAATTTTTTGCTACCCAAATATGTCGAGTACCCTAGTGAAATTTCTATAGCATTTATACTTATTTTTCTGATTCATAATTTAGTGTGAGGTTACTGGAATGTCGATTTTATTACATAAACTTTAAGATTCAAAGAAAATGAGCATTTTTTTAGGTTTTATTGTGTTGTCTTTGATTCTCGCGCTTTTACGTTACCCTATTTACGTTAATAAATTTCTATAAAAAATTTGAACGAATCGTAGTAGTTATTAATTTTTTTACACTATTATCACTTATAGCATCTGTTGCTGTGAGAATTCTAGCCGTCAACCATTTTGTTTTGTTTGTCATAGAACAAATGAATCGGCGGCGTGTTTTCGTGATAAAAAACCATTGAACTTGTACCTGCGATTTACAAAGTAAGTTCAAGTTATTTTTCTACTTATTTATGTAAGATTAACGTTTGAGAACGTAAGATTTGTGCGAACACAGCCGCAGCTAACAATTCCTCGCCATTTTCTTATAAATTATAATTAACGCTGAAGACAGAAGCTTTTTATGTTACTTTTATGTTACTCTTACGTTACCCCTTTAAGAAGTTTATGTTACGTAACGTAAAAGCATTATAAAGGTAGGTGTATACTTTAAAGGTGAACTTTCGATCCAAGAGTCAGCGTCGGTGTAGGTGTCGCTGCGACAGTAACGCCGCGACGACGCCGACTCTGTTACAGTTAGGGATTGCATTATCTGGACAATTTTCTTATCCGGATAATATGGATTACATCATTCACAAATCCGGATAATTCGGATAATTTGGATAATTTGAATAAAGTTCAACTTTATTTCAACGAAAATTCAAAAATGACAAATTACAACTAAGTATTTACACGTATGTACATCAATTTCATAAAAATCTAATCAGCAAAGGTCCCGTGACCGCAAACTCGTCCAGTGTGGCCGTTCTAGCGACTTTGTCGCTAGAACTAGAGGATTTTATCAATGTTTAGCGGACAAAATTCCACATTTAGCGAGAAAAAAAGTTATAGTGACTTCTAGCGACTTTTAGGCGGGTCAATATGTCGCTACAAGGGCAACCGTGAACTCGTCATATATTAAAGCGTGATCGATTTTGGCACCTTATAAATCGCGAATTTTATCTTTTACCTTGTACTTATACTCATCATTCTAACGATTGATTTGCGGTCTTTCCCAGACCATGGGCCCAAGGCCAAACGCCGCTGATGTAGCTGCGGAGCGGGCACTTACTGATTGCTGTGCAAGATGTGAAGGCACTAGCAAGGGTATCTACATACGTGGCATCCCAAACTAAAGGCCGACCTATCTTTCAGGGAATCAGAGATACCGTCAGGTCTTTTACTATCATCTCGCATAGGCTACGTGGTTCAAAGGTAGCTACCACATTGACGCTGGTCCGAAAAATTATGTCATGATTAATTATCTGAACTTTATTGGTCATAAAAGTCTATAATAGTGCATATTTAGCTATTGAAAGGTAACCCTTTCATCAACATGTGCTAGTGTAGACTAGTATAGGGGCGGCATATGAGTAGATGTAGCTCTCCAACTAGACATTATGCCGCCCTTTATCAGCTAAGGTCTTCAACTGACATCCTCCAGCCATCTGCTAATAGTCTTTAACACATCGTCAGCCCACCTGGCAACAGGACGGTCTTTACGAGTTTAAAACAGCGTTGGTCTCCACTCCCCTTATACAAGTTTAAGACCAACTGTTGTCGGTTTTTCTTTGGCAGAGATGGCCCACTGCCACTCAGCTTACTAATTCTCTGAGTTATGTCACCAGCCTTGGTTCGGCTTTGGTGTGATTGGGTAGTTTTGTTTCGAATACGCATACGAATCCTAACCATCAGAAAAACTCCGAACATAACTGGCACTTTTCATAGCTTGCTAAACGACTTTGAACTACTGCACCAGTTGTACCCTGAGAACCTAACTCATATCCGTCAGTTGTAACGGGTAGAAGCACTAGTCCATAACTTTAGGAATGGATAACAAGAAGACTTGTGTGAGCCAAAGAGTTAAGACTTCTAACTCAAACGCTGACAAGCCCTCATAGTTTCACTTACTCTTGCAGCTGCTAGGAACTGCTGTAGAATTTTCTCCGGGGTGATGTATCTGGCTATGCAAGTCTTTGCCCAGGTGAATGCTACTTTGTTGCATTCATTCGGAGATTTCTGCTATGCGCTAGCTTACCTTCGCTCGCATCAAGTGCAAGTGCTAGCCGGGCTGTCAGACTTGATGTCATTTGTTGGTGTAGCGCTTTTGTGTGTACCAGTTCAGAGTGGCTGTTCAACCAATCTTCTCTGGAAAGTGGAAGAAGGCAGCTCCACAAAGTTCCAAACGCCTTGGGAGCATAAACACTACGAAAACGCATAGAACGACCTGAACAGGTAACCGTGGGAGGCGCGGCGTGTGGTGTGACACGAAAAAAGCCGAAGGTTATACCAAATAATATTATAATTCAAATTGAAACTTATTTACGATTAAATAAAATCGCGATTTAATTATTTCTTCCTTCAAAAAAAGATTTTGAACATTATCCAAATTATCCGAATTGTCCGGATTTGAAACGCCTAAATCCGGATAAAGAAAATTGAGAAATTATCCGGATAATTCGGATAAAACGGATTTTGGATAATCCAGATTGCAATCTCTAGTTACAGTGCATTATTTAAGTTAGGATTGAGTATACTACAGCTAAACAGAGATAAGTATAGATTATTAATCTATGCTTATCTCAATCCCACACTACTTATCCCTTCTCCCGAAGACTGCCGCATTTTATAAATTTATTTATTATTCAATGATTTTCTGCATATTTATTGCAGATGCCATTAACAGCAGCTGAGAAACAAAGAAAGTATAGAGAGAAATTAAAAAATGAAAATCCAGATAAATACAATGAAATGAAAAAAAAAAAGATTGCGAAAAGAGCTTTGAAACATTATAGAACAAAAAAAAAGTAAATATACAGAGACAGAAAAAGAAGAACAGCGTTTGAAATGGCAAGACGATAGAAAGAAGGCAAAAGAACTACAAAATAAGAATATTACTAAGAATAAAAACCAAAATGAGTTTTATTTTAACTAATAACAATAGCCTGCCATTTGCGTAATCTCATTAATGAGGGTTAAAGCGTGTGAATTCGCCGCTAAAGGCGCTGCTTTATAGTGACGTCATCAAAACGTCAAATTACATACATTTTTGTAAGCTACGCTCGTTTATTTCTAAAATAAATAAAGTGTTGTAAACGGTAGCCCTCATTGTGCATGCAGCCTTATAACACTTTTACGTTACTTTTACGATACGGTAACGTAAAAATATTAACGTTACTATTCTGTTACTTTTATGTTACTAGTGATAAAATTTTGGCTTTACCCTAATTTGTTCAACATTTTCATAAAAATCGTGAACAAAAAAGAAACGCGAACGCATCTGTTCTCTTATGCTGTTCCAAGACTGGTAAGTAAAATAAATAAATACATAAAAAGAATCAGTGCTACGATGATGGGTGAAGGACTGTTTGAGATTTGTATAGAAAAATTATACCTACTTTGTGTTTTAGTCTACCTACTAATCAAAATACTAAATCGAAAATATTTAAATGGTATTGGGATTTGGTGTTACTAATATAACTTACTATTACTATAGTACTATATATAATTTTCATATTAATGCTTCAATATTTTATTTAAGGCATGCAAGATATATACTACGGAAAAGGTACGTGAGGAAAATCATGAAAACTTTGAGTTTGTAAGAGAAATACAACGCAGTATAAATAAAACCACCAGTGTAAATTAGTAAGTAGGTATGTACCGTTTAATTAGTGTATGTACAATTTTATTTATCAAGTGTATGGGTATTGATTTAGGCTCTCTGATAGAAATAAAGACTGATTGATTTGTGATCCTATGATTTGTGGAGAGTAATCATAATCATCACACACAATGGTCATTATTGCATACCTAATAAATAAAACAGAATATAAAATATTTGGATACATAGGCTAGGACGTAGGTAATATTATGCTTAAGGTGTAAAAAAATTAATTTGGTTTTCTCTGCACATTTTACCTGAAGTATAATTTAAAAGTGCTTTTGAATTTCGTATAATGGTTGTCTTATCTTAGCAATACCTTATGTGTAAGATTTAATTACTTAAAAGAAATGTGATTTCCAAAGTGCGATTTTTATTGTAAGTCTGTGCTTGGTAAGTGTTTGAATTGATTATCTAGCAATAATATTATTCTAAGGTTTTTATTTATTATAGTACTCTGGGTAATTTCTAAGAAATTAATAAATCCCAAAAATTTACGATCTCGACGGGATTCGAACCCGCACCTTCCCCTTCAGCGCAGGGTTGCCACTAAGCTACGTGATCTTATCTAGTCGACCCGTAAATCTTTGGGAGTTCTTTCGGCACTTACGCCGTCAGCGCCACCTACAGAGGAAACAATGAAGTTATCCAATTCTGCTCAAAGACCAAATTTACATTTAGTTCTTTGACGAGAGGTTTTGCCGTTGCTTGATTCTAAGGTTTTTATTAAAATATTATTTTCAAAATTACATTATTTTAGTATGTGAAATGATGTCTACTTACACGTTAGCTCGTATTATGTGGCGGTGGTAATAAATTTAAACGAAACCTAACATTGATACCTGAACGTTGTTTTATTTCTATGCTCATTAAATTAAAAGTTTACCTACTCCCGCATACGTAGGTTCCTAATTTAATGAATGATGTATGATACTAAAATACCACCTACCTACCAGACATGAAATTACGAACCTAAAGTCAGGGTAACAAAATTGTACGGCAACACCACTTCGTATTACTCTGTCCCTTATTGCGGCCACGCATGCCACTCATCTAGGTAAATTCTCAATCTACGTTTAATATATAGCTAGAAAGTTATATTATCTGTGGAAGTTTTTACAAACGCCCTAGCAAAGAAGGATTTGGCATGGTCACAATTTTAAAAACTTTGGAGCTAAAAGCGGAACACTGATAGGTACAACAATGAGAGGTTTTCGTTTTACATTTTTAAAAAGAAAAAAATTAGTTCCATGTATCTCGATAGATGGCAGGGCTTCAACTGGGTTCCTACTTAGAGGAACAAGGCACTATGGTATGTTAATGTCACATGAAAGAAAACGTCAAAATGATAATCGGTCGATCGCTTAAAAGAACAAGGTACTAGAGGACTACCTCTAGTACCTTCTACCGGTGTGAATGAGATGGGTATATGCACTAGCAATTAGCATATACCCATCTCATTCACACCAGAGAGAGATAAAAATATGCTTGTAGCATGAGAAGAAATCAGATAGAATGAATGTTTCTCTGTCACAACACTCACAACCATCGTGCCAGTTTTTTCATTGTTTATGTCTAAACAATGAAAAAACTGGCAAACAAACTTGATTTTTCAAATGCTGCAAATAAACAAAGAAATGTCACTATGAAAGTGACAAGACAGTGAAGCAAACCCTTGAATTTTTATGGATCATTCGTTCTTGCCCTCGGCTTTGCTTGAGCAGGAAATTTTCTTGCAGAAAGCTATAGGTATTTATTTTACTAAATCCATTCATCTCACAAGGCTCAATCTCACACGCTAAGCGTCCAGAGCTTTACACGCTGCGCTGCTGGTGGCCTTTTCTGAGAGTCATAATAATACTAGGCTCACGCACCACCCTTCACTATGCTTGTACGTAACAACAAAGCAAAGCAACATTTGGTTGTGCCTTTCAGAGAGTAAATAAAACAAACAAATAAGTGCATTTTTTTTAATAGAGAAGTACTTTTAAAAGAAGGTTGGTAATTCATAGGTACATTATAGGTATTAGTTTTCTTAGTCCTACAAAGGCATTATTTATTTGACATCAGAAATAAATATAAACAAATACATTTCTTGTTTTTTATTTCTTCGTTGCCTATAATTACAGCTGAATATCAATTATTGTCCTTTTCCCGTTGGAGTATTCAAGCCTGTTGTTAAGCGTTCCAAGAAAGCTTATTTCGATGACTTGACCTCGGTATCCACCCTTGTTTTTATTACTGTATGGCCTGCAACAAAATAGCAAATATTTTACATGCAGATCACAGGAAGCTATAATGCCTGAGTGATACAAGTCATTTTTCAGATGCAGTAGGTGTGCTTGATTAACCACTAATTTGAGAAGCTCTAAAACGTTAAATCAAATCCTGACATTATGTTAATGTGCAGTGGCTTACAGCAGCGCAAACACAAAGTACTTTTTATCCCACTAATATTATAATGGTGAAGGTTTGGATTGATGGATGGATGTACGTTACTCTCTGCTCATATGAATAGATCTGTATGAAATTTGGCATAGCAATAGATTATAGTCCGGAATAACACATAGGCTGCTTTTTATCCTTTTACTTTTTTTAAATAAAGACACTAATAACTAAATAGACTTCTCTTTGAAATGAGGTAGATACTTAACTCAATTCTTACCTTTGTTAGAGCAGATAATTCATTTCAGCGAAAAAACGAATGGACGATTCTTCATATAGCAGAATACGTGAAATTGTCAATACTTTGTTAAAATTGGTTTTGCGACCTTTTTTTGGGCGAAGAAATTCTTCCTGTAGATTTGTGTTCTTTTATAACCATTTAGCAGAAAGATAACTTTATCGGGTAGAATATAACTTCACCAACAGCAAAAACCGGCGGCGCGGCGGCGGCGCAGCCAGAGAAAGAACATTCGATTCCAGAACTGACGAAGGACGGGAAACCACTAAAAACTTGAAGAAAATCTTGAATTTATTTTGGTTTCTCAAAAATAGGAAACGAATGTAGTGTTGCCACAGTCAAAATTAAAAAACTCCAAACCGAACTTAAATTTTGTCCGAAAATCGAAATATATGACTAAAAGATGTTTCGTAAAATATCCGGAAAACTGCAAAATGATATACTGCAAGCTGAAAATAGGAACAGTAATCACCTTTAAAACTAATATCACTAGGCATAAATAACGTATAAAATGTATAGTGTGTTTGTGACGCCTTCATTTATTTATATAATACAGGTTTACCAACAACATACCTACCTACATATTTTTTCATTTACTTAGGTATTAAAAACTGAAATAGGTCCTTTTCTGATATGCAAGTTACTTACCTACTTACAGGTAAACACGGCATTTTTAGGTATAACCTTCACAGATCTATTCGATTCTTTTTTCGAAACTTTATAAAAACAACAAATCATTCACGACTTGAGACGAAACTCGAGTGCCGCCACGCCGGCTCGGGTTACTGACCTTGCGCAGCTGTTTGGGACGACATGTTGTACTAAGATGGCGGAGATTTTTTGTGATTGTGTGACTCGTTATTCAGTAATAATCAGTGATCGGAAATTCGGGCGCTTATTTACCTAAAGTTGGTGTAAGACACAACATGGAGCAGTTAAAACCATCTTTCTCGGGAATACTTTCCCGTAAATTCCTGGGATTTCAGAATATTCTAAAATAATGATTTTTCACCGGAATCTTATTTATAGACGAAATATAAGACACTTTTATTCTGACGTGTTTTTCACTAAAGTCAATATTTCTGAAAAAAAAACATTTTTAATTATATTTATGATTTTATGCCAAAATCCTTTTTCTACACGAAATTTAAAACACTTATTCATACGCATTTATAATTTGTTTGATAATTGCGTAAGAATAATAGAAACAAATATTATAAAAAAATATATAGGTATATAATTGTCTGTTTTGTGAGATGAACCCAAACTTGTTTTATTCCAAATGGGAATTTTGGAATTTTCTAGAATGTATTTTCACTGAAATCTTATTTATAGACGAATTATAAGACACCTTTTTTGAACGCGTTTTTTTACAAAAATCGATTTTCGCGTCAGAATAAAAGTGTCTTATATTTCGTCTTTAAATAAGGTTCCGGTGAAAAAATCATTATTTTAGAATGTTCTGAAATCCCAGGAATTTACGGGAAAGTATTCCCGAGAAAGATGGTTTTAACTGCTCCATGTTCTGTCTTACACCAACTTTAGGTAAATAAGCGCCCGAATTTCCGATCACTGGTAATAATACATCTCATCTCATCTCATTCTCGTCATCGTCATTCAAAAATACATCTGATTAAAAGAGTACTTCATTTGAACAAAATAAAGCTCAAAACCAAAATATTTTTAATTGGGACTTATGTCCCCGTTTTTTACGATTTTTACGTACCATAACCGACGAGGACGGGACTTAATTATGTCCCCGTCATCGGTTTGATGTTAGAAGGTGAACTGATCACAAAATCTGCCAGTTTTAGCATTAAAAAAATGCGTAAATGGCAACACTCAGAAAAAGTTTGTTTTCCCTTCATTTGACATAGACATACCCTAATCGCCAGTTGACACACTGCCATCTATCGAGATATTTAGAACTAGCTTTTTTTTTTTAATACGAAACGAAAACCCCTCATTATCGATACCTTATTATAATAGGTACGAATTTCCAAAAGTCCGTTCGTAGCGGCTGCCTACGTCCTAAAAGGAAAATCAATGCAAAATTTCAGCTTCGTAGCTCTTGTAGTTTCAGAGATCTCTTGGAGAGTCACCCAATTTTTTTTATATAAAAATATTTACTATACCTACATTTTAGATTTAGAATAAAATAATAGGCTAGATATAATAATATGATTTTTTTAGAAGATTTTTATGACAATAAGTTCTCAACTAATTTTATTTTTTTTACCCAGCTTAATTTTGTATTATATAAACGTGTTCTTGAGTGGAGAATATGACTCGGCAAAAGTAATGTAAGATGCCCTCCAACCAACAAGGTAGGATGACGTTGACGATCTGCGAAGGACTGCAGACAGATGCTGGATGCGGGAAGCTGAAGACAAGACAAGGCGCTATATGGCGCTCATTAGGGGAACGCTATATCCAGCTGTGGACTATTAGAAACTGACGATGATGATGATTTTGTATTGTATGTTGTAGATACTTGATATTTTCGCCAGTACAAAATCGAAATTGTTAATCGCTTCGCTGATAATAATATAATAACGTACCTACCTAATAGTCCAGTCAAATTAGGGGTTTCACTTCGGAATGAGAGATAATAAGCTGTAAACTCGTACACACCTTCCTTTTTGTGTCCTAAAAGTTGTCTCAAAAGTCACATAAAACTCGTGTCTGCGCCGTAAGTTATTCAACGTCAAAAGTCACATTAGCATTTCGCAATTTCTCGGTTTCTATAGCTTCAATGATGTTAAAATCTACTATTAAATTGTAGAGCTAAAATTTGCGACACAATGAGTTAAAAACGGTTGGACGTATGATTTTTTTTTCATAACTACGTCCAACCGTTTTTGAGATAGAGGGCGGAGAGTCCGCATCGCTTCACATTATATGTATTTACACATTACATTTTTCCTATTCCTATCTCGCTAAAAATGGCAGAATATTATCCTATGTTCGAGTAAATAAATTATTTTCTACCTACTTACCTATGAGCTAAGCCTATGAGTATTAACTTTGTTCAAAATCCATGAATAAAGAAGCTGTTATTTTTAATTTTTTAAGTGCTAGATCTAGCACTTAAAAAATTAAAAATAACAGCTGCGCAACAGCAGGAAACATCACTATGGGTAATATCAATCCCATCTATGGGATTGATATTACCCATAGTGATGTTTCCAAAACAACACGTGCGAAGCCGCGGGGAGAAACGACTTAGGTTACGTACGTATCACACACAGAACTATATCTCGATATATTTCTGTGGTATCACACCTCCAAATCATCAAGAACACGTAGATATAATACCGTGCGGTATTGCCATGCACGAATAATTTAATACACATTTTTTTTCAGTTATCACAGTTGGCTGTGTTGGTTGGCGGAGCTAATACCTACCACATGTGGTTGCCGGCATAATTAAAACGGGTGTTTGATAAGTCGTGATAGTTTATCGTCGGTTTACTTCGGAAGGTTGCGATACTATATTATTTTTGAATTAGTGAATCGCGACAGTGATGGCGGATACCGGTGTAAATGTAAGTTAAAACATGTTTACACAGATTACAGAATCTGTATTATATAGGTACGCGTGTTAATTACACAGGACTGAGAAGGTATGGACTTATAAATATTATAATAATAGTATATGTTTTACTAGGGACTAAACCACCCCATTATAAACGAGGCTACTTATACTCCCGAGCGGCGTATAGCAAGGGAGGATGACAAGACCGAGTTATAATGGGTGGTTTTGGCTCGAAAAACGAAACTTCTAGTGTGAGAAAATAGAACAATCACAACTTACCTTCAGAAAATATTCCACACCAATTTCACTTCTCTATTTCACGAATTTGTCGTTAGTCTTTATACCAAATCAAAAAATCACGTGAAATATACGTGATTTTGACCGCAACAGATAGAGTCGTTCATCATCATCGTTCTGTGTGTATAGATAATAGTACGAAACCCTTCGTAGGCGAGTCTAACTCGCACTTGGCCGGTTTTATTATGTTTGCCTTTGCTTCTCAACAGTGGGCCGGTTGGCTAGTGCAGACCAACGATGTGAAGCAACTTTGGAAGAACCAGCCTACGTACCTCATTTCCCAGGCGGTTTACCTTTTAGCTGGAGTTCTCACCTTGATCCATGGTATGTTACTACGTTTTTACTTTGATCATCATCCTAGGCACATGCAAGTTATTTGTTGGTTATTATCATACTCCAGGTACTAAGCGTCAGAGCACTGTTTTAAGTTCACCTATAATAGGTACCTACCTTCTTTTTTACTTTACAATGGAGCGTAGCGTGCTTGGAGTAAAGAGGATCGATCGAATCCGGAACACCACGCTACGTTCCAAAACTGCAATTGCCGACGTTGGGTACAAGGCAGTCAGGCTCAAATGGGACTGGGCGGGTCACCTCGTCGCTCACACGCGGTGAGCCGCTTAAATCCAGAAAGGTGAGCTCGAATCGGCACACACTCGGTGCCTGATTACGGACGACCACGCCGAGGCAGGCCTAGGAGACGCTGGCGAAACGATATTGACGCATTCAGCGTAGATTGGTGGGATGTGGCTAGCGAACGCGACTCATGGAAAAGTTTGGGGGAGACCTTTGCCCAGCAGTGGGACAAAATTGGTTAAATAAAAAAAACTACTTTATACAAACCACCAAAGCACCACCCAAGGAAAGGAGATAAGTAGATTGGTTCTACATACTGTAAACTAGTACATGGCTTCACGGTTTTTAGGTACGCATTTATTAATATTCTACGTCCAGCCAACGCGTTGGTTTTATTATGAAAAACGCCGTGAATAATGCCGATATGTCAATATTTTCCTGGTTTTACTTCGTTATTCTACAATGAAAAAGCATTTTGCCTACATACCAGCACTTACGTAGGCAACAATCATCATTCATTATATACTTACTGATGTGCTAAGTAAGACAAAAGGTAAAATTAATTACCTCGTCCCTGTATTGCCTGCCCATGGGTTTCTGAGGAAAGTTCTATAATTGATAATTTTTTCATCTGTAGTAATTGCTAATAAATTTATGCAGAGAATGTGTTCTTTATTATATTAGGTCCCTATACTCCGATTTTTAATCCAAGATATTTTATGTGAACAAAGACATTTGTGTATGAACACTTAAAAAAATATTATAATAATAACAGAAAACAACAACGTAACAGCAAGGTTAAATCCCTAAAAACTAAAACACAAACTTCAAGAACCGTACTCCCCGTACCGGGAGTCGATAATGTGTGCTCCTGCTGCAATATTTGGATGAGCCGTTTCTCATGCCTCTCCGGAATCGAACCCTGATTCCCCGTTACCTGTGACGACCATCGAATAATAATAAGGCAGATATTTGAAAGATGCGTCGCCGGTACTGGACCACGCGATCGGCAAAAGTTATCCATCCAAATTTCGTTTTAATAATATTAATGTTATTTTCTTCTTGTAGCTTTGAGGAAAGGTGGGAGGTGGCCCTACTTCTGGTTAGGCACGGTTCTACATGGCATCTATGCAGACAACTTCTGGCACTTTGTCCTGCCCGAGTTCGACAACTTCTGGCATTCGCAGACTCCCATCATATTCTTAGGGGGCCGGTTGCCGCTACACATCTTATTTCTTTGTGAGTACATACTAAGTATAACTTCCTTTATGATAGATGTATTGTCTGTTCCTCTTACAGTACCTTACACGGATTCATCTTACATGATCTTACTAATGATGGAAATTCCTGAGAAAATGGATTGTTTGCAACATCATATTGCAAACAATCCATTTTAATAACTCTTTTTTTTTCAGGATACTTATTTCTTCGAACGAGAGGCTTCGTATAATTGTGTTAAAACTTCATTTTGGCTAAACATTCTACTAATATTGGAACTCTCTCGTTTCTGGAAGGAAGACCTTACATAGGTTCAAGATGTCATGTCACGTCATTTACTTTTTACAAACAAACTAATTTAGGCCGTGGCGCTCGTGGTCTCATTGTCAAATACCTAACTAATGTAACGAACACGATTTTTAAAACCTAAATACACTTAGATTCGACTCTTCCAAATCCGCCCATTAATTTCTTCTCTTGTTCTGGTGTTTTTAGGGTTCCGTACCTCAAAAGGAAAACAGGAATCCTTACAGGATCATCACTTTGTTGTCTGTCTGTCAGTATATCCATCTGTCAACCCTCTTTTCTCAAAAACGCGTGGTGGTATCGAGTTGAAATTCACACCATATCTTTCATATACTCAGGTTCGTAACCTTTTGGAACCGCGATATAAATCAAACTTCTTAGTCAACGCAATCAGAAGTTAGAGCCGTTTGTGCCCAATTTTTACCATAAGACCTTCGTTTAACCGCAATTACTGTGCATTTATAACAAGCTCCTCTTGTCTACATTTTAGTATTTCCGTATCGCACGTGTAGTGTAACCAGACCCTATCCCATTTTCAGATCCCGCATTCATGTACCACGCTGCCTACGCGGTATCAAAACTCAATCTTCCTCGTTACGCCGAGGCATTCGCTGTAGCTCTGACGGTGGTCCTCATAGACCTGCCATACGACATCGTAGCCGTGAAGTTCGTGCATTGGACCTGGCACGACACTGACCCCAATATCTACGACCGTCATTACTGGGTCCCCTGGAACTCATACTACTTCCACAGCTCTTTCACCGCGAGTTTTTTCTTTATCTTCACTGCTACTCGGGGATGGTTCGCGCCTAAGGTTGCTCAGTGGGAATCGGCTGGGTAAGAACTTTAACTGCCTAGGTATACTTATTTGAATTAGGTACCATTCTTTGGTCTAAAATACTAAATGATATCAGATATTTTCGACGACGACGATTCTTTTTTGATGGCAATATGGTCTGGTTAAACACAATTATGCCAGTGTCAAGTAATGGAAAATAAATTTAATTATCTGAGTTATCTTATTTTGGAGATTGTTTGATTGTTTCGCCAGAGCTCAGTTCGCTATCTAGCAGGGTGTACCGCTTGCAGGTCAGGTTTGCTTGAGAGACGAGATGCTGAAGTCCGCATACACCTCCAGATATTTACAAGTGATCTTGACACCGGCAGAGAAGAAACTAGCAGGGTGTACCACGTGCAGGTTAGGTGGCTTTGGAGACGTAATGTTGGAGTCCCCCTTACACCCCCGGATTTTTTTTTTCCATTACTTGACACTGGCAGAAAAGTGTCCAGCCAGATACATATTGCCATTAACAAAGAATCATCACCATCAACGATAATGTCTGTCATATTAAATTTGTCAGTAGTAAATAACCTGATGAACATGGCCTTAGCTGAATGTCATTCGGGATTCGATGCGCGAAAAACCAGTATGTCTATCCCGAAACGAACCAGCTTTATTAACTATAATAATTCTTATCAGTTAAGATACTTCTTTTGTAACAATGATACTTCTTTATTAACTATAAAACTTCTTATTTTCCACTAACAGCTGCCCGCAGCTTCGCTTCTGCTTTTTAGGTAGCATATGTCCGTTCTCGGTGTACCACTAACCTCCCTGCCAAATTTCAATAAGATCCCTTCACTCATTTAGGTGTGAAAAGGTAAACGACAGACGGACAGAGTTACTTTCGAATATATAATAGTATTAGCACAGTTTAAATTATGCATATTTATTTATTACAGGCACAACAAACAACTATATTTTTAACTTAAGTATAAGTATTACATAACAAATTTATTATAAATATAGCCCACTACGTTGTACACAAATATGATTAAAAGCTTATCGCTATAGGTTGCTGACTGTTTACATTTAAGATGTGATTTATATATCTGCTGACATTATATTTAATTTTTAATTTAATTTACACAAGATAAAAGTTAATTTTAAAAGATAAATACTAAAACAAATTTACAACAATAAAACAGTAATTAAAACAAAAAGAAATAAGAGTAAATAAAATTAGGGACATAACTTTTTCATGACCTGAGATTTAAACTTTCCTGTACTGTTAGCGAATATGTCAATGTCTATAAAATTTACATTGTAGGACTCTATCATACGGCGAATAGGTAGGCTGTGGTATTAGTATGGAGAGAATATACTTCTTTGCCTAATAGTTGATCGATCTTAATTGGCAGAAAGCTGGTGGAATGGAAGTCCCTGGCGATAGCAACCCTGCTCGGCATGCCTGGAGGTGTGCTTCTCTTCGTGCCCATTTACCATCCTCTTCACGACACCTACAAGATCCACACGGAAGTCACCTTCTTCATGCTTTTCGCCATCTACGCTGCCTTCACCATCAACGGGCTTTTAAGTGACCGAGAGAAGACTAAGGAAAAGTTAGTGCATCCTGTTGATTTTAATAGTCGATAAAACTCCGTTCGGCCACAATCTCACCTGATGGAAACATCATAATTATAGATCTGGGGCCCTAGTACGACTGATGCCTTAGTTAGAGTTTATACAAAAAACATTCTATAAACGTAACCATGCAATCGTGTCATCCTATGATAAATACACGTCTGCATGTCATGTTTTACGAGGAGACTGAATGCTATCACCGCGAGCAAGATCTGAAGCAAAGCCAGAATCGTGTTGTAAACACTGTACCTATCAATTCCCAAGGCAGAAAATATACAGATATAGGCACCAGCAGGCGCAGTACTCATTCGTTTTAGGGAAATCGCTGGCTAGCATCAACAGGCGCCTTGTTTTACGAGTGAAATGTTCTGATATTATTACTTGTACAATAGGGTATCCCAAGGTACTTAAAACGGAGGCGATTTGTAAATGAAGCTCTCTTGTCATTTTCTTACCTCTTTTTATGAACTCATCTTTCCAGATTACTGCGGTGAACTTGACGATGATGTAGCGATTATTGCCATAGGCCATCGTGTTGACCCAAATCTACGATCTGAGAAGTCTTAAATTCAATGCAATCAGTTATTTACATTAAAATATGCGTTTTGAAAAATCTCACGTGAGTTTATTGAGAGGGGGTCGATTCAAATCTCACGACATCTGACCAAGTGGGGGGTCCAAAAATTGCCAAAATCACCTCACGTAATTAATGGATGCCCCCTTTCTTGTATCCATACTCTTTCTTACTTTTTCACCAAAAGATTTTCCATCGAAAGATAAAGAAAAGTAAAAGTAAATGTTTCCGCGTTGTCAGCTACCTACTTTTAGTTAGTACTTTTGTTTCGGTTTTTTTGGGGGTGCTTCGTAAAAAAGCGCCCCTAGTACGAAGACTCGCTACGCCGCCACTATGATTAAGTAGGCCAATGTATTGAATTGGGTAAGAGGCACTTCGTTGGAGGTAAGCCCCAATGAAAAAATAGAACCCCACATTAGGCCACGGATAGTTTTGGCTATATTCCTGTAATTTATCTAATTCCCATACTTTTCGTCGATTTAAAAATAATTTACGAAAAGATGGCAAAATGTCGCGCTAGTAATGGAAGAAGACATGTAAATAATTAGACAGGTGTTTTTTTATGGGAGAACAGAATTCGTTTGAATAGGTTAATCAGGTTATAATGCTGATAACCTCTACGATGCCTCGACCAGACACCTGTCTCAATATCAATACACAAAATGATAAGCGGATAATATCTTCTATTCTAGATAACATTAGCAACAATGTCAGATATACCTACATAAAAATATTCATCACAGTCATTATCCAAATGGAAAATATGATGTCCTCAAACACAACTACCAGTACCTAAGGCTTACTAGCTTCTTGCCTGAATGTACGCAATTGCGTCTACTAGATATATAATTAAATGGATAAAAAGAGGAAGTTCGCGGTGCTCCCAAACAGGCCACCGCATCAGTTATTCTAAATTCACTTCGTTGCTGTCTCGTATAGGTGTACTCAAAAAATTTAATACATCTACCTTTCTAGAATAATGGTAGAGTAAGTTTGACCACATAAATGACACGGAATTATAATGAAATCTACGTGGTTAAGTATGTATAATTTATATTATCATTTTATTTTGACATTTTTAACCTAAGCTAAGTAATTACTGTGATATAATATGTTATTTAATTGTGCTTTGAATTGTATTATTTTAGTTCTGTAATTTATTATCTTAATATTTTTATGTTATGTACCAAATTCCGACACAATTGTTATTGTTTGCAAATCAATAAATGAAATGAAATGAAACTCGCTAGCCGTTGATAATGGGGATGAAATTGGTTAGGTCAAAATTACTTGCACGAGAAGTGTGCGGACGACAATACGGCGACGGCGGCGCGGTCCATGTCACCCATCCCTCGAGTACTCAACGCACTCAACGCTCTCCTAGACGACAGCCCCGATTTTGACTTGTTCGCCGACAGGTGGACTAAATTATTGAGAGAGTGTTTTTTGTTTTGTGAACGTCATAATTAATTTGTGTGTTAAAATGTTTTAGTGACATCTTTCATGTGATTTATGTGTAACTGTCTTTATTTTAATTAATGTAATTGGTGTCATTTACCGTATTAATTAAATAAATAAATAAATAATAATTTTGCTACTTTTCCGTCACCAATCTCAAAATGGGACGAATCCGGAACGTTTTATGAGAGACTAGGGAGTGCACTATTAATAAGCCCTGCGTATGCTCGCCCGTGGAGACAGCATACACCTAGCATATGCCTAGAATCATAATTATCATCGTGGTTAAGAACACTATAACCCACTTTTAATTCCAGACCAACAACAATCGACTACGTGCTAATGCTACAACTGGCGCTCCACTACATCATATACTGGACCTTTGTGGTCTGGTTCAACCCGCAAGACGAGATGTCGGTGGGTCTGCACGAGCCGGTCGGGCCTTGCGGTGAAATAACTACGCTGACTACGCCTTTCGGACAGGTAGTAGCACTTCAATGTTTTAATTTTTTATTTTAGCGAGTTTTCAACCTATGGCAGGAAATTGTATGATGGCGAATAGACCGAAACTTACAAAATTAATAAAGATGCTAAGTGATGTATATGAATGAAAAATGTATTTTTGAGGACATTAATTAAACTTAAATATAAAGTATTTGGGTATGTTGTTAACCAAAATAATAGTAGAGCAAAAAGCCAACATGTTACTTACTTTAATAGTTCAGGGCTAGATAATGTTGTGTGAACTATCTAGGATATTTAATTATCCACTTATTTTTATTGTATCATTGCGAATACTTCCAGACTCTGCCGAAATCAAAATACTTCTGCCCTTCGAAGTACAACGAAGATTACTTCGACTTTCATTGTACCAGTAAGAAACCTCAGAATGGGGACAACTGGTACACCATCTGTGGTACACCTTTTGAGTGAGTATCTATAGAAATATGTACAATATAGGTACTCGTTTCTGGAATTCTAGATACTTTATGCCCACAAAAACATTTATGAATATAACAGAAAACAACTAAAACAAAAAACACAATCTGCAACCCCGCACAATTCACTTACATCCGTATGTGAATTGGGTTACGTTGAAACTAACTATTTTTTTCCGTTATCTTTTTCGAAAAAGTTTCGAAAAAAATTAATATTATGGGATACAAGGCCAATCCAGATTGTTTCAAAAGGTAAAAAAAAACTATTTCAAAAATCAGATATATGACCCCTGCATTATTTCTATTTTTTTTTTAATTCAAAGGGACATTCGCCACAACAAAACAAACCGCAAGTCTTTATCACGAACCTCTTAATAATAATATCACGAAGTAAAATATGGTAGATAAAATCTTTTTTTGGTAGATCCAATCGTTTTTTACTAGTTCGATGATAGTTTTTGAATGATTTTGAGTGATTTGTTGCTTTGTTGCACTTTGAAATGACAGCAGCAGTCGCGTTTGCGCCATTAATGTTATAAAAGTAAGTAGATAGAGCACCTCGAACATAGCTTGGTCACAGAAATGCCTTCAATTAGTACTTCAAGAAAAATGCATGGGAAAACATTTCACTGGGCACTTGCACCGAATTTAAGTATTTCCTTTGCGTCCTATGAGCGTACCAAGTTTTACCCAAACTTGTCAATCATAGAGGCAAACGGCAAAACACGCTCACTCAACAATTCTCTAGATTTCAAAGATAAAAACGAATCTATGTATGTGTGAGTTGACAAACACAATTACAACTTCAGTACTTTCACGCATAGCACTAATACGAATAGGAAAATGCATTTATCGCATTTTTTTGGCTACACTTCGTTTTTGCCTACTACCATTCTAAGCCTTTTTTGTAGAAGACATCAATGGTTCTCGATTACTTTTATCGAATGTTTTTTGAATAAGCTCCGACTAAGGCCTCAGCTATCGTTTCCACATCTATTAAAACAGTCGAACTGACTAAAGACTGTTGCGAACAATCTACATTTAACCCAACTGATTTATATTCCTTGTTGATTTTTTGAGTTGAGCAATGGGAACCAAAATAAGTTTGATAAAGAATTACCCGGGCCCCATTGCGCAATTTGCTCAACTGAGTTGCGCAATTGAGTTGCACAAAAGGGACCTCACGATTATTTTCTATAGAAAGTACACTTCTTTTGAAAATACTTAATGATAATAGGTTTCGCAGATTTTCTATCCAGCCACTGAGCTCTGTACATTTTTTTCTTTTACTGATTTCTTTTGTTAGGATTTATAAGACTGCTTTCAAAGATTTTTCATAGAAAGCTGTTGGCGGCTATTGTAGATTTTTTCTTTTTTTCTCCACTTATATTATAATGAGGAAAGGTTTGTTTATTTGTTTGAATTGAATAAGCTCCGAAACTACGGACCGATTAGAAAAATTCTTTCATCAGTTATCTATAACACAAGCTCTGTTAAGTCTGGGGCAGATGTTGTCCGAATTGTCCCGCAATTTTTATTATTTATACGTTATTATTATATCTTACGAGAACGAGCACGTGTGCCGCGTAGCACGAGCTTCATCTCGTAGCCCATGCTACGAGGTAACAGCTACGGCGCGTAGCACGAGCTACATCTCGTAGCCCATGCTACGAGGTAACAGCTACGGCGCGTAGCACGAGCTACATCTCGTAGCCCATGCTACACGGTAACAGCAATGCCACGTAGCACGAGCTACATCTCGTAGCCCATGCTACGAGGTAACAGCTACGCCACTTAGCACGAGCTACATCTCGTAGCCCATGCTACGAGCTAACAGCTACGCCACTAAGTACGAGCTACATCTCGTAACCCATGCTACGAGGTAACAGCTACGGCGGGCGCGTAGTACGAGCTACATCTCGTAGCCCATGCTACGAGGTAACAGCTACGGCGCGTAGCACGAACTACATCTCGTAGCCCACGCTACGAGGTAACAGCTACAGCGCGTAGCACGAGCTACGTCTCGTAGCCCATGCTACGTGGTATCTACGGCGACGCGTACCACGAACTACATCGTGGAATTTGCTGAATGCAAATAGCATGTGTTGTGCTGGTTTCGTAGTAGTTTCTTAATAAATTATCATAATCACTATGCAGTCCACTGCTACAATAGGCCACCCAAGTTAACCAAGTTTGATCTTCAGCTTGTCGCATTCAGCATCTGCTGCCAGTAGTTCCCAGAAAGTCACCCACTTTGTATCATTTACTAAATCATTGGTTTCATATATTTCAGGAACCGAGCTGAATACATCGCCGTGATCTCTACCGTCCTAATCCTGGCAGCGTCTGTGTTCTACGGACTGTACTTTAAAACATACCAGACAAGCTTACCTGCTAAGTCTACAAAAAAACTGAAAACTAAATAAATGGTCGAAAGTTCCGCAAAAGAAAATGTATGTCAAAAAGCCTTCTTGCTAAATCAATTTATTTATTTATATCGGATTGCCATCAGCTTAACTAATTACAATAGAACTTAAAATAGATACAGAAAGCTAATAATAGGCTTCGCTAATCGAAAAACTACATATTTAAGATTGTTCTAGTTGCATTACTAAGGAATTTAATTTAATGAATAATTATGTTTTGTTATTTAATAAATGATTTTCTGGACGATTCGTTTTTAAGGTTTCTTTTGAGTACGATACCTAGATGGACACGCTCTGTCTATCCATTCCCCCCCCCCCCCCCCCTATAAGCTATTAACTTGAAATTTAAAACATCAATAAATAACGTGGAACAGTACATTATTGTGATGACGAAATTTTAAAAGCGACCTACATGATCCATTTAAAGGTATCTGTTTATTTCAAAACAGTTTTTGAAAGTTTTCCCTCCACTGGCCACTTGGCCCTTAAAGGAGCATGTTTATCCAGAGTGCAGACGGGCTTAGACCATCTATTGCTCCTAAAATATTTCTTCCAGGAGTAATACATGTCCATATGTACCTGTTTTAAGTACTCATAATTATCTCCTTGGTATAGACGGCTTGGTATTGTCGACGCGACTGTTGAAAACTACCAAGGGTGTTTAGATAATGTAGTAGAAATACATGGCCATGCATTATTGGAGAAATATTTTAGGAGCAATAGATGGATTTACCGGTGCAGACCTATTGTCATGTAACTTTAGTAGTCAGGTTGAGCAGGCATACCTATTTTATCTTATAATTTTTAGTCGACAAGTTGAGCATGGGTTTATATGCAGATCTTATAGGTCTGGGCACATCAAAGACGCACCGCTCCCATCCAGCACAAAAATGTTCATTATATTGTGAGCTAAACTAGTAATTTTACAATGACAGCATACATGCGCGTGGGCTACTCGCTTGACGCAACCTAGCCACTCGTTGGTTGAAGCTTTCCTTACCGCAAGTTTCAAGCGCCCGCGAGCTGTCAACGCGTGGACAGCTTGCTTTGCCGGTGTAGCGCTATTTTGCACCAAATTTTTGCACCACAAGCTAAACCGGACCATGCGGGGCAGGGACAGATTGTGTTGAAAAATTGTATACGACTGTGCGTGAACAGCCATAGTAAATACACGTATCTAAATGTAGTACCGCTACTTCGTCGCCGTCATCTCGTTAACGTTGACGTTCCGCTGACGTGACTGTGGACAAGCAGCGTAAACGGCTGATCGCAGCGGAATCGGCGGATCTTACTGAAATTTAGCAGGGAGGTAGACGGTATCCCAGGGGTGGACATAGGCTACTTCTCATCTCGGAAAAGCGTTAGCCAAGCTGCGGACAGAAGCTCGTTGTCTCATATTTTCTTTCTTATTTCTATTCTACCCTAGATAACTATTCCCGTGATTGCCCTATCTTATATCATTTTAAGTCGAGCATGGGTTAGAAATGCAGACCAATGTCTTTAACATTAGTATGCTGAGCAAAGGTTTCTATGCAGACCTATCATCTTATATTTAGTCGATAAGTTGAGCATGTGTTAGAAATGCAGACCCATTTTTCAAACCTCAGTATGATGACATGATGAGTAAAGGTTTCGATGAAGACCTTATAATTATGTTATATTTTAGTCGATAAGTTGAGCATGGGTTTTTATACAGACCTTTTATTTTATATCTTTAGTCGATAAGTTGAGCATGTGTTAGAAATGCAGACCCATGTCTTTAACCTTAGCATGGTGAGCAAAGGTTTCTCTGCAGACCTATTACCTCACATTTTAGTCGATAAGTTGAGTATGTGTTACAAATGCAGACCCATTTCTTTAACTTTAGTATGGTGAGCAAAGGTTACTATTATCTTATACTTTCGTCGACAAGTTGAGCATGGGCTAGAAATACAGACCCATTTCTGTACCCTTATTATAGTGCGCAAAGGTTTCTATGCAGATGTTATATCTTTGGTCAATATGTTGAGCATGGGTCAGAAATGCAGACCCATTCATTTATCCTTAGTATGATAGAGGAGCATGGGTTTGCAGAGCAGAAGGCAAACTATACTTTTATAGTTGTCTGTCCAAAGTGTGAATCTATTTGTATGCCAATTTGGGGAATAAGATAAAGAGCGAGTCATTTTTGGTTTTAGATCACCTTTATTGATATGTTCACGTCATAAACAATACAGAACAATCGAATAATTTCTAAACAGTTAATACACCGAGAATCCAATTAGAGTTGCGTATTTAGTGAATGATCTGATCTAGAACAGACAAGTAACAGTACAGAATAATCTAAAATTTCTAAACAGTTAATACACCGAGAATCCAATTAGAGTTATGTTGCGTATTTAATGAATGATCTGATCTAAACAGACAAGTAACAGTACAGAATATCGAATAATTTCTTAACAGTTAATACACCGAGAATCCAATAAGAGTTAAAGTTGCGTATTTAGTGAATAATCTGATCTAGTTAGACAAGTAACAGTACAGAATAATCGAATAATTTCTTAACAGTTAATACACCGAGAATCCAATAAGAGTTAATGTTGCGTATTTAGTGAATAATCTGATCTAGTTAGACAAGTAACAGTACAGAATAATCGAATAATTTCTTAACAGTTAATACACCGAGAATCCAATAAGAGTTAAAGTTGCGTATTTAGTGAATAATCTGATCTAGTTAGACAAGTAACAGTACAGAATAATCGAATAATTTCTTAACAGTTAATACACCGAGAATCCAATAAGAGTTAATGTTGCGTATTTAGTGAATGATGCTCTAGACAGACAGGTAGGTCATAAATCAGACAGTTATGCATGCTTTTTAACGTTTATTTACTGAAACAAAAGTACATCAATATTTTAGAGTTGATCATACTCGGAACCGTACGTGATTTTAATATAGCCAATATCTTAATTTTTAACATTTTTTTAATATAAAACAAACTTTTTACCTTTAGGTGAACATTATAGTTAAAACAATCATACAATTTAATCAAAAATATATATTTAACAAATAATATATTATTTAATTATATAATTTTATAAGTTCGTAGGTTCTTAACTTACGTACATTTCATCGGTAAAACTCTGCCGTTGAAGTGACAGTGTTCTAACCCTAGAAGCACAAGTGCTCATTAAAAAGTGCATCAAAGTCTACCAATATAGTACGCACCACTACTTACAGGTAAACGTACGAATTATAAATATATGTTTTGTAAATGTATATATTTAGGTATATATATTTTAATCTTATAGTTAATAGAAGATTATGACTACCAACAAGTGACAGATAAAATTAAAGTTTGTGCTGCGTCTCTAAGAATCTCACTACAAAACCAAATTGTACAGAAGCCGTGAAATGTATATGTGGCACTATTATATCGTCCACTAACATCGTATATGTTTCCTAAATCTAACACAAATAAATACAACTGGAACGTGACACGAAACCTTGCCTTACTGCCATACTGAGATCGGGACTCCCTCTTCACTGTCATGACATGACTTACATTATAATCAATCACAGATGATCTTAAATCACTTATACCTTCACAATGCGCTGCTTCACCGTTCCAGTACACCTACATATCTAACATGGAATGATTAAGTTACACATTGAAATAACTACATCATGAACATCGATCTACTACAACACCAAGATACATTGACAAAAAACACCAAGTAATCTCTAATAAATTCAGAAAAATAATTAAATTAAATAAATAAAGCCCTGGCTTTTACTGTAAACTTAAAATCTAAACATCAAAAACACAGTAAAAAAATACTAACAAACCAATTATGAAATATTTGGTAAAAACTCTCGGAAACAACACGAAATGGGAGGGCGTTCTGTTTCCTCTTTGGCCTACATATTTTGTACATTAAGGTATTCCCAGACGATAAACGGTTTTTTTCCCTCTGGTGTTAGCCTACTGGGATGAGAACGAAATACCTAACCGTTTTAACTAAATCATTCCAATACACGAGTTAACGACCTCCTGAACAAAAACGTTCGTCGAAATCCTCAGTACCATCAAACGCTAGATATTAACCACGGCGAGGACGGAACGTTGTGAAAAATAAAAGAAAAAAATGATTGATAGGATCAAAATCGATTTAGACGGGCCTGTCTCTGAAGAGGTGCTCGATGACGCTGGGGTCTGCGAGAGTGGAGATGTCGCCTACCTCGCGGTTGCCAACAGCCACATTACGGAGCAGGCGACGCATGATCTTCCCGGAGCGGGTCTTCGGCAGACCGACCGCGAGCTGAATTACATCTGGGACTGCAAAAGCGCCGATACGACGGCGGACCAGCTTCTTCAGCGAATCGATCAGAGAATCTCCAAACTCGACGTCCTCTCCTATAACCACGAAGCAGTAGAGCGATTCACCCTTCACGGCGTGCGGGCAGCCGACGGCCGCGGCCTCGGTGATCTGAGGGTGCTCCGCCAGCACACCCTCTACCTCGGAAGTGGACATGAGATGTCCCGACACGTTCAGCATGTCATCAATGCGTCCTGTCACCCACAAGAAGCCTTCCTCGTCACGACGGGCACCTGGAGAAAACATCTGTTAAGTCTCAACGTCAACAAACATTTTGATAAAGGTCACTCTTTTTTGTTTTTCCTAGATTTAAAAAAAATGTAGTCTGAAAAGGCAAAATTTTAAAGGTGCGGTACCCTTAAAATTTTGCAATTTTTTTTTTACATTAATTTGGTATATTTCTATGTTTACGCAACTTTGAGTAAGTAGGTACTTAGGAAATGGTTCCACTTAGAAAAAAATATTTTAAACAAAAATTTGTCAAAAAGCACGTCTTGTTTTGTTTACTTATGTTTAAAGTACACTTTTGTGTAAAAAGCAACCTGTAGGCCAAGCACGGGGATTGTTCTCTAGGGTAGAATAGACAAAAATGACATCGCATCGTCATACATTATTGACTTGAAGGCATTAATTTAAATAATTTACGGATTCGATGAAAATAGTAACGTTATTTTTCTCTATTCTACCCTAGACAACAATCCCCGTGCTTGCTCTGCTGAAAACTGAAACTGAAAGGCAAATCGTGTAGGTAAATTCAGATACCAGTGTGGGTTGTGCAGTGTGTTAGGTATATGTTACTTACCATCTCCAGTGCAGTAGTATCCCGGGAACTTGGTGAAGTAGACCTTCTCAAATCTGTCATAGTCGTTGTAGATAGTGCGCATCATGCCGGGCCAGGGCTTAGCGAACACCAGATACCCTTCGCCAGGACCTTCGATCTCCTTGCCTGACTCGTCGATGATTATCGGATCAACGCCAAAAAACGGGAAACCCTAAAGGAAAAGGGACCTTTAGTTAGCTTGAGTACCTAAATAAGCAACCTTAAACTCAAATGAAATATTATATTTCCTTTAATATCTCAACGAAGTACAATAGGCGACCAAAACAACGAGCGTGCCAATTCTAGTTGCGTTACCTATAGGTAAACCTTTGATGTACACGACGAGTATAAAATCTTACATATACAATAAAGGGAACCATGAAAATGTGTAGGTAATTAGCCAAAAGGAAGTGATATATAACCTAATTAAAGGTATAATATGTATAATATGTAGATATAAACAATGTAAAATAGTTTGAAAAAGCTGTTCTCTTCAGTCGTGTCGTGATGCCACCAAAATAGGATCAAACTGAAAACCAGCGTTGATCTGCACCAGTGCGGTTCAACACATAGCTGAGTTTGACCCTTTTTAGCCCATACGTGGGCTGCGCGGACGATCACAGATAGGAAAGGTGCACTATGCACGATGGGTAGACCTTGGAATGTTGCAGGTAGGTACTCATCTATTTTTGTGTTTGTTTGTGGTAGATAGATATATCTATCTACGTACCTATGTAACATCTCCTCAATTTTGTATTTTACTTATCTTGTTTGTGTGTGTCTGTGCAGTTCTTGTGGAGTCAAATAAATATATCTTTATCTTTAATTAGCTACCTAACCTAATAGGTAATTAAAAATGGTAAATGAGAAGGATGTTCGTTAAGGATTACGCTGAGACTACTGAATGGATTGAGATCAAACGGCAAATATTATGGAAATAATCTTGAAGGACATAAAACATCTGCTTTTCGAAGTCACTAGATGAATCTATATCTAAAAAGGTAAGGTTGAGCGTTTCAAAACAAGCATTTGTTACTTCGGAATGGTAGGCAGGTTGAGTAAATGACATAGGTAGTGCATTGTTGAGTGCGCCTTCTTTGCATAAGAAATGATCTAATTTCGTCCCTATAGCATCCTCTATTCAAGTTATTTTGAGATAGTGAATTTACATCATAGAAAACAGAATTAGAATGAAAAGGTGCTTATCGTTTAGACATTAGCGAACATACTACACACAAGTTAGGAGGTCTAAGGTTACAAGTAAATATAGGATATCTTAAGAATCTATATATCTATATAATCTATAAAGCTGAGCTAAAGGCTGTAAGATGTTTAAGTTGAAGAATAACTTCCAAACTGCTGATTGAATCTTTTTCGATCGAAATGACCTTTGTAATTTTTTTTAATAATCTTTTCGACATTGAATATTGACATCTAGTAATTCATGAGAGTGAGTCATCATTACATTGTGCAGTGGTATTAAATTAAACGGTGAAATAGCCTTAAACATTTTTAAATTAAATATTTTGTTTTGATAATGTTTTTTTGTACTCGGTGTTTGTTTGGTTTGTTTTTATTACTGCATATTTGTGTTTTTTTAGTATGTGTGTTAGTAACTGTTTAAGTTTATTGCATGCATGTATATCTTTGTTGATTTTGCACGCACTCTGTGGCAGAATGTAGTGAGCCTCTTTTAAAATGTAAGACCTACTGTAACTACATTTCAGCAAATAAATTATTATAATTATAAACATATTTAAAAAAACTAACATGGCAATTAGAATAAAACCTTGTAAAAGGTATGCTACGTTTTATCAAAAATTATACGCATGTGAAGCCGTGCCAGAATCTTGTAGTTAATAAGTCAGCTGGTATAGATAATAATAATATTAATAGTAATGCTGGACAATTCACACAGCATTATCTAGCCCCAAGCTAAGCAGAGCTTGTGTTATGGGTACTAGATAATTGATATACATAATACAATACAATACATAGATAGATACTTTTTATCATACATAGAAAACGACCAGAACACCCTGAACAAATGTCTGCAGATCGTACACACATTTGTCCCGAGGAGGGAATCGAACCCGCAACCTCCTGCGCCGCAGGCAGACCTTTGCCCACCGCGCCATAGAGGTCGTCAGATAATATAATCATAGATAATATGTACTACGTCACTATATGTACTACATTATCATTAAATCCATACCGATATACACGTAATTCATGTTTTGTCGTATACTCTAATATACTTGCCAATAAAACAATGATAAGCTTTAATGATGATTTTGTGGAACATGTCATTGTGAGTATGTAAACAGTTTACTTCAGATCGTAACAAACAACATTACTTTCTTTCTGATGATGATCTTTTAACCGAATTTCGGCTACCGAGGCCAGTCTCAAAGTAGACTAGCCACGAGACAATATGACCTTGAGACAAGGATATGTAGGTATGTACCCCACCACTATAAATCTACATCAAGGACATGTATATATTCTTACTGAACTTATTAAAATATTCAACCCGAGGCTTCCATGCGTTATTTCAGTACAATTTATTTCCTTGCCTTTCAAAATTCTAAATTCCGTATATTCGTAGTCGTTAAAATGCAGGATACTAACAGGAGTCCAAAAGTCATTTATTTGCGAGCATGGGTCATGAACATTAAGTTAACTGCAATTTTAAAGGTACTTATTAGGACGGAGAAATTATTACCTACTATGAAAGGATGGCACCCGCTAATGACCAAAAATCGAAGAAAATCGAAAAACCCCTAATATCGATAAAGACAACGAACTCACCGCTGCCCCAGGCTTCATCGGCGTAGCTCCTGGGAAGCTGGTCAGCACGTGGCCCCCGGTCTCGGTCTGCCAGAAAGTGTCGACAATGGAGGCGCGTCCTCCGCCCACCACGTTGTAGTACCATATCCAAGCCTCAGGGTTGATCGGCTCGCCGACGCTGCCCAGCACGCGTATAGTCGACAAGTCGTGCCTGGCCAAATGAATAACGGTGAAGGTCTGCGCTCATTAATCCAATATCGCTACAACCGAGCGCAAAAACGTGCATTAAATTAAGGGCTTAAACTCGTTAAGCTTTAGATACATTTTACAGTGACAAAATGGCTTTTCACAAGCTTCAAACAAGTGGTCTGTTTGTGATCTGCCATCAATATCTAATTGAAGAGTTTATAGCCCATATTTGAATGCACATTTTTGTGTTATGCTGGAGCTGTGGTTTCCAGGTGTGCGATAAGCTTTATTCTCATATTTGACTTTTCTATTCTACTTCTTATACCTACTCGGTTATAGAATTTTAGGTATTTTTAAGGTTTTTGTAATTAAGTGCATACCCTCGCACTCTGGGTAATCTCGCACTCTGAGTTCGAGTCCAGCCAAAATCGTAAATTTTTGGGAACTTATTTAATTTCTTAATTATTTTTGTAAACAATGAGGTAACTAACAAAACCTAAGAAATAATGATGGAACGACAGTGGTATCATCAGCGCAAATTGCAGAAGTTCGAGTCCCGTATGCACGTTTATTTCTCTTTTCTATCGTCAAAGCAACCATCTTGTAGTGCTGCCGTGTCCTAACGCCATGGCTTACCAAGGGCTTTCTATAAATATTTATGTCTGAACCTACAAGACTCAGTGCCTAGATAAAATTTAAATAATCAATCAGCTCTGTATGACGTTGGTTCTAGATTGATAAGATTGTTAACTAAGTTCAAGGCTGTTGGTTTGATTGATTGTGATGGTATTGACTGATGTACATAAGAATTAATATATTATATGTTGTCTCCCGGGTCAAAGAGGTCGTAATATCAATGAATCTAAAGTGCAGTAGGCACTCTCAGCAAGCAAGTTGCATTGTAATTCTGAGCCAATTTATCAGATGATTGCAAACAGTTAACTAGCGAAATTGCTAGCACCCTCTTCTCTATATTGGTTTGATTGATCACAAGTATATCAATTAGATGACATTGTTGCTATTTCTTGTGTGAGTATTGATAGAAAACAAAATAATATTGCTAGCAATTTTCTTTGAATCTTAGGCCCGTATTATGAAAGCTTGCTCAGTCATCGACCTCTGCTTAAGTAACGATTTTGTATGGTAAACGTCACTCAAGCATAGATCTATGACTGAGCAAGCTTTCATAATACGGGCCTTAGTCTTGGAACGGCAGCACCGATTTTCCTAAAGCCTAAATCTAAGACCAATTTCAATTTAGTTCAAATAACTAATGCGATACCACAACCCAACACACTGATGGACAGCTGGCTGCAGCGAGAGGCTAAAACACTGTTAG
This sequence comes from Eupithecia exiguata, assembly GCA_947086465.1. Classification (NCBI taxonomy): domain Eukaryota; kingdom Metazoa; phylum Arthropoda; class Insecta; order Lepidoptera; family Geometridae; genus Eupithecia; species Eupithecia exiguata. The sequence goes on from OX352226.1 coordinate 9,277,489, forward strand.
AGAAGATGAAGTACTAACTTCAGCACATAGTCGTCCCCATATTTCATCAGGGAACGGATAGCCGTGGGAGCAGTGTAGAACTGGGTCACCTTGTACTGCTTGATCACTTGCCAGTAGCGGTCTGGATCCGGGTAGAACGGGGTTCCTTCGAACTAATAAGAGCAAATAATAGAAAAAAACTCCCTTCGAACTCGTACAACTAATTAAGGAAAAACATAATTGGGTATGTGGTTTTCAAAAGTCCGCCTTCTCATGGTTCGAAACTTAAGGATCGATGAGATTTAATTTATTAAATATTTTATGAGTAGTTGGCGGATACTCTTTGTTACACCCAAACATTAAAACAGACAAAACAATTTTGTTAAATGATGTATTCAAATATGCGTTTGGTCTCCAGATATCTTTATGGGTCTTAGTCAAATTTTGTAGGACTTGACCCTGTCATATGGTGAATAAAAAAATTAAAAAGCGAGGACCAAGTCGGTTGTTTTTTTATTAATTTTTCGAAATTTTACTATGCTCTCTACAAGAAAGAAAACTAAGAAAAAAGAGAATTGCGAACGCGCTTCCAAAATTGCCTGCATAATAACTTGTGGCTAAGAAAAATTTATGGTTTCGTTATCAGTGATGAATGGCAATGAATAACGATAAAAATACCTAATACTAATCTGTGTAAACAATTAACTAAATATCACATCATTGTAGTACCAACAAGATGACATCGTAAGGTCACACGAGCGCCTTGAAATGTAGATATTATCGGTATTTGAACTCGTAGTAGTATACGTAGATACTTTCACGTGTCACTGATTTTATCAAATGTTGAATAGAATAAATATAATATTATTATTATACTACAAAAATACCCTGTCTTAAGTCAAAATAATCTGCAATACAAAATTAGATTAGGTTCATTCCTCTAAGTTAGACATGACCCAGATAATATCAAGCCTTGTGATTTGCACCTTGAGAAAAGAAGGCATTTGATAAACTATCGAAAATAATCATACACCTTACGAGATCCTGAATATTCTTTTGTCTACACTAATATTATAAGGAGGAAAGATTTGTATTTTTATATGTAACGAATAAACTCAAAAAATACTGAACCGATTTCAAAAAGATTTTTTGAACATTATCACTGAGTAACATAGGCTATAGAATATACCCGTGCGAAGCCGGGGCGGACCGTTAGAGGTATATATAATAAATAATAGTGGGCAATTCCTACAGCATCATCTAGCTTCAAGCTAAGAGACATTGTGTTTTGGGTACCTGATAATTATAATAACTATTATGTATAGTATATTATACTAAATAGATATATTATCAAAATTTATAAGGACGTTTTAACGTAATTTACCCAGTGCGAATTTCATCGCCGCTATTGATAGCTGCCATTAGCGATTATTAAGTCACGTTAAGTGGAAAGAAACGTACGTCACTGGCAGAGGTGTGACATAGTAACGGAACGGAAATATAAACACGATAGGTACTGTAGTTTGAAATGATCTTGCAGTGTTAATACTGAAGTTTTCGATCATTGGATTCAAGAGTTGGTTTGTTTTTGAGCTCAGTAAGGCTGCAGTCTCACAGGATACCTGTATGTACTATTGACCATTTCAGTTTGAGGTACGATTAATCTAATTCTGTTTTACAATGAGTATGGCTTTGTAATTTCTCGTATAACAAACCAAATATCCCTTTTTTCTTTAGAGAGACCAAGCAAAGTGTCTGTGTGCACCTGTAACTTTTTGTGACCTGTCTTTTGAGAATCAGTAATTTTGAGAAACTGTTTCTGGGGAGTTTGTTTTTTTGTGACCGTATCTTCCCTTGGAGAGTAATGCCACGGTAATGTTATCTATAGTAATACCGTCTTTGAGAGCAAACATGTAAAATGCAATGCCTTAAAAGTGCTAAGAGTTGTATCTTGTATTACCAGGACAGAAGTGGCCGCGTTAGCCAGGGGCGCATAGACCGTGTAGGTGTGTCCAGTGATCCATCCAACGTCGGCAGTGCACCAGTACACGTCGCTTTCGCGGTAGTCGAATACGTAGCGGAAAGACGCCGCGGCGTACATCAGGTACCCAGCGGTGGTATGCACCACACCTTTCGGCTTTCCCGTTGACCCACTGTGGAGGGAATCCTTCCATTAGCAACAATCTATTTAAGTTACACAGAGTTTACGTATTGTTTTTTAAAACCTCGTTAAAAGCTGTCATGTCCAAAGCCAAAGTTAGTAATAGTGCAATGTACGAGCGTTGCTACTTTCACGACGTGATATTAAGTGTTAAAGGAATCGGCACAGTCATTGGTTGCAGTTGCATCTGATGTCCTTTGAATGAATTTGAACTTCGTAGTTTCAACCTTTAAAGGTGCCCAAATTGGTATTTATAAGCATATGCTTACACCAAATACCAATTTGGTTACGTCCATTTATGAGGTTGTTCAGAACAGTTCACCCTGGTAGAGCTTCTTTCGTTCCGTCAAATAAAAAGCAAGTTAACTTACCTACTCCATATGCATTTCAATAGCTGTCAGGTACAAAAATTTAATTAATTTGAATTCTCAAATGAAGGTGGTGGTGAGGACCCATGTACCGTTGGAATAAAGCTGCTCAAAGCGTGTTAAGCTGTGCCTTTAAGAATTAACGAACTCGATGCATAATTAAGAGTAGCTAGCATTCAAGCCTTGAGCGCTGAACGGCGGCGTCATCGTGAAATCCTATAAATATGTTTATCTACCCAAATATCATAAACCCTCTCTAATGCGTTCAAAAACCATAGGCAATGACCAGCATTACCAACCAACAGAAATTAACAGAACTGTAATGAACTCATAACCTACTGAAAACCGTAGGTTATAGAGTTTAAATTTGGAATAGGTGTCAAATTCAAGTGAGTGTGCTATACTAGTATCTACATTCTAACTATAAATCGCACGACATTTTGATCTCGAGTGACACAAGAATAGTGACTTTGTTCGTTTGTTGATTAAAAAAAAATACAGATATTCGAAACGCCGCCATTTCGAGCTGTCATTTGTTCGTTAGCTTTTTATTTCCAGTTAGATACGAGTAGAAAAATTTTCTGATAAGTTGAATAAGTTCTTTATTTCTGTCGAAATTGAGTGATAGTGACTCAGAACAACTGTCAATGTTAACTACCATTACTACAATAAATAATTTGCTTCTGTATGTGTTCAATTTATTTTTTATTGCATTACACTGGTAACAATGCTGGTCATTTCCCTATGGTTCCTGAACCCATCATAGAGCCCTTATGATATTTGGGTAGATAAAGTAGTGTATGCAACTGTACATAATTAGGCATTACAACACTCGTGTGATGCTATTAAGAAACTCGCCTTCGGTTCGTTTCTTAAACCCACACTTGTGTTGTAATGCCCTCCATTATGCACAGTTGCATAAACTACTATTATTTAAAGGATTTCACGACGACGTCCTATAAATATGTTGATTTATAGGATTTCACGACGACGCCACCGTCCCTTTATAACTTGCATCTTGAAGCTTCCCGACTTAATCATTAGGCTATGTTAAGCTGCTCGCAAAAAAAAAAAATCAAATGTAAGTACGGTTCTGTGAACTCGATAAGAGGTACAGCTACCTGGTATATAGCATGAAGAGTGGATCTTCAGCCCCGACCCAGGTTGGCGGGCACACCGTGCATTGCTCCTCCATCAGTTCGTGGTACCAGATGTCGTGGTCCTCATCCCAGTTGTACTGTTTAGGGTATAAAAGAGAAAAATAAGACAGTTGTCTGTCTCAAAATTCCGATATATGCATATCTATGGCTGCCAGAAGGTTCAAAGAGTCCAATTGACGAAATTAGTTCCATATTAACAGCTGAATCAAGCTCAAGGATGGATAGAGCCTCAGCGTTGTTCTAAATCGTAGCGCCGTAGCGTAGAAATGTTTCGTCACTTGTTCTGAGTGAGCAATCTGGATGGATCCATAGCTACACATTTGTTAGGAGACGCTATTACCACGTGATTATCATCAGAACCGTCGTCCAAGCCGGCCAAGCGCCCCAGATGAGACACGGTAATGCACAGGCCAACAGTGTGGTTGTGCTTGGCCTTGGACTTGTGCATGGCCTCGTCGACAGTGTTCTTCAGGAAGAGAAGTTTCTCTCCGCGCATGGCACCATCGGCGGTGATGACCAGCTTTGCTTTGCAGTCAGCGAGGCGCTCTGCCAGCGAGTCCGAAGAGAACCCTGCGAACTGTAGGTACTTACGGTTTTACTTTGTACGATAATGCTCAGTTCAGTCTTTGTCGTTGCACATTGTTTTACTTTGTACGATAATGCTCAGTTCAGTCTTTGTCGTTGCACATTGTTTTACTTTGTACGATAATGCTCAGTTCAGTCTTTGTCGTTGCACATTGTTTTACTTTGTACGATAATGCTCAGTTCAGTCTTTGTCGTTGCACATTGTTTTGTTTTTGTTCGTGTTAAGAATTTTAAATACCAGTAGGTAGATTCATGTTTTACATGTGCTATTCGTCGCCATATAAAAAGTTCATGTTACACCGTGATAAGATTGAATCAATGGAGCCTCCTTAATCATTAGTAGTTAAGAGTCTATTGGATGCGAATCGTTGGCAGTGCTCTTAAATATTTTATAGTAGGTAAAAAGGTGGTATTTACAACAACTGTGTGCACAGCTCCAATCCTAGCGCAGGCCAGCATGGCGACCACAGTCTCCAGGATCATGGGCATGTAGATACCGACGCGGTCGCCGCGGCCTATGCCGCAATCGCGGAGGGCGTTCCCGAACTGACAGACTAGGTCCAACAGCTTGCGGTAAGTCACACGGCTGTAGTCGTCCGGGTGGTTGCCCTCCCTAAAAGAATGGTCTGTTTTTACCGCCTACTGATGATAGAGGAAACAAAGAAATGTCTTTTTATAAAATCGTGCACCTTCTGTAAAAAACTTCGACTCAGTTTCTCAAACTTCACCCTAGCGGGGCGAAGTTTCAATGCAAGTGTTGTACAACATGTTTGCAATAAAAATGTAGAGTTTGAGCAAATACTATTCAACGGCTGTCAACCTACGTAAATTAATTTATTTCCGGTATAGCCACTGTAAGCCGCCAAATGTATGGAAAGAGACGAAAACTTTTTTCGTCATCGTAGACTAATGCACAATTGGTGCTAATGACTCTGGACGGGGTTGGGCTATGTACGAATCCTTAAAACGTCATGCTTTTGTGAGCAGTTCAATTAGTTAATCCGTCCACCGCCGTCGACTAGGCTTCTTAAGATACCTATGTATGCATGCAATGTGAGTGACTATGACATGACATGGCGTTTGTGCACCTTATATCGTTTTCAAAGTCAACTTCATGAAGGTTATAAAACATGGTAGATATTTATAGGAAAATTAACTCCTACCTGCGGCTTTTTGCGCGTTTTTCAAGAATCCTATGTCCGTCCATCCACAGAACGGTTTCCCGTTTATCTCCCTGCCAAATTTCAATAAGTTCTCTTCCGCCGTTTAGGCTTGAAAAGGTAACAGACTGACAGACATAACTACTTTAGTTTTTTATATTATTATACTATAAAGTATGGATAAATAATGACTCGATAAGAATTTTCTTGAGTTGGTTTTTGGGTTCTTTGTTAAAGCTAGCTACCTACCTACTAATTAAAAAGATAGGTACTCAATTAATTAATTTAATAATTTAATTCCTTGTAAATACTAAAAACCGACTTAAATTCTTTAATATACAGTGTTTTTTGAGTTTTCCGGGGCAAATAGGTCCTAATCCCTCAAAAATACATTTTTTGGTACCATCTCGCGATCTTTTATTCTCTATCTATACAATAGAGAAATATGTATTCGTATAACCATCCAAATCGGTCCACAATAGATGGAGTAATTGATGAGCATACAAGAAAATAAGTATCAACAGAACAAGGTACAAACTTTTCCGGTAGAAAGAAGAAAGAAGTCGGTAAAAAAGAAACTAAATTGCCGACTCAAGTATTCACATTTTCAAAACATCTGTCAAAAAACAAGTCAAATACCTACGACTTATTTGATATGTCCAAACAAAAGTTTTCCATTTGAATAATGTTAGAATTCTATAAATTTCAATTCCTAGACCATTTTAGCTTAAAAACACACTGTGTACCTACTACAAAGTCAGCACTGTGATCGATGATTCATCAGCGTTCAGTGTTTTTGACGCGGTTCTCGCAAGTACCTGCTGCGAAACTGATTGATAAGCTACTACGAGGGGACAGTCAGTCCGTAAATTCAAATAAGAATTTTTTTCTGCACTCATATCCCTTTATGTATTTAGCTAGTGTTGGTAGGGTACAGTGTGTTTCATATTTAGTTCTTATATGGATTAAATGGGCTTTCACGTAGCAGCAGAAAATAGCCAGAAACTGTAAATCATGAAATCGAATTGACTTTTTATAATTATATCGAAGTACTTACCTACATAAATAAATGAAACATGAATAAAACTAAAATATCCAACGCCCTTACATGGGTCATGTACATTCTACCTTAATTTTGTATACCTTTGCAATGAGCTAAAATTGAAAATTTCTTTCAAAAAAGTAATGTAAGCAAGGGTGAAGTAGGTCGATCATAGAGAAAATTAGCTACAAGTATCTTCTAAAACAAAAATATCGCAGAATACTCAGTGTCCAATCAATGAAGGACCACCCGCTTCTTAGAAGAGTAGGGTACTAAAATTCTAAGAACAAAAAAGTAAAACTACGAGAACCGTAAATTTGTACCTACTACTAACAAAAAAATATTGTTTTATCGTCATGGACCGAAAAACCTACTTCCCGTTGACCTAGAATTGGTTTAACAACTTACTGAGGTGGTTCGATTTGCGATGTTGCGAAAAACATAATTTACTTTTTCTGCATTCTTCACCAAATAAAACTGACGGAAGTAGTTTGTCAACAATTTTAAACTATGTTTGAATCTATGAAACCATGTTTTCGCAAATTTTAATGCATTATGGTGCCTAAGTAGTATTTTAACCCATCTATTTGACCAATTTCACACAGATGTCCTCCGAGAGGAGGGTCAGGCTGCGCGCTCCTGCGGGTCGCACCGCCGAGGCTCGGCAGTGAATGCGTTATGTAAGATTTCTTATAATGAACTGTCAGTCACATTACTATTGTTCTAAGATTTAGCTTTTTATATTTTTATTGGTGTCGTAACAAGGCACTCAGCTACCGACTTTAGTAACTATATTGGTTACCGATCTATCGATTTTCACGGGAAACCCGAGGGTGACTAGCGTAACGAGGCAACTACATCCCTCCACCCACGTTGCTCGGTGCCCGCTCCCTCGCTTCAATTCAATAGGAATAATTTAATTTTCTACTTCATATTTCCAGGAATTCTGTTTGCCACCCCAAGCATTCCCACCCAAACGGATAAGCCACCACCCACACTGTCGCCAGGCTTCATGCGGTTCTCTTCGGATACAAATAGAAGGAAATTCTAACTTGAACTACTAAATCGCTTCCCCTCAGAAAATTGGAGGGGTGTGTTCGGGGTTCTTTAGTATAACTCGTTTTATTTCAATGGTAAAAACAATCTTCATTAACAAAGAAAATTACAATCAAATAAAAGAATTAAATTAAAACTAGTATTTACAATTGAATCAATTGAGCTAACTGCAGACTGTTGCAAACAATCTACAAGTAGTTCAACTGATCCATATCAATACCAGTCGGTAGCGTGCCCAAGACGCTAGCTATTATACGTTTTATTTCTGGTTTAAGATCTTTATTCTCATAACAAATACAATAATTCACTTGAAATGAGTTGGATCAACTAACGTGTTAAAAAAGTAGTAAGCACTGTCTAATCAAGCATTAAATGAGTCTGTCCGAAGATATAGATTTTTAAATGGATTTATAGATATTTCGAAGAACTATACGTGGATTGTACTCTGACTGAAGTACAATTTAACGACGACGTCGGGAAAAATTGGTAGGTAAGTAAACGCGTTAAATACCCGTTTAATAGTACTATTAACTTAGGTCCTCGGAGTTACTCCTTCTATAAGAATATCATTGTCATTAATAAAATAAGTGTTCAGGCAGATGATGGATGCGTAAAGTGGAGACAGGGCGCTATGGCGCTTATTTTGGGAGGCCTTTTTCACACAGGGTGATGATGAAATTAAGAGACTGGCTATTGGAAAATTGTTTTTATAGAGTTAAAGATTTTTTGAATTTTAAGGACTGATTAACTTCTCCAACTAACTTGTTTTGTTTTTATTGTAGTGTAAGTTTTTAATATTTTGATTTAATTTGATTTTGTATGAATTTTATTGACATTTAGAATAATTATTAGTTAAAATCGCGTTATTAAATTTTGCACACCCTAATTGGTAGATTGTAAATGGACATATTTAATATTAAGACCTTTTGTACATACATTCTGGCAAATAAATGATTATGATTATGAAATTAGTGTTCCAGTGAGTAGAATAGGACGTACCAATGGGTACGTCCTATTCTATTATCTTATGGGACGTACCAATGGGTACGTCCTATAAGATAATAGATAATAAGATAGGTAATTCGTTTATTGTAATTTGTAATGACAAATTACTATAAATGAATTACCTATCTTATTTATTTATAAAATAAGATAATTAAGGTAGTTCATTATTAAAATAATTTTTGTAGTTTTTTTTATAAGTAGAGTAAATAATGAGAGCTATCAATCGTTAGAGTTTCAATGACTTCGTAGTACAAATTACTATAAATGAATTACCTATCTTATTTATTTATAAAATAAGATAATTAAGGTAGTTCATTATTAAAATATTTTTTGTAGTTTTTTTATAAGTAGAGTAAATAATGAGAGCTATCAATCGTTAGAGTTTCAATGACTTCGTAGTTAAGGTTAGAGTAGTTCGCTTCTATGTTAGTATCGATAACACCTTCACTGCGATCAGAAATCCGCCTGATAAGCGTGGTCAGAGAAAGCTACCGTAGTTTTCTTTCAGCGCTAGAGTCAGGAATCGTTATTACCTTATTCATGGAAAATAGGATAATAGGAACCTAGGTACTGAGCGCGTTCGATAACAGGTACAGGGGGGATGCTAGGGGGGAAATGAGGTAAGGGGGAGGCTTTACGTCATTTCCCCCCTAGCACCCCCCCAGTCCAGTGCTGCCGTTGCTATGCAACGCCCACCTTCCTCCCTAAGTACTAGGTCGTCCGTTAAATCGTAAATTGTGCAAACCAAGAGGAACAGAAATTGCAAAAGTCAGTCTAATAATATTTCATGCAGATTTTTTCATTCACCGGCTCATTGCGTGTCGAGACTCGAGCCACGCGCAATGTAAGGTTCCGAAATTGCAGGAAGTTACCTACACCTAAACTAGTAATCTAAAGTCATTTATCTTCAATGAAATCGGTTTGAACTTTTCCTATTTACCTACTCGTACCTAGCCAAATATATTTTATGAGTTGATCAAGTAACTCAGTAACAAGTGAAACATACTGAGCTGTAATAGTTTTAATTTTTACGCATTAAAGGGTCGATCTATTACGCGATTTTGTGAAAAGGACAGGCATAGGATTTCGCGTTTTTAGGACAGAAGGGACAGAGCAGAGCAGAGCGGCGTCAGCGAAAAAATCAAGTTTCTGGAAATTATCTTTAACTAGCAGCGCCTCGCGGTTTCACCCGCGTAGTTCCCGTTCCCGTGGGAATTCCGGGATAAAAAGTAGCCTATGTCCTATTCCAGACTATAATCTATCTCTGTGCCAAATTTCATTCAGATCCGTTCAGCCGTTCTGGCGTGATAAAGGAACAAACATCCATCCATCTATCCATCCATCTAAACTTTCACGTTTATAAGATTAGTGAGATGAAGACATTTGTTTGCAACAAGATAAAGTTAAAAACTACAACCCGACTACGTGAAAGTTATAAAAGTTTGAAACATTTACATTGACAAAATAGAATGACGTATCGGTCATATTTGATAGGCATAGAGTTGAAAATGAAAATGAAAATAGGTCGTAGGTATTGTAATTTTTCTCTATGGGGCCTGCAGCCTGCGGCTACCTAAACTTTAATACGCGTTTTGAAGGCTTATTCGGGGTCGGAGCCCTAAATCCTGTAGCCTATAACCATCGGGGTATTGAGACGAATCAATCGATACATAATTTGTTGAAATCGAACCAGTAGTTTCAGCGCTACGTGGGAACAAAGAAACCGGCCACATACATACAAACATAGGGTGCTAACCTCATAACCCTCCCCTGTTGGTAGTCGGGTAAAAATAAGCCGAAGGTTCCCTTGGTATTTTATCATTTAATTCAACAATAAATAAAAATCTTGTGATTGATAGTTTAGGAGAAAACCCCAACCCCACCCCCAGAGACCCTAGTCTTCCGTATGAGTCCGCGGCGAGAACGACAAAGAATTCGTTTTCGAATTCGAATCTAAAAAATTTTCGCTGCACATGCGAGAATATGCGTTGTTGAAGTTTGTGTTTTAGTTTTTAGTGATAATCTTGTTGTTACTTTGTTGTTTTCTGTTATTGTTAATAGTTTTTGTTAAGTTTTCTTTCGATTTCATTGTTGACATAAAATGTCTTGGATTCTAAATAGGAGTATAGGTAGAGGCTAGACATTCCATTCCTGTTGTTCCGCAAGTGGACAAAAAATGGGAGTAAAGAGATTCAATTACATTATTTGATAATTCACACTAATAGGTACGTATTTTGTAAATGCAGAAGTTTGGATGGATGGATGTATGTTTGTCACTTCTTATCGCCATAATTACTGAACGGATCGTGCTGATATTTTGCGCGTATGTAGGTAGTTCTAGACCTGGAAAACCGGCTATTCTTTATCCCCTAAATAAGTTGCCGTGAGATAGAAATGATTTAGATACTATTTCGAAATTTTTGTTTTTTATCGTAACGAAAAGTATTCTTCATGATTTATTTCTCTATGAAAAAGTATCAAAATTAATATAATAATTATAGTTTATCACAGTAACTCAATCTGTCTTACTTTTTAACACACAAAAGCGAGTAGCAAATAAGACAACAAAAATAATGCTATTCTATTGTATATTCTGATTCCAAAATGAAGTCATTTAGACGCCTGAGTAAAGCCTGGTAAAAAATACAAAATGTTGAGCAACAATAACAAATTGTATTACAACTTCTTCATAAAGAAATTGATTGTCATAAAAATCAAATCGGTAATCCTGAACGCGCATCTATCGGCCCTACCGGCAGGCATTACAGGCAGTCATCGAATTTTCTAAATCTTTATTTGAAAGAGCAGCATCGCGCACCTATCGGCACCGAGCGCGCAGCGTTCGGTAAAATGCCATGAGGAAATGCGATGACTGCCGGTAATGCCTACCGGTAGCGCCGAGAACATGAATATTTGATTGTCAGTCGCACTACCGAATTAAAATAGTTTCATGGAATAACTATATTCACAACAATGCTAGGTATATACATACGACAACCGCTCCTTAGCAATTGTAAACAATAGATCCTGTGTTATCAGAATCTTGTTTAACTATGACTGCCGGTAATGCCTACCGGTAGCGCCGAGAACATGAATATTTGATTGTCAGTCGCACTACCGAATTAAAATAGTTTCATGGAATAACTATATTCACAACAATGCTAGGTATATACATACGACAACCGCTCCTTAGCAATTGTAAACAATAGATCCTGTGTTATCAGAATCTTGTTTAACTAGACATCAATGCGCTAGATAAGTATAAGGTAGGTACTGACATCATCTTGTCAGCGAATTAAATATAATATACAAACACAAAGCTACCCACGACGTAGGCAGGCATTGTGCAGGTACAAGTAGTTCTACGAACAGTTGGACCTCTCGAGCGCAAACTTGGCTTTCGGCAACAATGAACTTACCACTAGTGGTAAAGTAAGAAATTTAAAACGGAATATGTACCTACCAATAGTTTTTATTAAATAAAGAAAGAAAATTACAATCAAATAATACAAATTAAAACTAGTATTTACAATTGAGCTAACTGCAGACTGTTGCAAATTGTCATACCTACCATGTTTTTTGTTTTGAAAACATGGTAAATATACCGTTTCGAATATTTTTTGTTTTTTTTGTTAGTGTAAAATAAATATTGAATTTTATTTGAATTGATTGAAAATATTTAAAAAATATACAGAAAATCGTCAATTTGAGAAGAAGTTTCATAATTAAACAACATAGTTCTAATTATCGAGCCCCATTCCAAAATTGAGACTGTAGATTGTGTGTGTGTGTGATCCAATTTGTAATTGATATACGCTATAATTCACGCGACTTGAAATTCGTAGGTTTTGATTTCTATAAAATTATAGCTATGCTTTTATTCAAAAAGTGTGCGATAAGATGAAGGGGTTCAATTCTTCCTTAGGTACTAGATACTTGGTTGGTTTTTGTTAAATAGGTTTGTTGTGTAAGTAGGTAGGTACTATTAGAGATCCCCTTTTTTATAGTTTTGCGGGACAAATATTAATACAATAGTAGTTACGAATAGTAGGTCCCATAAAGGAGGGATCCATTTTTACCCGACTACCAACAGGGGAGGGTTATGAGGTTAGCACCCTATGTTTGTATGTATGTATGTTTGTATGTTTGTATGTATGTGGCCGATTTCGTTGTTCCCACGTAGCGCTGAAACTACTGGTTCGATTTCAACAAATTATGTATCGATTGATTCGTCTCAATACCCCGATGGTTATAGGCTATAGGATTTAGGGCTCCGACCCCGAATAAGCCTTCAAAACGCGTATTAAAATTTAGGTAGCCGCAGGCTGCAGGCCCCATAGAGAAAAATTACAATACCTACGACCTATTTTCATTTTCAACTCTATGCCTATCAAATATGACCGATACGTCATTCTATTTTGTTTGTCAATGTAAATGTTTCAAACTTTTATAACTTTCACCTAGTCGGGTTTTAGTTTTTAACTTTATCTTGTTTATACTACTTTACGTAAAAAAAACTTAGTTATTTTGTTATTTACTAGTAGGTTCCTATAAAATAACAAAAGAACCGTCAAAATTGATGAAGTAATCGACAAACCTACATAAAAAGACATAGTAGACATTATCGTGATCATCATTTTTTTTTCGTACCTACTTTGTCCCTGCCTAAGGTACTAAGTCAAATCGGATTCGTATTTCGTATACCTAAGTAAAATCCTACTGCCTACCTATCAATAAGCTTCGGCTTCGCATAGCTGTGAGATGCAGAAAGTCAGACAAAGCGGGACTGGATCTCTTACATTTGTACCATTTTGGTCTAAACCCTAATTAATATACCTAGGTATCTAACGCAAGTGAACGGCCTACGACTACCCGCTTTTCCACGTGGAAATTTAATTCATGGCCATCGTCATCGTCGCGCCGTTACCTAATATAAATAAAATAAAAATACTTAAACAAAACAAAAAATAGCAAAGGCGCACGCAAACAGGCGACGGCAAACCTAACAATCCTCCACATAGGTAGTCCAATTAGAAGACATTAGCTTTGTTCAGTGGCAGAGGTAGTTTCTTTCATATAAGAGGTCGTCTCGGAGATCTACTATCAAAAAGTTGCATAACATCCCCCAGATGCGCCATCAGTAGGAAGTCACCGGTCCAATCGATAACCTCCCCCCGCTCCCGCGTATTCATTCTAGGAACCTACATACTACAAATGTGCCCTACTTCTAAAAGTCGATTTGAACTATTCTATTGCAAACATGTTGTAAGTACATCGGTGGTACACCTGACTTCTAACGTAATCCTAACGCAAAACAATTTATTTTACTAATTGCTTCCATACCTATCTACTAAGAAATCTAGCGTCAAACTACATACTTTGCGCGCAAGTAGTGGCGATAGTGGTGAGCATAAAGGCATAAATTGAACGTTCTTAGTAAGGAAAAACAATAGTTCCGATGTTGGCCGCACGCTGGCACAGATTTCTCTCTCAGCTGTCAGAGGATATCCCGGCAAATATGGCCGCCATTACGCGTTTGACAGCTGCACAGCGCAAACTCAACTTTATTTTCCTTTCCTTACGGTTTACGTTGCCATTACGCGTGACACATTGCCATAGATGATGTAGAGAATCTCTGAAAATCATTATCACTGACTTACCAGTAGAATGCTACCTTCTCGCCGTGGCCATTCCTAACGTGCCGGTCCAGGACGTTGAAGCAGACGTTGGTTACGGCGCCTTCCATCCATTTCACAAATATGTCACCCTTGTTTATGTCAAAGTTGTAGGACATGAACTTCCCTTCCTCGTAGGGGGTTTGCCAGTGGAACTCGTTGGCGATGTCGTTCCAGAACCCTTCGGGGTCATCAATGGAGCGCTTGTGGATCTCCTTGTACCTCTCGAAGGAGGGTAGACGGGACTTTGATATTACAAAGTCGGAAGGATAAAAGGTGTGCGCCATCGCCGATGGTTGGGGATCTAAGTCCTTCATTGAAACGCGTGCTCGAGACGGGGGGCGCGCGCTCACTAACACACTAGCACGGTAGCACGCAGCTCAGGCTGCTGCTACAGTAGGTTATTGATAACGTGACCGGGCAGAATTGGGCGAGTGTTCGCGGGCGGCGCGCGCTTGCCAATGCTTTCAGCAACGATCGCCCGCCAGTGACGCACGCATGGAGAGCGCGTGCGCGACCGCATACCCCTTGCCCCATATGCCTACCTAAATTTAATCGGACTACATTAATAATATGATCACATCCGCTGTTCTTCGATAACTACGATTCTGTTTGGGATCGACCACACTAACTTGTCTCGAAATTTTAGAATAGGATTTATTTTGTTAAAGACTTACACATACTTACACAAAAATACACATAAACTTGGCTTAAATACAAAAATGTAAGTCCAGTAACAAGTTTTAATGTTCAAAGTGTTTCCTTCTCTGTACCTATGTACCTACTTGGTATCTTAATTACCTATTTGAACAAGCAGGTAGCAACTAGGGCATGGACACCGGTATTCCGTATTACCGAAAAACCGGCAATACCGGATGATTTAAAGCACTTCCGAAGAACGATATTGAAATTGTCAATACCGGTAATTCGATATTTTGAAAAAGAAGTTAAAAAATATGAACTAATACGGCAGCTCTAGATTAGACAAATACCTACCAAACTACTTATGTTATTTTATGATTGTGAAATTGATGAACCAGCGTGAAGGTAAAAAAAACGAATAAATGCGCGTAGTATGAAGCACTACCGTGAAACATCGAAAAAAGAAAAATATCTATAGATAAAGTAGTATACTTAGTTATAAGTCTTTATATGTAGAATATTTTCAAATAATTGATTGATTGATTGATAATAAAATACGACTGCATAGAATTTGTTTTATTTTAAGATGTTATTATTACAATTTACAAAGCTTAAAAAACTTACTTGATTCTATTTATTTTGACTTTGTTTGATTGAAAAGATTGTTAGAATGAAGAAGTGAAACCTCTAGCTTTTTAGTTATTTTTTTAGCGAGATTGGAAGGGTTTAAATTGTTCTATGTTTAGATAGTTTTGTTTAATTAAATAGTTTAATTATATTAAACTTTGTTTAGATTTTCAATAAAACGTTAAAGACTATTTCTATTCCACGGGAACTGATCATAAATCAGTTACTCAGATAAGAGTCTATTGGATAAGAATCATATTATTTTATTCCAAGCCTAAACCTACATCTATGCAGAATTTCGGCACGATCTATTCAGCAGTAATGGCGTGAAGATGTAATAAACATCTATCCATCCAAATTTTCACATTTATAATATTGTTGTGGTGGTTTTCGTGAACATTGGAGCCACAACAGCTCGACAGTTATCATTATCGTCAGTCTATATCAGTCCACTGCTGGACATAGGCAAGTGGAAATCGATTATCTGTACAATACCAATCGGCCAAGTTAGTTTTCTTCTCAGATGACATAATTCCTGAAATGAAATATATTCTTTTCAGGAATGAACATTACACAAGTAATGAATTATTAGACAGGGCGTTGGCTGAAGTGCATTGTTCAAAGTTCAAATCTCACTAATATTATAAACGTGAAAGTTTAGATGGATGGATAGATGGATGGATGTTTGTTCCTTTATCACGCCAGAACGGCTAAACGAATCTGGATGAAATTTGGCATAGAGATAGATTATAGTCTGGAATAGGACATAGGCTACTTTGTATCCCGAAATTCCCACGGGAACGAGAACTACGCGGGTGAAACCGCGAGGCGCTGCTAGTACAGAATATTTTTTAAATTGAAGAGCCGTATACTTACAAAAAAAAACCGGCCAAGTGCGAGTCGGACTCGCGCACGAAGGGTTCCGTACCATTATCTTCAAAAAAATCACGTTTGTTGTATGCGAGCTTTAGATACTAGATTAAATATTTATTTTATTCTGTTTTTTAGGATTTGTTGTTATAGCGGCAACTGAAATACATCATCTGTGAAAATTTCACTGTCTAACTATCACGGTTCACGAGATACAACTTGGTGACAGACGGACAGAGAAGTCTTAGTAATAGGGTCCCGTTTTTACCTTTTGGGTACGGAACCCTAAAAAACTTATGTTATTACGACACTTGGAACCTGCCAGAGGCAGCTAGTACTAGTTAGTTCTGTATTTTATGCTACGACCTTGGAGTATATACCTATGATAGTATTATTTTTTGAAGCCAGAATTTAAAAACTCAAAGTCGATCGGAAATACGACAGTGGCAACGCAATCAGTCTTTGAGATACACAGATGTTCAGTAGGTCAAGGTGCTCCGTTCGTGAACTAACAAAACTCCGATTGCTACGATATTTTCTGCTGAGCCGTCAGTATTCAGTATGGCATTGTATATTCAGTCAGTATATACAATGCCATGGCATTAAAATTGAGGGTGTAATTATACTGTGGTAGCACCCACCCCAAAAAACCAGAAACCAAAATAGAACCGCCTTAGAGTTTGAATGTCAATCTCAAGCCTCAACTTAAAAAAAATGAATTATAAGTAACGGCAAGCGGAGCAAGCCGCGACACTTTTTGACCTTTTTCGGATTCTTCGTATGTTTGGTGAAAAGTAACTAAGTTTGTCATCGCAACTCTACCTATGGTAATATAAATAAACAAGTATGAATACCTATAAATATCGGCCAGCGGAGCGAACCGCAGTAGGTAGGTACTTTTGGAATTTGGTGAGGTTAGCCAAAAGACAAGTTTTGTAAGACGACGGCGAACGGAGATAGCCGCTTGCTTTGGCGTTATGGCGAGCGGAGCCGAAATTTATGTTACTTTTTTGGGTGGTCACAAACAATTTAAGAAGTATAAAAAGAATATAGCAGAAAGCAGAGCGAGCAGCAGCAAGCGGAGCGAGGCCTAAAAATAGTAAAGACATTTTTGTAGTTTGAGGCGGTCGATATAGCAACAAAGACAAGGAAACTAGAACGACGGTGAGCGGACACAGCCTTAGCACCATTACGATTTAGCAAAAAAAATAGTGAAAACAAGTAAGGTTTTTTTGGTAATTTACAACAAAATAGGACACTATACAATTATCATTATTGCACACCATATAAAACGCATAATCAGACAGGGAAATACTGATACAGATTATGTTGTATACAAAGGCTGTATACACTGAGCAATCTCTGCCAGGCAACTTTTCTACACAAGGCTATAAAGTATTCAAGTATTTATTTTGCAATCCTAGAAAAAAAAAGAACGGCGTCCGAAGAGACCCGCAATTTTTCTTAATCTATCTGTGTGTGAGATTTTTTGGTGGCACCCATTCGGGTTCGAAGTGCCATCTGCGCGCCCCGAGAGGTGCCAAGATGGCACCTCTTGGAGCTTGGTACCCGGGGCGGACCGTCACTCTCAGTTTGTGCCAACAGGAAAAAATAACAAAAGATATATCTTTTTTGTAACTTTTTTTGTAAATCGCCGAAAAAATCACAAAAATATCGGGGCTATCTCCGCTTGCCTTGCCATTATGCGTTAATTTTAATCTAGCACCGCAGTCTGTAAAATTTTCGGTGCTCCCTTCGCTTTTTATCATATCTTTTATCAGTCCACAGCTGGATATATGAGCGCCCCTTATGAGCGCCATAACGCCTATCTTTAGTTTGAGGCATCTAGCATCTGCCTGCAGTCCTTGGTAAGTCATTATCCCACATGGCCGGAGGTTGACCTACACTACGATTGCCGAGTCGCGGTCTCCACTCAGGAACACGTTTACCCCAGCGGATGTCGTTTATATGGCCAGCCCACTGCTACGTCACCTTGATAATTCTTTGATTTATGTCGATAACTTTGGATCTCTGTCAGATGTATTCTTCGTTACGTATCATATTCTTCAGAAAAGCTCCTAGCAAAGCTCACTGAGCAACTTTGAACTGGTGGACCAGCCCTACCGAGAGTGTCCACGTCTCAGCTCTGTAGGTCATAACAATGCCTACCCGTTATGACCTAAGCAGCTGAGACGTGGGTACTCTCGCTCTACACGGACGGCCTAACCTCAGGCTCGCGATGCATCGGTCTTGGCATGAATTTGGACAAAACCAAAGTCATGATTAATAGTCACATTGATCCCGGACCGGTTGCGAACATGGCCACCGTCGAATTTTTTTCCGAGTACACTTACCTTGAGCAAATTCTGAATTTGGCGTGTTTTAAAAAACTATAAACAGCTTTGTTACTGAAAAATGCCGAGTAGCAGAAACGCGAATGCTACGACTACTTGAAGCTTATCTGTGTCACTACAATACTATTTGTTCGTCGCCATGGGGGCAAAAACCTATAAAATAATTACACGCATTTTTCTGATTTAATGATTTTTTATTTAACAACTAATACATATAAAACTGCATACATAGATATATTATAAGTAGTCATATTTACAAAACAAAATCCAGTCTTTGATAGATTAACATGAAATATAATAATATACAATGCTTACATATAAATTGATTAGTAATTACGCACTAAGTCTAACTAAATTTTAAGCGGCATATGTTAATTACGTAAATAAATTAGGTGATTTCCTGAGAATTTTTTATTTAATACTTAAACAGTTATTGGTTGTGAACATGCAAATGAATTTTCTTTAATAAAAAGAAAATTACAATCAAATGCAAATTTGATAGACTAAATTTTGTAAACCAGAATTATTTATAATATTCTAAATAGTTATAATGTATTAAACTATGTTTGCTTTGGCATTACCAAGGAGTTAACGTTCATTACAATTAAAAAAATAAGAAATTAGACACTAAATAATATTATCAATAAATTTAATAATATCAATATCAGTTTTTGATACATTTTTCGTAACTATATTTCAAATGCGTGAGTAACGATCACAGAAATTATTAAATTAAATTTTAATAAAAAAATTATGGGTCCTATAGGTCAAGCACGGGGATTGTTCTCTAGGGTGGGATAGAAAACGATGTCATCGCGTCGTCATATATTGCGAAGATACCTACATTATTGAAGTTGAAGGAATTAATTTTAAATAAATTACGCATTTATTGATAGTGACGTAATTTTTCTCTATTCTACCCAAGACTACAATCCCCGTGCTTGCCGTACAGAAAGGGCGTATTCGCCGCGATTCTCTCGCGCGTATTACGCGCTTCCTTTGCGTCCAGGAGGTGCGTACCAAAACGTGCGATTTCCATATCAATATTTTGGCACTCTATTTCTCTTGATACGTGCAATCGCAATTCGCGTAATCTGGACACAACAAGGCATCTCTAGTATCTCAACTCAACACGCGCGTTGGTACGCGCGAGTCGAGAGTCTGGCGAAATGCACGCGATTTACGCGCATATTTTGAATCCGTTTGATGCTTGTGGACTCTATGTTTTATCACCCAGTTCCTCGCTAGCGCCCGTATGAATTTTCGCGAAACGATTAGCGACGAATTCGCCCTTTACAGACAAGATGTTACCTACTTGTAAAATCTCTCAACTTTAAGCAATAACTAATGTAGGGATATCCACGCAGCTGCATCTATCCCTAAAGTAAACAGCTCTTCTGTTATGGTACTAGATATCTGCTGATAAATTTTATAAATTTCATACAAGCATATTAACAAACAAAATTTCAGGTAAATAATAGAAACTAATTGGAACTAGTATTTACAATAATAATTTAAACAATTGAGCTAACTGAAAGCTATTGCAAACAATCTAGAGGTAGTTCAACTGAATAGCGTCCCCAAGCCAGAAGTGTCCCTGTCCAGAAGTGTCCCCAATGGACTGTTTGCGTTGCCCCGCTGTATTATTCATTTTTACAAACATATAGATTTTTTTTTCTTTTAATCAATAGAACAAAATGAAAAGAAACGAAGCATAGAATTTGCCTAAAGTTGAAAGATTTACAAGTAAGAGGGCAATAAATTAGCTTTACCTAGTCCATGAAATTATTTTCTTTTTGGTAGTTCGACTGACAATCAAATAGGCATGTCCCAATGCGATTCTTTATGATGAATCTATTTTTTGTGACACTCGATTTTGTTTAAGAAGAAGTTGATATTTATGCTCAACATTTGTTATCAAGGTTACTTGTAAGTACACCTGATCTTTTCAGGACGTGATAGTAGCAGTAGAGTTCAGTAAAAACCAATTTGATTATTGAGGTACCCTGGTCTAAAGTTAAACCTCTTCCAGATCTTTGAATTTTTAAATTTTTAATTTAAGTGTCACGTGGAGGTCGAGAGTCATCATGAGTTAGACCAGGGTACCTCATAGTCAAATTGGTTCCTACTATCACGTCCTGAAAGGATCAGGTCTACTTGCAAGTAATCCTGTATATTACAGACTATACGCGTCTTAATGAATTTAGTTTAAAATCAGAACTATGAATAGAAAAAAAAAAGTTTTATTTCCTACTTGCTTCTGGTAGCGGCATTACACGCGTTTTTCCGTGTTAAAAAGTAAGACATATTGAGTTACTGTGGTAAACTAACATTTTATACTACTTTTAATACTTTCTCCTTTAAAAGTCATCTAGAAAAATCGTCGTGATCTACTTATTATGTAGGCTCACTAAAAATCGTAAGTGTCGTTTTGCGAGTCTAGAGATTCGAACTGTCAAAAGAAACTGTATAAGAAATACTTCATTCTATCATTCAGTCTTCATTCACTCACCTCTCAACAAGTCAACAGTTAGGGAACTTCATAGTCGTGGATACACCAAATAAAAAATAAATTCGTGGAGGTATAGACAACTAGATAACAAATTTTACCTTCTGTAGGTACTCGCCCTATGAGTATTGTATAACATTTACGTACCATCACTACAAGCGTCCGGTTCTTACTTCTTAATTAATCCAATAGTTCATACAAATACGGTAAAACCACACTTTTGAAGTGTGGTGTGTCGTGACGCGTCATACACATATCGCTTCATACATTTAGTATAGTTAGAAATATATTATCACAAAACTAAAATTATGGAACCGATCTGAAGCGCCACGACTCACTATATAACAATAGTTTGTAGGCCAAGCACATCAATAGCATGATGGCTCATTCTGAGAAACTACTCCGAGATGTGTTCAAACTCACTCTCTGCGAAATAAAGATAAGACAAAAGCAGGTGTATTATTTATAATTATGAAGAAATTAATATAGTCGTCTACTGAAAACAAAATAACTATAACTTCTGCAAAAAAAAACATTTTGAATTAAAGTTGAGCTTTTCAAAATTCAATTTCAATTCGCTAAAATCTTAGTGGCATGTGTCCATGACGTCACCTATGCACGAACATCTAATGATACAGAATGACCATATTTTTAATTCAATAGAATGTCTTTATAGCAAAGCAAATTAAATTCACAAAGTATTCTCTGATTGGTGTTCGACGTGTCATCATGACGGATGCTGTATTTTGTTGTTATACTTTATCAAAATAATAATTAATCTCGATCCAAGTATAAAATATACTTAATACGTGTTTTTTAATCTATGGAATAGTTCGGTAAATACATAATTTTGGTGCTTTTTAGGGTTCCGTACCCAAATGGTAAAAACGGGACCCTATTACTAAGACTTCGCTGTCCGTCTGTCACCAGGCTGTATTTCATGAACCGTGACAGTAAGACAGTTGAAATTTTCACAGATCATGTATTTCTGTTGCCGCTATAACAACAAATACTAAAAAACAGAATAAAATAAATATTTAAGGGGGCTCCCATACAACAAACGAGATTTTTTTGTCGTTTTTATAGATAATGGTACGGAACCCTTCGTGCGCGAGTCCGACTCGCACTTAGCCGGTGTTATTTTAGATACCTAATGGTACGGAAACCTTCGTGCGCGAGACTGACTCGCACTTGGCCGGTTTTATTACTAACTATCATCCCTATTGTTGCGGCAGAATGGAGAAATGTTACGTCACATCGTCAATGAATGCGTAAAATATTTGAAAATCATTCCTTCAACTTCAATAATTTACGCAATGTATAACGATGTTTATTTCTACCCTAGACAACTGCTTGGCCTACAGATTCTACTTTTACTTCTACACTTTAACACAAATCAAACGAATCCATGTCTTTTGATTGCATAACAAAATAACATACCTTTTCACCACTCGCACAGTTCAATTTTTGTTCTCCAGCACAGGTTTTTCTTCATCACAATTGAAACCCTGGTTTAGTAAAGGGCCGTTAAGCTTCAGCTTGCTGGCTTTTAGCTAGGTTGCGAGGGCTATAAGCCTTCGCCTGCGGATCTTACGGCCGCATCGCCGCCAGAAGGCAGTGATGCAATAGATCACTGCTATGAGGAGTATTAGGATGGACGCACGGTGGATGAGCGACGGGGAAGCTTCATCGTCGATGGTGCCGCGAGAGGGCGCTGCGCCGGCGCCCCGCCATGCCCTAGCGGCTGGCTCCGTGCCTTCTAATTCTGGTGCACCTGAGGAAATGGACACAATTACGTCTATACTCCTTACCAATAACATACATATATCGTATATGCGAAAGCACACTTACGGAAGCTTATGAATTTCGGAAAATTGAACTCAGCGGTATAAAGGTTATTTTTTTATCCACAAAAAGTGTGTGCGAGGCCGCGGGCAGCTAGTAATGCTCGTATTGAGGTGGTGTTGCCAAATCGTATTTTTAAAGCCTCAAGCTTTCCTCCTGAGGTCAAAGGCCACACCCCCTTTGCCGTAAAGCGCACATTACTTATAGAATACGCTACTTAACTACTACTGGAAAATAATTCTAACGTATTGTCTGATAAAAATGTAATTAATATTTCTTCAAGGGCAGTCGTATAAGTTATAAAACTAATTTTAAAGTTTGAATAATATAATGGCGCGCCAAAACGATAATCTCTGTCATGGCTCCGGTGACATGACTCGATGACGTCACACCACTCACACCACACCTAACAAGAAAAAGGACAACAGCACGTACTGTAATCTGTGATCGGTGTGACGTCACCAGTGATGCAACCAAACGCAGGGCGTTATCGGTCACGTGATCATATATCAAAAAATGTGTAATTTTAATCCTGATTTTCACCTGATTACGCTTTGTTACGTTGTCACTGACTAGGATGAAAACAATTTGCAACTTATTTTCAATGTAGTCAAATAGCCTATTAGTCCAAATCGTCCCGAGGAACCCTCCTCGTTGCGCGAGTCCTACTCGCACTTGACGTTTTATTTTTTACATTTTTGAAAACCTGTACACGCTTCCCCTACCACTGAAAGGGTCTCATCATATAAACTTTTTTCTTTTTAACATCCAACCTTCATAGGTCCCCATGACGCTCGAGTAAATCCCTACTTAACCTCTTGGCCTCCCCTACTATTATGATTGTGATTGGCATGTCAAGCTACCTATAGTGCGGGGGTCGGTGGGCTGGTGGCGCGGCGCAAGCGTGCGCGCGGCGGGCGCGGCGTGCACTGCACGCGGTTGGAGCGCGGCGCGCACGGGGCAGGGCGGCGCCGCGCGCGCTCCGCTGCCGTCTGCTGCTAGCACGCGAGAGTACACGTGTAGACGACCGCCGGCTGAGCGTACTGGCAGCTCTGGAAACCAACACAATATCATGATTATTTATGACTATGCCTTTCATGCTACTGCTTCATCTGCTCGACCTGCGACTTAACTAGTTTGTCAACACGTTAAATAGAGCGTTACGGAGATGTGGCCAACATTTTAACGAGTTAATATACTAATGGTAATAACGTCAAGGAAGTACATGAAGTTCCATCAATATCAGAATTCCAAAAAAGGCTTTCAGCTCAGCTATTGTGACAAGTTCCCAATCTTTCTGGCGGTTTTGTGTTGAGTATCCATCTTTTTACAGATCTATGATTTATTTTGTATTCAGTAGATATCTAAATACAAGTCGGAGTAGTTTCTTAAAATCAATCATCATTCCTGTACAAGGTACAATGTGTGTTATTCAGGCTATATGCGTGTGATGTCAAGGCTACCTAAATTCCTACATTATAATAGCCTAAAAATGTCTAACTGTAATACGTGCTGTTTGTTGTTCCGAATTAACCTTAAATGTAAACTTAAATCCAATAAAATAGACAATTGCGAATCACCAGAGAGTTATCATTTTCCATTCCTGGTAAATCTCTCACAATTCTTTTAAGGCAGCCAGCAACAGCCTGTGGCCTTTCTGATAATTAATACCTTTAGACTCATTAGCTACTTATGTAGTGTTTAGGGTTATCCCTAAAGAATCTCACCAGAAGGTATGATATGCACGTCTCGATGCTTGCGCGGCGTCGCGGCGTCGCGTAGAGAAGACGGCAGGTGACCCACGAGAGCATACTGTAGGGCAGCTAGTAACAGCCAGTGGCAGTTCCTAGCAGTACCGCCTTCGAGGCACGACGAGTCACCATATACGACGAGGCGTCCCGCCTGTGAAGCATATACAAAATGTATAGTGAAATGACAAAATAAATATGAGATTGTCTTCCGTGACGTCACCAAACGGCTCAATCTGAGGTCTTATGACAGAGCCGTTCAATACCACGTTGGTCAGAGGTTCTAGTCTGGTTTTCAATCAAATCCGAGTAATCGGGGTTAAAACCTTTTTCAAACGCACACGATTGCCTGTTGAGTTGCTCTGTTGAAGTATTTGCTTGTGTACTCTTAGTGTAATTAAGTAAATCCACCTGTACACTGGGACTCCCGCGAAACAGGCCTAGCCTAGTGCGGGGACCACGGGTAACAAGGTTTTTTCATCTGTAATAGTTAAGTGTCTCTTATTTGTAACATTATGTCTTTGTAAGCGCTATGGTAAATAAATTATTTTGTATTTTGTATTTGTATTTTGCCGTTGTATTGTGGCAACCCCTAATCCGAGCGCACTCGGACGACGGCCTCTGATCTAAGAAGACTCTGACGCGTTTTACTTTTCCGAGCTAACTCGTATACGAGCAGGAAATTTTGATTTGACAAAGAAAATTATCTGTGTGAACTAGGTATGGTAATATCAACAGCTATCCTAGTATAGTATGAAGCTACTGTCCGATCCTTGTCTGAGCAGACTCTGATCGTGCCAACGAGGCTAACTAGTTGCGCCCGAGTAGGTATTTGAGTTCACTCGGTCCGAGTAGACTCTGATCGTGTCAACGTGGATTTATGCACGTTTGGCGCGCTCATGTGTTTAGTGTTTAGTTATTTTAGTAACTGTCACATTCAAATACGAACATACCTTCGGCACTTTATCGATGGTGTCGTTGGTGTAGTCTCGGTTATCTCCGTTATCGGTCTGTAACAGCCCTAGGATAGGAACATCGACGGTCTGCGTCGCAGCGCCGCCGCTGCCGTGTTTCTCTCCTGACATTATCTGGGTAAAGACAAATGTAAATATAATGAATATTTTCTACACAGTTACAGATACGCTTTATCTTAAACTTTTAAGGCAGGATGTGTAGATGTAAACGATCAAAAATACATCTGCGAAGGAGTGCTGGCAGATGTCTGGATGCGGAAAGCTGAAAAGAGAGTGCTGTGGCGCTCACTATGGGAGGCATATTATGTCCAGCTGTGAACAAGCATACACTGATGATGATCATATCGCTTTGAAGGGTGATCATGATGCATGCTAATGCTTAAGGTAGTGCAGGTGGCCAAATGGTCACGCTTGAAAAAAATGTTATTACTATTTTCTAGGATCTAAGTAATAGTAGTTTATGCAACTGTGCATAATGGAGGGCATTACAACACAAGTGTGGGTTTAATAGCATCACACGAGTGTTGTAATGCCTAATTATGTACAGTTGCATACACTACTTTATCTACCCAAATATCATAAGGGCTCTATGATGGGTTCAGGAACCATAGGGAAATGACCAGCATTGTTACCAGTGTAATGCAATAAAAAATAAATTGAACACATACAGAAGCAAATTATTTATTATAGTAATGGTAGTTAACATTGACAGTTGTTCTGAGTCACTATCACTCATTTTCGACAGAAATAAAGAACTTATTCAACTTATCAGAAAATTTGTCTACTCGTAACTGGAAATATGTAAAAAGCTAACGAACAAATGACAGCTCGAAATGGCGGCGGCGTTTCGAATAGTGTCTGTATTTTTTTTAAATCATAGACAAACGAACAAAGTCACTATTCTTGTGTCACTCGAGATCAAAATGTCGTGCGATTTATAGTTAGAATGTAGATACTAGTATAGCACACTCACTTGAATTTGACACCTATTCCAAATTTAAACTCTATAACCTACGGTTTTCAGTAGGTTATGAGTTCATTACAGTTCCGTTTATTTCTGTTGGTTGGTAATGCTGGTCATTGCCTACGGTTTTTGAACGCATTAGAGAGGTTTTATGATATTTGGGTAGATAAATGTAATTTAATGACAGATATGACGTTTTGCGCACATTGTAAACCATTTGCTCAGAATCATTGCTACACCAAACCTTAAATCAATTGTAGTTTTGAACTCTATTGACATTATGAGATAATAGTATGTCGATAGACTCCAAAAGTACAATTGATTCAAGGTGTGTTTTAGCAAATGGCTTACAATGTGCGCGAAACTTTTTATTTGCTATATAAATTACTTGTAGAACCTAGAAAATTGTAAAACCCCATTTTTTTCACGCGTGGCCTAAAACCTTGAGGACCATACTCCACCACAGCGGAGCTGAGCAGAGAAGAGATGTGTTTAAAGGAATCTATAGAATGTTGTTATTCACACATCTCGCCTCCACTCAGCTACAGTGGAAACCATAGAGCGGATATGTATCATATTTGTATGCGAAGAAAACAAAGGACGATCGCAGTGCAGATGTGAGCTGTGCCTCGCAAGCTGGCGACGTCACGCAGCGGAGACGAGAAGAGATATATCTAATTTGGAACGCAAAATATCGTATTGATGGCTATCGCTGCTAGTGCTGTAATCGTATTTCGGAATGCACCTATAGACACAGTGAAAGATATATACCTGATAGCCCTGGTCGCTGAGTGGCGCTGTGATCAATATCCCGTGCTCCGGGAAGCTGTGAATGTGTGTCCCGCTGGCGTAGTACATCGGGTGCCCGCCCAGTTTGAACGTACCTTCAAAAACGCGGTCGCCTAGCGCCACCTGTAGGGGAATATTGTACTACTGTAGTGACATCTAACGAAAACTACTGATATTGGAAGGGCAATACTGTGCTTCATTTTAACCGACTTCCAAAAAAGGATGAGGTTCTATGTTTGGCTGTATGTACGTTTTTTAATGTATGTATGTTCGTTTATGGACCAATTTTGAAAATCCCTTCGCTAGTGTTTAGACAATGATCCCGAGGTGGTCCCATAAAAAAATTTAATACCGAGGGTTTACTAATTTTCCCGCAAAACTTCAAAATAGTATAAAATGAAAGGATTCGAAGTCGGTTTTAGTTTTAACCAAAACCATCAGATTATGGATTATGTGAGTGAGGGAATAGTGAGTGCATCTGTGTTTGCGCACACACATGTGCACTATAATATGTACTGCGCACATAGCTAGTCACCGATGAGACCGAAAATTCAGCTGACGTTTTTTTAAATTAATTTGAACAAAAAGACCCTTTTCAAAAGGTTTAAAACTCTTGTATAGTGGTAATGGAAATTAGTTATCTACTCGCTTCTCTTGAAATATGAACGCAAATTGCGTTCATATTTCAAGAAAATTCGAAATCGATCAATCACATTGATTACGGAAATAGTACGATGACGGAATTACACATGCCGTCATCGTACTATTTTCTGATTGTTCGTATTTCTCTACTCAGCTCCGTTTCAGAGGGAGCGACGCTTTGACCAACTACCCGGTAGTCGAACAGTAAATAGAGGAACAATTTCATAAACCAGCACAAACCTGATACATGCTTAGGAGATCATTCAGCGCTGGTACATTTGCTCCACCGGTTTCAGGTATCCACCTAAAATTAAGTTTTTATTATTTACTCCTACACTCGTTTGGAGTCTGACCAGGGCTTGGTTTTTTTGTGTACGGTAGTCTCGCATAAGCCCTGATCAGGCTCTACCAGAGTCGTATACCCGACCCCTGATTTGGGTCCAAACGAGTCTTGGGGCTAGACGAAAAAAGATATATACAATTTTTTTAAGACATTTACTGAATTCATCATAAACTCTTATCAAAAATAAACTTATTTCAAAATCAATTTTATAAAGTTGTTTTATGTCCTCATAAAATCAGTTGATCGATATTTTTTTCCAAATAAAACGAGTGCAGGCAGTAAGTGACAAATAAGAAAAATAAAAATTCTTAAAATTGAATCACAGACATCTGATCAAAGTAGATAGAAACTCTATCTACTTTGATCAGATGTCAAACGAAACAGTTTGACCAGACCCATCAAGACAAGATCAAGCGCTAAGCTCCTCACAAGCACACCGCACTTGTATAAGAATTTATAAAATGAACTTCAAATTTACAAAAGTAGTCCTTATCTTAGTCGCAACAATGAACACCTGTTATAATCTACGCCCTCGCCGCACTGGGGCACTGCGCGTGAAAAGCGGCCGCGACGTGAGCCCCGGACAGTTGACATACGTCGTACGCATCGAGCTATATCTAACAATACATATACCAAAGTCAAACGAGACCAGCCACGTATATGATCATAAATGCACAGGCTCTGTAATATCCCAGACAGCTACACTGACCGCCGGTCACTGCTGCAGCGCAGATCTAAACCAGTTGACAAGCAAAGTCAAAAAGAGTATAGCATTTGTAATGAACGCGAAATATGTTGTAAGATACGGTTCATCGCCCGGCAAACCAGATATTCAGCGTGATAAATACAGCGATGTATTGAAGAAAACAAGACCGCCAGCGGGGTGGGGTGCAGTGCATCCTTTGTTTTCCGACGACTTAGCAATATTGACGACAGAGCCGATTCAGCTAAGAAGATACGGAAAGCTCAGCTCGCTTGACTACCCCTCGCTTTTCGGGCTTGCCGTGCTTGTAACAGGCTACGGGGCTACCAGCCACAACGGGTCCTATACCGACACCCTGACTTTGAGTTTGCCGTTACAGGTTATAGATGGAATGTTAGTTCGATGTGCTGACGGTAAAAAGTTGAGAA
Organism: Eupithecia exiguata; assembly: GCA_947086465.1. Classification (NCBI taxonomy): domain Eukaryota; kingdom Metazoa; phylum Arthropoda; class Insecta; order Lepidoptera; family Geometridae; genus Eupithecia; species Eupithecia exiguata. The sequence continues at coordinate 9,307,118 of OX352226.1, forward strand.
AAAAGTCTCCATTGCTGTGTACTCAGTCTGAATGTGGAAACCCTCATGGTATAATAGGCCCTGGAGATTCTGGTGGACCTGTGATTCACTCTACGGGTATTGTAGGGGTCAATATCATAAGTTTATTCAATTTCCTTGAAAGATTCGATCCAGAATATATTCCAGTTTATTTTCAAGCTCAAGTTATGCCTCTGAGTCCTTACACTGATTGGCTTACGAGGACATTCCAGCAGAATACTACTTCGTAAATAACTTATACACTAGGTATTTAATTTTATAAATAATATCGTCATGTCAACAGACATTAAAGCCGGAAATACACTATCGACACGCCACGCCACTCAATAAAACACGTGCGTGTTGAGTTGAATTAAATTTTATTATTTTCTAAGCCCAGAATCACATTATAAACACTCTCTCTGCCAGAACGATGTGCGGCCGGTGGTCGGGGTAATCACGCTACCTGTGCATGTGGTTTTTTTCTAGTCCAAAACTGACGCCACGCGTCTGTGTGTTGTTGTTGTTCGAAATGTTATTTGTTATTATGTTGAATGTTGTTCGAAAACAAGCACACACTGACATAATGAGTTTTACAAGAATCATGACAGTGACAATGACAGCTCCAATGAGCGGGCTTGTCGGAAGAAATTGCGAGCGTGTCGTGGCATCGGTTGTTGATAATGTGCACATGGGATGTTCGTTATGTTGCGTCGCATCGCGTTTCAATAATGTATTTGCGCTTATGGCGCACCCAGTCCACAATATGATATGCATGCGACAAGAAAATAATGATAAACATAACTTATTTGTTATCTTTATCGCTGTAGAAATCCGCCTTTACTAGATAATTTAAGACTTTTATGTATAATAAAAGAGTTTTTAATGTTTTTTGCAATGATTTGTAGAGAGAAATCGTATATTTTGCTCTTGTGTATGCATTTTAAGCGAAACTATCACAATTCCACCAGTCATTTCAACATTTTGTGAAAATGTGGTACCTATTGTATTCGTTTGACGTCTTGAGGGTCATGGATTGAAGGAACTTACCCCCTTATTCATATTGCGGCTAAGCAGTGTTATTTCTCACTCTCACTCTGACTTATGTCATTAGAAGAAGACAGAGCGAGAAATAGCAATTTGCTAAGTTAGCAAACTATTATGAATAGAGGTATACATATAACAGTGCAGTAACTATAATACTTCATTTAGTAGTTGAAAGTAAAATATAAAATCAATAATTTTTCGCTGCTGTCGTATCTAGTTGTTTCCAATGGATCGTGACTACATTTGAAGGTTCACGGCAGTCGCCTTGTCAGCCGCAGTTCACAACAACGACCCAATATTTGTCGTCAAGTTTTTTTATCGTTTCACGACTGTCGTGCTAGCTGTTCCGATTATCGACAATCTATCGTCACAACAAGAATGAGTCGAGGACGACAGTTAATCGTGTCGTCCTGTGAACACCTCCTTTCAAATATACAAACCACGTTGCTTTAAACTGCACAACTTTCTGTCACCACGACACAGTGGCAACGCGTCCTTACTGTTTCTCACTTACCATTGCCTAGTATTCTCGTCATAAAACTTGACATGCCTCAGCAACGTAGCGTTGTACCAATCAGCGAAGACCACCAGTGACAAGCCATTATCAACAGCTTTCTTCAGCGCCGCCATTTCTTCAGGAAAGTATTCGTCTTCCGGGTCGACGAGCAGCAAAGCGCCGTACAGTGACGTGTCGATGCAGGTTAGTGGTGTACCTGCGATGGAAAGCAATATAATATAATTAACTGTCTAGTTGTAAAGATCTACACAACTCTTAACCCTTTTTTCACTAAGAAACATGTTTACAACTAGTTGCATACAAAACTTGTCAAATACTTGTTGCAAACATTTGTTCTTTCACACTGTGTAGCCAACAAGTAAGACAAGTTTTTTTTTATGAATAAATAAGTATATAACATGTATAAAAATTGTGTGTTTTAGACAAGTATTGTTTATTGGTGAAAATGAGGGCTGTATAATACTAGTTAAAAACAAATTTTTACGCTCTATCCATCCTTGTTGGTTAAAACCTTTTTACAACAAGTATCAATAAACATGTCCAAAACATGTACACAACAAGAAGTTCACAAATTCTGTTTCAAATTCTGTTTCATACAATCTTTGTATACTTACATAATAATACATCATACAAACTTTTGTTTTAAACATGTATACGAATGTGAACAAAAAACGAAAACATTACTTACACAAAACTTGTCAAATACATGTCCTCGATAGAAAAATAAAATCGTGTATTTGGACAAGTACATATGAATAGGTTACATGTTGAACGAAGAGACAATAAAAGTTAATAACTGCGGCGTAGTCTCTTCGCCCGCCTCCTGGCACGATATTAAAATAGAGCTTATTTAAAAGTAGGTAATTAATATTTAGGTGTTTACTAAGCTAATTGTGGGTAATGAGAGACAGAAGATTGGAGCCTGTCTCGCTTTACGGTCTCTGTCCCGGTCCGAACCGTCCCCTTACCGCACCGAAATCCGCTTGCACAATGCGCCGTCATTGAAAATACTGTGACATAAAGCTACTCACCCATAACCTCCAGATAGAAGCCATGTTCGCGCAGCCTCTTGTACATATCCCTGAAGTTAGTGTGTATATGGTCGGCGTGCCAGTCGAGCGGGTCGTGCTTCGCTCGCAAGTCGTCCCGCGGGAAGTACCCGCCTGGGTAGCGCAGGCTGTGGAACTGGTCCCATAGGAGACGGCGGGAGCGTACTGGGACGGGTATCACTCGCGCTCTGGAAGGAGAGGGAACCGTTTTTTTTTATTAGTTGACCTTGGTTTGACCACAATCTTACAAGTAACGATGTGGCCGACGATATAATGATAAAGGTCTAGATGATATATTTATTGACTCTAGTTTTGAATAGAGGTTATCTGGGTATTAACATTCTTGACGCTTTTTCATGTCCCTTCATAAATGCATCGGACACTAGCCCATTTCTCCATACAAAAGTCCCGTCTCGGTACATACATGCGCCACTGACAGCAGCAGCTGTGTTGTTTAGTTTAGGGTCACTTCATGAATAAATCGTGAGAATGAGGCAGTTACAAAATAACTCACTAAGACAAAAAATATTCTTATAAAAACTGAAATTAAATCTCAAAACAGAAGTAGGTAATTTCGCATGAGCATGATCAAAAGCCGATGCCACGAGTCGCGTCGCGCAGTGTCTCGGTGTGAGCTGACCCTTTGTGCTGAACTCGCTAAGACACGGCACGGACACGGAGGAAGCGCGATCAGGTAGGAGGCCATACTTTATAAAATTGTATTCGACAGGATATATCTCGAAATTTTTCGCTATTTATTGACTAATTTATTCCGACACACATTTTTCGAGAAATTTGAAATCTGTCACATTCAGTACATTCATATTCAGTAGTATTTTAGGCCCAATCTGCTTTATTTTTGTAATTTTAATATGAATATCAGTCTTGTTTTTGTACTGAAATAGAAGAGAAATGCGTCTTACCTTATGGGCAGGGACAGCGTCGCATTTTTCGGAATCTTGTCACCACTGTCGTCATAGCTTTCTACAGTGACATTCAAGTGGCCCTGCAAAGATAAAACATTTTATTACCAACGGCACAGTGCACCTTCAAAAACTGCTTTTTTTATGGAAATGACACCTTGATGACACCATTCTTAATTTTTATGGGTCACAACTCACCGTTCGAGACGTATGTTTTATAGGAAAAGATACACAAAGAGATATAATAATATAAAACGCCGAGTTTGACTCAAGGATATTAAAGCTACGATCCGGCCATCCGCGATCCAGCCGCACCACGGCCCGATGATGTCGCTGTAGGTCGCTGATACTGATAGCATCTCATATTTGAAGCTGACATTGTATAGGAAAACCGACACTAGTGTAATAACAACAAAATTGTATATTCTATTGTATACCTCTAGAATGCCGTCAAACTCTGCTCCAGCTTCGAGTATAGAAAAGCTGAGCGCGATCCAGCCGGACCACGGCCAGATAATGTCGCTGTGGGTCGCTGATACTGATAGCATCTCTCCGTTTGGTAAATGGGGATGCCAGGCAACTTTTGTCTAAAACAAAGAAAAAACTTCATTAATAATCTAGAGGGATAAACATCTTTATTCTATGATGCGTATGCCAATTTGATAATTAAAGAAATAACTAAAAGGCTACTAACACATCATTACTAACAAAGAATATTAGAATCAAATTACTAGTATTTATAATTGAAATAATAGAGCTAATTGCAGACTGAGGCAGCGCATCAGCATTGCCAAACGGCAATGCAGCATTCGCGTGGAACGCCCAAGCAGTTGATCAGAGTGACGTTAGCGATAGTCGGCTGCGCGCTGAAGTACAGAGGCTGCCTGCAATAAGGCCACATGTACTGGCATTCCGCGATGACTGTGTAGTAGCATCGCTTTTGTTAGTCGCAAAACACCTTGGTTACTATACTCACGACAGTGCCGGAAACGCCCAAGCCGTTGATCAGAGTGACGTTGGCGATAGTCGGCTGCGCGCTGAAGTACAGAGGCTGCGTGCAATAAGGCCACATGTACTGGCACTCTGTTAGGTCTATGTAGTTTGGGCTGAGTGTTACTTGCGGCTCGTACTTTCTGAGGAACTGTAACAAAATATTATCTCATATAATGATGATTTTATTTATTAAATACTTAAACGTTGCAAACATGTCTATTTTGGATCCTATTATGTTTGCAACATTAAAATCGGGGACGTACTTTCCAAATGAATCGCAAAGTACGTTTGTTTGGAAGCGTAGAGGTCCGCACCCACCTTAAAGCAAATGTTCAGCAGTGGATGGATACGTGGGCTATAATTATGATTGCTATTCTGGTGAAGAAGATCCGTGATCCAAAATGATACCTGATATGCACTAATAAGGTCCAGTTTCCCATGTCCCTGTTCGAACATGTTAGGCCCGGAGAGACGTATGGCGGTGACGCATAACGCCTGTTTGACAGCAGCCGGTGTCAGGTGATGTCGCGGGACGCCGCTAGCTAGCAGCGCGATGGCCCCGGCCACCACCGGGGATGCTACTGATGTACCTTCAATAGGAAAATAAAAAATGATTAATAAATTATATAACACTAGTTTTTGCCCGCGGCGTCGCACACGTTGTTTCTATGAAAACGTTTTATTTCTATCACATGGGAACTGTTTTATGGGATAAAAAGTAGGCTATGTCTGATTCCAGGCTTAGAGCTGGAAATGTTAATATTCTGGGCACACTGCCTTCTGGTGATGGATTAGATTTTAAGGCAATAGATATGTGTATATACTAGTTGAAATTGTTTTATTTTATTATTGTAATTTCAAAATATAAATAAATTTGTATGTATTGGCACAGTATAACCACAGGAATGGTAAGGGCTGACATCACCAATCAATAGCTTTCTTTGTTTCTTGACAATATTGTATATACTCGTTATTTTATTCTATAAGTTGTAATTTTCTTTGTAAATAAAGAAATTCTGTTGATTAAAAAATATTATGTTAATTCGATATCATTGGCTTTTCGTGCATCGGTGACATCATAGACAGACGTTACTAGTATTGTAGCAGTTCAGAGCGAACTTGAAGTTGCAATTTTAAAAGCTCAAGCGCGCTTTTTCTTTCATATCCCATTTTTTGCAGATGGCTAAAAAAAATCGGAAGAATTTTTCAAAATGAGTCATCATGCCTATTGTAATGGTAAATTGTAAGTTCGTAGATGGGTATTAGATAACTGACCACTGAGAGATCGGCACCCCCCATTGACGCTTGAACCCCGCACCGCGCTGCCGTACGTGACGATATCCGGTTTCATACGTCCATATCCCTGTAAAAGGAGAAACATACTAAGATTCAACTGGAGGAGGACATCTGCGGTGTAGACGCGCTCCTGTGGGTCGCACTGCCGAGGCTTTGCAGCTGAACGAACCAAACTAACACTTTCATGCCCCACGACGCAGATGTCCTTCTCCAGCGCCGTGAGGCGTCGACGCGCCCATGCAGGTCGCACCGCCGAGGCCGGTAGAAAATAGCTAAAGCAGGTAGAATTTTGAAAAGTTTATAATAAAAGTAGGGTCTACAAGATAAAGTTAAAAACTACAACCCGACTACGTGAAAGTTATAAAAGTTTGAAACATTTACATTGACAAAATAGAATGACGTATCGGTCATATTTGATAGGCATAGAGTTGAAAATGAAAATAGGTCGTAGGTATTGTAATTTTTCTCTATGGGGCCTGCAGCCTGCGGCTACCTAAACTTTAATACGCGTTTTGAAGGCTTATTCGGGGTCGGAGCCCTAAATCCTATAGCCTATAACCATCGGGGTATTGAGACGAATCAATCGATACATAATTTGTTGAAATCGAACCAGTAGTTTCAGCGCTACGTGGGAACAAAGAAATCGGCCACATACATACAAACATACAAATATACAAACATACAAACATAGGGTGCTAACCTCATAACCCTCCCCTGTTGGTAGTCGGGTAAAAACTCGGTGAGTTGTGAGTCCTGTAAACTGTACGTACAGGCCAGACCCTTACAATATAACAATATTTGAACTGCAAGAACCATTTACCCCCTGTAGCTCAAAATAAATATCGTCCCTTGGTTGGTTCCAGCAATGGACGTCTTTTTGTATGTCGTTTATGTACCAACCTCCGGTAGCTCCCAAGTAGTCATGCCACGGGATGAGAACTTTGCGATGCGGTCGTCAAACCCAATACCTCCTACACCAATGACGTCCATCTGATCCGCCGGGTTGTTCAGTGTTCCGTACAGTGGACCGTCGTTGCCTATCGCTGATACCATTATCACCTGAAGATAAAGTTAACATAAGTTATTAGAATTTAGTTAGCCAGCTAATTTATTTTCTACCTTTTACGGTTCATGAGATACAGCCCGCAGACGGGCGGATGGACAGGCGGCGGAGGCTTAGTAACAGTGTCCCGTTATCACCCTTTAGGTAGGGAGCCCTACTGGTAAAAACATACATATAGCCAAACATAAAAACTCCTCCTTTTTTGATGTTAGTTATAAAATCAACCAAACCTGAAACCAACAGTAATAACTTAATAAATAATTTTGGACAAAATAATCAAACAGCATTATCTAGCCCTAAGCTAAGCAGCCCTTGTGTTATGAGCACTAGATAGCTGATATACTTTATACAATACAGATATTTTTTGAATTTAGGAAACATGTAGACTGCAAGCTAACCTAAGAAAATCAAGCAATTCCATTTATTAGTAAGTAAAGAAAGGTCACCTTATTTGCGCTAAGTTCCCAAACTTTATCGACAAACGGATGGTCCATGAAGTCCGGCCCACCGATGCTCAAATTGAGAATATCTATTTTGCGCATAATGGCGTAGTTGAAAGCATCTAGGAACCAAGATGTGTAGGACACCTGTAACATAATTATTTCAAAGTTTTGGTCATGATAAACTTTTGAGAGATCAAGGTAACAGAACGATAGTGTACAAGGTACAGTACAAAGTCTCATTATTTATTTATTTTAACAATTAGGTACAAAGGTACAAAGTCTTATTAAATAGATGTACTTGGCTGAAAAGAGGTGGTTGCAAAGCAAGTCAATTCTCTTGCAGTCTCAGCATGATTACTGAGTACCTACCCTATTATCCTAGACTAATTTTCTAGGGTAAAATATACAAAATGTCTTCCAATATTCTCAACTAATGATGATTACAGCATGAATGGAGAGGGTTATCTACGAACCTATTTTGTGTTTAAAGAACATGAATGTTTCATCACTTAACGACGGACTTGGGATGAGGACAAAAAATTGAAGTCAATAGAATAAATAACACCTTATGTCATATAACAATTATCTCACTAATCTCACTAATATTATAAACGTGAAAGTTTAGATGGATGGATGGATAGATAGATGGATGGATGTTTGTTCCTTTATCACGCCAGAACGGCTGAACGGATCTGAATGAAATTTAGCACAGAGATAGATTATAGTCTGGAATAGGACATAGGCTACTTTTTATCCCGGAATTCCCACGGGAACTACGCGGGTGAAACCGCGAGGCGCTGCTAGTTATTTATAAAGCTGTTTATCCATACTAATATTATAAATTCTGTCTGTCGCGTCGGTCTGTTTGTCCGTTACATTTTCACGCCTAAATGGCTAAACGGATCTTAATGAAATTTGACATGAAGGTAAATAGTAACCCGGGGACGGACATACAATACTTGAAAATGCGCATGCGAAGCCGCAGGCTACCGACCTAAGTGCTTTTTTTGTAAGCTTAAGAAATAAAGTTATTGACTTTGACTTCATCAGGGTGAGTACGATAATCAATACTGATATTATAAATGTGAAAGTGTGTTTGTTTGTTTGTCCTTCCTTCACGCCTAACTAAGCAACCAATATCTTACTTACCATATACTGATTTATGGGATAAATAATACTTTTTATTTATCCTTGCTCATTAGGGGAGGCCTATGTCCAGCAGTGGACTGATATAGGCTGATGATGATGATGAATACTTTTTATCCCCGAAAACAGTTCCCATGGGATATATCCCATGGGAAATACAAACCATATTTATAAATAACCTTAAACAACGCGTGCGAAGCCGCGAGCAGCAGCTTGTATTTTAATAAATGTCTACATTAGTTCTTCATCATAAATAATTTTACTCATCGTAAATGAGTTACTCATAGCAAAAATTATTCATGGTACCACGATGGTGAAGAGGTCCACAATTACCCCTTTCTCAGCTAAGTACACTTATCACATCATATCATTGTATATAATTGTATAAATCGAACCATATCGAAAGGAACAGACCTGGTTATCGGTAAAAACCCTGAATATATGAAGATCAGCGTCAGGTGCGAATCCAAGGCAGTCAGATCTGGACGCGATAACCCCCGCTACGAAGGTCCCGTGGCCAAGGGCATCGTCTAATGTATTTTCTCCCGTCCAGTCGGTCCTCTCGCGAATACGCCCGAAGTGAGGGTGATTCCGAGCGAGACCCGTGTCGAACACTGCTACCTTGACGCCTTCTCCTGCAATCATATTTATTTGTATCAGCCTACCTCGTCCCACTCAGGGCAAAGGCCACCACAGAGATCGTCTCGCCACCTTCTACGTGGACGACCTCGTAGTCGCCTCCACGAAATGATGATGATTATTATTATTATTATTATTAGGGCACAATGATGGTGGCGCCACCGGTCGTGCCACCATGGTGTCTTGAGCTACCAAGCGTGAAACACCAAATAGCTCTATACATATTAATGGTAACGCCACCGGCGGGTGATTTGGTTGCCGGCAACAGGTACCAAGTGAGTTACCCTCCATACAACTGTACATATTTTGTTGGTGGCGCGACTGGTGGCGCCACCATGGTATCCTAATGAGATAGTGCCCTAAGAGTTTAACGAAAATTTCAGATGCGTCTATGTCAGCTTGTTGCCTTGGATGTATCGAAGCGATGCTGTCTATTTTCTAAATCTAACCTATGCCAATGCGGCCCTAATCCTTAGCAATTTCAAGGATCTTAGACTCACCGCAAAAAAAAAACTAGACCGCTTACCTGTCACCCCTAAAGCCCATAAGACATCTGCTTTCAGCACAGACGTAATTTGCCGTGGCACTGTTCTCAGTAACTTTCTAGATGCATATCCGCCATTCTGAAAGAATAGTAACATTTTATTAGTACTTAATTATATAATTTCACATGTTTCTATAAAACCTTCTGCCCGCGTCTTCGCACGCGTTTTTTTTACTTTTAATTCAGATGAAAATTTAAATTTATACGTTTTTAGTCAAAAATTCAGTACTTTGAGCATGATAACAATAAATAACAAACGTCTAAACCAATACAATATTATGGACTTGCTTGACTGAAATAAAGAGAATATTCAGATTCATTAATTTAATGTGATAGTGTGTCAATTCATGATAAAGTACCTCTTCAAAATAATTTTACTATTAGGTACATCCTAATAGTTTAGATACTTAAAACTTAATTATTTTGAGCAACAATCAATCAAATAACTTTCTAACAGCAAGAGTGTAGCGAATCAGTGACCCATTTGTCCCATTGATTTCCCCCCGAGAATCAGGGGAAAATCAGTGGGCCAAATAAGACTTTACTTTAAAAATTCAAATAGAAATCCTCACTGGGGACCTACCTTCAGTATTCTAACATAGGTAATGATGTCTTACACTTCCGCTGTCAGGCAGGAAGACAGGCACGCACTAGTGTAATGAGCGTACTCAGAGTTGAATGTATTTGAGATACACATACAACATAAATAGTTACCTCTCGTGGCTGCCGGAGTGACCGTAGAGCTCTGCCTCGATAATTTCTCCAACCAGCATACAAACACCCAGCAGGACCACAGTCTTCATTGAACTGCAATTTGAAGTCCTTAAGTGATAAACATTGAATCATATTATGTACTCCAGCCAAGTTTGATATATATAAAATGTTAGTGAACAACCCACAACCACAGTTATTAATGACAGTAAAAATTCTTATGTTTGTCTTTGAGTTTCAGATATAATTGTCAGTTAAATTGATTGAAGAAGCGATCTTAAAACAACAAGGAAAATGATTTGGACATAAAAATACACAGCAACAAAGTGATTTTTGGGTATGAGCGGTTGGTGCAAAACATTACACATGAAATTTGGCTAGACTGTAGATATTATTGTATAAAATGTAGACTATGTTACTCAAAATGCTACTTGACTTAGAGGAATAAGGCACTAGATAGAATGAAAGTTTCTCTGTCTCATCCATCATGCCAGTTTTTTCATTGTTTAGCTCTTATAAGAGCTAAACAAACATGCCGGGCACATCACATAGCATTTGTTGTTCTCGACCTAATGATATTTTCTGCTAATTAAATGTGGGAAAGTGACTGCGGGCATTCCTGCGTCTCTCAACGATATTATATCTGAAGCAACGATGGTGCGGTGCAGTGTTTTTGGATTTAAAATAATTCTAATAAAAATAACCTAAAATTACGAAAATTTAGCCTGCACTCGAAAATAAAATTCCCCAAATGTCGTGGCGCATTGAGATATCATCATCATCACCCTATATCAGTCCTGCGTTCGTTGCGTGTGTTCTGCATAATAATGATGCAGAAACCTGCAATAATCAATACTTGCAGAACAGTCCGAAAATTCTTGCAGGACGACCAAACTACAACAACACACCTATAATTATAGTGATACTCACTTGGCTAAGACCCGTGAGCTTCGTGGATTACCGGAATGTTCCGAGAAAAACAAATTTGTAAAAAATATTAATGCTTGGACAATTCACACAGCATTATTTAGCCTTAAGCTAAGCAGAGCTTGTGTTATGGGTACTAGATAACTGATATACATAATATAATAGCTAGATATTTTTACATATTTAAATACATATTTTAATTCGCAAGAGAAACCGAGGGACGCGTGCGCACTGACAATTGGGGGTAGGGCGAAAACATAATATATTTATATTATAAAAACTAATTTTTAAGTTTTAATAAAATAATGGCGCGCCAAACCGATAATCTCTGTCATGGCTGCAGTGACATGACTCGATGACGTCACACCGTATACTACACCTAACAAGAAGAACAACATGCACTGTAATCTGTGATACGTGTGACGTCACCAGCGATGCAACCAAACGCAGAGCCTTTTCAGTCATGTAATCATATATAAAAAGAATGTGATTTTAATCACGTTTTTCTGCCTACAATAGGTATATTTTTTAATAAAAATCATCTGATTACGCTTTGTTACATTGTCACTGACTAGGATGAAAACAATTTGCAATTTATTTTCAATGTATTCAAATAGCCTATTGGGTGGTAGAGTATTTAGTGAATAAAAACACATCTGTAGACTAAACCTTAAACTTATAAGCCTGCTTTTGATTCTGTTGTGGTTATGTCAAAACAAGTTTGATGGGATTCTTTACCTCGTTTACATATTTGATAGTTCTCATAACCTGCCTTTGAGCAGTGACACGCTTTACAGCAGGATGGTCCCTCAGAGCTTCCAGTGCCTTTTTACGTTCTTCATCTATCAGCAGTACATCAAAATCACTGGGGTAGTCAGCAGCTGGATTGTCACGATGTAGTATAGTCCAGTTACTAACCTAAAACAACATTGATGTATTATGTTATACCTACTCTTTGTGTCTCATGCTAACTGACTGACTCCCAGAGCAGACAACTTTCACTCAGTTTTATTGGAAAGTAGGCATTCCATAACAAAATACTTACTCCTGCGTTTTTTAGAGCCGCTGTGACATATTTTTTTCTTGTAGACTTGGGAAAGTACCCTTTGAATGTAACTATGTGTTCACTAGTAACTACATCTGTATTGAACACAAATTGGACTCTTTCAGTGTCAGTGGCATTACATGAAGGAGTTGTAGACTGATTACTTTCGGCCGCTATTGATGCCAACCAGAAGCCAAGAAATACGCTTACAAAACTCAATCCCATGTTTACACGCTTCTTCACTTGGCTAGCTGGGATCATAACATTGTTATATATTTAATATGCAGTGCAACGCATGATTGTTTAGAATAGCTATCAGAAGAATGTTGGTTACATAGTTTAGTTATTGGTTATTGCACGATTACGACGGTATCAGACGGGTTTGGTCGGTTGGTATTCTCAAATTGCGTTTGATCAATAGATAAAATAATTTAAAACTGATTTTTTAGGAGAAACTTCTCTCATGTCACCATGTCACCACAATGTTGGATAAATAACGTGGTATCGTAGGAGAAGAATTGGAGAAGCGAAACAGGAAAACATGAAATTATTTATAAAAATGGAAACAAAACAAACAGGCAGATTTCAAGCAGGTTTGACGTTTAAACTGGGCTGACATTGACAGATGAAGCTGACAGCACAGTTAAAAAAAATTGTGTAGAAACCTTAGAGCACAGAACAGAAAAGTAAGTGGAAGTGCAATGCAACAAAATTACTACGGGAACCGATGTCGCCAAACTCACACAAATAAACCCCTAATCATATAATACAATACAAAGAAACAATTCGTTTGATTGGTAGTTTCAAGTTCAGTCAAAACTAGCCAACGTCAAAGATTTGGAAATAAACCTTGAAATCTACTCAATAAGATTCATTTTACTTTAGCAGCAGAACGTATTTACGATCTATACTCACCAAACATTCGCCTGACGAGTTAATTCCGCTACTTGACCATAGATGGCGGTATTCTCCGTGATAGTTATTATAAACCTAATTTCGTTAGGTATAATATTGATATTCGATTGATAGTTCGCAGATCTACTGCTACTCGATTAAGGCTGCACCAGCAGGGCTATTCACGAATGCTCCGAATGAAACCGAGCCTCGGAATCGAGCAGACATACGCGCGAAATTCAAATATTTTATCGGTTTTTTTAAATTTTCTGCGGTCTGCAAGGAATTAAACTACCAGAAAAGAAGTCGTAGACATATATTTCTATGAACCCATATTACAATAAAGAAAATTAATGGAGCAACAGGTAATTTATGTTGATTTTTAGTAGTAAAACTCCTTTAATAATAATTGCTCAAATAGAAGCTATAAATCTAAATTTGTCAAAACATGGGCTTATAGATTTTTTTTACTTTTTATGGAAAACTTCTTTTTCTGATTTCGCGCGTAATATTTGAATTTCGTGCGTATCTGTTTTCGATTCCATGCCTCGGTTTCATTCCGAGCCATCGTGAATATACAGGGTGGAAAGAATCTATGGGCCCTGGAGGGGAACTACCTTAAATCCTTTAGCTAGCTCATTTAACTGAAAGGAAACATTCCTTTATTTTTAAAAAGAAACATAATTGCATTCAAAGATTTTCTAAAAATTCCTTGTCTCACCTGGGAATCGAACCAACTAAAAATTAAAAAAATGAACCCTTGCTATTTTATTATGTGAATCAGTAGGATTATTGTTCAGGATAAAAAGAAATAATGTCTTATAAGTAAAAAAAAAGTGAAAACTAATATTCATTTTATTTTATCATCAATAGAAACAAACACAAAATATGAAACATTTTTTTAAGTAGACAGATGTTGACCAGTGAAAAATCACACTATCACACTAATATTATAAATGCGGAAGTTTGGATGGATGTCTGGATGGATGGATGTTTGTTACCTCTTCATGCCAAAACTACTGAACGGATCGGTCTGATATTTTGCATAGGTACAGGTAATTTTAATCTTGGAATCAAACATAGGCTACTTTTTTTCTTTACTATCACGGTTACGGATACAGCCTGGTGACAGACGGATAGACAAACAGACGGACGGACCGCGGAATTTTAGATATAGGGTCTCGTTTTACCCTTTGGGTACGGAACCCTAAAAATGATGAAAGTTATCGTTCGAAATTCAAATTTGTTGCCGCAAGTTGATAAAAAACACACTCCGTTTTTAAAGTTTTTGTCAGAACACTCAGAACGCCTCATGTAAGAAGGAATTGTGCATAGGTTTATTATTACCATTTAACGATTTTCTTATCGAAGTGTGCAACAAGGTACCTTCCAATTAATAACATTAGCAAGCCTCTTCATCATACGATGTCTTTGGATGTTAGAGATAAGAAAATTATAACGTGTTATTTACTTGTTACAAGTGAACAATACTAGGTATTGTTAATAAAGAATATGTAATAAATATTCGATTTCATGGGTATCCTATACAACAGATGAGTGAAAGGTCCAATGTTTATTTGAAATTTTTTATCCTGAACAATAATCCTACTGATTCGCATAATAAAATAGCGAGGGTTTATTTTTTTAATTTTTAGTTGGTTGGTTACCAGGTGAGACAAGGAATTTTTAGAAAATCTTTTAATGCAATTATGTTTCTTTTTAAAAATAAAGGGTCCTTTCAGTTAAATGAGCTAGCTAAAGGATTTAAGGTAGTTCCCCTCCAGGGCCCATAGATTCTTTCCACCCTGTATAAAGCCCATTGAACTACTTCTCCTTGGTTTGTAAATCCTAACTTATGTTATAAATTCGAAAGTTTGTCCTTTCTTCACACCCTAACTTAGTAACCAATCGCCTTTATTTTTGGCATAGAGTTAATTGAAAGAATGGAGAGTAACACACTTTTATCCCAACAAAAGGCGTGCGAAGCCGCGGGCAGAAGCTACTACTAAATAAACCAATCATTCGTGTAGATTCTTTACAACAGTCTGCTACAACAGTTAGCTCAATTGTTGCAATTGTAAAGACTAGTTTTTAGTTGGTTTTATTAATTTATTGCAGTTTTCTTTTCCAATAAAGAATGTTTTTTGCTAAGTAAATAATCGATTCAACATTAAAATCACATTAAAATATTTATTTTCTTGTATCGATATTAATCGATAAAATCAACAGCCGATTTGCTTGACTACATCACTAATCGAGTAGCGAAGAACTTTCGAGAACGAAGTGAATAGACACAATCCAAAATCAACTTTATCATAATTGCTTAAGGTTGATTTTGACTAACCGTTGTAATAAATTATTTGTAAATTGAAATTTTAGGAGAAAACAATTAAAATCCTACTTGCCGATGGCATGAAACACCTCCGGTTTTAAGATTTTTTCGCCTACTATCATTTTTACATTCCAAAATGGAACAATACGGCCAGAATACGGCATAGCTTCGGAAAAATGAATTTGTCGCGAGACAAGCAATTCAAAGCGATGTTAGAACACGACTGAGATCAGTTAAGCGTAACTACGCTTAAGGCGAATTGTAGGGGTAAAAGACGAAAACGACGTCTTTTTGGACAATGTTTCTGACGAAAATATAGATCGTGAACGTTTGAAATTTATATATCCGGTAACACATATCTTAAAGTATCTAGTGCCGGTTCCAAATGCTTGCCGGTAGTTATAGTTAGCACTCAGAACAAGGTTGAAGTAACAATATCTTCAGGTAATTGAGCACACTTTTTGACGGTGTGTCTTATTCGTTTACTACCAAACTCAGTATAGTTATTTCTATAGCTCGTACGCTTCTATTCCCGGTCCATTTGTTTTCAAATGAAGTCAAAATAAGGAGTTTTAACGTAAAAACTATTTGCGCCTATTAAAACATCACTCTCCCACAAACGTTTGCTCGCAAAATATGATCAGGCAATGTTGTAGTACCAACAACTGACCGAGGCGACACGGGGCGCGCGGCGCGCGCTAGGAGAAAACGCGACGTTGCAAGCTCTCGTACATGCCGCCGGCTTGCACTATGAGCGACGTTGCCAGATCTTGCTTTAGTACCTATGTTATGTGTATAGTATGATCGCGCGCGAGTCTCACTCAAGCAGTTTCAAAAATAAAAGTATAGGTACATAATTTCTAAAATGCAGTGTTATTTTTGTATCGAATATTTCTTCTGGAGTTGTGTTTTAGTCTTATATTTATATTATGGCAAATAAACGTGGACAGAAACGTCGAGTTCCATCGAAGTGGTTGCGAAAATGTAGATCACGTCATGCAAATGCTTTAAAAGCACAAGTTCGGCAAATGGGTGATGCTGTTGAGTAAGTAACCTATCTTGTACTATGCTATACCTGTAATAAATAATTGTTTAGTCTTCCTAGTCAAGTTC
Source organism: Eupithecia exiguata (assembly GCA_947086465.1). Lineage (NCBI taxonomy): Eukaryota > Metazoa > Arthropoda > Insecta > Lepidoptera > Geometridae > Eupithecia > Eupithecia exiguata. The sequence continues at coordinate 9,323,797 of OX352226.1, forward strand.
TCAGGCATAATCTAATATCGATGGATCGATGCATGGAGTAGAGTAGTGCCGTTACAGAGACTTACCTATGTAAATTCCTTTTATTCCTTTACTACTTAGGTTGGTACCTAGCCAATACTGTGAAGTACCTAACTCTTGATTTTTACTCATTCAAATAACGATTTTCGCATCCCAATTAACCCTCAATTTTAGGGGTCCGTACCCAAAGGGTAAATCGTGACCCTATTACTAAGACTCTGCTGTCCGTCTATCCGTCTGTCACCAGGCTGTATCTCATGAACCGTGATAGTTAGACAATTGAAATTTTCACAGACTCTGTCTTTCAGTATTTCTGTTGCCGCTATAAAAACAAATACTAAAAAACAGAATAAAATATATATTTAAGGGGGCTCCCATACAAAAAACGTAATTTTTTTGCTCTTTGTTATAGATAACAGTACGGAACCCTTCGTGCGCGAGTCTGACTCGCACTTGGTCGGTTTTATTTATGATGCCATCGGTTAGAACATATCGAGAGGAGAAACTTTAGTAATGGTCACAAATGAATTACATTAATTTTTTCTTACTACGTACCTAAATATTTAGTTCGTTACTTGGATATTATATTATATTTGTATTATAGGGATTTTACTAAAGATCTAGCTAGTACCTATTAGCTACCAGCATCGTGTCTCAATACTAACTTTTTACTCGCACAACTTTTACATACCTACCTAATAAATGTAACTTAGGTACTTATCTACCTATATAATTTTGTATTTCAGGCAACCACAAATATCTGAATCTGCAATAGAGATTAACAAGGATTCTGTTGCACATAGCAGTCGTAATGTGGACACGGAAACATGGAACGTGACAATTGATGATAGTGAATTGTCATTCAATACATCAATAGAGTCCAAGCTGTAAGAAATTTACCAAATTCTATTATGTTGCCTACCCACTGCATTTTTCGCACATATACGGTTTTGCCAATCCTATCGGGTATTACGGGTGTTCTATTTAATTATTTGTATTTTGCTTGTGGGTCAATATTACTGTTAATTATTCTTCTTTCAGCTGAAAGAACCTAAAAGAAGAAAAACGGCTTCAGCAACTTCTTTTTCCCCAGACCAGCCATCTACCAGCTCACCTCTTGTAGGTAACTTGAAGTTCTGTAGAACTGTATTTTTAACGCTAAGCTCTTCTAATCGTACCTATCCCATCGGGGGATACCATGTCATGTATTTTTCTTATTATTACATTGTTTACCTACCATATTCTATGAAATATTAATTTCCTACTTACTGTTTTTTTCACGCAAAGCACTACTAAGAAAAAATATTCTCTAAGGGAGAATATTTTTTCTTGCAGGCCAATAAATATATTTATTTCTTTATTTTTCAGAAAAAGAAGATAAAGGGTTCCGGTAAATTACTTCTTTCCGGATCAACTTACCACGTCATAAGTACCAACCTCTTACCTAGCGCTGAAAACAAAGATGAATAAAAATAAAAACGCCAAGTGCGACTCGGACTCGCGCAACGAGGGTTCCGTAACTAAACATTATATTAATTATAATCCATAAATAAATAAATTCAAACAAATTGTCAAAACCTTGCGACTCGGCAAACGTAGTGTAGGACGCCCTCTGACCAGGTGGGATGACGATTTGCGAAAGACTGCTGGCAGATGAAGACAGGGCGCTATGGCACTCATTGGGGGAGGCCTATGTCCAGCAGTGGACTGATATAGGCTAATGATGATGATGATGATGATGTCAAAACCTTTCTGTGCAAAAAGGCTTACTACAAAATATCAGATTATTTAGAAGATAAAAAAGCTTGGGATGGGTTTTGCTCCAACTCGAAAAATAACAACTAACAGGCTAAAGGTTTCTTAGTCGCTTCTTTACTTTTTGTCTACATACCGAAGCGACAGAAATCAAAAGTACCACTTTATTTCCGTGTCAGTGTTTTATTTTAAGAATTTGACATTTTCTAAGTGTACATTTTTGTATTTATGGAAATAAAGAATTATTGATTTTGGTTTTGATTCTTTTGTTGGTGGTTATAATTATGATAAATAAATAAATGATGTGAATTTTAACACGTTTCTGAGAAAAGAGGGTTGACAGACGGTCAACAAAGTGATTCTATACGGGTTCCTTTTTTTCTTATGAGTTACGGAACCCTAAAAATGACAAGATAGTGAATTTATATTTTCATGCAGAGTGTATTCATCAATATTAATAAAAACTTAACTAGTATATGCTGATGATGATAAATAAAAACTTCAACAAAAATTAGTTTAATAATATTCGTTTTACTAAAATACTATTAGACCTATGCAGTTTACAGAGTTTAGATATTTTGTTTAGTAATGTTTTAATCCTAAGCCTAACCATTCTCTACACATATAATATTTTGATACAATTACTCCTTTGAACTGTTTCTCTCAAGGATCTCTCTGTTCGCCATTACTCTGTGATACGTACTACACTTGTGCGCGCCATCTAACGGCAGTGGAGCGTATTATTTGGATAGGGTATATCGACTAAGGTTCCAGGACCGCGCGCGCTCGGTTTTTTGAATCGAAAACATGCACTCCTTGCTGCATAGATGGCGCGGGGGTGTCCCCGCTCGGCTGCCAAATGCCCAAGGTCATTTGCCTTACTATTCACCTTAATTGTGACACGCGTGCCACGCCCACTTAGAACTTCCACTTACTTTTCTGTTCTGTGCCTTAGAGTATCACTCTAAGGTTTCTAGAGTATCACTCTAAGGTAGAAACATTAGCATTATCGAAGTTTATAAAAGACAAAGTCAGGCGGCCAACTTCACGTGGTGGGTGTGAAGTGAGAAGTGTTTTATTCCCTGCAAGAGTTTTTTGAATTAGAGTCCTAGTTTTTATCCTTAACTTAGATTAAATGTTATAAATTTACAAAAATGTAAAACATAATTATGTTATCTATGTACCTAGGTACCAAATGATTTGTTTTTTAAGTTTTATGTTCTAATTTTATATTCCTAGTTATGCTTAGGTAAGGTATAAAAATAGATGGAACCACCTAGCATAATATTGCAGTGCCCTAGCAGGGTGCATGCTTGATACTATAAGTTATTATAAGATCTTTGTACAGCATGTTCCGCAATAAAATATCTTGAATCTTGAAGCATTGAGTTATTTTATGGTAATAACTCTATGGTGTGAAGTGTGTACCATCAAGAGAGGGGTGATTTCTTCCGTCCACGGTTGACATGGTGTTGGTTGACGAACGGAGCCATGAGCGGTTTAGAGCGCCATTAATTTATTCAAACTTTAAAATTAGTTTTCACAGCAAATACGAATGACCTTGAAGAAATATTAGTAACCTTTGCATTATTTTTTATCAGACAATACGTAAGAAATAATTCCCAATAGTAGTCATATAGCCTATTGGTTCGAGAACGCAACCCTTTATTAACGTAGTTATTGTGTTATTACTTATTAATTCTATGGTAAAATAGGTAGGTATCAAAGAGTATACACTAACTACGGTAGAGCAACAAACATCTAGCGGCGCCCTAAAGCTTAGAATCTAATTGTAGGCATATGGGGATCTCTTTTTTCATTGATTGTAGGTATTACAAATTCAACGCATTTTTGTTTATAGTTGGAATATTTGACAACATTTCTAATTCCCTAAATTTTATATTATTTTACTCTTTGCGTAAGTTTTAAGTTTATTAGTATTCATCTATGATTGACATAGCTGGACAATTCACACATTGTGCTTGTCTAAAGCTTCCGTCTCTAAATTCTTACTGCAAGTAGGTACCTTTCAGGCCTCTTCAGTTATTGCTTTCCCTCTGAGTGCTTTCCAAAATAACTATCTGACATCAATCCATTCACATGGCATACAACACAGGAGATAGATTTCCACAACAGCTAGAAAATTACAGATTGTTGGACCCTTGCGCATACCAAAATGGATCTCGTTCACAAAAGGGTCAGAGCGCAGCACCATTTCTATCAAAAGCTCCTCGAAAATCTCAACCGGGTAATCGTGTATACACCGACGCCATTTACAGTCCAAATCTACCACAAAAAATACCAAATTGCACTTCATTAATGGCAAAATGTCCACGTTTCCCATACGAAGCTCTAAGTAAAGAAGATTTAGAAGAGATTCTTTGTAAATGTGGTATTAACGTCTGTGAATGTAGCTCTGAGGAAAATTTGATAGAATCTGAGTGCCAAGGTTTAGTTCCAAGACGACTGTACAAAGGCTATCCTCCACGGTCAGCACAAGGAGAAGGATTATCCATGCCATGTCAAAGAGATCAAGGATTTAAATTACTACCAGATGGAACACAAAGAAGATTGTTGAAAAAAGTTTCTGACGCTAGTCCTCCTTTCTATGATATTAGAGCTGATGAAGCAACTGCCTTCTACCGCGGTTGTAAATGGAGTCACTGGACTTCCAAAAGATCCTCAAAAGCATTAGAGCAATGTCCGGGCCCAGCAGACTACAATTTTGAAAGACAACCTACTCAAGCCGAGCTCTGTCTCGAAAAATTAAGATCCTATAATAAAAAAAGATCAAAGCAACCTCGGTACATTGAGATAGTTCAACAAAGTGCTATTCGAGAAGGCCGCCCGGGTCCCGCAACTTACACCCCGACTTTACCAAAAGGTGCAGAAACAGGAACTTTAGGCCCTAAAGCTGAACGATTTCCTTCCCAGCCACGCTCCAACCTGCGACCAGGTCCAGCTGATCATATGATTGAAAGAGACTTTGATTTACGTAAACGACCCTCGAAACCCTGCCTTTTTAAATTGCCAGAATATTCAGGCTTTGGCAAAGCTGCAAGATTTAGGTCACATCGAGTGGTAGGACCAAGTCCAGATACCTACAGTATTAATGATAAATTTTGTAAATTTATGCATTGCCCTAATGGAGCTTTTGGCTCTACTGCCATTCGATTTAAGCAAGAACCAATTGACGAAGGCAACGACGACGATGATGAAGAATTTACAACTATCGATGACTCAGTTGTAAAACCAAGAGAATGTCCAAAGCCTACTTGGGAATTTAAGTCAAAAACAGTTCGCATGAGACCATTAAAAGTTCAATTGAATGAACAGAGTCCAGCGGACATTCCTCTGACCAAGCATAAACCAGTAAGATCACAACAACTACAGTATACATCACCATTTTATTCGTCAGAAGGCCGCTTTAGACCTTGGAATGACTGGTTGCCCATAACTGCACAAGACAAAACGCCTGGTCCTGGCTATTACAGGCTAGAAAAACCGAAATGCAATCCAGCTGTCTGTAGAGGTCCTTTAGTTAGGACTCGGCGTTTCCCACCTTCTACGTTCCAAACACCAGCACCAAATGAGTATAAAGTAGGTAGAGGCCTTGAAACAGTTTTGGGCACGCATAACGTAAAACTTAAACTAAATATAGAAAACCAGCACAAATTCCACTGGAAAACTCCTGCAGAACAACCTGTGTTATCCTTCGAGGAACGCGAGTCTAATTTACTGGACAAAGCAATAGCATCGTTGGACATAGAGGACAAAACGCCTGTAAATAAGCGTTCTAAAAACAGTAGCAATGCAAACGAAAATAATTCTAAACTTTTGCGATATTTTCTGTACAATCACCCGTTACCAGTGCCGGATTAGTTATAATGAATTAGGTGGAAGACCCCGCACTTGTACTTGCTTGATTCTTTAAACAATTATTACTGGTTCTGAAACCGGCACTAGGTATGAATGAGACTAGATAGACCGATACCTTGCCTTGCTTTTGCTTTGCACGCCTCCTACTTACGTAGTTAGGTACAGAGAGTTCCATCACGCAATGCAAGTATTATTATTATCCTATATCCTTATTATTAATATTATAAATTCAAAATTAACTGTCTGTCTGTCTGTTACCTTTTCACGCCTAAACAATGAAATTTGGCAGGAAGGTAAATAGTATCCTGTAGATGGACATAGGATACTGGAAAAACGCAGGCTAATCCACGGGCAGCAGCTAGTATTATCTAATCTACCTAATATCGACTCGACTATTTCCGATACAAAAAGTGTAAAGGCCATTTCGGGCAAAATGACGTTTTACCTAAACCTTACATAATAAAACACTGTTTTTACCGGATTGATCGCGTATATTTTATATTTGTTTATAACCTGACGTTTCGGAGGCTTTTCAGCTTCCATGGTCACAGGCAGACATACTTACATATTTTTTTACGCGAATTTCGTAATATTTTTTGATGCACAAAACTACCTACTGGGAATATGCGGCTCTTTCGATCTGTGTATTTAAAGTTGCGCTATTTTTATTGTTCCTAGTTTTTTTCAAGCTAATCATTGTTTTCCTACAAAATCGGGTCGTAAAACACTGTTTTTATATCACAATATAAAAATTGGCGTTAAAGACATTATCAAAACAATAAGTGATTTACGCCACAAAAAGAAAAAAAAGGTTCCAACTCTCGACGCAACAGGTGTATCTCACATCTCACTATCTCACTAATCTCACTATCTCACTAATATTATAAACGTGAAAGTTTAGATGGATGGATGGATAGATAGATGGATGGATGTTGGTTTCTTTATCACGCCAGAACGGATCTGAATGAAATTTGGCACAGAAATAGATTATAGTCTGGAATAGAACATAGGCTACTTTTTATTTCGGAATTCCCACGGGAACGGGAACTACGCGGGTGAAACCGCGAGGCGCTGCTAGTAAGATATATAGACAGAAAGCCTGCCTATCTCTGTGGCTATATACAACGATCTCAAACGTCTTTGTGAAAATGGGTCAATCCCAAAACATTTTCATGCAGAATACCTACATCAAACTGCCCAGAATGTCTCAGATACCTAATCGAAACTCTTCAAACCGATGAAGAGGATAACGCGATCAATAAGCACTTTATTAATAGTGGATTGATTCAGGTGTTGCTTTGCAGAGATCCAGTTTTGGATCTCCGGTCTCCAGAGAAATGTAGTATACAATGGGCACGTGTTTCACCCCCATACGAAGCATCCCCAGGAATTTTAGTCATAATCTTGAGCGGAAACATGTGGCCAGGAGCTTGTCAACTAGGTACCTACAACAGCAGGACTATTATTCTTTAAGATGCTTCGTGTAGCGGCAAAACACGTGTCACTTTGACTATTAACATAAAAAATTCACGGATTTGTTCTATGCATAGGTATTTCTCTGTTTTCAATAAGTAGGTAGATTAATATTTGAATCATAATGACAAAGGTTGAATGCTCAACTTATTGATTGCCTAAATTTTTGCTCAAATACGATACATTTGTGATTTATTTATGTATATTTAATTATAACTGACAGGTAATTATAACTATTTGTAATATCACGTTGTTTATTAATGATTAGGTAACTACTATTTGGAGCAATTGTAATTGATCACTTTGATCAGCTAGTTAAATCATTATTTCAAATTATGAGTAGGTAGTTATTATGCATCCGAATTAAAGACCCTTAAAACTTTTACCTGGAGAGTTTGTTTCAACATAAATCTATGTATATTGTCTTTTATGTCTCAAATTCATTATCGAATTGTGTTCAGATGAAATACAGTACCTATTAAGCTAATAAAGATGCTTTCAATTTATCTAGTATCTATAATAAAAATTATTATTTATATTTATCTAGAATAACTTCAGAATACGAATACATAAACTACGCTACTACTACTACTAACTACGTACGAAACAAAGATTGATATATAGGTACTCTACTTTCCTACTTATTTATTTACTAGCTGTGCCCGCGACTTCATGGAATGCCCGCGTGGAATAGTGACTTTGGACAGCATTTATTGGATATATTTTACATTATTATTATCTACATATATTATGTTTCGCAGTTTAATTCTTAGCGATATATTATAATGTATAGTTATAGCGCCATCTAGCCTAAGCCTTCGGCTGAGGCTATAGCGCTAACTACATATTGTAACCCAAATAAATCGCTAAGAAATTAAACTGCTTACATAATTGTCATCGAACTTCACACAATTCGTTTGATTTTCAATTATATTCTACAATTTGGGGTTGGTAGTGAACGTGATAAAGAGATTAGGACGCCCATATTTTCTCACATAATGTGAATGCATCCTGCGTGCGCTCATGCATACAGCGAGGCCTACCAGTGAAACTTATAGGAAGAATCACCAGTTGGCCTAAATCTTCGCTGAAGACAGGGCGCTATTATTGCGCTTATTAGGGGAGGCCTAGAAATAAATAAATAAATAATGCTGGACAATTCACACAGCATTACCTAGCCCCAACCTAAGCTGAGCTTGTGTTATGGGTAGGTAATAGATAACTGATATAGATACATAATATAATACAATACATACATAGATAAATATTTTTTATTGTACATAGAAAACGACCAGAACACCCTGAACAAATGTCTGCAAGTCGTACACACATTTGTTCCGAGGCGGGAATCGAACCCGCAACCTCCTGCGTCGCAGGCAGACCTTCGCCCACCGCGCCACATCGGTCGTCAAATGACGGATGCTGAGGAAACAGCAGCAAATAAAACGACTGTTTTTATTTTTTTTCGAAAAGTATGAATATTACAGAAATTTCAAAAACTGTTTTGAAATGCACAAACTGATACCTTTCATTTGATACCCCATTCGGGTACGTAGCCCCCCGTTTAAAAAGAAATCCCCCCTATTTTGACAATTTTGTCAAGAAGGGTAATTTTTACAGATTTCTCTATATTTTTCCTGTAAAATACAGATCTATAACTACAAACGCTACATACATTGTACGGAGATCGCTCTGTTAACTTTAGAGATAGGGGGGAGGGAGACGGTAAATTTTTCGACTATTCTAAATATTGTAGGTATAAGGTTTGACATAATGGATAGGTACTGGTAGGTAATTTAGGTACCTATTTTTTTACAAATACACTTATTTCGAGTATAATTAAACCAGTGTGTGTTAAAAAAAATCAGGTTTACATCTAGGAATGATTCTTATAGTACATCACTTCTGAAGCATAAATAATTTGTTCGTATATGTACTATTGCCCCATTATAATGACCCCGTATTGTATTGTAACCAAGAGTGTGCATATGCGTAGTAAGCGTTAGTAGCAGTTTTAATAGCTGTATATTATTTAATTGAGACAATGTTTATTAAGTAAATCTAGATAATTTTTTGTTGTTACTTGTTACCTTCCAGTTTAAATGAGAATCAATGTATGCCTAAAAGACGCCTATTCCCGATTGTCCCTACCCTCTACGTTCCTACTAGGAACAATCGGGAAAAAAAATCCCGATTGTTCCTAGCTACGATCATACTAGGAACAATCGGGAAAAATATTCCCGATCGTTCCTAGTAACGCAGGGAGAAAATAAGAGGGTAGGTATCAACGTTTTGTACGACAAAAAGTCTGACGTGGACGTAGGTCATAAAAGAGAATACCAGAGAATGCCAATGAAAAAAAGAGATCCCCTTCGATATATTAGATCAATGGAGAATACCTTCCGATCATAGAGTTACTGTGTACTTATAATAACTCTATGCTTCCGATAGTCGGATCCATAGAGTTAGTATAATAAGTCTATGATCTATGCTCACACTTCTAAAAGTTTATTGTTTACTCTTGTAATGGTTTTTTAATTTGCACTTCTAAATGTCTCGACTGGGAGCACTGCATATGACTAAACATACCGGTGCGAAACACAGTGCAACTGTAATTTTCTTTCATGGCTCAGGTAAAATTACGCGAAGATTTATTTTTAGGTTAAGTAGGAATGTAAACAAACTTTCTGCCTGTTTGCATCTTCGGTACTAATCTGAACTGAACCTTGCTGCTACTTTAAGTAATCTGTGAACTGAACTAAATACAAGGGGTTATTCACAAACGGCTGTGTGAATTACCTACATAATAATAGATATATATTGATATAATACCTATGGTATTCCAAACTGGGATTGTGTGCAGGGCAGAAAAAAGACTGGATATGTCTCCATATCCTTGAAGACAACAGAGCTCCAAACTATCAGCTTTGAAAGGTATCGTAGGTAGTAAGCAAGTACATATCTAAGATCACTAACGCAAACTTACCTACCATTGTATTTCAATATCATTCCAGGCTCAACGGGTCCTCATATGTTAGAATGGGTAGGGCTGATGGTCAAAAACTTCACCTTCCCACATATAAAAGTTTTATACCCCACTGCACCTCTGCAACCATACACACCTGCTGGTGGTGGCATGAGCAATGTCTGGTTTGACCGTGGAAGTGTTTCATGGGATGCTCCGGATAAACTTGAATCAATAGCCAGCATAGAAGTAGAGGTGAAGAATCTCATCAAGACAGAAAATGAGGCCGGAATACCAAGCAGTCGAATTATTGTTGGTAAATGTTTGCGTTTATATCTTTTGCTTGTCCATTTATTATTTTTCTACATTTAGGCCAGACAATGAATGCTCAAAAAAGGTATAGAGGGAAATGCTGAACACCCTGAATGAAATAAGTTTCCAAAAATCTCCGGTTTCAAAGATTTTCGGTTGAACCAACTAAGGGTTTCGTGGCTTAGTTAGTTAGAGAACACCCGTACTGAGGGCGGGGCGCGGGTTCGAGTCCCGCCGAGACCGGAAATTTTTGGGAACTTATTTCATTTGTCAGTGAAGTGTTCCAACGCGATATCCACATCACCTATTTTTTGATCTATCACTATTGTTTGACCTACCACCGCCGCGAGTAAACCCGAATTGCTTACAATGTAGCAGGCCATTGCCATTGAAGTGCCTGAGCAATTAATGTAAAATAAGTTTTTCTAAAACTTTGCTGAATGTACTGATATTAGTCTAAAGTTAGTGGGGTCAGATCTATTGTTTTTGACAAAGTCCTGCCGCCCGTTCCCCCCGCGGCCTCCAAATATAGCGATCGGTACTTTACGATCGTTGTGTCGAGACTGCATATCCTGGCCGGTAATAAAAAAGCGCGGCATTGGCAAATTTGGCTATCCAAATTTTAAAAAGAATAGGTACCTAGGTACTACGTGGGAACTTTTTATTCGTTTTGTTATTATTTTTTATCGACTATTTTAAATTCATTCACACCACACCACAAATTGAATAAATAATAAGTTCTAGCAGTGAAAGTACCAGAAAATATAAAATTACATGCGGAAACTGTGATAAACAATTTACTTCCGAACAAATCGAGAGAAAAGTATCTGAAAGCCTATGAAAATATTATTAAATGGAAATCTAAAAGGAACCAAATAAATTTGTAATTTGGTTATGTAGGTACCAAAATATTAAATATTCTTCTCACTACATAAGTATGGCTCAAACTAGCGCCGCCGCCACCTATTTTATCTTATTGTTACGTTGAACAACATTTTACTCTATTTAGTTTAGCCAGAAAATCGAAAATAAATATTGGCGATATTCTGCCTAAACCTAATAGAATACATCGCCCTAAATACATTATTTTGTTCCCTTGTGGCACAATCTATTATTATTTTACCACACAGAGACAGAAAACAGTACAGAAATAAATGTTAAGAGTAGAGGAAGTACAAAGCTGGATTTATCGCTATGAGAGATCTCTTCCAGGCAACCTTGGAAATAATTGAATGAAGATAGTTTATTTTAAAGAACTGAAGAAGTGAGTGAGTGAAATAAGTGTTTTTTTAATATGTCTGTTAATTTCAGGTGGTTTCTCAATGGGGGGTGCACTTTCCCTTCACACAGCATATCGATGGGAAAAAAATGTCGCAGGAACTTTTGTGCTAAGTTCTTTTCTTTACAACAAATCAGTGGTATATGACGAATTGAAAAATTCTGGTGGCATTAAACGTGAGTTAACAAACTTATTTGCTTGGTTTAACAACTTACTGAGGTGCTTCTTTGCGATGATATTGCGAAATTCATAATTTATAGGGCTTTTGATTTTTTCTTCATTTTTCACCAAATAAAACTGACGAAAGTAGTTTGTCAACAATTTTAAACTATGTTTGAATCTATAAAACTATGTTTTCACAATTTTCGATGCAATATGGTGCCTAAGCCTAAGGAGACCGCGACTCGGCAAACGTATTGTAGGACACCCTCTGACCAGATGGGATGACGATTTACGACAGACTGCTGGCAGATGCTGGATGCGGCAAGACATGGCGCTATGGCGCTCATTAGGTGAGGCCTATGTCCAGCAGTGGACTAATATAGGCTGATGATGATGATGGTGCCTAAGTAGCATTTTAACCCATCTATTCGCCCAATTTCGTTGTTGACGTTGTCCATCTCCAGTAAGTTAAACAGCTTAGAGATCGTTCGAAAACTTTTAGTTCTTAAAATATTTTTGGTTGACGATCGATGTAGCGCGGCGGGTGAAGTTCCGCCTGCGACGCAGGAGGTTGCGGGTTCGATTGCCGTCTTAGGACAAATGTTACTATGTTACTAACTGAAAATTTTTGTTTCGAGTGTTCTGGATATTTTCTTATAATCAAAAATATCTATCTATTCTATGTCATGTATCGTATTAAGTATATCTGTTATCTAGTATCCATAACACAAGCTCTGCTTAGCTTGGGGCTAGATGATGCTGTGAGGACCGCCCAGTATTATTAGATAATATTTATTTTTTATTTTTTTATAATGCTTTGTTCTAGTACCGCCGCTTCTGCAAATACATGGCAATCAAGACGAGGTAGTGGATTTAAAATGGGCTGAGACGACCTTCGAGAATCTCAAAGCCCTAGGAGTTCAGGGGCAGTTCTACATCCAAGACCGACTGGGGCATCATATCAACAAACGGGGCATCATTTTGTTGCAGAAGTGGATCGAGGAACTTTTGCCAGAGTAGGTACACCAATACTTGCCTCAGCCCCTGGTTGTGGTATGTGGCTGATACCATATGCACACACACACACACACACAAGATAAAATATAGCGTAAGGGCCAGGCTCCACCAAAGCTGAGCTGAATAGAGATGTGTTTTAAACAACCAATATAACGTCGTTATTCACACATCTTGTCCCCTTCAGCTTCGGCGAGCAGAGATGTATCATATTTGTATGCCAAGAAACAAATAAAGATCGCAGCGGAGATGTGAGCTGTGCCTTGCAAGCTGGCGACGTAACGCAGCGGATACGAGAAGAGGTGAGCGGAGATGTAAGCTGTGCCTCGCTAGTGCATTAATCTCATGAAACATCAGGAACATGCGCTCGCCGCACGCAGCTCAGCCGCTCAAACCAGCACACACATCTCCTTTTTAGCCAGCAAACATCTCCGCTCCAATCTAGCCAGTAGGTACGCATCTCCGCACAGCTTCAGTGGAGACCCTAGCTGAAAAACGTCTCTTCTCGTCTGCGCTACAGACACCTCCGCACATCTCTGCTAAGGTGGAGTCTGGAGTCACTTAGCGATAATGTAGCTTTTTATTTGTGAAAAAATATTATTCATCAGTCTTAAATTCCGGAGTCCGGGATTGACTCCACATGTTATGTACGAATAACCTGACTTTGAATGAAATTATTACATCACACTTATAAAAATGCGAAAGGTTGTATGTTTGTCACCTCTTCATTTCAAAACTGCTTAACAGATTTGGCTGAAGTTTTGCATAAATGTAGCTCTAGACCTGGAATAACATACTCGCAATATTTTATCCCGGAAAAACACGTGCGAAGCTGCGGATAAAGTCCGATCGTGATGCACATGGAATTTCGTACATTGACCTGTTACTACCTTCGTCAGGACCAAATTCTTTGCAACGTTGCACAAGGGAAAACACAACGGAAAGTGTTACACTTAAACAAAATTTAGCACGGTGGAATTATAAAGCTATGAGCACACTATGCTATTATTATTAACTCCATGTACAAACAAATTTATAAAATGTCACAAAATCACACAAATAGAATTAAATTTAACTGGAAATAAGATTAAATAATACAAATATAAAAATAAACAAAGCATTGAGATCGAATGAAAAATATCATGAAAAAAAATTGATAAAATTAGTTATACATTCCTTTCAAACAAGGTTCTGACGTAACAGATTGTCATAAAAAAGGTTCTAACAAATTCACCCGCGAACTCATTTTAAATTTGGATCTCGGTGCTCGCATTCAATATGAAACCTTTTTCCTAAATTCCTTTTTCATTATCTATAGAGTTTTGACAGCAGTGAAATCTAAAGAATTACTATTCTATAACAGTGATTTATGGAAACGTTATCTAATAAAATAAAACCGGCCAAGTGCGAGTCGGTCTCGCGCACAAAGGGTCAACACAAAGGTTCCGTACCATTATCTGTAAATACGACAAAAAAAAAACACTGTTGTATGGGCGCCCCCCTTAAATATTTATTTAATTTTAATTTAATTATTTGTTTTTAAAGTGAGTATACATATAATAAAATATTCTGTGAACATTTCAAGCGTCTACCTGTTGCCGTTATCAATATTGAGCAAAAACGAGCAAAAAATCACGTTTGTTGTATGGGAGCCCCCTTGAATATTTATTTTATTCTGTTTTTTATTATTTTTTGTTGTAGCGGTAACAGAAATACATAATCTGTGAAATTTTTCCAACTGTCTATGACGGTTCATGAGATACAGCCTGGAGACAGACGGACAGCGGAGTCTTAGTAATAGGGTCCCGTTTTACCCTTTGGGTACGGAGCCCTAAAAATTATAACTTAACTCGTAGTTTAGATATTATTTTATGATTTAGGATAGCAGTTTGATGTAATATTAAGGTTCTAAGGTTTTTATTTATTATAGTACTCTGGGTAATTTCTAAGAAATTAATAAATCCCAAAAATTTACGAATTTAATTTTTAATTTTTTATCGGCGTGAGTGCCGAAAAGAACTCCCAAAGATCTACACCTCGGCGAGATAAGATCACGTAGCTTAGTTGGAAAAAAGAGCAACCCTGCGCTGAAGGGGAAGGTGCGGGTTCGAATCCCGTCGAGATCGTAAATTTTTGGGATTTATTAATTTCTTAATATTAAGGTTATCATAAAAGCTGTTAAATTGGTAAACTAAAGTTATTTAAAAAAAAACAAGGGATCTCCGAATCAGTCTGCTGAAGTTTCACTGCACGAATCTAAATTCATGAAGAATTATGATGTGTGTACATAGCTTTACTGTTTTCCGGTGTGTCACGCGTCGCACAATTTCGTGACATTCGTTGCACACAGGAACAAAAACGTAGACGACCCAAGTTATAAATGCTTACAGTTCGTGAATTAAACTAGTAAATAAAAGCACGCAAGTGTATTTCAATACAAGATTGAGTAAGCTTATAGATATATAAGTCCAAAGTTACACAAATTGTCAGGAAACACTGAAAATATCCAGGTAAACTCAAAATTTTGTAATGACACACACTGAACTCGAAGACTATTTGTCGACTGACAGTAAAACAACGTGGCCGCAGTATCCTGAAATTGATTCCGGGCAATGAGGCAGTATCAACATACCAAATAAACCAAACTCCCTGTCGGTATCTATAGAAATACTGCATCTAGAATGTTGCACAGCTGAGTCGAAAAACGGAAGCATTTTTGGGACACATTTTTACTTATTCATAAAATTTTAACGGTTGTACTCAATGCAATCTTAATGATACATTCGTCAGGACCAAATTCTTTGCAACGTTGCACAAGGGAAAACACAACGGAAAGTGTTACACTTAAACAAAATTTAGCACGGTGGAATTATAAAGCTATGAGCACACTATGCTATTATTATTAACTCCATGTACAAACAAATTTATAAAATGTCACAAAATCACACAAATAGAATTAAATTTAACTGGAAATAAGATTAAATAATACAAATATAAAAATAAACAAAGCATTGAGATCGAATGAAAAATATCATGAAAAAAAATTGATAAAATTAGTTATACATTCCTTTCAAACAAGGTTCTGACGTAACAGATTGTCATAAAAAAGGTTCTAACAAATTCACCCGCGAACTCATTTTAAATTTGGATCTCGGTGCTCGCATTCAATATGAAACCTTTTTCCTAAATTCCTTTTTCATTATCTATAGAGTTTTGACAGCAGTGAGATCTAAAGAATTACTATTGTATAACAGTGATTTATGGAAAGGTTATCTAATAAAATAAAACCGGCCAAGTGCGAGTCGGTCTCGCGCACAAAGGGTCAATACAAAGGTTCCGTACCATTATCTGTAAATACGACAAAAAAAACACTGTTGTATGGGCGCCCCCCTTAAATGTTTGTTTTATTTTAATTTAATTATTTGTTTTTAAAGTGAATATTTGATAAAATATTCTGTGAACATTTCCAGCGTCTACCTGTTGCCGTTATCAATATTGAGCAAAAACGAGCAAAAAATCACGTTTGTTGTATGGGAGCCCCCTTAAATATTTATTTTATTCTGTTTTTTAATATTTTTTGTTGTAGCGGTAACAGAAATACATCATCTGTGAAATTTTTCCAACTGTCTATGACGGTTCATGAGATACAGCCTGGAGACAGACGGACAGCGGAGTCTTAGTAATAGGGTCCCGTTTTACCCTTTGGGTACGGAGCCCTAAAAATTATAACTTAACTCGTAGTTTAGATATTATTTTATGATTTAGGATAGCAGTTTGATGTAATATTAAGGTTTTAAGGTTTTTATTTATTATAGTACTCTGGGTAATTTCTAAGAAATTAATAAATCCCAAACGAATTTAATTTTTAATTTTTTATCGGCGTGAGTGCCGAAAAGAACTCCCAAAGATCTACACCTCGGCGAGATAAGATCACGTAGCTTAGTTGGAAAAAAGAGCAACCCTGCGCTGAAGGGGAAGGTGCGGGTTCGAATCCCGTCGAGATCGTAAATTTTTGGGATTTATTAATTTCTTAATATTAAGGTTATCATAAAAGCTGTTAAATTGGTAAACTAAAGTTATTTAAAAAAAAACAAGGGATCTCCGAATCAGTCTGCTGAAGTTTCACTGCACGAATCTAAATTCATGAAGAATTATGATGTGTGTACATAGCTTTACTGTTTTCCGGTGTGTCACGCGTCGCACAATTTCGTGACATTCGTTGCACACAGGAACAAAAACGTAGACGACCCAAGTTATAAATGCTTACAGTTCGTGAATTAAACTAGTAAATAAAAGCACGCAAGTGTATTTCAATACAAGATTGAGTAAGCTTATAGATATATAAGTCCAAAGTTACACAAATTGTCAGGAAACACTGAAAATATCCAGGTAAACTCAAAATTTTATAATGACACACACTGAACTCGAAGACTATTTGTCGACTGACAGTAAAACAACGTGGCCGCAGTATCCTGAAATTGATTCCGGGCAATGAGGCAGTATCAACATACCAAATAAACCAAACTCCCTGTCGGTATCTATAGAAATACTGCATCTAGAATGTTGCACAGCTGAGTCGAAAAACGGAAGCATTTTTGGGACACATTTTTACTTATTCATAAAATTTTAACGGTTGTACTCAATGCAATCTTAATGATACATATGACTTCGTTATTTCATGAAGACTATGATACAATTTACATGCACGCAAAAATATTAATTTTATCATAAAAAAAATGAGTTTGTTGTTGGTGAGCCGAAATGGGACATAAAATTCATAAAATTTATGCAAAGAATTTGGTCCTGACCCACATATGACTTCGTTATTTCATGAAGACTATGATACAATTTACATGCACGCAAAAATATTAATTTTATCATAAAAAAAATGAGTTTGTTGTTGGTGAGCCGAAATGGGACATAAAATTCATAAAATTGATGCAAAGAATTTGGTCCTGACCCACCTATCTCTGTCAAGCCAGTAAATATATTTTTTCTCTTTCAAATATTTCTTACAAAACATGCCGGTAATGCAAAATTGTTTGCGACCACTGTCAGTAGGCAAAGAGGTCATTGTACGAAATTTCATCTGCTTTGCGTCCGGACTTAAGAAGCTAGTCATACTAATATTATAAATGCGAATGTTTGGATGTATAATAGGTTCTATTTTAATGGAGAAGGTCATCTCCGAAACTACTCCGAAATGATTTTGTAAATAATAAATAGTTATCAGCGACTAACAATATTATTTTATTGTTGCAGAAACTGAGAACGAGTTGGGAAGATAAACCTACAGTTATGGAGAGTTACCAAATAAGAAGCCGCAGGTTGCGTATAAAAATGCATTTATGTCAGTTCGTATATCAGTTACAGTTTAATGTGACATAAAAAACTGTATTTTATAAAGTATAGTATCTAGTTATATTATAAGCCAAAGGCGTTTATTTCGAACCTGGACAACAGCTTGGGGGTAAACTTTTATTCTACGATTAATAGACCCTCTTCACTAAAGCCATTCTCATTGAACATTTTTGTTAATAACTAACCACACAACAATCTAAATTTCTCGTTTTTAAAAATAATTGTCAGCATTATACTATACGTTATAGGCAAAAGCTCGTATTTTAATATGACTAACTATTAAACGGGTATTTTACGTTGCGGAGAAATAGGTATATAAATGCGGTTAATACAAGTTATATAGTTTAATGGTGGAAACGCACTACGCTACAACGGAACTGCGCGGCTGCGGCACATAATGTCAAATTAGAACAAAATCACCAAATAAGCCGCGCGGCCTTTTTCGTGATTTGTTCTAATTTGACGGGCAGTGCCGCGGCCGCGCAGTTCCGCTGACGTGTAGTGCGCTTGCACCTTAAGAGCGTTGCCCCCGAATGACTGCAATCCTCATTATAGGTAAAACCTCTTAGATCACTGAGGCTACTTGACTTCTACTGGGAAATAATTCTAACGTATTGTCTGATAAAAATAATGCAAATGTAATTATTATTTCTTTATGGCCAGTCGTATTAGTTATGAAAACTAGAGATGGGCCGAATATTCGTTTTATATTCGGTATTCGGCATATTCGGCAGCTTTACCGAATATTCATATTCGGCCGAATATTCGGCTGAATCACCTAATGTTCGGCAAAGTGATACTCAAAGTTTTTACTGTTAAGACCCGTGTATTATCATGATTTGAGTGTACAGTGTAATGAAGTAAGTATTTTAGAGTGTAGCTTTCTGATTTTGTCGTCACTGAAGCTTTATTTTCAATTAAAGTAGGTTGGTAATAAGATAATAACTTCAATCAATATCTTCACGCCGGATCCCTTGCAAGGTAGGCAAGGAATCCATAATAACTTAATGCTAGGTATCTAGCTGTTTTGGGATTAGGCTTCTGTGTTAACTCTTTATAATAATATATTAAACAGGCCTTAATTGAAGGAAAGTAAACAAGATATTTATTTCGGTCAGTCTTTATTGTGTTAGAGAATAGCTGAATCAAATCACAACACCTTAGTAGATTATGAATAGTATTTTTTTCTAGTTTCTACTCAGCATAGCGTCGCAAAATATATTTACTGATATTAAACGTTTAAACCTATCCTATTCAACCAATATAGTTCTTTATAAAGAAAATTAGTAATTTGTTTGTACTTTTCAGGTTGTAATTTAAGAGATCAATCACTTAATCTACACATTAAGAGTTAGGAACTTAATTATAGTCCGAACCGAATATTCGGCCGAATATTCGGTACGGTAAAAGTTTTACCGAATATTCGGCCGAATGTTCGTATTCGGTGAAACCCATGTTCGGCCCATCTCTAATGAAAACTAATTTTAAAGTTTGATTAAAATAATGCCGCGCCAAAACGATAATCTCTGTCATGTGTTCCAAGCTATGACGTCACCCACATACCACACCTAACAAGAAGAACTCATTGCCGCCACTGTAATCTGAGGATGTGTGACGTCACTTGCAATTCAACCAAGCACATAACGTTTTCGGTCACGTGACCATGTATCAAAAAATGTGTAATTTTAATCCCATTTTTTTAAATAAAAGGCATATTTTAAATAAAAGTCACCTGATTACGCTTTGGTACGTTGTCACTGACTAGGATTAAAACAATTTGGAATTTATTTTTAATGTAGTCAAATAGCCTATTGCATACTTTATCGGAGTGTAATAGGTTGGTGCACTTAGCATCTATTTTCTAGTTGTATATAGTCTACCTTGTAAGTTTTAGTGCATTCGCCATAACTAACTAACCTAACTGTATAAATAAATAAACAAAACTTCATTGAATGATTATATGAACAACAAGATAAAGTTAAAAACTACAACCCGACTACGTGAAAGTTATAAAAGTTTGAAACATTTACATTGACAAAATAGAATGACGTATCGGTCATATTTGATAGGCATAGAGTTGAAAATGAAAATAGGTCGTAGGTATTGTAATTTTTCTCTATGGGGCCTGCAGCCTGCGGCTACCTAAATTTTAATACGCGTTTTGAAGGCTTATTCGGGTCGGAGCCCTAAATCCTATAGCCTATAACCATCGGGGTATTGAGACGAATCAATCGATACATAATTTGTTGAAATCGAACCAGTAGTTTCAGCGCTACGTGGGAACAAAGAAATCGGCCACATACATACAAACATACAAACATAGGGTGCTAACCTCATAACCCTCCCCTGTTGGTAGTCGGGTAAAAAACTAAGTCAACAGCCTCAAAGTTACAGTAGGGTTCGAGAGCAAAAAAAATCGGGATCTTCATAAAAAAGTCTAGTTTATACACAAAACAAAAAAAAACTCCTTTAGATTAACTCTCAGGAATTCACTGTTGATGGTTCGAAAAAAGTTATCGTAGCCTAGGTATGTCGTTTTGAAATAAGTAAATCTTAGACTTTTAGATCGATGCATTGTAATGTACAGCTATTGTATTATTGTACTAAGAAGTTTTTAGTTCCTTGTAGTTATTTAATAAAGGTTTAATACAAATATAGTGAATTAAAAAAACTCTGACTATTATTATTGAATTCAACTTTGTGCGGAAGATAAAATTGGTGTAGGTGTGTATATATCTAGGGTATAAATATATCTACACGAATTTAATGTAAAATATAAATAAATAAATAATGCTGGACAATTCACACAGCATTATCTAACCCCAAGCTTAGCAGCGCTTGTGTTATGAGTACTAGATAACTGATATACATAATAATATTATATATACTACGTGTTCCAAGCTATGACGTCACCCCGCCATACCACACCCATACAACAAACGTGTTTTTTTTTGCCGTTATATAGATAAATGGTACGGAACCCTTCGTGCACGAGTCCGACTCGCACTTGGCCGGCTTTTTCATTGATGTTACGTACATAGTTAAAATCTCTATGGTTTTAACCGATTCGTTGCGGATGGCACGGCAGCCGTGTTGTTGTTTCGAGATATGTCGTGGACATCTGCTGTCAGTTGGTGTTTTCGATTGAAATATTTTGATGTATTTTCTGGAATTTTACTTATGAAAAGTAAATTTTTATTGTAATTAGCTTCGGTTAGAGCCAAAATCATGCCCTCGACATGCTGTATAAAACAGTATGGTTTGAGGAAGAACAAAAACCAGCCAACATTGACCATGCATAGGTAAGTAAACATTTTTGTTTGATATTGTTAAATCTTTTTGTATTTTATACAACGTTTTGTAACAAAGTGATTTTTTAAAAGATTATACAGGCTCTGGCTAGTCGCTTGTGGCTGTAAATTCAGTATTTTCTTCAGCGCTCTTGGAGGTAGTTTGTTTACAAACATTGAATAGTGATGTGCCACTGTGCCATGCACCTGATAACGAATCGGTAGATCGAAATTGTTGTTAATAATACTGCAATATTTATTCTACAGGTTCCCCGCAAATGAAAATTTGCAAAGAAAATGGATGAAAATCGGGAATGAAAATAAAACCCCGGACCTACGATAAAGTACGTCTGCTCGATGCACTTCAGTGCATATAACGGAACATTAGATGATAACCTAACCTACTATAGGTAATACTGTATAATTCTGATTTGTTCCCATTAGTTGGAATTTTGTTTTCTAATAGGTATAATGTTCTTAACTTGGAATAAAAAACATTGTGTAACTTGAGTAATTTTTTGGTTGTAGTTTAGATAAAGTACTAAGATAAGTCTTTATTCTTATCTAAGTACTTATCTATCGATAATTTTTTGGGTTTTTGATGATTCACGCGAGTCGATATAGGCGGCACAACACTAGTGAAGCCGCCACATTGATCTAAAGTCAAAAAAGGGGATCTCATGAGCCGCCATATTAAGCTGCCAAATTGTTTGAGGTTATACAGGAAAATTCCTTAAATAGGGCCCATCCATAGACTAGATTAATCCGTAACATGGCCGACTGACCTGGCCATGGAATATGAAGTTTTCATACTAACTATACGTTAGGGACTGACTAGTTCATAGTGATCTGTGGTTAGGGTCCTTCCTTATACCGAAGGGGATCTCTTTCTTCATCGTTGGGTCTCTATGGGACTAGTTTATAGTGATCTGTGGCCAATGGGTATTGTACCACATTACTGTTTTTTAATTAAGTTATTGTATACTCTTTGTTGAATTATCTCTGCAAGTCTGCAATCCACTGCAATCCATAGATGAATACTAATAAATGGGGAACTGCAATCATCTGCAATGAAATATTGAATCTCTGAGGGAATTTCAATAATAAATAAAACCTGAGGTTTAACCAGCTCTGTGGATCTGTGCTGAATTTACCTACCATTTGGGAGGACGGATTGAAACAAAATGGCTCCAAAAAAAGGGAAGGAGGTCATTACCGAAAACTCCTGGCGAACGTTTATTGAGGATGCTCGTTTAGATGAAGACAACTGGAAAGTAAAGGTGATTATTATAGAGGCCGCAGGCAGTGACCAGGATAGAATCTATTTGAATAAGTTTGAAACATTCTCAGCTGAAGAGAAACGATTCGTCATAAAAAACATATGCAAAACGGAAACTATTTTCATGATCAACCAGCTTGGTGGCGAAAAAAAAGTAAAAGATGATAATCTTCGAGTATTTGAAGAAGGTCAATCTTTTTTAAAGAACAAGGAAGCCATTCCTCCTGATGTACTTGCTCTTATTATCAAGCACCTGATCTTGAAAATGAAAGAAGATAACTTATTCATTAGAAGGCAAAGGCTGGAAGTAAAGCAAGGCATTAGTCGCGAGTCTGCGACAATGATTGACCGGACTGAGGTGAGAGGAACTGTAAACGTGAAATCTCCGGAACCAGAGCCTTCACCACCACCTCCCAAAGCCAAAAGCAAGAAGGATAAGGATAAGGATGATATCCAGCTGCCGAAACCCGATGAAGGGAAAAAATATAATACAGTTCTGAGAGTGAGAGGTGAGGAATGGAGAGACAGAGTGTACGTGGATGACTTCCCTGTGGATGGCCCTCATTTGTATGTGGCTGTCACGGGATTCGTTGAGCCGTACCTCGCAAGTAGCCTTATTAAAATTGGGATACCATTAACTGCAATAGTGCAAGTCAGAATTGACCCTGGCGTCAATAAAGTACCGTCATCACTCTTAAGAGCTACAAAAAGAGGTCAAAGCCAAACTGAGTTACAGACAGAGATGTCATTAAAATTTTGGGAAGACCTCCAAATACAACGTATAAGTAAGAATATGGCAGATAACTTCAAGAATACTGCTTTTATAGTGTTCTCGCCTCCGTATTGGGGAACGGAGTCATTATCTGGAAACCCTGAAAAAATTTACGATGAACTATCTTTTCTTTTGTATGATGTTCAAGATCTGACGAGACAACATCTTCACTATTTGGACAATATGGATATTATAAATGTTCCGGAAGACAAAGTATTTAAACGTTTTTATAGACAATATAAACAAAATATTTCTGATTTACCGCTAGAATGTGTCACTATGTATACAATAGTTGATTGTTTACTGCGGATCGTTTGTGAAGAAAAGCAAAGCAGCGAATCATCTTCAACGGAAGCTGTTATTGATGACCCACCAAGTCAAGGTTCACCGCCTGAAGAAAGAACGGAAAAGGCAGAGGCAATAGTAAAAGAAATTTTTAAATCTCTTTGTAAAACTGATGCTACTAAGAAAGTATATCGTTCAACGTTTGGCGAAGAATATGAAACGCATAAAGATCCTTTTGTTATAAATTATGGAGATTTTGTGAAAAACAATACTTTTCATTTGGGAAATATGAATCTCAATAATATTGTTCATTCATCCTTAGCCTGTATGCCAATTAACAAGTTATGGCAATTTCAAGACAGGCCGTACGGTGAACAAGAAGCAAAAATAAACTTGCATGTAAATGTTCTGCTTTCGTGCTTTGAAAGAGAAGATGTAGAGACAACTGAACTTAAAAGATTAATTCACATACTGTCTTGTCGCAAGCTTTACAATAACAGAAGTTCCCTTAAAAAAAGTCATCTAAACCATTCAACAATATCCGACTTCAAAAAGATTTATCTGAAGCGTAGTGTTCTTGCTGAACCAATACCAAGAATTCCTTCCACTATCCGAAGTTTAGGTTCTGCAGTGCTTTCTTTCCCATCGATAACAAAATATGAAAATTATACTGATTCATCATACGCAGATGACCCCGAAGCAAAGCGCATTAAGTATTTATTTGACTGCCCTGACATAAGAGAACTTGTATCGGCTACCGAAATTGTTAGTGAAAAACCTCATAAGCATCTCATAGACGATTTTGAATATTTTGAAGACTTTTTTGGAGTAAGTGCGTTGCAAGTCCTGACCGATGCATTTATTAAGTTCAATTGTGTTGATTACAAGTACTGCGAGGTAACAGATTGTTTTGTGCTTATGTTTTTCAATAGCTACGATGTGGATGGGATAGCACGTGAGGAATGGAGATGTCATTTAATGACACCACTCTGTTTGCAAGACTTTTTTGACTTTGATTTAGAAGAGCATTATGCTTGGATTCAAAAAGAAGAACAATTATACGATGAAAAGGAAGATATCAAAATACAATCCTTCTCGAAGGTTAATATAATGGATTCTGCAATTCCATCGTGTGTAGATAACCTTGACGTAGGTCCAGAACTTCTTATGGAAGGCTCTCTAAAGTATCAAGAAGCAGTTGAATTGGAAGACTCTGTATCGAAAGACTCTGAATCGCCAACGATGACCTATTCTACAAAGAAAACCATATCCCCATCAATAACCGATTCAAATCTCAAAAAAAACAAATCCTCAGCCCAATCAACTCCCAAACATAAGAAAAAAAAATCTTTCAGTGCTCCTCTTGAATCATATACTTCATGGAATATGCAAAAAAAAAAATTTTTAGGATACGATTTGGGAGATCGAAGGGTCGAAGCTTTCGGGAAAGACTCTACGTATTTCTCAAAAGATGGTACTCGTGTGAAAACCTTATACACGTTGGTGATCCCCATGAATGTAGAGTATATTTCAATGGAAGTGGTTCCTGGGAACGGCTGCAATGAGTTTTGGTTGCACAGAGCATTGGGCGAGGTTTCCCAAGACGTACTTGATACATGTGAATCTTTCAGAATAACTTGCAAAGATCAAATGATAATCAAACTGAAAAAGGAAACATACCGGTTACCAGTTCCCGTCGTAAACATATCAGAAACTGTAAAAGCTAAAGACGATTTTACAGATAAATCATCTTTTATCGAACCAACATTTGAAACGGAGAGTTTCCATTCCTTGATTATAACTTGGCCCAATGGCCTTATAACAGAAAGTGTGCATGACTTAGATTCTTCACAGATATCTCACATAAAGCAATTTCAAACTGTGAAGAATACCGAAGAAGAAATGCGCTGTATTAGTTTAAACGGTGAAGTGGTAATATTCAAAAGAAACGGAGATATCGAAATATTGAAACCAGATGGAACGTACATCAAAATACTTCGATATTGTAAAAAAAATGTTTTAACTGTCATCCCTGACGACGAAGTTAGTGATGTATCTATTGATAAAAGTAAGAAAGTTAAAAAAGATAAACATAACAAAAGTTCAGTGAAATCGAAATCATCGGATGAAGAAAAACATGATGAGAAGCCAGCAGAGGTTGAATTAGTAATTGAAGAGTTTGAATTAATAGAAGCATCTGGTTTGCGACAAAAGTGGGTAAGCGATAACTCAATCGATATCGAAAAGTATGTAGTTCGAACGGCTACAGATTATTGTTTGGGTGAAATTTTCTCCAAACGAATGGATGGCATGACTTTATTGCTTAATAAAGATGGAATTTACATAATAACATTTCCAAATGGGACAAAAATTATTACATATTGTATCGTAGAAGATACAGAAATATATCCTGAATGGACAGAAGAAGAAAAAGAATACCTTGAAATGCTTGAAGAAAGCTATACACCAAAATCCAACCGATCTAATTCACAGTCACAGCACAGTGAAATGGTCAATGACGAAGCTAGTTCTGCCAGTAGTCATAAGGATGAAGAAGATGTAAATGAAGAAAAAGCTAAAGAAAAAAGAACAGATGGTTATATTTCCATTGAAGTTGTGTATACGATCGAACACATTAATTTCACCACTGTGACAATTAATAAACACGAAGGGAAAATACTCGTTGACTCACCCAACGGATCCCAAGTGATTGCTCACACTGATAATACTTTCGATATAACATTAGATAGTTCTACAAAAGCTAAATTTAATGGGCAGAACTTGCGCATTAGTTACGAAGCATGTCCTGAATGTAAATCCTTCACGACATGTGACATAAAAATTAAGTACGACGATATTAGCAGTGTTACGAAACTACAACAAAAATGGCTCGTTATGAAAGATTCCTTCTGCAAAAAAGTTGTTGTGAATGAAGAGGGCAATATCTCTTTGATTGACGAAGCCTGCTCGGAAGAGACCATTCCTGCTTCAATGGGTGATGAAGCAGTAGTTACTGACGAGGCATCGAAAGTTTTTGATGAAAAACCTTCTGACTCCAAATCAGAGATGTCTGTAACGGAACATGGCAAGTGCAGAGAGATGTACCTTGCTAAGACGGTGAAGTTTTTTGTCCAACAAAGGTGAGTAACTATTCTTTAATATCCTACATTGAAGTACCTACGTACAAACTTACCTATAGGTATCTGAAGTTACATGATCAACGAATCGAGGTTTACCAATGTGTAGGTACCTACCTAGTTTGTAGCTTCCGTCAAGTAAGCGAAATTTGCCTAGTTTGTTAGGCTGCTGAGCAGTTTCGTGCCACTCAACAATCCTTTGTGTCGTTTGTTCTCACTAGTTTGATTTTAGTTTCGTTAGTACGAAACGAAAATCAAACTATTGTGCCGCATATTAGCTAATAAGCACTTGAGCATGTGGCCATAAACGCGCGATAGACCACGAAAGCCGCCAACTGGCAAAAAAGATTCACACTAGTGAGCCGCCAAACTAATGGAAGAGCCCCACGGACATACTTTGGGTAACTACTTGCTTTATAATTTATCCAGGGACTTATCGTGCGCTGAATTAGTTCATCATTCGTTGCTGGAACAATGGCAGGCGCAACACCGCTGGCTGCCGTGGTACTCTGCTAATATCTACGATACTTTTGGAGATAATCGGAGACTATTGTCTGTGCTGAGTCCAGTACAAGTCACTGAATCCGAGGTAGGTAATTTATAGAAAATTTTTACTCCACTTTACAAGGTACCTACTCTTTTATTTCATGTTGACCTCAGTGGCACATTGGGCCAAGGTCCGCCTGTGACGGATATTGTTATGGGTTCCATTCCCGCGTCCGGACAAATTTTTCTACGATCAGCAGTTATTGTTTCGGTTCTGGGTTTCCAACTGGCGACATCTAGTTAATTTTTTTGTCTAATTTAGTTTGATGTGGCTCATCCATCACATCCATGGATGTGATGTGAGTGATGGATGACACATGTGTCATCCATCACTCACATGGATGAAACGACGAAGGCGAATGAATAGTCCTCTTGTTTAAGCCCGTTGCCGAGGAAACCATTTCTTAGATACCGACTGTGAAAATTACAAGGAATTTATATACTACAATCTCACTAATCTCACTATCTCACTAATTCTCACTAATATTATAAACGTGAAAGTTTAGATGGATGGATGGATAGATAGATGGATGGATGTTTGTTCCTTTATCACGCCAGAACGGCTGAACGGATCTGAATGAAATTTGGCACAGAGATAGATTATAGTCTGGAATAGGACATAGGCTACTTTTTATCCCGGAATTCCCACGGGAACGGGAACTACGTGGGTGAAACCGCGAGGCGCTGCTAGTAGTCTATAAATTCCTTGGAAAATTATCATGTGATTAGCGTAGCGGCGCACAAATGAATTCCTCGAGGATCATACTTTTATGGGACTAACTCAAAATCAACCTTTATTTATACAACAACGAAAGAATCATAAAGATCTGAATTGGCGAAGATATCACCAAAGTTGTTGTAGCTAGTCGTGATTTTTCAAAATAAATAAATAATGCTGGACGACTCACACAGCATTATCTAGCTCCAAGCTAAGCAGAGCTTGTGTTATGGGTACTAGATAACTGATATACGTTATTACGTATAATACAATGCATAGATAGATATTTTTTATTATACATAGAAAACGACCAGAACACCCGGAACAAATACCTACAGATCGTACAAATATTTGTCCCAAGGCGGGAATCGAACCCGCAACCTCCTGCGTCGCAGGCGGACCTTCGCCCACCGCGCCACTGAGGTCGTCAATAGCGAAAGCTTTTAAAAAAAATTGATATTGATAGATAACTAATAAGACTCAGAACTGAACAAGCATATATTAGAAGTCGTGTAGGAACTTACCTGAGCTTGTTAAGTGTAATTTCGTGTGTTTTTGTAATTTCTAGAAATGGCTTATGGACTCCTGCCTCTCCAACAAGCCAAAACATTTGACGTACAAGGATTTGAAGAAAGACGAAGGGAAAGGATGGTACCATTGGATGCGTCCTTACGAGCGTTACCAGCCTGTGTCCTTGGAAGGGGCCAATGTCTTACCTCCGAGACTGCCCAGAGCTTATATCCTAAGGTGACATTTACCTATACACTAACCAGACTCGGTGTAGAATGTTTGTAAACAAACTGCGTAGGTATACACACAACCTAAAATTCACTCTGTTGTTGTTGTCTTTGTTGACGCGACGACTCGCGTCTTTTTATACGGAGCTTACATTAGGTACTTGTCGATTTGTGATCCTTGCTACAATAAATGTTGCTTATAATTTTATCTGAGACTCGACGCCAAGCAAGTGAGGTTTAGTTTTTGTGTCAAATATTCCCCATAAATTTAGGCTAGTGTTAAGATAATTGTCTTCTAGCTACCAAATTTTATAAGGCTATTAATGAAATATTTTTAAATCACTCTAAATGACCATGTCCTTCTTTATCTCCGGAGTTTACTGAGAAATACATTTGAAATGTACCTAAAAAGCGTTTGAAGATATTCATGTAAGTATATTTTACAGGAAAAATATTACGAAGTCTTAGTTAGGTACCTACTCATTCCACTCATCCGATATCTTTGTCCAATGTACATTTAATCAAAGAAATTGAATGAAATCATCCAATTTACTAACAACACCAATATTTGATCAAAGATTTGGACACTAGTTTATGCCCGCGGCTTCGTACGCGTTGTTTCTATGAAAACGTTAAAAGGTTATTTATTTCCCATGGAAACTGAAATTTTATTCATTAAAAGTGGCCTATGTTTCGCCTATGCAATATTTCAGCCCGATCTGTTGAGATGTTCTGGTGTGAAGAAGTAGGTAACAAGCATCTATCTAGGTAACCATCCAAACTTTCGCGTTTTTATTTAATACTAGCAGCGCCTCGCGGTTTCACCCGCGTAGTTCCCGTTCCCGTAGGAATTTCGGGATAAAAAGTAGCCTATGTCCTATTCCAGACTATAATCTATCTCTGTGCCAAATTTCATCCAGATCCGATTTGCCGTTCTGGCGTGATAAAGGAACAAACATCCATCCATCTATCTAAACTTCACGTTTATAATATTAGTGATATTAGTGAGATTAGTGCGATGTGATGTGATTTCATTTGAACTCAACTAGGCAAATTTCGTAGGAATCTTGTCAAAGATATTTGACGAGTGAGGGCATTCCTTCAAAAAAATTTGATCAAATATTGGACAAAGATATTGGATGAGTGTAATGGGTCCCTTAGTAAGACCGTTTTCTTTCTCCTTCTCCTTCATTCCTCCCCTTCATCTCTGAAGTTCGCAGAACTTTAGGTAAATCTCAAATTAAGTTACATTATTCAACTTTATTTTAAAGCAAAAATATAATGAAGCCTCTGACTGGTGTAGATTTTGATATAAAATAAACTGACTGTTAAATGTAGAGTTCTAGAGCAGCAATGGTCTGAACCGAAGAAAGAAAAGCTGAAAGGAGCCCAGGAGCTGGTCATAGCAATCCTCAAGTATCGTGGCCTCATGCAACAAGACCTCGACTCTCTGCTGCACATGCCCATCGTGGACCTTCGCCCTGAAGACGAGAGGCAGATCGATGATATTCTGCAGGCCTTGGGTGAAAGGTTAACATAGACAAATACCTACTTTACCCCATTGGGTAGGAACCTACTATAAACTCGACAATGGACAGGCAGCCTTAGAGGCCGTTGATATTCTTAAAATGACGACGTAGGTACCTTTATCTAAGCAAGAAAGACAGAACACTGCTTAGGGCTCCATGCTCTTTTCCTGTCTTGCGGATTTCTGCCCAACGTGCTGCATCGGGTCCGCGTTCGGTCCACCCGAAACCTATAATTTCATTGTGTTTTTTCTTATCACGGGTCACAATATTATAGCTCCTACCAACTTGCTTTAGGCATTGATATTAAGTTGTATATTGACCACAGAATCTACAAGGTGTTGGAGACTAGCTTGAATGACGACGTAAGAAGCCGCGCCAAGCCTAACATAACAACCAAGAAACCACCCTCATCTGAGGATATATCTATGGAAGAGGTAATGGAAGAAGGTGAGCTGATAAAGCATGTTTCCATGCGAAATGCTGATTTTACCCACAAATCAGTATTTTTATCAAATTAGTACTCTTAAAGACCCCTTGAATCGAAGTCAGTTTTATCAGGGCTCATAGAAAATGGTTCAGGTACGATTTTAAGAACGTTTATTTGCTTTTTTTTGTTGTTGTAAATACTAAAAACCAGATTAATATTAACAACGAAAAAACAAATTCACGAAAGAAACATGCAAACGTCAAAAGAGGTAAAAAGTAAAATAGGAACAAAGATTTTTTATGAGAATTCCAAATACTCGGTTGCTTTGTAGATTGGTATGAATGATTTTTTTGATTTTTTTTGACCATGACTATCCAACATTGTTTGGCCAAAGTTATATTTGCTGTAATTTTGTAACAGAACCTGACTACACGAAAATCCTGGAGCAGGAGCGAGAAATCCAGCTGGCAGAGCTGGAGGAGTCTGTTGTCATGAGTCCCACCCTGAAGCGCTACTGGAGAAGACGCAAGGAGGAGTATAATGAGCAGCAGTTCTACTTGTAAGTTAGCTATCATAGTTAGTTACTTATCATATTTCTTCGAGGGCCAGGTATTTAAGTAAGTCCAGACACGGTTGAATCTACGTACACGAAAACCTCGTGGCCATCTGACCACTGACCATCTTTACAATGGGTTTTGGAACCGGAAGGGCAACAGTTTTCTTCTATTTAACTCCTACCAAGCGCGGTGTTTGCGGTAAAACCCCTTTTCATCAGTCATCCAGTACCCATAACACAAGCTCTGCTTAGCTTGGGGCTAGATGATGCTGTGTGGATTGTCCAGCATTATTTATTAATTTGTTTATCTTCTTGTCCTCTGGCGACCCACGTGACAAAGATGAACAGAACGCTATTCCAAGGCCAAAATGGTGTCTGGGTGGCTACCTTCTGGAAAGTTAAAGTCAGTCAGTAAAAGGATTCTTTGTGCTAGACTTCTGGGTAAACCAAAAAACGTCTCGGGGCCAAACTGAGCCTCTTTGCCCGGAACGCGCGAGTTCGTCCACATACTCATTGCTTTGATTCCCGCGTGTCCCGGTATCATCTTAGGATAACTCTGTTGTTCGAGCCCAGAGCGCTCAGGTGTTATAAACAGTCCTCCAGTCGACTAACCTGGACGCGATGATCTTCGAATGTGTTAGGAGAGCCGCCTGGATGTCCGAGTTGATGCATATCATTTGGTTGGTGTAGCGCTTTAGCAGATTCATGTCAGCACATTCGAGAATGGCGAATACCTCTGCTTGGAAGACGAAGGCGTAACTACCTAAGTTTATGCTACTGCTAAGCCTGGGTCGCTCACCATACACTCCATAGCCTACTTCCAGTCCCATTTTGGAACCATCCGTGTACCATAGGCACCCGTCCGTGCTGAGAAGCTGGCTGTTCGACCAGTCTTGTCTGGAGGGCAGTTCCACTGTGTAGTGTTTTTCAAACACGTGACGTGGAAGCATGACATCAGTTGACAAGCTCAGTATGTGTGATTCCAGAGTAGTCTTGCAGAGATCTCAGTTTCTAAGCCTTCGTGTGAGGCCACACTGAATGAGCGGTGGCTGGAGCCTAGGCGGGCGCGGCAAGCGGGAGCGCGAGGTGGCCACAGTGACGCGCGAGCTCTTGTAGCGGTTCGACGTATATCAGTTGTCGCAAACTATGGACCAAGATTTGCTTTTTTTACTAGACAGTCGGATCCTGAGATGGGAGGTGTTCAACACTAGAGATGGTGTGCAGGAAATAAATAAAAACAGAGCAATAACTGGTGTTTTTTTTTAGCTTTTATGAAGAATTGAGATTATACCCTACAACATTCTTTGAGTACACTCGAATGCCCGTGTCAACATTTGACTACATACTAAGTAAAATATCACCTAAAATCACCAAATAATATAGTAGTAAAAGATAATTTTAACAGCCATTTTATGACAAGACGCGCAAACGCCGAGCGTAAAGACCGAACTGGTTTGATATCCCCGCCACCCGCGCATTGGGTCGCTCGCTGACTAGGCCCGTAGTGTGGCCAGAACGCGCGGACAGGAGCGTTTGAAAATTACGCGCGCTGTCTCGCTCATGCCCGTCGCACTAGGCTTCCGCCTTAGTCACTATACTATGGACACAAAGGCGCGTTTCATATGTTTGATACTTCGCGCCCGTCGTCGCAACCGCGCTAGGCTCGCAGTGTGGCCTCACACTTCTAGTTAAGTTCAGGCTTAACAATCTTGTCTAGCCTTAGCTTGTTTGTAAATAGTTTAGTCAGAGTTTTGTCATCGTTGACTGAGAGTTCAGTTGTACTGTTGCTGCACCAGTCGCTGACAGCCTTGAGAGCTCGCTGCATGATGCTGGAGATGGTGGGTTGGCAGAATCCTCGTACGACGATCACAAGGTCATCTGCATAGCCTTGAGCATCGATATTGAGGTCTGCCAATCTGCACAGGAGGCAAGATGGTAGCTGTGTGGTCGCTTCAATGGTATAGCATGGATATTCAAGGGTAGGCGTGTTGCTTATATTTAGAAGTTGCAAGGACTTGCCGCAGCGAAAGAATTTTCCAAATCGGTCCATAATTGACGGAGAAATTAACAAACATACATAACAAAAACACTTACTGGCGAGCATATAACCCCATCTCTTTGGTTTTACGTCGGTTAAAAATCGAGAAAAAGGACAGAACCTCGCTACGCCCACTAGCTGCTAAAATACGACACGCTTGCAGTGTGGCCAGTCCCGTACTTTTGATTTTCCTTTGGTTGGTCTTCTTCCATCGAAGCTCCATCTCCCCTCGCTCCTACCATCTCGCAGTGCGCAGTCTAAGTTATTTTCTGGTCAGGTACCTCCTACGTGAAGGCAGCGTCCCACCATACTTCCGGAACGTCCTCGGAGGTGCTATCTGGTGGGACATGAACGACACAGCCGGCGAGGCCGTCACCAAGGCTGAGAGGAACAAGATGAAGTGCATCTGTGCTGATAAGAAAGATAATTAAATCTTCGCATTAAGCATTTAGGGAGATTTTAGTGAGGAGACTGTGGTGAGTGGAATTACCTCATATTTTTATGTAAATAATAACTGGTTTAAGGTGGGTGCGAACCTTAAAGCTCCCATACAAACGTACTTTCCGATTTATTTGGAAACTACATAAATTCCCGATTTCAATGAAATTTATAAGTAAGTTCGTATGGGGGCTTAGAGGTTAGGTAGTTCGCTCGCACCCACCTGAAGTAAAGATCTACAGTCTAGTCAACCGAGCAAAAGAAATTACGTAAACAAACCATAAAAAAGGTTATTTAATGAACAAACTCAAGTCATGGACTACGAAATGACGTCATGATGATTACTAATCATAAAATAATAAATCATATTAAATAAACGTAACAATGAATTTATAAAAAAAAATACAAACAATACAAATATAGGTAATAGGTATTATTGTTTAGTTAATCACTAAAATCGGTATTAGATGATGAGGAACTTTCACCCAGTTCAATCATAAAATGTTGTTCATAGTTATTTAGTAGGGTTATAAAGGCAACGAAAGTTTCATTATCCTTGTATTTTTAGGTTCTTTTTAGTGTAATTAATGATTACACTACTATTACTAAAAATACATACAATAAATAACTTGAGTAGATAATTCACTACAAAATGTGGTCACATCAGACTTGATCAGACTAACATCGTAACTTGAGTAAATAATTCACTACAAAATGTGGTCACATCAGACTTGATCAGACTAACATCGCTATGGAATAAGAAGTTTTCATATTAAATATAAAAACTTCTTTTACTCTACGGTAGAGCTCTTCCGTGTAAAGGGGTTTTCTTTTTTTCATTCGATAGAAGTTACTTCATATTTAGGGTTTCGTACCTCAAAAGAAAAAAAGGAACCCAATGCAATGTCTTATAATTACCTATAGGGAACCATCGTCGTCGCATCGTCGGTCGGTGCGCGAGTTCGATTTGCGCTTGACGTTATAATTTAATGGACAATTATTTATTCATCAGTCATCACCTTAAAAAAACAGATTGTGCAAACATAATGGAAACAACAGCAATGGATTTGGCGGAGCGATTTCTTCTAGGCAACCAAATGATGATAACCGACCATAACCGCCATGTTATCTGAATACCTCTTGTCTTTCAAAAAACTCTAGCTAGATAGTTAGTACCACTTAGGGTAGAGGTAAAGTCTATCGTTTTTCTTTTTTTGTTGTCGAGTTTTACGATTAGTTATAGGTACATAACATAAGCCAGGCACTCGCAATCCATCCAGTCTACTATACAGTGTACTAGACACTGGATGCGTCCAGTCTACTTGATGCTGGTAGCGTTCAGTGTACAAGACACTGGATGCGTCCAGTCTACTTGACGCGCTGGTAGCGTTCAATGTAGTACATTACAAGATACTGGATGCGTACATCCAGTGTCTTGTCATTCAGTTACATCCTGTACGCGGTCATCACGATCCAGTGCACCTATCCAGTAAATGGAGCGGTACACTGGCTGGTGATTGCCCGTTATACAAGCTTCCTTTACTTTCAGGAACACGTCAATATCTGCACCAGAAGTTATCGTCAGATTCGACGGGAGTTAGAATATAAATTTTAGATTAACTTTTGAATTTGTATTATATTGCTATTATTTATTATTCTCATTTAATAAATTAGTGCCTATGTCTTCATTTGTTGACATTTTCCCACCACACCCACAAAAATTATCTCGACTCCATTACAATAACTAATGTATTTCGACTCCAGTCATAATGTCATAACCGTTACAACAGTAGAGTGTTAGCCTGTTGAAACGTCGGATAAATAAGTAGGTTAATAAACGCAATAAATACCCAATGAATAGTTATTGTTGACCGACTTCCGAAAAAAGATGGAGGTTCTATGTTCAGCTGTATGTAGATGTAGGTATGTTTTACGTACCTATGTTTGCCGACTTCTCCGTTAATTGTGGGCCGATTTTGATGATTCTTATGATTCGTAGACCGTCATGAATTAAATTGCCAATAGCAAATCCTTGTCAGATGTTAGATAACGCTTGATGTGCTATTTTGGCATTTTCAAGTCGGAATTTGAGTGCTGACTAATCATAATCACTGAATTCGAGTGAAAGATCGATGAGGAGCAGTCTACCACAGCCGCAGCCGATTGGCGTCTCGCTCGCATGGACCGGCGCGGCCTCTGGTGATTGTGTGTGAAACGAATGGTGAGAGAAGAGTTAGGAGCGTAGGCGACTTCGTCAGGTTGTTTTCCCCTCCGCTTATCTGCGGAGACCCGTCAGCCAGTAATGAGGCAGCGGAGGGGACGCCGCCATTGGCGAGGCCAGCGGCCAATGCGCGCGCTTCTCACGCCGTCGCCGCCGCCGCCGCCTAGGCGCGAAGGGCCGCCGCGCCGCCGCAGCCGCCGCCGCCGCCGCGCCGTCGCGTCGCGCCGCGCCGCCGCCGCCGGCCGCGCCGCCTGGTGGACACTCCCGCCCGAGATTCCAAGTCCAACCGAGTCAGTCCGACTTGGGCCCTTGTAAAGGATCGCGTCACGTCGCGTTGCGGTCGCATAAATACGATAACATTCTTACTTGAACAATTTTATTCAGAGTGAAATCGTGCATTTCTGTTTACCAAATGGATTTCTTGGCGGCCTCCATTGACTCTGCCGGCTAGTTCTCTAGTAAGTAATGGCTTTAATAATATGCTAAGTTAAATGTGTCATGCGGATGATAAGAGATGGCGCTAGGTGTCTTATTGGACACCCGTGTCGTGTCAATGAACTGCATTTGTTATGCTATGCTAAGTAGGTAGGTAGATACGATCGAACGCTGTTTTTACCTAGTAGGTAGCAGGTAGGTAATATACCTACATCTTTTGACATAAATTGTTGACTGATAGGTAAGCTTGATAATTACTTCTATGATTTGATACCTATGATAACGCCAAATTACTGTAAAAAAGCCTAAGTTACCTAGTTAGAAAGATAGAACGCTGGAAGCTCCCATCCCAAGCCCACATTAGCACATCCCGCCTCTGCCGCTGATGCTATAATAGGTACCTACTTAATTAAATCTTTCCTTTTATTATAAGAACCGATAGTGCCGATAGTATGATTCTACGTTTACTATACTAATAGACGTACCTACCTACCTATCACAGTATCAACACAAAAGCTAAGGTACCTGTAGGTATCTAAAAATATAATGGATGGAGATACGGAACGCTAACTGAGGTCTGAGGTAGACGACGCGGACGGAACGGTATGTAGGTAGGTACGTCTGTACCTACCTACCTAATTCCCATAATCTAGTCTCAGTGCAGTCCTGTTAGGATCGGCAATTCGTATAGGAACCGATACATCGTCTCTCCAGTAAGATTTTTATTAGTTTGCCGCAATCAAACTTGTCAATGGATTGCAAACACAGATCGCGACGGCTGAATCGCACGAGGTTGCTATACATTGAAGGTCAACTTAGATTCTTATTGAGTTATTGTTAAATAAACCATCAATGAACATTAAACTCGTTCGTGCAAACGTTGTGGTTTGTTAGCTACCTACTTGGTACTTAAGATAATGAATTCTACGTAGAGTACTTTGGTACTACGTTGATGACTAGGTACGTTGGTATCATCATTAGATCCATAGGGCATCGGAACAGGGTTTTTCCGGTTCCGAAAGAACCGGGAATACCCGGTTCAACGGAGGGGTTACAAAAAGAACCGTTCTCAAATATTTAGAACCGGGTTTTCGTTATTTCGATTCTTTTAAAAATTTGTGAATATCGCAGTTCAATAACAATCACAACACAAGCCACTACGCATCAAAGCGTTGCACGAAATGAGGTGTACGGAGCGGGGCGCGGGGCGGGGAGACATGCACACAGCAGCGGCACCAGTTTAATATGCAAGAACACCGTAATTACGGCAGACCTACCGTAATTCCTGCCAATCCCAATCTACCACCTACCGCTATCGAGCAATAAGGTGGCATATTCTTAAAGTTTTTTTAGTATTGCACTATTGGAAACACTGTGAAAATTAAATAGACTAGTAGGGGAGTTCCTCAGACACTAAAAATAAGTTAACAAACCATATAGAACCAAATTAGGTAATTTTATACTATTACAAGTGAACAACAGTAGATGAACCCGCAGTTCACGTAGTGTCATTAATTTACCAATAACCCAGTTTAGTATGTATAACAGTACCTACCATCTACAGTTCGTATCTATTATCCACAGATCGTACTCACTACAGTAGGTACCTCGCCTAGTACCGACCGACAGTGCCATCAAGACAAGATGTTATGACTTTATGACGTAGGTTAAGTTAAGCCCATCATCGCAATATGAAGTCTGCATGAGCAATTCAGCATCAGCATACTATAAGTCGCGTAGTTAAAGTTTGGGATTGCTGTTGACAAAATATTTATGATCTAAGCGGGATAGCGATAATCGATTTAAAAAAAAATGCATTAACCCTATGCCAGTACAAAAACGGGTCCGCGTTGAAATCTTTTGCAAGCATTGTTTCGAAGTACCTAACATTATGTCGTAGCGTAGCACGCTCTACGAAGCACTTCTACAAACTCACAAACTTTATATTTGTTACTTACAGGCTAAGGAAGGGCAACGGGAAAAAAAAAACAGCCAAGTGCGAGTCGGACTCGCACAAGAAAGGTTCCGTACTTCATCTAAAAAATCTATCAAAAATCAATCAAATTCTACGCCTACGCCAAACGAAGCTACGCCAAAAACAAAAGAGGACGTTGTCATTTGGCTGTATGTTTTTACTTTTTTAGGGTTCCGTACCCAAAGGGTAAAACGGGACCCTATTACCAAAACTCCGCCGTCCGTCCTTCTGTCTATCCGTCTGTCACCAGGCTGTATCATGAACCGTGATAGATACTGTTGAAATTTTCACAGATGATGTAGGTATATCTACCGCCGCCGCGCCGCTATAACAACACATAACTGAAAGCACCTTCTTGGTAATTGTTGATTATTGACGACCGATGTGGCGCGGTGGGCGAAGGCCTGCCTGCGACGCAGGAGGTTGCGGGTTCGATTCCCGCCTCGGGACAAATGTGTGTACGATCTGCAGACATTTGTTCAGGGTGTTCTGGTCGTTTTTTATATATATAATAAAAAATATCTATCTATGTATTGTATTGTATTATGTATATCAGTTATCTAGTACCCATAACACAAGCTCTGCTTAGCTTGGGGCTAGATAATGCTGTGTGAATTGTCCAGTATTATTTATTTATTTATTTGTAGGGAGGGTTATTGATTGGCTCCATGGTAGAATGCATATAGGTAGATACTACGTCTAGCCACATAAATAGTTGTTATTAGCGCGACATCTCTGGAATTTTTGTTTATGTAGGTACTACAAACTATGTCCGTCCCTGGGATACCGTCTACCTCCCTGCTGAATTTCATTTAGATTCGTTTAGCCGGTTAGACGTGGAAATGTAAGTCAGAGTTACTTTCGAATGTATAAATAAGTATAAATAAATAAATAATACTGGACAATTCACACAGCATTATCTAGCCCCAAGCTAAGCAGAGCTTGTGTTATGCTTATGGGTACTAGATAACTGATATACTTAGTATAATACAATACATAGATAGATATTTTTTATTATACATAGAAAACGCCCAGAACACCCTGAATAAATATCTGCAGATCGTACAAACATTTGTCCCGAGGCGGGAATCGAACCCGCAACCTCCTGCGTCGCAGGCGGGCCTTCGCCCACCGCGCCACAGAGGTCGTCAATGATGTCAAGTATGAATGGTTACTAATAAATCCAAATAATGGTATATATCCCTTTACAAATGACTTAAGTGATTACTGTTGTTCCCATAAAACTTTAAAAAAGCACTAGTAGGTTGATCGTCGATCGATCACCTAAATGTATTTCTTGAAAAACCGAAACAGAACAGAACAGAGAACACTGGGCATAGGAATGCGACGTTGTCAGCTTTCTGAGCACCCCGCAACGTTGCCTAATCGCACCTACATTCGGGTGAGCTTGGGAACCGGGAGCTTCCCCAATTTTACCTGCTTCTATTGTGGGCTCTTGGAGCGGCGAAATAGGTACATGTTTAACGATAAAAAATCAATACGTACTCAATGCATACTCGACGCTCAGTAACTGTGTAACAAGATAAAGTTAAATAGGCATAGAGTTGAAAATGAAAATAGGTCGTAGGTATTGTAATTTTTCTCTATGGGGCCTGCAGCCTGCGGCTACCTAAACTTTAATACGCGTTTTGAAGGCTTATTCGGGGTCGGAGCCCTAAATCCTATAGCCTATAACCATCGGGGTATTGAGACGAATCAATCGATACATAATTTGTTGAAATCGAACCAGTAGTTTCAGCGCTACGTGGGAACAAAGAAATCGGCCACATACATACAAACATACAAACATAGGGTGCTAACCTCATAACCCTCCCCTGTTGGTAGTCGGGTAAAAAGAGGTCTTATAAAATACTAGCAGCGCCTCGCGGTTTCACCCGCGTAGTTCCCGTTCCCGTGGGAATTCCGGGATAAAAAGTATCCTATGTCCTATTCCAGACTATAATCTATCTCTGTGCCAAATTTCATATAGATCCGTTTAGCCGTTCTGGCGTGATAAAGGAACAAACATCCATCCATCTATCTATCCATCCATCCATCTAAACTTTCACGTTTATAATATTAGTGAGATAATCCGCTGATTGATGAAGGCAGAGCAGAGCAGCCGTGTAGGACGCGTAAGCTGCTAGGTAGGTTATGTATGATAATTGATAACCTACCTAGCAGCTTGCGCTTCCTACACTGCTGTTAGAATCTTTGAATGTAGTAGGTTAGGCGTATAATCTATCTCTGGCTATTAAACGACAGGTATGGTCTTATCTCGTGTCTAATGATTTTGGAGTAAACAACTAGATCACTCCCATCTCGTGTCGTATTTCAAATGACGAAAAAAATACCTACACAAGCGATTGCATTTCGTGCCCTTTTGAATAAATTTATGAGAAGTGTCATAGAGCTAAGAACGCTGCTAAACTGGCAAAGATTTGCTAATGAAAATTAGGTTTTACAAATAATTCGTGAAGACCATACCTACCAGATTTTTTTATTTGTTTGATTTTATTTTGATTTTTTTAATGTGTTATCTGATAATAAAACCTTTTGACGTCCTAATGGACCAAGATCCACTTCGCCAAAACATCAAAATCACACGTGAAATTTCTTACCAACGAAATCCGTACACTGATATGTCCTTCTAAATTCGAAATAGGTAGGTGCCCTGCCCTCTGTTCGGACGAAATAAATAACGATACGAAACACAGACAACACACTCTATGGGCAAATATTTTTCTTTCTGAGCACTTCATATTTCATTCACAACGAAATTCATGATTTAAATAAAAATGTAATATTTAAAAAGCTGATAAACTAAAAAAAAACATTAAGTAGGTAGTAGGTAGACGAAATTAAAATAATGTAGTAGGCGGGCAGCCCTATATCGTGTGTTTACGTACCTACCGCGCGGCTGTTGGTAATTATTTCAAGGACAGGGCCGAGTCACAATCTGTATAGATAACACTAGCAGCGCCTCGCGGTTTCACCCGCGTAGTTCCCGTTCCCGTAGGAATTTCGGGATAAAATGTAGCCTATGTCCTATTCCAGACTATAATCTATCTCTGTGCCAAATTTCATTCAGATCCGTTCAGCCGTTCTGGCGTGATAAAGGAACAAACATCCATCCATCCTTAGAGTAACTAAACATATTCTAAGCATCCATCTATCTATCTATCCATCCATCCATCCATCTAAACTTTCACGTTTATAATATTAGTGAGATTACCGTTTCCACAACTGTGTGGAAGGGTTCATTGCTTCTGACAAGATGACGGATATTCGGATATGATCTTGGCTATTGGTCCTTTGTAGTGTGTCCGTAACTAGAGTCCAATAAAAATGTTGGAAGTGCATTTTCGGAGTAGTGAGTGGTCTAAATTAGCCGCTGGCCTATAATACCCGTAGGTACCTGAAATAAACATACTGCAATACTTATAAGTCCTAGTCTAGCGTTTACTCGTACGTCTGCTCTATCATGCATGACTAAAATTGTCGGGACAGTAACTAGCTCTGTGTAAACAAGCCATAAGCTCAATCGCTGCCGGCGCCGGCGACGGCGGCGGCGGCACCGCGCCGGCCTGCTAGGGCAGCAAATCTGCGATGCTGGGTGCGGGCGCTATGGGGTCGCGGGCCGCGACCCCATAGCGCCCGCGGCTGATCGATCCATCTGGTGGTTGGTGCCGATGACCCTACGTTATACCACAGATTAATAACATACACAGGGTAGATATATGTAATATCCTGCGTAATACGGGCTAAGTACTCGTAATACGTTAACGGAGCCTTGCTCAGGCATTGCGATGTAACTCCTTCACCATAAATACTGAAACTAGAAGAACCATATCTAAGAAGAAACCATATCTTGCAACTGTAGGGTACGGTACGGCCTGTAGCCAATAGGTACCTAGCGGTCCCAATCGACGGAAGCCTTCTATTCTAATGAAAGTAGGTACCTACTTGTACTTAGGTACTTAACTTACCTACCTATAACCAACCTATACAAACAAAATTTACTTTTTAGGGTTCCGTACCCAAAGGGTAAAACGGGACCCTATTACCAAGACTCCGCTGTCCGTCCGTCTGTCTGTCTATCCGTCTGTCGTCACCAGGCTATGTATCTCATGAACCGTGATTGTTATTAGACAGTTGAATTTTTAACAGATGATTTATTTCTGTTGCCGCTACAACAACAAATACTAAAAAACAGATTAAATAAATATGTAAGGGGGCTCTCACACAACAAACGTATATTTTTTTTTCGTTCTTATAGATAATGTACGGAACCCTTCGTGCGCGAGTCCGACTCGCACTTGACCGGTTTTATTTCATTTGTTTTTCTTTCATTCTGTAATAGTACACCTACCCTAAAATGTTATGGAATTTTAAGCCCGTTTTAAAGTTAGAGTTAATAATGTCGAAGAATAATCTATGACATAACAATTAGGTACCTACCTACTTACTTAAAAAAAATTAGGTAGGTACCTACCTACCTACTTACATTCCATTCTAATGGCGTGCTTAAGCAGACGTATAGCAACATGACATGACATAGCAGCATAGAAAATAGTCTACGATTTGCGGCCAACTATTTATTCGCTGGCTGTGCTTGCCTAGAATCGTACCACCCCAACTATTCCCGTGGGTGTCGTAGGAGGCGACTAAGGGACACATACCGGGGGGCGGGCAGCAGCGCCTCCTGCAGAACAATCTC
Source organism: Eupithecia exiguata (assembly GCA_947086465.1). Classification (NCBI taxonomy): domain Eukaryota; kingdom Metazoa; phylum Arthropoda; class Insecta; order Lepidoptera; family Geometridae; genus Eupithecia; species Eupithecia exiguata. The sequence goes on from OX352226.1 coordinate 9,367,118, forward strand.
ACCACTGAACTGCGATCCCCAACCCGCATGCCCAGCGTGGGGATTATGGGCACTACCTACTATGGGGGGTAGTGCCCATAGTAGGTAGTGCCCATCGGAGCTGAGACGTGGACACTCACGGTAGGGCTTGTCCACCAGTTTAAAGTCGCCCAGCGAGCTATGGAGAGAGCTATGCTCGAAGTTTCTCTGAAGGATAGGATTCGCAACGAATTCATCCGACAGAGAACCAAGGTTGTCGACATAGCTCAAAGGATTAGCAAGCTGAAGTGGCAGTGGGCTGGCCATATCGCGAGAAGAACTGACAACCGCTGGGGTAAACGTGTTCTTGAGTGGAGACCGCGACTCGGCAAACGTAGTGTAGGACGCCCTCCGACCAGGTGGGATGACGATTTGCGAAAGACTGCTGGCAGATGCTGGATGCGGCAAGCTGAAGACAGGGCGCTATGGCGCTCATTAGGGGAGGCCTAGGTCCAGCGGTGGACTGATATAGGCTGATGATGATGATGATTTTTTCGCTAGTTTTATTGTTTGTGGAACAACGCAGAAACAATTAAAAACCACAAAAAAAAATTATCTCGCGCCAACCCGCGACGACAACCTTAACGAACAATAATAAAAAGTTTCTTCAACTAAAGTCGCTCTGCATAGCGCATAAAGCACGTACCTAATCTCTTTTCTCTCGTCCCTGTCTCTATCTCGGTAAAACACCGTTACATCCCTTTATTACGAACTCGTCCTTCAAAGTAATTTATTCTTTCTTTCCCCAAAACAGCTGTGGCGTTAGCTTAGGTCAGTGGCCGACGCACTCACACTCATGATGCTGGACAAGGACAGGGAGAGTAGGAGTGGATGAGACAGCATTACAAGGAGTTGGAATTGGAACAAAAAATGAACGTTTTGTGTGGACTAACAAAGATTTGGTATTAGCTTCGTGAGTTGAAGCTGAATTTGGAACAGTAAAGACGTTTAGCTCGAATCGGATTAACAAATCACGCAAAAGAAGATAAAGATAAAAGATTTAGAAATGAAGCTATATAGGTTGGTAGGTAGGTCTAGGTACTAGGTACGAGTTAACATAAACTAACATCTCGCTCGCTGATGAATATGAATAGTACTTACCTACATGATAGTTATGCAAAAAAAAACGTCATGTCAACAATCGTCCATGTTAGTGGTACAGTCACAAACAAAATGAAGCCAGACATATCGATCAACACAATGCACAATCCAACCGAGGTAGGCAGGGGTACACAGGGGTTCAGTAGGAAAGGGGACAAGGGGACGTTTTGGATCATAAGCTGGGGAGAATTTCGCCCTCGGTTCGCTTAGCAAAACTCTGGCCTGAAAGAGATAGAACTTGTCTAGCTCCGCTACCTCATAGCCGAGTGAGCGAAACAACATCAGCGAAAGCTCCCCTATCTTTATTAAAAAAGGGGCTGAAGTGCCTACATTATATTATTATTTATTTTATTCTATGTTTAGGATCACTATTACTACCTATGTGGCCCGAGACCCGTAGTAATTTAAAGATCTCTAACATTCTTATAAAACAGCGTAAGTTCCACAACTTTAGCATGGTTGCGTTAGGTTAGGACCACACCAGCATACATATCTGCAAAAATGGTGGTTAGTTACTCACCTACCTAGGTAGGTACTGCTTAGTTATGCTGCGTTAGTAATTTCTAAGCAAGCATTGGATAGCAAGGGAAGGACGCGGGCGACAACGGTACTACCTACTTCGTAACTTCATTACGACATCTTGTCTAAGACTACCGAACCAATGTAAACAAAATATCTTAGTAAAAGCACGCTTCTATTCAAACTCTCAATTCTTAAAAAGTAGGTAGAAATGTAGATAATAACAAAAAAGTACACTAAAAGTAGGTGCCTTGCCTACGCCACTTTTTGCCCCATGCCACCCCATACAACAAAGAATTAAATAACATCAAAACATTATTCTGCGCTTAATTTCGGATCGTGTGCGCTGCGTATAGGGTACAAAATAGCATATCAATAAATACAATTCGTGTTCTGGCACCCTTGCATCCAACATGGGGACCGGTTAAGGGAAGGGTTCCTATTCTAATCTTCAACCAACTGTGCAATTCTAATCTTTTTTTTATTTTATAAAGGCTGTCTACAAAGGAGTGGGAGTTGGTTCTTTAATGAAGGTTGCATTGCGCGGTCGGTAGTAGATAATGTATATTATATGCAAATACCTACTTTAGCATTCGTGAATCAGCTTTGAAGTTAATTGTAGAATTTGTGAGTCATGTTAAATAAAAACTCTAATGTTACAGAAATTCTAACACTAACTTGTACCTAAGCTGTACTAGATGGCGCTGATTTGATCAGTGTATCAGAGCAAAATAAAATAGAGGGCGCTGAGAAAACTTTTGTTCTTTGGAAATAGTGTACTCATGATAGTACATTATGGTAAATAGTTACGTTAATTCTTTAAAATTACATTATTAGGTTCATAAGAAAATTACAATTATGGAATCGAAACAAATTAGAACTGGTATAAATTAACAAAAAATTCAAACAGTTTGTTAAAAAAGTAGAGAACAGATTACAAAAAATAAAACTAAACGACTAAACTATGTTCTTACCACAAATAGCTATGATTTCTTACTTAGTCTGAGGCTACAATTTGGTAAAAAGTAGGTAATAATAAATACTGTAAGTATTTAGGTATACTTTTTATTTGTACAATTTATTTTTTACGTTGTCATATAGTTTTAAATAAATTTTAGCTATGGATAGGTATGATTCTATGTATGATAGGTAGATAAGAATCTCATACAAACCCTTAAATAAACGAATAAATTTTACCTAAGTAGGTATATTGATTAATATATTTCAAAGTAGTCTGCCATGTGTTTGGTTACTACAGGACGTATATACATTTTCGATATAAACGTAAAAATAGTGATTTATTTATCGAAATAAATGTACTATGCCGTAAAAACTGGCAGAGATGATGGCTGTGTGAGCATAAACTATCTCTATCTCAGTATTAGATTTAAATTAGAAAGAGAAGGCAGGACTTGTAATAATAATAATCGCTATCGCTAATTTCGTCCCTCGCGCCCTTTTCCCGCTGTTCTTGGCAACCGGTTTTGTTTGTCGAATGATCGTAAATTAAATCGACCAATGAAAAGCCTCTATTGCCAACTGGCGTACCATTGGCGACGGATTAGAAAAAGACGGCATAATGTGAGGGTGTTGTGCGGGGGGGTATGGGTGCGGCGAGCCGGCAACGGCGGCAGCGCGGCTCAGCGGCAAACTAGACAGTCTTGTTTCGTTTCGCTATTCGGAAAGAAGGTTATTGTTACAATGACACGGGCACCGGACTTTCGATAAAGTGTGTTTGTATGTCGTTTTCGTCGATAATAAGTGTTGTGTTTACTTTCACCCGTGCGAATGTTTCGACCCTTACATTTTAGTTTGTTTTTTCATTTAATCACTGCCGCATGGGACGGCGCTAACGTTTCAGTTAACCTTTTATTTTGAAACGATGGAACGTTGTTCTTATGGTTTTTACACTAAAAGGTATTTTATGTTATTTTTATTTTTTGTTTGCGATATGAAGTTGGTGATGCATCGCGTGTGGCAATAAGTACCCCTACCCACCCACTTCGCAATCTAGATGCATGGAGTTGTGCATCAGTTATATTTCTTCCCAAGTTGCTCCAAAATTAAGTCTGAATATTACAAACCCACATAAATATTTTTGTTCAGTAGCAGAAATATTTTTGCTAAAGGTGTACCTAGGAACCTACCTAGGTCTCGGTAGATACCTAGGTACCTACCTATAAAAGAAAATAGTTCATGCATCTAAGACAAAGATGGTATCTGTTAGCAACCAGCAGTACTTTATTCTAGGTACCCAGGTAATTTATGTTCAACGTTTCAATGAAACTATCCACTTACGTGGTGGATACTGACAACATTGTATGTACATAACCAAACAAATAGATGGGACCTTCCTAAATCACCTAATTAAGTGATGGAGGTTCAGTCAGAGGCAGTATTATAATTGCATGGCTTCGGGGAAAAGCCGACAATGTGGGGCCCTCGCACTCGAGGGTCGGCCGAGGGGAGGGAGCCGCCGCCGTCTGTCTGCACACATGCAGAACCGGTTCGCGCTCAGACTCCCCCAGTGGGTTTCGTCTCTTTCATTTTTACCACACGCGTTCGCTATCTCTCTCTCTATCGTACGTTATCATTTGTTTTTTGCTTCACCCTGTGAAATAATGCCAGACTATCCCTTTTTATTTCGGTTCCTGTCCCTCTTTAGGTGATTAGAACTGTTGCTTAATCTGCTAAGATGACAAGTAAGTACCTAACGATGATGTTACTAACTTCTTAGGTAGCTGATAGGATGTTGTGAAATTCGGTACAATTCCTAAAGCACTAACCCATTTTATCGAAGGACGATAGTAGGACTCGTTATGCAAACAGAAGCCAACATCAACACAACAGACTTGATTGAATTTCAGTCAAATGTAACTGGAAAAGTCAGGATCCTATCTAAGCATGCATTTAAAAATCTCAACCATTGCGATTCAAAACAAAGGTAATAAAACCCTCAATATCCTCATGTAATTTGGAAAACAGAACAACCCTCATTGCGTTACGTTTTTAATACTTTAACCATTATACTCCACGACTTCAAATAAAGACTCGAACAAATTTTATGCATGATGGATGGATGCAACAATAGCTCACGGTGTTGAATAGATGCGCCTTACTTATTTTTTAAAGAATCATCGTCGGGAAATTATTTCAAGAAGGTGTTTGATTGATGTGATTTGATTTGGCACTAAGTGAATGACTTGCTCATACAAATTTCGCTGCTCATTGGCTGCAATGCAATGTAGTTAGGTAGCTAAAATATTTAATACGACAAAACGATCGGCGGCGAAAATATGATGTCTGCATGGCATAGGTAGATAAAGAGTCACGACACGGAAGCATCGTGAAGCTCCATAAAGGGGGACTCTGTCCTGCTGAAGAACTACAGAGGCTTAGTGACTTTAGCGGTAATAACCATGCCAGTTTATATTTTCTAATATACATTTTATGGGAAAGCCTTTGATTCGGTCTAGACTAGGCCTGTGTACTACAGTCCCTCCAGAGATGCTAAGTTGAGTATCGGTTATACGTGCGTCGCCAACGCGCTGAAGTACTTGTACGAAAATGCCACTATATCCGTCCGCTTACGGAATCAGAGCTCGAAACCCATTCCTCTATGGCGAGGGGTGAGACAGGGAGACGTCATCTCTTCAAACCTGTACGCTACTCCGCTTGAGTATGACCTACACATTTAAGCATCTGAATCGGAAAGTCCTGGGCATAAACATAAACGGCGATACATAACTCACCATCGCTAAGCAGGCAACAAGGTAGTCTTCGCTAAAATTATAGAGAACCATAATAGTACAGTGACCTTGGTGTATAGAGTCTCCAAAAGAGTTAGACTCATCAACATAACTCCCGTGTCAATCGTAGGCAAATTATGTCAACCAGCAATAATTGAACTGTTTCTCAAGTAAGACTTTCGAGCAGAGACATAATTTGCCTGTGATTGAAGTCCATATATCGCAGAGCGTCAAGATGAAAAACCTTTGACCAGTGATGTGATGATGATGGCACAGAAATGTGGTGCCTTATTATGGGCGTGCAAGAAGGCTCAGGGTAGCATTATTAGGTCAATCATCTAAAATATTCGCATTTTTATTCGCAAAAAATTGCAAGGTTCTGATTTTTTGGGATGATGTAAGGATAGATTAGATACCAATAGTGTAAAACCAAGTTCTCAAATTCAATAGACTTGTTGACTTACTTTGTGGTGCTCAAAAAACCTCGAAATTTTGAAACCTTTTTTTCGATTCTGGCTTATACCTTCTAAAACCAGTACCACATATATTTATTTAAAGAAAATTACAATAACAGAATGCAATAAAATTACAACTAATATTTACACTTAAATCTATTTTAAAAAAATCAACAATATTTTTCATCCAGAAAATTTTACTAACTTCCTTAGCACACTATATAGCTAAACTATGGTTAAACGTAACGTGTAGTCGTGTACTTAATGGGCAGGCAATTTAATAATTTAGCGTGTTTAACAAAATCCAAATTCCTAAATATTTAAAATGGGTTTGGTTTGGAACACTTCAATAGCGCTATCAAATTTTTTATGTAGCGACATCTAGTTAAAACTTGAGTCAAGAGAGAATTAAGTTTGATGTGATAGTTAGGATACGTGGATGCTACGACGAATGAAAATACCACTTGTTTACGCCCGTTACCAAGGAAACCATTTGTTTTACCATGATCGTAAAAATTATGATGTATTAGATACGTTTTACCGCGCACATTACAAGAGTATGATCCCGAATTGATCCCATCAAAAATGTATTCCCGAGGGATTAGTATTAATCCGACCAGAGTAGGGAGGGGGCAAGACTATCCAAATAAGGTGATGGTCTGCAGCTCAAAGAATATTGATATACAATTTGCAAGAAGGTGCAAATTTGCGAAATGTCGAACATTTCGATATACCTAGTTTCTCTTCGACACTCAAGAATCGCTTCCTAGGTCTATAAAATCGTATAACCATGCGAGCACCATCCTCCATCATCGTGTACCTAATGCGTGTGTAGGGACGTACAAAACGATATTTTAGATTATTTTAAATTAATTGGTTAAGTGGTTCAGTAAAGTAGTTTTCCTAAAGTTTTTATTCTATTTCAAGCAATAAATGATTAGGTACGTTCTTAAAAATTAAATTTAGAGTTTACTTTTCTAATCACAGATTCGTTTAGTCTACAAACAAAATTCTTAAAGAGTTGGTTTATCCGCCACGCTGCAGATTGCCGGTACACGCCAACGAACGATCGTTGGCGTTCGCTAAATCGTCCAGGCAACAAAACCAACGTACCCATTCGCTGGCGTTTCTTGGGCTGGTGTGCACGCAGCATTATTGCAAGCATGATAAAGAAAGAAAACTCCTATTAAAAAATATAATTTGTTGGCAACATCTACTGTTTTGCGCAGTCCAGTTTGCACGAGCTTACTTGCACGTGTGGACGGCCTCTGTACCGTGTTCAGTCTTTCATTCCACTATCTTAACTGCTTAAACTGAACTGCGCAAGCAAGACGGAGCGTGTGGCCGGGCTATTAGGATAATACAAGGTTGGAACAACCATATTGGTTTTGTACATTGTTAACATAGAGTTATTATAGTACTTACTATAGAGTTATTAGAGTACTTACTATAATAACTCTATGATTGTTAAGGTACACCTGGGTACACCTATAATAAAGCCAAAGAATTTATTAGTATAAAAATTTCTTGTGTACACCTTTACACGTGTCTACATAGCTTAAGCTCCAAACAACGAAATAGACTAGATTTCAAGCATTAGTACGTATGTTATGTATTATTATGCACTGAATAGGCACTGAAGTGGGTCGGCGCGGCGTGAAGCCGTGAACGATACTTGGTTAAAATTCACGAACGTTATGTTTATGTACCTACCTTCGATCAGGTAGTCTAGATACTAGATTTATTATCTCGATGATATAGGTACACAATCCATTGTAGGCACATAATTTTATGATCTTAATAAAGAGGGCATAACGAGCAAATGTTTATGAATTTTCGGAAGTACGCGCGAGTGGTAATTTAAGGGAACGCCTGGGCAGTGAATGCGTTCGTATTTTTATCCTCGCCCACCCCATGGGGTGGGAAAACATTGAACAGCTCATTTAAAATAGTGAAAGTGTGTCAAAACCATTTTTCGATTCAGGGGGGTATGTTTGCGAATACTACTGAGATTTTTTAATTGAAGTTTCCGTCACCTAGACAAATAAAAAATGTTCCATAACAATAAATCAAGTGGACCCAAGTAGGTACACACGCTGTGACACCCTTTTATTAGAAGAACACTAGACCTTAAGAACACATTTTCTATGTAATATTTCATGTTAGGTATGTGATTTTTCTGTTTGGTCCTTTAAATAAATCTGATATTAATTCTCAGATTTAATTTTATTTATTTAAAGGACCAAACAGAAAAATCACATAACATGAAATATTACATAGAAAATGTGTTCTTAAGGTCTAGTGTTCTTCTAATAAAGGGTGTCACAGTGTGTGTTCCTACTTGGGTCCACTAATGAAATGATACCAAAATCCTAGCGATTTAGCATGGGTTGCGGGGCTCTGTCAGAGACGTGACGTCATCATACCTAACGAAACTCCGGACGCGCATTTCGAAATCTCCGAAAAGAAAACTTTAATAACTCTCATTATTTCATGGATTTAATTCATTTAAAAACAAAATGATCAGAATTTTTTAGCACATCCGCTCCTATTAACTCCTAATGGTTATAACTAAAATACTTATAAATAAAACCTCTTCCTATGTGAATTATCCTCATTCTGCCAGTACTATTATCACACTAATATTATACTTAATTACGCGAAAGTTTGAATGTTTGGATGGATCTTTGTCATGCCATAACGACTGAACTGATCGGCCTGAACGTTTGTATAGATGTAGCTTAAGCCTTATCGCTTATTCTTACCATAAGGCCACGACATGCCCGCCCGTGCGTCTTGCGTCTGCGTCTGCGGCGAGAACAAATCAAAGATGTTGTTTGAGTGTGCCATAAGTTGCCGCGGTGCGACTTGCGGAGAGATAAGACGCAGGACGCGCTGCAAGACGCATCGCCCGATGTCGTGGCCTTGGCCTAACAGTTCCCATGGGACAGCAATGACTAAACCTTTTCACGTTTCCATAGAAACAACGGGTGCTTAGCCGCGGGCAGATAAAGCGGGCATATTATAGTAACACGAAGTAACATTAATTAATCTGTGGTAACACTACAAAGATTGCAAAACGTCAAGCATCGGTTACGCCTACGCAATGTCAATTTTATGTCATTTTGTATGGCATCGCGCGTCTTCAGAATTTATTTCTCGGTGCCCCTAAAAATGAAGTTAGGTTGAGAGTACCTGGTACATATATAGTGATCTGTGGTTGAGAGTCAAATAAACAAAACGTAGAATAATTTTTGTAACGTTATTTTAACCCTGCCTCCATTTTATGACTATGAAATTTCTTTGAACTAGACACTGGCAGAAAAGTGACAAAACAGTGACATATTGCCAATAACAAAAAGTCAAGTCAAAATATTGTATTCTCTTTGATCAAAACAAAAGTTTCACAATCATGAAATATACTTTAGTACTATACTTATAAATCTGTGATGAAATGGTCAAGTCAAGTCAAACAAAAGTTTGTTTCAAGGCTTTATTAGTTTTAATAAACATGAATGAAATAACACCAAGCAAACTGAAAAATCTGAACAGGATCGTAAAACATAATAAGTACACCTATCTCGAAGACAAAAACAATTCATAGTTAGGTAAGTAGGATACTCTTCCTGTGACAAAAGCAGACGTAAGTTACCTTGCGTAGTATATTTCCCTGTTATGAGGGCAGATCGGCACCTTTGCGAGTCTCCGACTTAATAATAGTAGCGAACTTTCTTCTGTAAATATTATTAAGGGCTATTAATAGCTAATGTTTACAGGCACAATACCTGCAGCGACTGTTTGACAGGCTGCAAAAAAGGTGGATAAATTAGGAATGGAATGATTACCTACTAGGTATATTATACTTAACTACTCACTCTGCCCACATTAACCAACCGCCAAAACCTTCTCTTTATCATGTCAGTCAGTTTGACCCTGTGCTAATTAAGTTCACACCTACAACCAGTAGCTAGTAGTTTTATTAACTGTCATTTTAATCGCATAATATTCTGATGAAATAAGTAATAACCTACTAATGTTCTTCTCACTTGTTCGTCCCGCCTAGAAGTAGGCAGTTCCAACCTACAAACTAATCAATGTATAGGTTCTCTATTAGCTATATGCCTAGTAGAGTAGATAGGTAGTTATCCTAATTGTTTCTGTACCCAATAAATAACTGTGTCTACAAAATGTAGTAAGTACCCACCAACATGGGAACTACTGAAGTTCAATATGGTTTTTCTTTCTAAGAATCAAAGGGCTTTTGTCACTGTTTTGCATATTGGGAATGGTTTTAATGCATAAAGTTGTGTGGTTTTCATTGTGTATTGTCCTGTGATAATTTGCCATACATTGCAAAAACCTTGCCAAAATAAACTGACTACCTAACTAATCAATAACATACTAACAACCAAATTAAACGGACAGGGTAACTATGTACACACCCTACAAGTAAAATGGGCTGGTATTGTTTCCAATGTCAAATGGTTTCATGTTACAAAAATGATAACAGACATCCAGAAAACTATTTCATCAAAAAGTAAACATTATGTACCTAAAAATCAAATTCCATCCAAAACCTATGTTTGTATGGTCCAACCCACCTTTTATTTACTGCACATAAAACTTTGTCCACAGAACTGATCCAGTAGATTGTGCCCAGAAGAAGAAAGATCAAGAAAAGGAGCTGCAGAGTCCTAGCTATCAACAGCTCACAAACGCAGATAAACATAACAACGAGCATCAAAGCATAAATGTTCCAGTGAGCCAGCATGTGCCAGCGCAGCAGCTGCTGTCGCCCACACCCAGCACAGCACAGCCTCCTAAAGAAGATTCTAAAGACAAAAACCTACTTAAAGTTGCTAACTCAACAACAATAACCCTCATTGAGAACGCCACCCTCAATGGAGACAAAGATAAAGACTACCCAAAAAACTACTTCACCCTAGAATCCAAACTAGACAAAAAAGATGACAGTAAAAATAGCATCACAATAACTAAAACACTGCCAAAACAATTACCAAACGGCCAAGCTGATAAAAGCAAAGCCCAGGCAAAATCAGCCAAGAGGCCATTACAGTATTTAGAAACACTTGCTGAAAAGGCTGGAATAACTTTTGAGGATAAGTACGAGGCTGCTAATACTCTCCTCGCTTTAGATAAACAGAATAATGTTAATCGAAGGCCACCTGAGTTAAAACAACCGAAGACGGAGCCTGAAAATCATAGCCAGGCTGACCAATACAACCAGTATCGCAACCAAAAAGAAGAAGATGATAAATTACAGGTGTGTCATCTAGTATTTAAATCAATGAATAAAGTAGTCCTTTTAATTTCCATAATTTTTAGTAGTCAAGTGCACAATACACAGCAGATCTTTTCCATCATCCTTTTAGATCCAGCAACAAATAATTCAGCAGCAGCAGCAACAGCAATTGCAGCAGATTCAACTGCACCAGCATCAGTTGCAGCATATGCAACAGCAAGTGTTGCAGCGGCAGCACCAACAGGTGATACAGCAACACATCAAGAATCAGCAGGATCAACAAGAGTTGGTGAGTACTCAAGTCAGGGATTTCAAAGCTACTGATCCTGTTTTGTTTTCTAAAAGAAATACTTAAACTTTTATTTCCTAAATTAATCAGATGTACGTAATCTTTCTTTTGATTTGACTTTGTGTGACTCAAACGAAAGAAGCACTTAATTAGTGTTCTTTTCTTCTTTGATATTCTAAATGAATCAATTGCAATCATTTTTTTGATATTCTCTATACTTACCTATAATCAATAATCGATATACCCAATACATCTAATTACATAAATCAAAGATGCAATTGTTAAACGAAGCAAACAAACTAAAAAAATTTGCTCCTACAATATAATAAATCATTATCATAATAATTATGCTACTATCTACTCATCAGAAAGATTTTTCTTTTGATATGCTTACTAAAAGAAATGTACCTACTCCTAATAAAAATTATAAACATGTACTCAAATTAAGCATGTAAATGAATAATTATTTCTCTGATTAATTAAGTTTCTATGATATCCATCCATCGTTTTGATACAATAGTTTCAAAACTCAATAACGTTTATTTCTTTAGGCTTACAAAATAAGCATCCCCTTATCTCACTGATTTTCTTATTTCGCCCATGCAACCCCTATGAAGATAATTATAAAGGAGCATACTAAAGGTTAGTCTCGGTTTTTTTCGACCGTAGCTTCAGAAGCAATTTCAGCAACAACAGCAGCAGCAACAACAGCACCAGCAGCAACAACAACAACAGCAGCAGCAGCAACAAAAGACAGAGCTATTGCAGGTCACACAGTCAGCAGACGGACAGCAAAAGTTTTTACAGGTACTTATGCAAATGTCATCATCATCACGTATAGTATTATCATTTTCTATCTATGAATAGATTCACCCTCTTAGTTAAAATGTGAGCCTCGCTCAATTTTAGCAATAGATAAGCAGTGACAAAGAGTTGATCAAACTTCCTGCGTCGGTTTTCCAGGTTAAGTGCAATCTCGGACTCTTTAAATCCAGAGTGAATAAGTTCCTACTGGTAAAGCGTGCTCCATCTTAGGCCACATCTTCACTGTCTTTACTCGTCTACTGCGTTAGGCCTAAAATGGTCAGGTAGTACAACTGACGTAGACTCGCGCGAAAATTTCTAGTCATCTATATCTATACTAATATTATAAAGAGGAAAGATTTGTTTGTTTGAATTAAATAGGCTCCGAAACTACTGGACCGATTTGAAAAATTCTTTCACCATTAGAAACCTACATTATCCCTGATGAACATAGGCTATAGAATATTTTCAAAAAAGTTAGGGATCCGTATGAAAACTTTCGGTAATGTAACCCAAGGTGTAAAAAAATCCCATAAAAAATCCTTATATCGCGGTCGCAGCGGAACCTATTGACAATAGAGCAAAGTGATGTACTACAGTTTTATAGAAGACATCAAAATCTACAAAAAAGAGAATCCTAAAATCATAGAATAATTTAAAAAAAAAGAGGAAAACAAAATAGTATTAATAATATCTAAAGTATCTTTTATTATACACTAGCAGCGCATCGCGGTTTCATCTGCGTAGTTCCCGTTCCCATGGGAATTCAGTAGCATAATATGTGCTTTTCCAGACTATAATCTATCACTGTACCAAATTTCATCGAGATCCGTTCAGTCCTTCTGACGTTATTGATTAACAAACATCCATCCATCCAAACTTTAAAATTTATAAAATAAGTGGGATTTTTTTATTAAGCCCCGACACAAAAAAAGGGTTGTTATAAGTTTGACGTGTGGATCTATGTGTCTGTGTGTGTATCTATCTGTGGGTTAGTTGTGGCATCATAGCTCCCAATGATTTTGATTGTTTTGTGTCAAAAGCAGACTTGATCGAGTGTTCTTAGCATAGAAAGTCTGCCAAGAGTGTGTTCAACTTATAAACTATAATTTTTTTTGTTAAATACCTATATCTACCCGTGCGAAGCCGGGGCGGGCCGCTAGTATAAGATGTAGAGATGGTGGATAGTGAGACGGTGTGGTGGTCAAACGCTTAACCCCTAACAAAAAGAGGGTGTCTAAGGTTTTTATTTATTATAGTACTCTGGGTAATTTCTAAGAAAGAACTCCCAAAGATTTTCGGGTCGACTAGATAAGATCACGTAGCTTAGTTGGAAAAAGAGCAACCCTGCGCTGAAGGGGAAGGTGCGGGTTCGAATCCCGTCGAGATCGTAAATTTTTGGGATTTATTAATTTCTTAAAAAGAGGGTGTGTTGAAGGTTTCACATTTATACTTATTTGCGTGTCTGATGCTACGATGCTTCCGTAGCTCCAAAGGGATTGACAGATTTTCATTCGGTTTTTTGTGTTTGTTTGTTTTCATCAATATTGCTCTTAACCCATGTTTGCGGAAAATCGGTAAATGACTTTTGTTATATTTTTTGTAAATCATTCAGATGACGACATGGGCTTCGGTCTTATTGAATTAAAAGCTTTACGATAAAGCAGGTATTCCAAAAAACGTACATATTTACGTAGCGTTACGCGCTGTAGGGAAATAACTTTTTAAATGTAAGTACTATCGTCAAAGATTCCGCCTTTACCCTATAAGGGTGATTTTTCTGTGAATCGACAAGTAGGTACCTACCGCCGCTCTACTAACTTTTGAACACCAATAGGAGACAAGTTTTCGGGGCTCTATCATAAATTTTTTTATAATTTTGTTATTTTTATAACTATCGCCCTCGGAACAATTAATATCCGCCGACTGTGGAACCATTTGGCGGAACTTGCCCGCTGCGGCACAGAGGTCCTCATGCAAAGCTATTGATCCTCCCGCATTGACTTTTGTATTGAGTGCGAACATGTGTTCGGTTGTTCTAAGTTAATTATCCAAGCCTAAAGATTACCGTCAGATAACAATAACCCAACTATAAACAGTGTTCTTTCACAATCACTAACCTAAAACATAACTGACAATAATTAAAGCCAGTGTATATAAGTACTGACAAAAATTTAGCTAATTAGCTAAATAATAACATAATATTCTTGCTTAATAACTTAGTTAACTTAGTTCAATAGAACTAAGTGCAAAACTGTTAATCCCTAAACATTGACTTGTGATCAAAAAATCTGAAACAAATAGTATAATTAAATTAAAACTAGTATTTACAATTGAGCTAACTGCAGACTGTTGCAAACAATCTACATGTAGCTCAACTGATTCTTATCAATACCAGTCGGAAGCGTGCCCAAGACCCTGGCTGCATTGCCCCGCTTATAAACGTTGCTTTTTGTAACTTTAGTAAAATTGTAAAAGTCATAAAACATGGCACAAAACCAAGTAGACGTTTGCGTATGTCTTCGATCGATCAAAATAAGAGAGCAAAAGAAGTAGGTGGGTCAGCTGGCTAACTGCTTGCAAGCAACAATGTTTCAAAATAGGAAAAGTGGAATTTTTGGCGATAGCATGGCATCTGTATGTTTATTTTTTCTGACATATGTATGCCAACAAGTGAAACCAAACGAATCTTTATTTTTAAAGTTGATTTGAGGCTCATAATCGTAACTCATGTAAGAGGGACCAGATAGGTAGGTAAGTGGCAGTGGGTTTTGTGACACCAACATCGCATAATGCCCATCTGTAGGTGTAGTTTACCGTATACCGGTAAGGGTATCATTACTATAAACTGTTTACTGTTTTTTTACAGTAAAATAATGCGATCTTCGTAATAGGTACTCCTACGGCTTGTAACTTGCGAGCGGATTTTTTCCGTATACGTCCTAGATTTACAAATAACTGGGCATTTCACACAACCTAACATGAATCGAACCAGCAACCGTCGTCGTAGTCAGTTGAACATAATATCCGCTTATAAAATCTTCAACTGAAGATGTGTATGTCGCACGCAAAACAGCGTTTTTTTAAGTAGTTAAAGAGTTTAAAAAAATATCGGTATTCGACAAACAATATAAAAAAACATTTAAAAGCACTACAAATTAAAAATAACAGCGATAGAGATATAAAATAATGTAATTAAAACTTACGCATGAAAAAAAAAAGCTCGTAATTTTACAACTTCAGCTTCACTATTATCTTAAGGGGAGAAGGAGAGAGAGATATGATAAGTAATAATGTTTTTAGCCGCTGCATACACAGCAGTTCAACGTACCCGCCATTGGAGAAATTAATCTTAGTTTCCTGGGATCCCCTCAAAACAATGTGAACCTGGTTTTTGACAAGAACCAAAAGCAGGGTTTGAGCGCAGAGATAAAGCCGCAACAAGTGAGTGCCACAGATCTTTCTTTTTACAATTATAATCGCGGGGTGATTTACCGTTCTTGTTTTCAAAGAGACATAACATTAATAGGTTGGTAGGTCACTCTGTTCTTGGGCACTCTCATATCCGTATTTAGACTCCCCCTAGTTCCGCCAAACGATTGAAATTGTGCTGTTTTCTGTAAAATAATGTCATCTCTGGATTTCAACCAAAATCATCCACACTACATAAAAACTACGGGTGACATAACCACGTCCAACACGGATCGAAACGGGTGTTGTAAAATAGCTTAGAGCCAATTCACGAGTGAATTGATCAATAAAATGGTATAAAGGCAGACCAATTTGAAGTCTTACTCGCAGCAATATAAAGTTCTGTGTTTACAATTTCTCATACAATAAGCAAGCTGTTTTAAGTGGGTATTTCCACCTCTCTGTTATAAATTTATAATACACGTGTCAAAACATGAGAAAGCTCTTACGTTTATTTAGTCAGTGAAAATTGCCATAGGTATTTAAAATACGCACAAACTATCTCATAAGAGTCAGTCGATTTGAATGGATGACGTCGCGATCAGAAACAAGTTTTTTTTTACAAGAAAAGTCGGACAGTATGCTCATACAGTCTGCTTCGATAAAAATAATAGATTGAATTACCTAGTATTTAATTGCACTATATGTCCTGTGATTAATTCTATAAAGTTTCTTGGCTTATGTAATTCATGAATTGAGCTAAGCTTCTATGAACACAGATTTAAATATGCAAGATATTTTTTGACGATGAGTGGATACTCATCATCGAGGAGGATTCCTTACGTACCGTAATTATTAATGAGGGGTTCACACCAATGATACAAAATGGCGAATAAGAGAGTGGAGAGGGCACAGGAACATAAAAACCAATTAAAGTGATAATTGCTAAACCCCACTCGAAGGTGACGTAAAAACTAACGGGCCTTGTAACCGGTCGTGTGAACTTATGCATGCTAACGCCCCTTTAAAGTTATTTTAAGAAAGCGTGAAGCCTAACAATCCTCGCCTTTTAGGATGGTTTAAATTACAAAATCAAAATGATTTAAAATGATAAAAATTGCCTTTGAACATACCTATACCTTAGCCAAACTCCTTGTATAATGTTTTTAAACAAACTGATGGGCAGTTTGTTAACCTAAAATTCACTCTGTTGCCGCGACCTTTTTATACGCAATTTACATTGCTTGTCGATTTGAAATCCTTCCTTTAATAAATATTGCTTACAAATTACATTTGAAACTCGATGCCAAGCAATTGAGATTTAGTTATTGTTGTTCACTAACATTCTACAACGAGTTTGGCTAAGGTATAGAACATAATTTCGATAATTAATATTTAAGAACTATTTAATCTTCTACGGTAAGGTTCATGCGGTAAAAATGTTATTTTAACACACTTCATTATAGCTAATGAAAATGAAAACATGCTAATTCAGCAGAAAGATACTTTACAAACGCCTCTTTGTCAATTCTATCAGGTGTTAAACAGTCGTTTAAGTAGTAATTTCACCGCGAGAAATGATCAAATACACCGAAAAAAATACAGGGTGTTTGCCTTTTGCTACGACAGTACATATACAGGTTGTTTTCCTTCGCAGATAGACGGTCAATCGCAAGTGGTTCAACAGCAGATGAACATGTCTCAGCACGACAACACTCAGCAGCATCACCAGACGGTGACTGTTGTCTCGTCTATGCCTAGCTCGATGGCGCATCAGGTAAGAACCCACTTGTTATTGTATATCTACCCGCTTTGTTTTTAGGGGCCCAACCTCTATCAATATTGCCTGCAAGAGCACCACCACCACTGTTCAATGTGCTCACAATGTTCTCAAACTCAGCTGTGCCCCATGAGCACTTTATGTGTTACAATATTTAGGTACAAACAAATTTCGATAAAAGATTTAGGTAACAAACAAATCCCACTCGGTAGGTAAACTTTTCTCGTAAATTGAATACTTGTGCCAATCTTTACCGTCGTACGATATCACAACAATACTCTAAACCTCTACTATTATTTTATTTGTATTATTATTAAAATAATTACTAAGAAATGTCAAACTTCAAACTTTACAGCATTGTTTTTGGTCATTTATTGACAAAACATGTTATTTATTCACAGTAGATGTCATTTATTCACAATAAATGACAAAAAAACAATGCTGTAAAGTTTGAAGTTCGACATTGTTTGACTTAAGGTGGGTGCGAACCTCTAATCTCCCATTCCAGAGATTTCTCTGGATTTAATTGGCCGATTCTGATAAATATTTAACAAGTAGGTGTACTGTACACCTCACTTCTGTTTGAGTGTGGCAATCTAGACTCACACGTCGTCGGCCACACGCAATAACCTATCTACACCATACCTATATCGTATTCCTAAGGGCTCTTTTCCGCGTGCGTGTGGCCTACGTAATAGGAAAAACATTTAAGGTGTTATAGGTGTCGGGTGGCCAGATCCGCACGCGATGGAAATACGCATGACAGGAGAAGAGCCCTAGGGCAGTACATTCGCTGGAAACCTAGGTCGCTACGCTTCATTGGCCCGAGGGGTGGCGATTGTATCGAACTACACTAGCCTGTAGGTCCCGTCCCGGAAGGAAGCCCCGTTCGGGGTTACCACAAAGCGTTGGTGAGACGAATTGTCGGAAGTTGACACCTAACTATTAGATTAATTGTTGTTATTATTGTGACGTGGTTGGAATTGAGTGGTAAGAATTGAGGGTCGCATTTGCCCGGCGGCGGTAGGGCGGTTTTGACATGCAAAAAGCTAAGTTATATTATACTAGCAGCGCCTTGCGGTTTCACCCGCGTAGTTCCCGTTCCCGTGGGAATTCCGGGATAAAAAGTAGCTTATGTTCTATTCCAGACTATAATCTATCTCTGTGCCAAATTTCATCCAGATCCGTTCAGCCGTTCTGGCGTGATAAAGGAACAAACATCCATCCATCTATCCATCCATCTAAACTTTCACGTTTATAATATTAGTGAGATTTCTGATACCTTCCAAACGTTTAATGATTTAATGATTTGATAATAATTACTATTATTAAGCTGTTTATGTATAAAATTTGACTTGTCTAAGTGCTTATTTTGTAAGCCTAAAGAAATAAAGTTATTGAATTTTGAATTTTGAATGATGTTCTTACGAAATAGGCTACTTGACTACTACTGGGAAATAATTCTAACGTATTGTCTGATAAAAATAATGCAAAGTATAATTAATATTTCTTCAAGGCCAGTCGTATTAGTTATGAAAACTAATTTTAAAGTTTGAATAAAATAATGCCGCGCCAAAACGACAATCTCCGTCATGGCTACCGTGTTCCAAGCTATGATGTCACCCCGCCACACCACACCTAACAACTAGAACTCATTGACACTGTAATCTGAGGATGTGTGACGTCACTTGCGATCCAACCAAACACAGCGTTTTCGGTCACGTGATCATGTATCAAAAAATGTGTAATTTTAATCCCATTTTTTTACATAAAAAAGGCATATTTTTAATAAAAATCACCTGCTTACGTTTTGTTACGTTGTCACTGACTAGGATGAAAAAACAATTAAATTTGCATGTGCTCAAAACTAGCTAAGTTTATTTATTTATTACGGATGAGAGCGGGTTAACTACGAACCTTATTTGTGTTGGAAGAACACCAACGTTTCATCCCTTAACGAGGGACTTCTTCATGGTGAGTGCGGTTCTAGGCGCGCGCGTTCCGCGTTCCTCCGAGCACACTTGAGTGCTAAGATAAGGTTCGTAGTTAACCCGTAATGAATTCGTCAAACTACGATAGTTTTTATAGTAAAATAAGTTTATTTATTTTTTAATTATTTTAAATAATTTATGTTTGCTTCTTTCTTTATTACCTTAACTATTAGCTTGCATACCCATGTCAATAATTTTATCTCTCTTTGTTGTTGGGAATAACAAATTGTAACGCCTACCATTTGGGAGAGAGCAAGACATCAGTCACTCAACCACGGGTATCAACACCTAAATCGAAATAAGATGGACGTTATGTTACAAATACCTATATCTTACAGTAACTATCTACTATAATTGTAATTATAACCCACAATGTTATTAATATTAGTGCCATATTAACTTTTTAATAAACTTTATCCTACTTCTCAAACTTAACACAAAAATAATCCCAATTAGATCGTTTCATTTAAAGTTTAAACAGTTTTAAAACAAGTTTCGTGCTAAAAATATTCATCCGACTAAGATTATGGTTGCTCTCGCATTGCAAGGTCAGCCTATTTCTACTTTTTACGGACTGGAAGGTCAGTCATTTAACGATAGCTTTTGCCTCCTCTTGGTCGTCTTGTCAGCTAAGATTTATCACCCCATAAGATGTGTCAGATCGCTCACAAAGGTTCGCTTGGAACGAATTGAGTTTAACGTTTAACTTTTAACATGTCGTAAACCTAATCGATGTAAAATGATTTATTGTTTAGTGCATTCGTTTGCTTTCCAGAGTTAAGGTCCGCTCTGTATCAGGGGCCACGGTTGTAGTCCTGCCAAGTCGAGTAGACTAGACAGCCGCTACCGGGAACTCTTTTCTCGAACCATCTCACGGCACTTTTCAGCTATCGATATCTTTGTTACAAATGAAAACTAAAGCCTGGAAATGTTTTAGGTACTCCTAAAATTATTAGTTTCTAATCAATTTACTTTATGAAATAATGACCTTAAAATATCGCTATTTCGCCATCATCATCATCACTCACTGATCGTCAGTGAGTGATGATGACCATATAAATATTTAGGGACTTCTAGCACAAACGTGAAATTTGAAATATCGGTAGTAAATTTGAATTCATGGTCAAACTGAAGGGAAAATTCTAAAATCATGATATTAAGGTTTCGTCATGAAAACAACCCCAACAGACTTGAAATACAGGTTCTAATTAAGGAGAAAGACAGGTTATAACGATACTTTTTTTCTCATAAACAATACAATTGACTTACATGAGCAAACACAATTTTATTTAGTGTGTCATAATAAGGCTTACTCGTACTAGACAATATCATAAAACTATAATTAAATGACATTTTGTACAACTTGTACCTTTTTGGTACAAAATGTTTGCTGAAAATGTCAGCTTGGCTAGGGAGCATGCTCACTAGCAGTGTACCAACCTGACATTCTTAAAAAACTTTAACGTTTTAGGTACGAAATTGTACGTCTAAAATAAAAATAAGTACTTCAAGGTTTCATACAAGAACAGAATGTCAGCTTGGCACACTGCTAGAGAGCATGCTTCCTAGCAGTCTTCCATGTTTAGGCATGTACCTAAAAAACTAGGCATGCATGTGTTAAATCTAGTACGAAATTTGTACTTGTGGTACACCAAAGATCAGATGTTGTACGACAAGATTTCGTAGAAAATTTGGCATTTATTGTTTTTACACAGGCAAGTTCTGAAGACAGGGCCCTATCGCGCTCATTAGGGGAGGCCATTATCTTTGTTCTCGGTGAACTTGTTTCTGAGCGATGCGTAGATTGAATATTGTAAAGGCGTAAATGGTGAAACTAAATTTAAATTTAGACTTTAAAGTAACGTGAGTTAAGTAAAATTTTAGGTTGAATTTATTTAACAATTCTAAGTATAAAATTTCAACAGGTCTGCCTCGTACGGTGCCCTGCACACGGGAATTTAATAGAGAAATTTTAAAAACATGATTTATAGGTTTCCGCCGTCGACAAAAAGAACCCTAAAATTTGTTACTCGTTTATACTTCTAGCATACCTACCTACGGTCTATATATTTGTAACCTTAGGTTTTTTTTAGTTTAGATTTGTTGACATTGTTTGCAGCTAATTCTTTGTCGACCATATTTCACAATGAAAGAATTCGTATCGTATTACAAACTTGCTTACTACAGCTAGAGAACACTACACCAGTAGTGTCAGCATTGACCAATATATGTAGGTTTTCATAGGTATCATCATGTTATTAAAATGAATGTTACACAGTGATAGATAAGCCACAATAAGATGATGTTAAGACTTAAAATGGCCATAACATAACATAACTATGTTGGCCAAAAAACACCCCTATTTAGTAGAAGTCTACTGTACCAAAAATATTATAAAAATATGTTTATTTTCGGTACCTACGAGTTTTAGTATTTATGTAGAGTAAAACACGATCTCATCTGTATTGCTGCGGACGTAGAAACTTTCCTATTTGGACGCCTCACCGTCTATTCGAGTGCGTATAGTATGTAGTTAGGTAATATAGTTATTCTGCCGGGGTGTTGCCTGGGATTTCTGGGAAGCGAGCTATGAGCTTGCAAATTGCAACCACCGCGCCGGCGCCTGAAAGGACTCGCCGTCAGTTGCAGCCTATGCTCGCAGTAGTGTGCTCCGGTGATTTATTGCTTTTGTATACCTAAGAATGTCACCGGAAGACATCCCGTTTATTGATTTGAGGCCACCTGATATGGCTTTCTACTTCGACTACATGACGTTTCCTTTGGTAAGCTTAATTTTTCTTTTCGGTCATGCCCAGAGGTTCTCTCTTGGGTATCGATTTTCTGTAGTTATGAAGAAAATACGTGAAACCTGACTTTTTTACTTATGCCTAGAAATATAATTCTTCTTTGATTCAGATGAGCATAACTAATCGTCAAAAAACCTAATATCAGTGCTTTTTGATTTGTTGGTAGAATAAAGTATTATCTAACAATATATTTTTCAAGAGGGTTAGATGAAAACCCCCCTCCCGCCCTTATGTCCTCCATCTTGAATTTAAAATGATGTCTTTACAACATGGTGGACGAGTCGTTTGCATACGCGATTTGCAAGCTTCGCGTAAACAAAACTGGATTTGAGATGACGCCACAGGTTGCACGTTCGTTTTTAATAGGTTCGCCGCCATTGACTCGACGGAAGGCGCGTTTCAAAACTGAATCTCAAGGACGCGCGAAGCTTTTTCTTTGACATTTTTTACTTGCACTGTTGAGATTACTCATGCGTACCTGCTTAGTAGGAAGTTTCCTGGCTATCAAATCAATCATAGAATAAAGTAGTTACATGCTGAACGGGATAATTTGAGTGTTTTGAAAAAACTTAAAATGGACTTCAAATTCCTTTAATATTTATATTCATTGAATATTTTTTTATGAGTCCACCATTTTCTATACAGTAACGATAAAAAATTCGAAATCGGTCGATAATTGACGGATAAATCGACGTACATACAAAAAAATTGGATATAACCTCCTCCTGTTGTTTTACGCTTTGTCTTTCCTTTGCTGTTTGAAAACTTGGAGAGAAGTGCCAGACACATGTCGCCAATAAAAAAGAAGCATAGTCAAGTCACTCGATTGCACATGAATCCAAATGACTCTCGCGAATTAGAACATCTTGTGTTCGCGTGTTTTTATGAGATGATTCGTACGAATGTAGTGGACGTTATATACTTTAATCCTGTTCTAATGGGTAGCATAGACAGGAAATATGGGTTTATACCTGATCTCCTGAAATGTTGAGTAGATACCTATCCAAGCTTCGTTTACAATATTTAGCTAATTTTACGAAAAAAATTGACAACATACGATGATGATTAAATAAAAATAAATCGTAGCTAAGAAAACTCTCGATGAACACAACTTTCAAACAAAAACCTGAATCGAAATCATATGCAAATTCATATGATTTTGATTCAGGTTTTTTGGCACATGCCACAGTCGGACACACATACTCAGACATTTAGATATCCAGAAGGCACTTAGATACACCGACACTTATGTACTCAAACACTTATATACGCAGTCACTTAGATACACCGACAATTATGTACTCAAACACTTAGATACGCAGTCACTTAGATACACAGACATTAAGATACACATACGCTCAGAAACACATACACTTAGATACACCGGCACTTATGTTCTCAATCACCTAGATACACATACATTCAGAAACACATACACCTTAGAACAAACACTTAGATACAAAGATAGATAACAGTCGGAAACAAATGTCGAACTAGGCCGCCTCTTTTTTGTTTGATGTTATAAATACCCAACTCCGTGTTTCTATTAAACTAAGCTATTTGGTCAGATAGTAACAATGGTATTTGTTGTAGGTGCAACAGACGCAACCTGGAGGGACGATCCAGCAGCAAGCTGGACAGCTACCCAGCTTACCATCGCTGCATACCCTTCCGCAGAACACCCAGCAGCCCCAGCAAATGAGGTAAGTTTTATATCTTCCACTACCAGCAAAGAGGTTCTATGCTAATCTCTTAGGTCGTCCACTACTGCAAAGAAGAATCTATTTTATTTTTAGTTTCTCTAATCTAACCTTCTAAGGGACCTTTGTCTTCCACTATAACAAAGAAGTTTTAATCTTTGAGGGTCCCAACATTTGTCTGCCATCCCAGCGAAAAGGTTTAGTATAAGCTTCTAAAAAGCTCTTCCATGTCTTTGTCTAATCTTCTGAGGGTAGATCATAATTTGTGTTCATATCGAAAAAGAATTCAGCGCTACTGCAGGGGGTTCTAAAGATTCATAAAGATGTGTCTCATAGCTAGGCTGAGCGATTGGAAATAAAAGATGTATTGTTAAAAGTACGGCTCACTTATTCAGTGTTACCTATTTCAATTATTTAAAAAAAACGACGTTTTTATGTGACCCGCTTACAATAATGTCTTAACAATCCTTTGTATTGTTATGTCTCTTGTTTATCTAATACTAGCAGCGCCTCGCGGTTTCACCCGCGTAGTTCCCGTTCCCGTAGGAATTTCGGAATAAAAAGTAGCCTATGTCCTATTCCAGACTATAATCTATCTCTGAGCCAAATTTCATCCAGATCCGTTTTGCCGTTCTGGCGTGATAAAGGAACAAACATCCATCCATCCATCTAAACTTTCACGTTTATAATATTA
This sequence comes from Eupithecia exiguata, assembly GCA_947086465.1. Taxonomy (NCBI): domain Eukaryota; kingdom Metazoa; phylum Arthropoda; class Insecta; order Lepidoptera; family Geometridae; genus Eupithecia; species Eupithecia exiguata. Next base: position 9,391,699 of record OX352226.1, read on the forward strand.
GTGAGATTAGTGAGATAACTTATGTTTGAACAAGATAAAGTTAAAAACTACAACCCGACTACGTGAAAGTTATAAAAGTTTGAAACATTTACATTGACAAAATAGAATGACGTATCGGTCATATTTGATAGGCATAGAGTTGAAAATGAAAATAGGTCGTAGGTATTGTAATTTTTCTCTATGGGGCCTGCAGCCTGCGGCTACCTAAACTTTAATACGCGTTTTGAAGGCTTATTCGGGGTCGGAGCCCTAAATCCTATAGCCTATAACCATCGGGGTATTGAGACGAATCAATCGATACATAATTTGTTGAAATCGAACCAGTAGTTTCAGCGCTACGTGGGAACAAAGAAATCGGCCACAAACATACAAACATACAAACATAGGGTGCTAACCTCATAACCCTCCCCTGTTGGTAGTCGGGTAAAAAACGATGAGAACGCACATAAATGTATCATCATACCAAGGTACTATGTTAGTATCTGTACAGGTTATCGTGAAGTACGACTACAACCTACCACTGACATTCTGATCGATACATCTCAACCCCTCCTTTGTACTCATGTTATGTGTGTGTGTGTAAATGACATCCAATATCGAATGTCACGGCGAAGTGTTATTTTGCCAAACAGAAGCCGGTCTCTTGTTGCAATAAGGTTCAAATTGTAGTTCATACTTTGAAAGCTGATACCTCAGTCTACCGGTCTACCTCCATGTTGCGTATTTAATTAAGCTTTGTTTGCCAAACTGAAATGGACGTACGTAACGTGCCGTATGTCATTTAAATGCTGTTAAACGTATAGAGTATAGACATAACGGGGCGGCGCGGCGGTTGTTATAAAAAACTTCAGCTGAACGCTGTTTTATTTTTTATTAAACCGTGATCTAATTGCATTGATTTTATCTCATCTTTTGCTTAACCGAACAAAATTTTTCAAAGGTTTTATTTATTATAGTAATCTCTAAGAATTAAGAAGAAAAAATTCTTAAGAATTTTTTGGGATTTATTAATTTCTTAAAATTTTTCAAATCTTATTTTTAAAGAACAACTTTAAAAAAATCGTAATCTACCGGCTATTTTGCTCTAATGAGACCATCTAACATTACAACAGCCATGTCACCGATTTTCATTTCAACACAGCTAACAAAACCTCGACGCCACCTTTCAAGTAAAAAATTAACACCCATTTCCGTTGGGGGTTTAAAATAAGCCAAAGGAAAGGTTATTTTCTTTTTTACATACTAAATTGAGTAATTTAACTTTTTATAGATCTTATTCATCGAGATCCTATTGAACCACGCGAGCGAAAACGCTGATAAGAGCTAAAAGTTTATAGCGTGCTTAGAAGTCGTTAGGCTGCCCTTTACGTCTCGGAAAGAACTACCGTAACCGGCTCCAATGATAGATCTTACTTTGCAATATTTTAACTCAGCCATTAAACTTTCCAATACCAAAGTAATTTTTAAATCATCGTCGATTTTTATCGCCGTTTGGTCTTTGAAGAAGGATTTCTTTAACAAGAGAAATAGAAGGTGGTGTATATAATACGGATGAGTTGACAAGTTTTTAGATACTGAAATAAGCGGTCTTAAAGTTTTCTACATGGCGCACGAATTGCGTTTTAATTTTTATTCGGCTTCAAAAAATGGAGGAGGTTCTATATTCGGCTGTAACTTTTTTTTACGTTTATTCGCCGATTTCTTCGTCAATCATGTACAGGTTTAGATGATTCTTTTGCTATTGATAAGTTTTTGTTCCGTAAAACTTTAAAAAATAGTGTATTAAGAAAAACTTAAAACAGAAGTTTTTGAATAGAATGCTAAAAAACAAATAAAAAAACCTTCGATGCCCAACCTCAACGATGCGATCCGAAGGGGCGGCGCGGCGGCGCAGCAAGTATGTATATGTCCATGGGCAATAAAAGTGTTAAAAAACTTCTACATCAGATTGTAGATCTGATGTAGAAGTTTTTTAATTTAATCATTGAATCAATGAACGAAATTTTTCTACAAATTTATTGATTTGAAACGGCTCTTATCATCTCACGAGTTAAGATCCAATTTTCGCTTTTTGTAGTACGGATTGGGGGCACGGCCGTGTACAAGTAATTCAGCAACCGATACAGAACAGTCCGTACTTACAACAGCTGTACAACACCTCGCCCGGATCCCTCATAATGCCAGGGAACATATCTCTACATCCGAGTCTAAACTCTCAGCAGATTCAGGTAAGATTTATATTTCTGTATTTTAAACGTTTAAATTTTTTATACAGCCGAAGACAGAGGTTTAGTTTCCTTTGATTACTGTTTTTGATTTTGTTGGGATTTCGAGTTATTTACATAATAATGGTTTAAAGACATCAAACCTGATTTTACAATACAATAGATCAAATAAAAGTTTAATATTAAAAAGAAAATAATATCTCGAAATTAGGACAAAAGTGCTTGGTAAGACAAATTCAACGAACCCAAGCTCGCCGGGATTAAGTCGTTTCGTGAGACAAAGAGTAACAGTCCCGATGGCCACTTTCTGTTTCCATCATCAGACCAGCTCGATGGTACCATGACATTGATTTGTCACCGAACTTTCAAAAGTGTGCCAAATTTCAGCTCAATCGGTTGAGGATAAGTGGTCTAAAATTCAGTTACAAGCTTTGTCCCGCACAAACTAACAGGACGAGTAGAAGAAAAGTTTGTAACAAAGCACCTCCTTAATTCACTACTAAAACGGCCTCTTATTTCAAAGGCCAAGCTCACTTACTCCTTTGTTCCTTTTTCAGGACATTGAAACTACATTAGCCCCAGTATAAGTGGTTTCCTTGAAATATAAAACGATTTTTTAGGTTGTTGTCCAGTTGACATGTTTGTGCATGAATAATATAGGGTGTTCGGCACAAAGTTTGTCGTATCAGAACTGCGGTAGATCAAACCAAGTACAATAGCTTGGCGGTTTTTTAACCCTGGAATGCTTCTCGGTTGTTTCTAAGACTTTTCGATTTTTATCCGAAATTTGAACTTTAGTGCTGTTACGTTTTTTGATAGAAAAAACATGGTTTTTTTAATTGTATAACTTCGGTTTGATATAAAAAAAACTAAGTAGTATCTCTCTGAACTTCCAATTCACGGAAAAATTCTCTAGTTCATGGGCATTCAAACGGTTTGCCACATCACAGTGTCAAAACTACATAAAAATCAATATTTCTAATTCTAATTCACATATAAAATTTTACATTCTTCGTTCGGTACCTACTTAACTAGTTAAAAGGTCCGAGCTTTTGCTGTGCCATACAAATAACACAAGTTTAGCTCTCACATTAAGCGTTTATTAAAAAAAATCTGCCATGTTTGATACCCTGAAAATGACGAATTTTTGTCTCCAAATCTGATGTAAGCATGATTAGTTCGACAGAACTGTGCCGAGTTGTGCCAAACTATTGCACTTGGTTCCACCTACCCCCAGTATCCGTATGCAAACGTTATGCCGAACACGCTGTATAATCGAATACCAATTTGTTGAATATAAAGGAAACAGACTTTTTATGCAAAATGAAACCAAATATGTAAGTATAACTTACCCGAACAACCGAACAATAGTTGACTTCAAGATTTTGTGGCAAATAACCGTGTCGCAATTTCAACACATTTCGAATATAAATTTCTTTCATAGTCTAACTAACGGAACGTATTATGAAAGCTTGCACAGTCGTACCTTCAAGATCTATGCTTGAGTGATGTTTATGCCATAGCGTTACTCGGGCATATATCGATGACTTAGCAGTGTTCACAATACGGGCCATAGGTCCGTATTATGAAAGCCTGCTGCTACGGCCCGTATTACAGGCAAATTTTTGTAGGTATTTGAATTTTACTCTTGCGTTCCCTCGGACCGTGGACAGACACGGTAAACAAAAGCACGATGCGTATAGTAAAAAGGCGTTTTACTACCAAACGCCCCAACAACGACAATGTACGTACTATTTTGCTAAAAAAAATCGAGTTCCTTGAACTGAGCTTTGGCATTTGCAACTACTGTATACTTATAAAGCATTCCTTGGGCACAGGTGATCGCGGCGGGGAAGCCATTCCCAGGCAACCAACTGGGGCCGCACATGATAACCCAAGGAAAACAGGTCCTGCAAGGGCAAGCCGGTAAGTTCTATTACAATGTTACCTACAATACTGAGGATCTCTCCATCCTTCTCTAACTTTGTTATTACAGGGCAGTGTTTTGTCTTTATCTATCTATTTGCTTAAAACATGAGGGTCAATTTGCTGACTCTATGAAATGACCTATTTCCCAAAATTTTAAATTCTTCTTCCGTTACTTCTCTAGTTAAAAAGTCCAGAGTTTTGCTATGTCATGCAAATAACACGAATTTAGTTCTCAATTCCCCCTATAGATTACTATACTATTCTGAATAGTTAAGTAAATATATCAAGTTCTACGCTGTAATTAAATTAAGTAAATATGTAATAATACAGGCTAACATAAACATAGGTGCAGATTGCAGCACGCATTGGTTTTTCGTTTTGCCAGTCGATTTGCCTGTCACAGTTTCGTTGTGTTTAGTTTATTTCGAACGAACTAAATGCAACACACCAGTCTTTCTACTAAAGTTTATTAAACGATGTATTGTTCTTGTTATGTTACAGTTTAAAATATTTAGCAAGTTTCTTTTTGGGTTATAACAAATTAACAATGCCTTTGTTCCATAAAATTTCGAGTCCCGTATTATTTCGAACACTTTGTGTTGTTTTTTACGCAAAACAATGAACTGTTTTCTCAAAGTTTAGTGCTTGAGAGCAACCCCAAAAGCTTTATCAATGTTTCGTTGAGGAATCCCAATCTATTCAAAAGTTTAGAAGGATGCGAACATCACATATTTCTTTGAAGTAGGTAAATGGTTTAAGAAACATTTTTTTGAAATCGCTTGCCTAACCCGCAACGTTAGTTCGACATATCACCAAGGGAGGGTTGAAAAATTGCCAAAATCACCTCACGTAATTAATAGATGCCCTGGGGGATATCCACATGGTATTTTACATACGAGAGACGAGAGATAATAAATATAAATCAGCATCATTTAGCCCATAAGATACAGTCTGTAAAATTATAATAATTAATTTCAATTCAACGTATAGGTTACTCTTTATTTTCTTATTCCGCATAATACCCCATATAATCCGTCCTTTGAATTTTACCTTTTATTTGTAAATGCCTCACAGCACAGGTCTTACAAATGTGCATATTGCCAGGAAGCTAGTACACTATTCAGTTGAAGGAAATTTTACAGGTCTCACATACCAGGACCAAGGTGTATAAAGTTTTAATAAATTCGGGCTCTTGACATGGTTCGAATCTGTGAATGTGAAATGTAGAAACATTATTTACTTTGATTGTTTCGGTTGCTTCTTTTGTTTTGACTAGAGTATGCTGGTTATTATGGTCCCTTACTGATGGTGGTATTGTTCTTGCAATTTGTAAATGTGGGCGATGTTTCGGCCTCGTAGAGTTGGCCTTGAATACTTGCTTGTTGATAGCATTTTGTAAACGCTTATTAAATACGTAAACAATGTATTTGTTTCTTTCTTTAAAAACCATTTATAATGGCACATCATATATTTTTTAAATGTGTCCTTTGTCCTGTGGCTTTATTTAGTTTCAATAAAAAACTGGAATATTGGCATAAAAAATTGCATGGTAATTGTCGTTGTTTGGGGGATTGAACATTTCAATTATACGTTTTTATAGAACTTTTAAACACATCACATCAAAACTGCCATGTGGAAAAAAGAATGTGGAAGCCCACTTCGCGTCAGCGGAACTGCGCGGCCGCGGCACTGCCCGTCAAATTAGAACAAATGACGAAAAAAGCCGCGTGGCTTATTTGGTGATTTTGTTCTAATTTGACATAAAGTGCCGCGGCCGCGCAGTTCTGTTGTCGCGTTGTGCGTTTCCACCTTAAATCTTAAAATTATTACTTGCAAGAACACTACTAAGCATTGATCTAAGGTGAACCATGTGTCTTTATTTTGTAGCTGTTTTAGACTTGGCTTTTCCTCCATCGCGTGTTTTGCATTATTTCGTTAATATTTACAATATAAACTCAGGTCAGAGCTTTTGTGAGCTGAGAATCTGTTTCGGCTTATTTTCTGTCGCTTCAGTTAAAGGTCGTTGTCCATTACCACGTCGTCCATCCGTGTCCCTCGCGTTGTACACCCTAGCGCCCGTGCGCGCTCCTTGACCGACGCCCGCGCTCGTTTCACCCGGGTCCCGCGACATAACCAACCGGGTACCGCGCGTATTTCACCCGTGCCGCGCGCTAAGAACACAGCGCTGGCGCGCTCGCGGCCTGATGCCCCTGCGCTGTTTGATCGGCGCCCGTGTGCTGTCCAGCCGGGCCTCGCGCTCTTACGATCCGGGTACCGCGCGTTGACCAGACAAGGCCCGCGTGCTGTCCACCTGGGTTTCGCGCGTTCACCTCCCACGTCACGCGCGTTGAAGATCTGGCGCGCGCGAACTCTCCACCTGGGTTACGCGCGTTCACCTCCCAGGTCACGCGCGTTGAAGATCTCGCGCTCGCGATCTCTCCACCTGAGTTTCGCGCGTTCACCTCCCTGTTTACGCGCGTTGAAGATCTGGTGCTCGCGCGCTGTCTTTCCAGGTTCCGCGCGCTCGCTATACCCGGGTCTAGCAGTCTGACAACTTAGTCCCGTGAGTTGACCACCCGGGTCCCGCGAGTGTATCACCCGGCGTCCGTGCGCTGTGTACCCGGCCGCGTGTTTCGGTGCTGGTCTAGTGGTGAATGGACGACGACCATAAGCTCCTAGGAACAACTTTAATAGATATTATTTTACTTTTTTACTGAATAATGTAATAAACGTGCCGTTATTGCCAGCTCCGTTCCCGGGGTACACGACCATCCCCTCGACTTCGCAGAACCAGACCTTCGTGTTCAGTCCTTTGGGGGTGATCAGCTCGCAGTCCAGCATTCTACCGGGACATACACAAGCAACTGTTACAGGCATTGGACAGCCGAAGCAAGGAGATATGCATAAGGTGAGTGTTACTGATAATTTAATTCTTTTATTTTGCAGGTTTAAGAAAACGAAAGCTTAGTATGAGTTTACAAACATACGTAGTGAGGTCGATTCGTTTGTTTCATAAACTAAGCTACAGTACCCGGCGATAAATAATGCACATCGACCTTTGGAAAGAGACAATCGGCTAATTTCGGCTTCATAGAGCGTTATCTCTGTCGCTCGAAATACAAACAGTCCGGTATCTATTAGGAGCTGTTGAAACAATTGTGATTTGCGTCTTTTGATAATTTTTTATTCTTTGTATAAAATACACCAATTTTTCTATAAGTGTTGGCTTAGGTTGAAGTAAAATAAATTAAAAAAAACATGTTCACATTATGTTTACGTATTTAATTATTCTGAAAAATTACAGCTGCAGTGTACATAATAAACACCATTATACCTATTGTTAAAATGAGACATTGTAATAAAAATAATAATTTATAAATAAATTCTATAAAATATAAATACATTTAAATTTGGGGGTGTTAACAACTCTCGATATATATTTTGAATTGGACGCGACCGCACTCTACCGCACTTGAACAACGACTGACAGTGATGTTTCGTCAGTCGTATAGGTAGTGTGCGACAGAGATAACGCTCTACGAAGCCGAAATTAACCGATTGTCTCTTTCCACAGATCGATGTGCATTATTTATCGCCGGGTACTGTAACTAGTCGGCACTAAAATATATAATAATAATAAATAATGCTGGACAATTCACACAGCATTATCTAGCCCCAAGCTAAGCAGAGCATGTGTTATGGGTACTAGATAACTGATATACATATGTAATATAATACAATACATAGATAGATAATTTTTACTATACATAGAAAACGACCAGAGCAAATGTCTGCAGATCACATTTGTCCCGAGACGGGAATCGAACCCGCAACCTCCTGCGTCGCAGGCAGACCTTCGCCCTCCGCGCCACATCGGTCGTCAAATCTGAATTTTTCCCTATTATTTCGATCTTAAAGAAATAGACGCTGCCGTGGTACTGATATCTTTGGTGGTACCAGATACCAGGATTATTTTATAATATAGCTTCTACCCGCCGCTTTGCGCGCGTTTTTCTGTTTGAGTGTCTATAAATGTTGGCGACTCGGCAAACGTAGTGTAGGACGCCCCCCGACCAGGTGGGATGACGATTTGCAAAAGACTGCTGGCAGATGCTGGATGCGGCAAGCTGAAGACAGGGCGCGATGGCGCTCATTAGGGGAGCTTATGTCTGATATAGGCTGATGATGATGAAATGTTGGTCCAGCTCCAGAACTTCATGTTTGACAAATTTCAGCTCGATCCGTGCAGAAGTTTTAGCTTCAACTAGTACAAACACAGCTTCACATATCACAATATTTTGCATTTGTAATATAAGTTGTATTTTGAGTCGTTGCTGTCCCACTACTGGGCAAAGATTTTCTCATACTACAGTTGTACTTAAATATACACACGGTTATGCACTTTTTCTGATAGATACAACGTTAAACTTAAAAACTATAAAAAACTATTTTAAAAGCTTGTAGAACACTTCTAGCTTTAAATTGCGCGCTCATGATTCGCTCCGTTAAAGTGTAATTAAAATGCGTAAACACCGTGAAGTCGAGTTCTCAATTTAAGCGGCAGAACACTACACCACTTTAATAAGTGACAATCAACAATTCCACGTGTACGCCTCATCGCCCGGCTTCTAACATGACTCATTTACGATTGACTCATAGCCATTGATACTGAACACTTTGGATATGGTATATCTCCAAAATTTGCAAGTATACTTGTCTAGGTACTTTGTGCCATAATTGCCAGAGCCACTAAAAGCAAAGATCTGCTCAAGATCTGGTAGATGCGACAACGACATGATAAAACTCATGGCAAAATATTATACAAGGTTTAAATCTGTATAGATTGATTGACCAGTGACCATGTAAAACTTTGTTTCTTTTTAGAAAAGGCTTTCCATAGTGTTTTCTTTTCTCATTGCAAATTCTACACGCAAGATTTGAAAGGTTTATTGGTTTATGGTTACTGATTCAAATAGAACCAATCCCATATCCATGATTGTAAAATTTTTGAGTTTTCCAAAATTTTGACATTATTTAAGTTCAATCAACTTTCTGCCTCATACTTCCCACTCCTCAGACGACCAGTCGGTCGTAACATAAAGAACGCCATTAAGTCTAATGACGTTTCTATGTGTTCGGTTCTCTCAATATGTAAAATGTAATTTCTTGTGATGTGAAAATTAATTTCTTTTGAGAAATAAATATTCTTTAAACCTATCTAAAGCTTCGATAATCTGGATTGGTTGCTATGCTTGTGTATCTAAGGAAAATAATTACATAGCATATTTTCGTCTAGCTTTTTGCTTTCCCGGGAAATTTTCCGGGGAAGTAGTTCATATCCGGGAAATTTATTTCCCCTCATCCGGGTATGTTTATACACAAATAGTATAGACGTAAAATTTGTTTGTTTCTCTATGAGATTGTGAGTACGGTAAATTCCGGAAATACTGGTCCAGTTTTGAAAATTATTAAACTACACAATAGAACGCTCAAATGTCTCAGAGTGACCAAGGACCAACGGCTTAAGTTGCTTTCCGTCTGATCACTCTTGGATCGTGTCGGTCTGCCGCCCCACCTTATTACGAGAGTGAGGGTATAGTCAGTGCAACTGTGTACACACAAATGCAGTGAACGCACAGGTTATATGTATATATTAAAGTGCACATAATTAAAAAAGTACCCTCCTATGACGTATTAAAAAACATGTTTTTTTCAAAGGTTCACAGATTCAAAGATATTTAATTGCGTCAGACATGGTATAAAAGGCGATATAAATAAAAATAATGTCCTCATGTCTCACTTTTAGCATGCACTAGCATTATGATTAAGGATTTGAAGTAATAATTTAAGTCATAACTGTCCTTCGCCAGTAACATGGCTAGTGGTCCTGACACGTCTTCAACTAGGAGGACATTATCATCCCTGAGTGTGACAAGTGATAAAGTATACTGTAGTAGTACCGTGTAAGCGAAGCCATGAGCATATGCTCATGGTTTCGCTTACTCGGTTTGCCATTTTGTTTTCTTTAACTACTAGCGTAGGTATGCTAGGTTAAAGAAAACAAAATGGCAAATAACAAGCATCCAACATAAAGGATACGGATGCGGGAATATTACATTTGTATAGCGAAATTTGTCGCTAATATAACGTCAATTCACAACGTCCGGTCCGTCCTTACCTGACATGTCAATTTTGTGATATCACTCCCCATAGTTACGCCAAGTTATCGATTTGCATGAGCTAAGGTGGTTGAATGCCCCCGACTAATATTGTACTATGAACCATAATAACGTTTGATCCGCTGCGTTCACACCGATTTTTTTCAAATATATGTAGCTAAGGATACTATCGATTGAGTAGCTTTCAAACATAATAACTATATCCAAATCGGTTCTTCCGTTTAAATTCAGAAGCTACGATGCTACATACAATCACATTACTCTAGTCACAAGTCAATAGAACCCCTTTTCTTTATCGGGGGTAACTATTAAATTTTTTTGGAGCTTGTTTACAAAGTAGCCTTTAATTGTTGTGTGATAATGAGGAGCATATTTACCTAGTAGCCTTTAATTGTGGTGTGATAATGATAATATGCCCTATATATTGATTCGTACAAATAAATTTCGCAAGCTCTAACGATTTCCGAGTGCAGGATTATAGAGTTCCATGACGATGATATAAAATTGTGAAACCAAAATTTCATCAACTGGCGCTAGCATAAACTAATTAATATATATAAACAGACGTTTCTGCCTTAAATTACTTTTTATCATAAACACAGAATTTGTCTTACTTTCCGTATGAAACTGTTCGTAAACTGTTGTGGGTGCTTAAATTGTGCTGTACCTTCTCGATTCTTCGATACCTATTGGTAACCGGAAAGGATATGAAGAGAAAGTACGTACACGACATACCACAAGTTCTCCTTGCTTTAAAAAATTCGGTTCCATTATTCATCTTCGACAAAAAGCGCCTTTGTTTGTTTCTTTTCATACAATTCTTTCGCACGACTTTTTTAAAACGCCCTGTCACAATTTAATGTATGTTCCCTGTATGGTGTTTGTACAGGGTGAAACAAAAAAAACCCTAGGGTAGAATGAAAGGGGTAAAATAATCGAGGGATACTTTTTGTGCTCGGTTTATCGTGATGGTTTTTATCAGCTAATTCAACACTGAACTCAACTACCACTAACACTGGTTTCTACGTATAAGAAATACACAGAAAAATATTAAGTCGGTGCCTAGTTAGGAAACAACAAGGCTTTATTGCATGCTATTAAATACACTGCATATATTATTTAAGTTTATTTTATTTATCTTAAATTATCGAGCCTTCAGGCAATAAACTACGGGTTTCATGCACGAACTTTCTAGAAAGAATAAAGTCACTGTTTTTTACAATCGTTTTGCTACAAAACACGTTATTAAATCAAACGTGTTCGCATGATCTCCTTTACATCCGCCATTCGTAGCAACGGACCATCGATTAGAGCAAGGATCGGGTGACAAAGCAGCTTGCAATCCTCGATCATACAATAACCGTTAGAAAAGTACCCAAAACTGTATTGGAATAATTCAGGAATAGGCTCTTTGTGGTTCCTTTTCGAAAGCCCATTGTAGACGTTCAAATTTTATGATGGGACGAAGTAAAATATTAGTCGGAGGCTTCTGTCTCAAAATTAGCTCGTTATCTTAACTAGACCTAGCGATGGGTATAGTCAATCAACTTTAAAAATCTTTGAATTTCTTTAAATTTTTAAAGTTGATTGACTATACCCATTGACTAGTAAACCATACTTAGTGGTACAAACGAAAAGCTTATTTCGTTCTGTCCGTCCATTACAACCATTTTATCGTTCGTCAACGCACCTTCATATAAACTGAGGTTTTATTATAACGTCCCACTTACTACGCGTAAATTGCTTGTTTGTTTGCGTAGAAACAAACAGTCCCTACCTAACATGCAATAAAAATAATAATTTTGAATAACCTTTGCTGGATAAACTTATTTTTAAAACAACGCTCGCTGCTATAATAAGAAAGTTTTTACGGTCAAGGTCAGGAATAGGTAGGGCTTCAGTACGAGAAATTACTTTGTTGTAAAACTCAACTTAAACAAGGTTTGCTTGTCGGAAACGGCTAAAGAAATATAAAGGAAACTGACTCCGTCTCAGAAGTTTAAGTTCAAGATTAACCCTTGACGCTTGAAAAAGTTTTATTACTTCAGCTATATTAGTTGCGAACTTCGAGGAGACTTTTTCTTCGAGCGCACTTTGACTTTGAGTATCTACTTGTATAGGTCAAGACGTCGGTATTTGGATCCTGAGACAGATGGGATTGAACTTTGCAAACTTAGCAAAACGCGGGGATGATGACAGCGTGGTATACCACGCTGTCATCGTCCCCGCACCATTCGCCCTAGTATACTACAGCGTCGGTCAACCGAATGGTCAGACAAAACAAACGCCGGCAGGCCACCTGCTTGATGGGTCGATGATATTGCAAAGATTACTAGTGGTTTATTTTTCGCTTCTTCCACTAGTGGACAAAAAAATTGAAGCGAACAAAATCAATAACATTTTGTTTCTTGTTTGATAATTACTATTTATAAAGTTGTTGTTTATGTATAAAATTTGACTTGTCTAAGTGCTTTTTTGTAAGCCTAAAGAAATAAAGTTTTTGACTTTTGAGATTGTCCTACTAGTTAAAATGCCCGGGACTAATCAGGGTATAATCTGAGTATAGGTATGTAAATTTTAAATTATAGACTAAGGCCCAGTACAGTGCGAATCGATGTGATGGGGCGTACGTACCGCAGCTACCTGGAGTCGCACGCACATTGCATGCCGAAGTGAAGAAGTCCAGTCTTCGGCATTTGTGAAAGATGCATGATTGTGCCATTTTAAATATTTTGTGTTTTACTCAGTAGTGTAATCTCGCACTCTCTCTCAAAATCTTTTGCATTTTTGGATCTTTTATATCTAGCTTAACGGACGGATAAAATCACAGAACTTATACAAAAATAAACAGATGTTCATCAGTTATGTGTGTCTTCGAGTGTTCGAAATAAAAGAACAAAACATAAAGGGGTCAGTTTATTGCTTGCAGCTGAAAATGTTTTAAAATCGTTCAAGCATTGTTATGGTCGACCGACTGTACGGATGACGACAGATTCGTGGATTCATGGCGACAAGCCTATTCGAAATCTCAAGTGAAGCGCAGAGTTTTCGGTTTTACGTCACATGCCGCTTAGCCTATCAGAGGCTGGGTTTATCTTGATGAATAAGTAATGGTACCTACTAACTTTTGTATGTGAAAGCAAAAATTTTCACGCAAATCAATCAAGTCGATTGGAACCGCACTTATCATATTGCACTCACATTTAGCTTCAATCAAAAGCTGGGTCGTGGTAATATGCCAATTGTCTTATTGCACACTAGGGGTTAAAGAAGCAGGGCTATACTGAAATCAAGAAACTGGCACACATTCACGCGAAGTCCGATTTTTTCCGGTTTTTACCGGTCTATACAACGAAAAAACTAGCGGAAAAGTCATCATCATTAGCCTTTATTAGTCCACTGCTTGACATAGGCTTGCTGCAACCAGCATACCTGCAGTGTTTCGCAGATCGTCGTCCCACTGGCAGGGGTCCTACACTACGTTTGCTGAGTCTCCAATCACGAAATTATTTTCTATGAAAAACCCTATTCATTGTGGTGTTAAAACAATTGCCTTGAAACCGCGGCTTGGCCTAATAAATTTAGATTTAAATGAATAGACACAAAATTCCATGGCAAAGGAAAGCTTATCTCTTGGACTCATGCTGCCCGCATATCTGCAGCCATGAACACCATTGTCTGTCAATGACGTCACGGCTTGCGATACGTTTTCGAGTCCCTACTGTTCGCACGAGAAACGAACTGGGACCATCTGAGATTGCATCCTTATTACTAAAACATCCGTTTTAGTGCTGATTCCTGTGAATTGTTAGATCTACACGTAAACCAAACAACACGATATTCTATCTCTTTTTAGTGAAAGTCCGCCCCTTCCTCATTAATTATTAAACAACGAATGAAAAATTAACGGTGAATAGGTATGCCTATCAGTAAAAACGTTCAACGTCAAATAAAACTTTCAATAAACAATTAAAAATCGACACAAATCGCAACGCAGCGTGCTTAACCCGAAAGGATGGTGAAAATATCCGATTTTATACATAGTACCTATACCATCAGCTACGGAAGAATACGCTGCTATTGAACTATTGAAGTTTCTGTCTCTATTTAAATCATCTGAAATACTTACTCAACCTAAGTTTCACAATATGCTGACGGACATTTAAGAAAGTATCTCTCCAATAGTACTCCTAAAGCAATCTCTGCTTAGCTTTGGGCTAAATGGTGCCTTGTGGATTGTCCAGCATTAGTTATTTATTTTATTTTCTCTTTATATTGACGGAACAAACCTATGCGTTACGTACGTTGATAACAGACAGATTTTGCATGATCAACCTAGCCAGCGATTTTTCTGGAGAAGATTTAACAAAAAATAATAATACAAAGAACCGTCATCAAATGTATTTGAAATTAATTCGTTGAACTGTAATAAATTAATAATTCATGCAATGTGTGACACGAAATGTATGACAGTAACTATAATATTTCAGTGCATATTATCTGTTCAAGCCTAGACAAAAGCTAGTCTAGGCTAGCTTGGCGTGCAGGCTTAGCATCAATACCCTAGACAGCGTTTTGTCTAGAGTAGAGTAGATTAAAATGACCTCGAAGCGTCATCGAAAGCGTGAAATATTAGAAATTCTTTCCTTCAACTTCAATAACCTATGCACTGTATGATTTTTTCTCGTGCCTGTTCATTCATCGTTACCATATTACGAAGCTCCTTCATTCTATGGATGCCCACCCTCGTAGGTACTCTACGGCTACTGGCGCTTATCATGCTTGTTGATGCTATACCAGTACTGATTTTAAACGTTTTTTTTCCTAGGCTGGACAGCCGATGCAATTTGCGCCATGGCAGATCTCCGGAGCTATACCCCAGGTGTGGACGGGTGGCTTGCCAGCCGGGACCATCCCAGCCGGTGGGCTTCTTGCTAATCCTAATCAAACGCTGTACATTCGGGGGAATCAGGGGGACCAGCCGCATTCTATGTTCATTCAGCACTCTCCGCAGAATATTCCTCAAAGTGAGTACCTTACTAATTGATAGATAGATAGATAATTCTTTATTGTACCACACAAACACAGAAAACAGTACAGAAATAAAAGCTACGAGAAGAAGTACAAAGGCGGCCTTATCGCTATGAGCGATCTTTTCCAGGCGATTGATATTTTTAACCTCGACGCAAACAGACGGGTTTGTATATGATTTTTTTCAGCCGACGGAGCGCAAACCAACGGACGGTAATGAGTTTATCAGCATAAATGTATGTATGAGCCTAAGTTTGTTTCACTATGGCGTTGTAGAGATTAAACAAGAGGGTCGATTTTGTCGTTTATTATTTACGTCAATCATTTCTCTCTCGGCTTGCTTCTGTCACTAGACATTATGGTAATAGAAAGTCAATACGGCGGCGACAGCGTGGCTGACGCCGCCCTTTTGAATTTATTATACAACACTAATTAAAGTCAACGAACTATGTTGTGTGGGGTACCATTTGAATAGGTATTTGATTTATTTTCAGATTTCGACCAATTTTTTACTTTACATATGTTTAAAATTTAACAATTTGTAGTTAACTTTTTACGCAATAGGTTTTTTAGCCCAGGCCTCTTTTATACGGCATATTCTTTAATTTACACCACACAGTTAAATACAAAAAAAACAATAAATCTTTTAGTATACTTGTTTCTCTCCGCGGCTTTGCACGCGTTGTTTCTATGCAAACTTTTAAAAGTTATTTGTATTCCATTGGAACTGATTTATGGGATAAAAAGCTTTCTACTTTGTGTAGTGTGCAGTGCAAAATTTCAGCCCGATCCATTCTGTAGTTGTGGCGTTAAGAAGTTAAAAACAAATAAACATACTTAACATACATCCATCTATCCATCCAAACTTTACTCTATAATAATAGAGAAGGTTTTTAATATGCGTGGGACAAGTCTGACAACTGAATTTTAGAACATTTATCCTACGATTGAGTAAGCTTGTGACAGTGCAATAGAATGGTACATCGAGCTGGTCTGATGATGAAGACAAAGGGTGGCCATAGGAACTCCAAAACGAAGCGGCTTAACCCCGTCGAGTTTGAGTTCGTTAGATTTGTCTTCCCAAGCACTTTGGTCCTTAGATGATATAAAAGCTTGTTGTTTAAATATTTTTAATATAAAAAATGTATAGTGAATATATTTTTAATAGTATTACGTTTGTCGGTAGATACGAGCATTGCATGCGCGACGACGACGAGCACAAAGCCTCGTGCAGCCACAGACGGCATGGCTAAAGGACCGCGGCCTTTGTCTAACATCCTGCCCAGTGGAGGCACCCGCCTGGGCGCCTCCGTCTCCACCCAGACCAGCCAAGCTCAGTCATCTCAGGTAACCAACAATACCAACATACACAAAGATAGACATACTATTCATTTGCCACACATACAAAACATATTAGAATTAAAAATAAAATACCAACACACATTTGAATGACGCTGTTAATCTCGTGCTTCCCCTTAGGGCGGTTACGCACTGCATCTGATCCGAATCCATGAAAATATGGATATAAAGTTTGAAAAAACTCGTACCGAATTAGCATGTCGCTTACGCACTAATCCAATCTCTGATCTAAATATAAAAAATATGTATTTATCTATCCACACAGCATCATCTAGACTTAATATATTACTTAGATAGATATTTTTTTATTATACATAGATATACTTAGAAACCCAAGCACTTCAGGCATCGATCACGGTATTCACCGTATTCACCGAATTGTTCCAATTCGGAACAATTGAAATTAAGGATTCACTGGTGACTGAAAAAAATTGATTGTAGTTTATTACTACTTCGGGGCCTATTTTCACGAATTCGGATCGGACGCAGTGCATAACCGTCCGTCCATTAACCTTTTTAAGTCATAACATTACATAAAGGCATCGCTTTAATTAACGCCTCTGTAAATCTTCAGAACAACTTCCGTGACTAGAAGAAGCCAGCGATGCCATATTAGATTTTTAAGATTAGATTTCAGTCGGATACGTTGATTTCTCCCACACATTTTACAGGCTTGTTTTTCTTAGGCTTGCTTGGTTTTGTTATTAGGATTCTATTTAATCTAACATTACTGTTCGTCATTGCTGCAGAATCCTCTGGCGAGTAAAGGCACTACAACAGTCAACGACTTACCAGTCGACTTCACAAAAATAAATAATCATTTATCTCCACTGGAGAAGGTCACAAACAAGACATGTAAAAATAAACCGCTGAAAAACGTGAGAATTTTTGATCTCTGAAAATAGTGTTTATCGTGTCAGCAGTGGCGAAGGGCCCAAACAACTATTATATATTATAACTATTATATTCTTATCCGATATAAATACTACGAAATCATGTTTTTGATATATTTTTTTCCATCTGAAGAAATTTACGTTAAGTGGAGTTTACACACCTAAGTGCGACACTAGAGTACATGAATAGAGGGACTTAGATAAATACTATTCGAATACAAAAAATAATATAATATGGTGGAAATTTGATTAAATTACAAATAATTGTGATATTACGTTTGTACGGGCAATAAATCTGACGCCGGTATGATCAAGTTCAAGTTGAAAATTTAAAAACTTTTATCTAAAATTGTTGTAGGCTTAGCATGTATGCATAGGCACTCGATAATGTTTTGTCCACTAGTTGGTGGGCCGCCAACACTGTGTAGACTCCATAATCGTGTTATTTAAATTCACTTCAATAACCCTGACTTCAGATCGTACGAACACGATACTTAGGAATATGTTCGTATGTCACCAAGCCCGGCTCGGGAACAGAAACCCTGAGTCTAGTTTCTCGATATTATCGAGGTATCAGTGAGATGTGCAATATTTGTATGGAATTTGCGTATTTTTATATCTGCATCATGTGCCTCTGTGCCAAATAACCACGAGAGTGCCATACAAAAATTTAAACGGTCGATGAAGTCTCGATACTATAGAGTCATGATCAAATCCATTGCTCAGATCTTTCAAAATCTAAAGTTGGGCCTCCTACCCTTCGCCACTGACGCGCGATTTTTTATTCAAAATAAAGCTACCTTCTATTTGTGCCATGAAGACATAAATTGTTCTACGTATCCAAATCTGAATAACTTCAGCCGGTTTTTCGAACGCTTTTTATTTTTGAGAATAGTTTAAATTTTTTATTAACAAAAAGTTTAAACTGTTAGGTGAGTATTATTATAACGCTCAGTACATCAGTACAGTAAATTAAACAAAGTATACCTTGATTTATTAAGATTTGCGATATCTGTATTAGTCGTCATTGGTATAAATAACTTCTAAAACTGTGAAATATTTTCGAGGCCTTAATAGGTCGCCCGTACCGTACTTACTGGCCTAAAAAATTTACATTTATGGCAACGGTTCTAAAGACACTTAACCTAAACGCTGTCGTCCCAAAACGGACGGCTGCATTTTTAAGCTAGTTTCTTAGTTTAGGTTTTGGTGCCAACAGAATCGACACCACTATCTTGATTGGTATTACTAAAATCGCGAAAATTTAATTTATAATAAAATTGTTTTATGTTAGAACTAGTCGAAGCCATCCGTGTTTCGTGTCAGTTATAAACGCCGCCGGCCTAAAGAGGCCTCGAAACTATAAACAGCATGGTAACTGATTTAAAGATCTATTTTTCTAATATCTTTTTAATATTACAGTTACCGAAAAAGGCATTCAATCAATTTACATTGCAAAAAGTTCGAAACGAGCAGAAAATTATGATCACCCCGGCCAATTGTAGAAAAACCAATGCCCAAAAAATAGCCGTCAACGAAAAGGCGAACTTGCCAATTAAAACTGATGTTAAGTTGCCTGAGTCAGAAGTAATTCCTCAAAAAGAAGGAATTCTTCAAATACAAGAAGTCTCTCAGTCGGAAGACTTGACAAAGCAGCAAGTAAATCAAGTAAATGAAATAATTTACTATTCCATTATTTCTGTTTATATCACTGCTACGCTCTGCCTTTGTATTTGTACAGATTTTACGTATTTTGGGCGCGTTCTAGCCACTAAAACGACACCTGACAACATTGAGCATTTTTTACAATGACGAGCTATATAAATTAATCTGCTGGTAAAATGTACTTTTAAAAGCTTTAGTATACAGTAGTGTGTTGTGTGTAAATCACAGTACCTACTCGAAAGCTGAATAGTTTTGAGATTATCATATTAACCAATAGCATACGAGCTTGAACGTTCCGAAAATACGCCCTATCTGTAAAAATAAGTTAACGTCGCAAGTTTTGCTGGTTAGAGTTAAACTCAACGTGATAAAAGTTTACAGGGCGGCTGATTGAAAAGCATGCATGCTTATTTTCGCTACTTTGCGCGTCATTTTCATTTTATCTACTATATTTTCACGGCTACTGAATTAGACGTAATGCAATTGTTTACAACACGAAGAACGCTAGCGGCTTCTTGTTTTTTTTTTTTTGCTATTTGAAAACTGATCGCCCGTGGAAAATATATTAGACTGACCATATTGCAAGAGCTGGTTGTTTGTGCGTTGATTAGATGATGAGGGTTTTTCTTATCTGTCAAAAAAAATTAGACAAAAGGACCGCGCTATGGCTTTGCGTCTGCCAAATTAAAATGGCTTAGGCTTAGACCATGCGTAGTTTGTGTCAGAACCTCTATTCTTCCGCAAAAGATAAGGTGCCTTTTACTGACTTAGAAGGTAAATGGGGTATTTCTTTTTTGGAAATCTCCTCATTAACAATAAAATCTCTTGTCTGTCAATGGAAATTATCTATTATGCCCCAAATTAAATATCAATTATCAGAAACCCGAATTGACGTTGACAATTAATTTAATCATTCATCATCAGCGTACCAACAACCAACTCTTAGATATCGCTTAGAGTTTTGCATGCGATGTTTTAAATTGGATTTCTGTTTTTACCGTTTTCCCACGTATCCGAAAGCCGGGTGCTTTCTATCATTATCATCGTCTGCCTCGATTCGTTTTATTTTTTTGCATGGATTTCCATATAAACAACGTGGTCTTTTAAATTCCGTAAATCTGGGAACGTTTAAAAAGCACGCCACAGATAGAACTAGATTTTTTCTCACTTTTTTCTTTTATGAATTTTTTTATGGCGACAAACGCCGAATAAAACATAGTCAGTGAAAGGAATTCGGCATTTGAGACCATCTTAACGTAAAAGCGTGCATCGACATCGCGAGATGGCTCTACGAAGACGTGCGTCGCAAGACGTCTCGTTATATAGGCTTATACGGTTTACGCAAAATCGTAAAATTGTGTAAGGTACCTGCTACAAAATTTGAATCCATTCAAGCACTCAATTAACGTCAGGTAGGACAACGACTAACCGATCGTTTTAGACCTTACCATTTCACATTAGAATTGAATGTTGAACGATGGCAGCGTTCCTTGCCTGTGGCCCTATGTTATAGGGCCATAGGATTTCGACTCAAATACTTCAGTTGAGAGAATGATTGTGTTTTTGGACTTTCTTAACTGGCCCCAAATCGTGACAACCTTATCCCAACACGGTGCACGACCCTAATTCCACATTTTACCTATGAAAGAATTTATAGTTGGGACGCGTCATGGCGTGTCAGTATGTCTAGGTGGAAACCATTCTATCAATCTCTCTATTTGCACGGAGAGATGGTTGCTATTTGCACGCCGAATCGTCCATAGATCAAAGAAACTCTCTAGAATTTTTTTCAGATATGGACAATTATCCATAGAAGGTTCATAATAAAATGTTTATTTATTTTCTTCACAAAGGATTTGTCCACTAGTATGGTTACAGGATTAATAGGTACTATAATAGGTAGGTGTTGGCAAAACCTGTTTTGTGAAGACTGGTGCCTGGAGTAGGTTCGAAGAACCTGTATTACAGGTCACCAGGTATTCACTTGACGGATTTAGGCAACGGAACTACAAGGTAGGTATCTAAGTCTATAATTATATGTATAGCAACACACATATAGTACATAGTTATATATATCAGTGAACAGGTAAGAAAAGCAAACTAACTGATTTATTATCTAATATTAATGCTAATTTGGTACAAACATTACCCTACAACAAGCCAACACATGAAAAAATTAAGAGAATATCAATAACACTTTATTTACTATTTAATATTAAATTCCATTTTACAAAGTTTGTTAATTTATATATATATATATATACTTCTGACTTGTCTATGTACTTTTTTGAGCTTAAAGAAATGTAGTTATAGAGATCTGAATGTATTTAAGAGGATAGTGGTCCTGGGTCACCCGAGGACACCAGCCTCATAAGAGTCTGGGCAACGGGCGACCTGGTAATACCTGACCTGACATAATAATAATAATGGAGGATTCTGCGACGATGCGTTAGCAGAACTCGGCACCTGATTATTTTACATAATAACGTGACGTGATTTCCCGTCTGTGACGAAGTACAATAATAGCGCCCTTGACGCTCAAAGTTTACCCACTTTTTAAACAAGCCCTTTGACCCGCCATGACCCCTGGCCTTCAAAATTTCATAATGGGTAACAAACCGTCGATCAAGTTGTATAACTAACCAACTGATGTGACGAACGAATAAATTTTATACTATCATTAAATATAATTTCTGTTACACATCCATAACATAACATACATACCTACGTTAATGGGATATACATATTGGCATATTATTTTACTTTACACCGAATCATCCTTTCTCGCAAACTTTGAAGGATATTCGCGCAAACTGGTGTTGTGTTTCATGTTTGTAGTCTGTATTGAAGGCAATCTCATTATAATATCCATTGTTCGTGTAATTAAATCAACAAGTTGCGGAGGTGCCTAAAAATTCGAGTTTTTTCTGAAAATGGTTCATGAGTCTTTTTAACGTCATAGCGGCTTTTCACCGAAGCCTTTGTCAAGGCACATAACGGACTGTTGGTGACAAGCAAGGCTTTTACAACAGTAGTACAGTTGTAGTTACAAAATGACGACGATACAGGTTCCACCAGTAGGCCAAGTACAGCTGTTTTTGTCTAGGGTTGAAAACACAAAATTGATATCAAATCGTCACCGAACGTGAAATAATAGATTATTTACCAAGGCGATAAAGCAGTGTCTTAGGTACTATCACCAAAAATAACTTTACCCTGTACGCTAAAGGTGAGTTTTCTGTGAATCGACTAGCAGGTACTACTAACTTTTGAACAACAATAGCAGCCACTTTTTCGGGCTCTATCTTTGTGCGTACGAAAACTAATTATGATTCGAATATCTTTGAATATTATATATTTTAGAATAATGGGTGATTGGAGAGTAGGGTAGGAGTTACACTATAATCTGTGCTAGGTAATTATTATTTTGCTATAAACTAGATCATGATTAGGATTTTAAGAAAGTTTTAATGAATTATTTTGTTATTATTTTATTGAAGTTTTGATGACTACCTAGTGTATTAGGTCTACCTGTATGAACTCATAACTGATGATAGGTAACGTTCGGATTTGTTGTAAGATATTTTTACTACCACACGGCTTGTTCCCAACTGCAATGGTTGGAATTAAGGACTGTAACTTTAAGTAAAATTGTAAAAGTCATAAAAACAAAGGGCACAAAACTACACAGATGTTTGCCTATTTCTTCGATCGGTCGAAATAAGAGACCAAAAAAAGTAGGTGCGGTCAGCAGGCTGATTGCTTGCAAGCGTCAATGTTTCAAAATAGGAAAAGCGGATTTTTTGGCGATAGTACGTCACGGGCGTCAGATTGAATTGGTGATTTCACACTTTCTACGAATCTAAATAAAGAGATACTAAAATAATTTTGCCTTTTGAGCAGAGGTTAGTTCGAATTTGGAAGAAAATCTCACTGTAGGGATATTCGTGGTATTTTTTTTAGGATTCTGTTGTCAAAATATTTTAAAGTTTCTTCCTCGTTTTTACTTCTAGCATAACTACAGATATTTGAAATTTACGAGTTCTATTCAGGGAGAAAGTAATGGGGAAATGATGATAATGAGCATCATTATCATCTCAGCCGATGGATGTCCACTGCTGGACCAGGCCTCCTCTTAAGAGAGCCAATCACCGGTTGGCCTACTTTGGATCTTAATTCTAATAAAAAGTATGCTAGATATTAAAAAAAAAATGTTTTTTTCCTAGGAGACTCATTAATTATTTTAAACTAGTTTTTGCCCGCGGCTTCGCACGTGCAAAATTCATTTAAATATTTTATGGTTATTTATATCTGAACGATTTCTATCGGAACTGAGTTATAAGATAAAAAGTAATCTATGTTTACTCTAGCCTTAGAATTATATGTATGTAGAATTTCAGCTAGAATCGTTCAGTAGTTTTGGCCTGAAGAAGTAACGTACATTCACCCATCCATGTAAAGATCCAAACTTTCGCATTTATATTATTAGTGTGATACTCAGTTAGCATCCCTATTAAGACTCTTCCAAATAATTATTTTATTCAATTGCAACATAAATCAAAACTACCATTTACGAAGTTTAGGGGTTAATATGGTCTCGTCTGAGTGTCGTCTTACTTTAGCATGCACTGTGAAGCACAACGTTGATATACCTTACCTACACTCCATATAATTTCAATGCGCATCCACTGACGACCCATCCGTAAAAACCCGTTGGTTTTAAGGAATTACGTTTTTTTTCCTTCACGAATTCCTTAGAAAGCTTCTTTGTTTTTTTTTTAATTTGCGCTTAAAAACCTAAAGCTACAGTAAACAATAGTACATTGTACACCTAGGCGAGAAAGTGCCCAATTCCTATCGAGTGTGTCATTAAAAAACACGAGGTAGAAATCGCACTTTCTCCCGAGTGATACTAGTGCATTATACTACACCTTCGAGGAAAATCATCGTTTTAGAATCAAAATCACACGAGTAAATTCTAATTGTAAACTGAAATGTGGCAATAAATACACGCACGTCCGATTTTTGAATTAATTATTCCGATTATGGAAGAGGGCGATCAACAAGGCGGATTCCGAGCCAATTTTTTTTATCGTTTGACCTATTATTAAATTAACCATAGCTACCGGCTGATATTGAGATTACAGGAAATAAACAAAAACACTTTATAAATCGTTTTTACTTTTTCGTCTCGCTAAACGCGTGAGAAATTAAATTCCATAGAGTTTTCCGTCCCGCATTTTAGTATCTACGCCTGCAACGGCGTACTTTCTACTATATGTTTGGAAAAGGAATAAGCAACTTTCTGACCAGGTGTATTATAAAGCAATTTTTTTTTGCGCCTTTTTACAAGCATTTTGTTAGTTTTGTACGTGCAAAATTTTCGAGGCCTTAAAAGGCCTTCTGTCACCTACCGGCTTTAAAAATGCCATTAAATATACCTTCCTGATAAGGCCTCGAAATAATATAAACGGTAATTATTGAGTAAAATTATATCCCGCTAATATTTTTTGAAATATTGCAGTTACTGGCTTTCATAAAACAACAAAGTGTTCAAAATACCGCTCCATATTTTAAAGAAGTACATGTAGATCTTTCACTAAACGACAAGAGCGAAACGGCTGAGTCAGACTCAGATGATGACGATTGTCTACTTATAATAGACGAAAACGAAACTCCACCACAGGACCGATGTTACGTAAATATTCTCCATTATTTATGTTTTCCTATCATTCCTGGCCTCATGTAGTATTGCAGATTTGATGTAATTTGGGCTACAACGCGCCCAAATTACGTCAAAGTCGTCGTCCCGCTCGTAAAACAAATAAATAATAATAAATAATTCTGGACAATTCACACAGCATCATCAAGCCCCAAATTAAGCAAGAGATGGGTTGTAATTAACTCATTATCTGAATATATTACTTACAAAATTCAAAATAATGACAAGGAAATAGCTGATGAAGCAAGATGAATTGCAGCGTACTGTGTGTAATTTACAGATACAGACCTCTTAGACTGGGAAATATTTGTATATTTTGTCATACGAGTTTGTACTCGATCTGAATTTTTATAATATTGTCTGATTACGTGATTGATTGAGGTAAGCGCAACCAGATTTCAATGTGATTGGAAGGTATGAATGCTGTATTCGGTCAACTAGTATGTACTCTGTGTCACGGCTACAAATATAAGCGTAACAAAATGTGTAGTAAGTTTTTAGTATTATGAAAGTGGAAATCAGCATAGATTTCCTTTACTTTTTATACTTTTAATAAAATCCTTTGAGCTAATACACATTAGGCGTTTTGACACGTGCAATACCCACATGGACCTTTACATAAAGGGTCTTTCATAAAGCGCTTCATATCTTTAAATTTAAAGAAAACAAAGATCGTGAGATATCAACACGTGTTATGACCATGCCCTCAAATCGCTCGTGCAGAATGTCACTATGGCATGAGCTGTCTGCAATGTAGCGCCGCCCTGTTGAAACCACATAACGCTGATGTCCACATCATCCAATTCAGGCCAAAAGAAGTTGGTACTCTATTGTGCTTGATAGGGCGATAATGTCAACCGTAAAATGGGCGAAGCGCGCGGGACGTTACCCGAACAAAACACCCATCTTGAGAAAACAAATTTATCATTTGCACTTGTTGTTGAACGCTGCTATATCCGTCCATGGTGATTTAGCAAAACAGACTTAGTAAATGACAGCCAATTTGACGGACATAGCTTCAACAACATGGTCGCTAACAACTATTAAAGTTCGGAAGTCCCTATTGGAAGACTTCCGCATCCGACATCTGTACTAATCCAAACAGGCTTTAAAACGCTCGGAACAAAGCGCGCTTCATCTTGCCTTATGTATACGAAGTCTTGGTTAAAGATTCCATGCACTGCTCTTGACAAGCAAAGCAGGGCACACAAAATTACGCTCGTCAGATACATGTCTGGATACGTACTAGCATGCAATATGAGTAGCATCAATATTTTTATATGCAATAGAATTTCCATCCCAATTGTCATATAGCCTATTCAAATCCCTTGACTTGCTGAGCCTTGATAATGTGAAATTTCATAATGACGCACTAGCCCCGAGATCAGTAAATTCGCTGTCCCACCACAACGCACGGAGAGGCTACGCACGTGTGTCTAGCTTCGCTTTGCAAGAAAATATATGTATGTGATAACGTCCACTGCAACCCACGAACACGCTACGCACGAAATGTCAAACAAACGAACCCACGCAGCTAAAATGCGCCGCGTGGCCGTGCGCAGCGGTGGGACAGCTGCTTTACAGCGTCGCCGAAGTGTTTGACGACCAATGTGTTGCGGCGGGCGATGATCCGCCGGCGACGCAGGTGGTTGCGGGTTCGATTCCCGCCTCGGGACAAATGTTTATAATATCTGCAGATATACATATGTTCTGGGTGTTTTCTATGTATACTAAAATATATCTGTCTGTGTACTGTAATTTATTAAGTTGTGTTATGGGTACTAACCCATAACACAAGCTCTGCTTAGTTTGGGGCTAGATAATGCTACGTGGATTGTCCAGCATTATTTATTTATTTAGTGTGACAATCAAGTACTTTACGTAGGTACGTTACGTAGGTACCTACGTAACCAAAATAATTTAGTTTTTTATTTGTGTCTGCAAGATAGATAAAATAAGATTCACGAATCTTAAGTTCGTAAAGGGGCCAAGTGTGTTTGCTACTTATGACATTGACATTTATATCTTAGCATGCACTGTGTTGTTGAACGTACCTTCAATAGAACTCCGATCCTATCCACTGAGGTACCGTCCGTCCTTGTAAAACCACCGCCTTTCCTCCACAATTCCGTAGAAAGCGCTTGTGTAGTAACAAGGAATAGCGCCCTTGCGTGGAATAACATGATGGGTTGTCGCAGGTTAAGGTGATCCGGGGCAAGTCAGCGACAGTTCGTACACCCGCGCCCCCTAACAAAGATGCTGGTAACCAGACCAACAAGCTTCAACAGCAGGGGCAGCAGCCAAAGCCGCAGTGAGTACATTACATGTCTCTGCATTCATAAAATATGTAGAATTAAAAACGAAAACCCAACTATACCCCGTCCACTCATTTATTTTCTGGTTGGTAGGTAAATGCAAAACTATGAAGTTCATGTCACTTCTCCATCGACAATAGTTATTTTTTCTCGATGCTGTTGTCGCTTTCACTGATAATTTACTATTGTTTTTGAGAGTCCACTCACTACGAGCTGGTTAAAATAACGCATGAGTCGACATCTAGTAGTGGAAGGTTGCATTTTTCATTGCAACATTGAGGGCTAAGTCTTGCGCCACCTAGTAAACTCAAAACGATACATTGTTGCTCCGTTTAAATATCGCCCGAAGCGCGTCCCATTTTTTACTTAGAGATGAGGCATCTGTACTAGTATACCTAGTACTATTAAATCTGTAGTATTCTTTAAAAAAATAACATTTTTTCCCTTTACAACCGTTTATTGAAGCGAACAAACTATTTAATAGTCATTCAAGTCGATTTTGTACATGAAACGTTCATAAACTTTGCAATAACTGTTATACAACAGCAGAAAACGGATTTTCGTCTCGATACAGAAAAAAGAGATATTTTGACGTAGCGCTGTCTTGTTCTAGGGGTGCGATCTCTCCGCCATGACTCATTTGTGGCACTTTGATCCATAAGATGAAGCTTTCTTTGCACGTTTGATCAATTAGGTACACTTCTACATAATAAAATATCCGCCGATGTAGCCAACATACATTACATCCATGAGTTACAAAGTCCAGTTTTAAGATATGCCCAAGAGCAATATCACGATGGTCTTAAAATTTGCATAAATGCTTGCTCGTTTCGTGTTTGCACGATGCAGATATTTGTTACGGATGTGTTTCCGTCCTCCGGGGTGTGGTTTGGGGCTCGATGATGTATGAATTGTCCAGAATGATTAATTATTATTTTTAATATATTCTACCTTGCAGGCTGTTGGTAATGAACTCCAACGGTCAGATGGCTCAGATCACCAGCGTGCAGGACAAGCAGCCGTTGAACAAAAACATCCAGCAGACGATGTTACAACAACAAATACAGGTAATAAAACACTGTTTATGAGTTCTCGCGAAAATAACCTTAGAATAAATACAGGTAATTTAACATAATAGTACATTGTTCACCGAGGTGAGAAAGTGCCCAATTCCAATCGAGTGTGTCATTTGAGGAAATTCTAATTGTAAACTCAAATGTGGCAATAACGCGCACGTGCTATTTTCACGTGGTTCTTTTTTAAAATGATTATTCCGAATATGGAAAAGGCCGATAACATTTTGGCAGATTCAGAGTAAAAAGTTTGTCGTTTGACCTATCATAAAAAAAGGTATAGCTGCGGCTTAAATTTTATTTTATAAAAAAAACACGTTAGGAATTGGTTCCATACACTTTTAAAAAGAAATTCCATAGAGTTATCCGTCCCACATTTTAGTACTTACGCCTGCAATGACGTTCTTTCTACCTTATGTTTCGAAAAGGAATAATGAACTTTCTAAGCAGGTGTAGTATAAATACATAATATATAGACGCCATAAAAAACTATAAGAGAAAGGGTTGCGGCTTCCATCTGGCTACTTTTTACAACTCTACTGACATCACCAATCTTTGGATCCGTTGTTTTGGTGCAAAGAAGTACCGCTCGTAACAAAAAATCACCTAAACTTTTTCAGTTTATGATCGTGAAGAGAATCTTAGTGTACTCGGAAGTAAAAAGTATTTTTCTTTTGCAGCAACAGCAACATCAGCAATTGTTGCAGCAGCAACAGACTCAGCAAATAGTGCATCATTACCAGCCACAAGGATTTCAGGGTATGACCAAAATACCTTACTTTGTTCTCAACAAGCTAATTTTTTTTTACGCGTTTCCAAACAGCGTTTCGAACAACATCTGTTCCTTGCAGGGATGCATATGCTCCAGAATGGCTTGCCGGTTTCGTCCAACATAGCGTCGATGCCACATACTCTACCCCTGGTGCCAAGTCTGCATCCTGTGAGTTTACCTTTTTTTTAGTCAGTAGACCTTCTTTTGACCACAATCTCGCCTGATGGAAAGTGACCATACTTTTTACTCAATGTTATCGCTGACTAGTTGTGCCCGCGATTTCACACGGATTTTTCAGAGAAAGAGTAGGTTATGTCCTGTACCGGGATACCGTCTATATCCTGAATTTTATAGGAATAATATGTTACTTGTGAAGACCGTGTCACGGCAAACGTCGTGTGAACGCCGTCCAGGCAGGTGGGAAGTCTCCTCATCAGATTCCTTGATCAGTGACGCCATGGGTAACAGCTACTACTTTATATGAATAATTTGTTACTTGTGGAGACCGTGACTCCACAAACGTCGTAGAGGACGCCGTCAAACTAGATGAGAAAGACTGCAGGCAAATGCTGGATGCGGGAAACTGAAGACGGGTGCAGGCTGGCGCTGGCCTGTACATGCCCAGCCGTGAACTAGTAAAGGCTCATGTTGATGATGCATTTGTTACTTTAGATATCCAGGCAGCCTTCTGCCCTGGTGGGGCCGCTTAACTCTCATGCGCAGAGTGTGATGTCGCAGGTCGCAGCTTTGACTCAGCAACACCAACAGGTATGACTTGTCCACTCGGCTGATTTACCCAGCCCTTCAGGATCTAATCACCTCGTAGAGGCGCGAGCAGCGAGTGGGAGAAAAGAAACTTAAACTGGTCACATTATACACCTAGGTATTTGCTTTATAAAAACAACCGGTTTAGCAGCCGAGGTACTTTTTCCGTGTACTTTCTTATAGGACGTGGCTATATGATATTTATGTGAGATAAAGTTTTGTTTGTTATATCAAACTAAAATTGGATCAAGAATTTATTCGAACTGTATTTATGCGATGTGCGTGTATTTTAAAATTTTACGAAATATCATATACCATCTGAAATGTACGCACCCAAGTGCCTCAGCTTGTATGTGTAAATAATTTGCAAGTTACCTCTACGTAAACTTATTTTCAGCTGGTCAACTCCGGCATGGTGCAGACATCAGTGGGCATGGGGATTCAACCGCAGCCGATGACACATTCTGCTCCGATTCAAACCGTAAGCTTTACTCACTCTTGGCATGTAATTATGAGATTGATGATTTTGTTGGTGAAAGTGGTTTAAAGGTATAGAGTTCGATCGTTTATGTTATGTTAATATGCAACCAATTTCTGATTCTTTTTTAAGTATAAATAATTAATTGCTTTAAGACAAAAAAAAAAACTTAAAAGACTGACTTTAATTTCCTAAATTCTATTCATACATTTTTGTAAATTTTTCGGAACAGTTACTTATACCTCGGGAATAAAATTTTATGGGACCATCTCGGGATCATTCTATGTATAATTGCAAAAAAATTTGATAAAACAATTAGCCAATTCGGTCCACAAATGATGGAGAAATCGACGAACTTATGTAGGAACATAAAAAAAACATACATACAGCCGAACATAGAATTTTAACCTTTTTTTGAGTTAGTTAAAAAATAAGTGAGAAATATTCGTAAAAACTAACTTTTCTATGAGAAATACAAATTTAATAAATACATTCAGAGACTCTAATGGATACGCAAAGAATTAGGGCGATCCGGTCTAAGAAATTTATAACCCATCTATTATTTGACAATGACTAGGCTTATATTCTGCCCGCACGCGTTTTTTTAAATTCGTTTTTGCATTATATATAAAATGAAAGTTTAGGTTGCCTATCCAATAGTGTGGCCAAAAACATTCCCATGGAATAAGTATTTATCCCGCAAAATTTTAAAAACAGTTTAAAACTAAGGGATTAAAGTCGGTTTTTAGTTTTTTCAAAACAACCCAATTAATAATGACGAACTCTATAACTTGCTCATAGGCTTGTTCACCAGAAATACTTAAAAATTACAAATTTTGACAAAATAACTGGTTGTGGTTTACTTTAATAGGGTATATGCATAGTTTTTTTTAGATTATTTATGCTTATCAAAAAATAAAACTACTCAGTTTCGGATGATAAAACGCTGCCGTTTTTGTGTGTGTGTCTGTGACGTCGGTGACGTCACAGACACATACACAGTTTGTCAATTCAGTCCTTCAGTTCCTTCAATCTAAATAAAATTATAAACAATCACATGATAAAAACCATCATGTTTCTTGTTTGTGTGTCTATCTAAGAATTTTTTATTTCTTTTTACTTTTCAATGTTTGAATTTTACAATTAAAACAACAAAACTGCAGAAATAAATATGTAGATATATTTCTACATCTATATAGAATACAAATAAGAAAAATCTGCTCTTTTGAAGTCACATGCATATACCCTATTGTTTTGGTGAACCTTGCCTTGGCGCTGTTTGTTTTTGAGTGAGTGAATAAATTTTCATGCTAACATGGAATGTGATAATGATTGCTAACATTTACTAGCATAACCTCACATTAAATATAACTAAGACTTGATTTAGCTAGTAAATTTCACAGAATGTCTAATGATAACTTCTATCAGTAATCAAATTTGTTACTTCAGTTTGGACTAGCATGAACAGCCTAGGCGAAGTTTTGCCTAGTCAATAATTAGGAGGAAATTGCGCCTTTACATAGTTTAGTAACTTCATTTACATGGAACAAACTTTTAGCTTTTTACCATAACTCTTCATTCTGTTGTAAATTTGTGATGATTTCTGTTCATTGCTTCAAAATTTGAAATGATTGATTATTATCTGATATACAATCGATGACAGCCTTCCATCACCATTGAGGGGGTTTCGATGATGCCGCCCATATTGCAAATCCCGACTATTCCGTACAACATGGCAGCCGAGGTAGCGAGGATTCTTTCAATGTACAATGCTTTCGCAAAAACATAGCGCCAACCAAAAAAAACAGACTACTTTGACACATATTCTATAGTTAGAAAATAATTTATTGCACACATAAATCAAATAGGTTTACAATAAAACAACTCAATAACTAAGTAATAATTGGCGGTCTTATGCTCAAGAGCAATCTCTGCCAGATAACCTTGAATGGATACAATAGTTAACTCTTTCCAAATACGCTAAAATATTTTTTATAGCATAGTTGTTACTATTTTTTTATGCAACCACTCTGGAGTAAGTGAAATCGAAATTGGCGAATAATCGCATGACATTTTACGCTCTAACGACTACGTTTATTCCACTGAGTTGGTTTTTAATTCATAAAATCTTGCTTAGATTGATCATAATTGAGAATATACAATAAACTGTTTTGCCCAGAACCAGAAAGCTATTGTGCATTGAATGATCTTTAAAAATTATTGTGACTGTCAATAATTTACTATAAATTTTTGCATGATCTGTTAAAATTTCTTAAGAAAAAATTGTACTAAATTAAAAACATTGAATTGGTTTAGGCCAAATCGAACTCCAAATTAATTTTTCTCTATTGCATGAGCCATTTGAGGCATAAACAAGCATGCTAGATAAGTTTTCGTGAATGTATTTGTATGTGTATCTTTTATGTTTTAATTAGAAGAGGTCATGCTTGTTTTTCGTGTGGGTGTGAGAGCAATTTTGAAAAATCTTTTGAACAGTGTTTGCCATTGTGTTCATTCTTTACAATTGTTTCCTAAAAGTATACTTACCGACATATTTTCCTATTTAGTAGCCCCTTACAAAACTTCTTACGTTATTAAGTTCTGTTATCGTAATACCAAGTGTTTCATTAAAATAATGATGTTTCCACTAATGCCAATAGATGCTGTATTTCTTTTATATGAATTTAGAGGAAATGCTTATTCAAAATTTATGTACAAAAAGAAAGTTAAATTATTAAAATGACCAACGAACTCCAATCAAATACATCGAAAGTAATTTTGAGCGATGAAATTACTTGTGGCATGCTTTACTTCACATTCAGGTTGAGAATAGCAAGTCTTTCAGTATTTCCTCCCAGCTGGCATGTGCAGATTCGACCCATCAGAAACATGCTGAATGACGTGATGTGTATTTCAGCATCGATGCTGAAATAAACATCACGTCGTCATCCAACGATTTCCTGATTGGTTGATTCCATTCCGCATCATCGGTGCATCACTCTAACAGTATAAGTCTTTACAGCTGACTCTGCAAGCGGGCGGAAGCGTAGGCCTAATCGCTACGCCTGTCCAAGGCTCCATGATGCCGATGCAACAGACGATCGTCACGCATGTCGCTAAAGACGATGACAAGATGCCTCCACCGCCGCCAGTGAGTAGAACCTACATCCAGAACCTATACATTAGCCAAATTCGATCTAGAATTTTTGTAAGCAAACCGCCCAGAAAATATAAAATTCACTCTATTGTCACGTCTTTTTATACGCAATTTACGTTAATTGACGATTTGAGATCGTTCCTTCAATAAATATTGCTTACAATTATAAACTCGACGCCAAGCAAATGAGTTTTAGATAATTGTACCTATCGTGATTTAAAAAAAAACATTCTACATCATAGTTTGACCAGTGTATAGATTTGTTCATTATTTATTAACCTATTTATTTAGATATGTCTTCATATCAGCCCAAAACGCCCACTTCTTAACTTAGGCAACTAAGGAAATCGTTGGATGACGTGATATATATTATGTACACTTGTTTTATGCTATAAATATACGATGAAATTGGAAAAGGCACTAAAAAACTACGTTAATACAATTATTTTTGTGAATAAATAATAGAGCAGAAAAGCGAACACATGTTGCTAGGGTTGAAACTCCTGAAAGTAGCAGGAGAATACCGGATCTAGCAGGGAGAAGTTTATTAGCAGGTACCTATGTAGTTAAAGCATGAAAAAGAGAACAAAAAGCGGATACATAACAAAAAATATACCTTAAACAGATATAACTTAGAATTATATCTAATCTGGTAACACTGGCTTTATAACAGTTATACAAACTATCTGAATTTCGCAGCCCACTCCGATGCTACCGATCGCGCCACAAGTGGTAACTGTAGAAGCACAGACATCGACGCCAAATTTCGCATCGCCGCCGGTGTCTTCTGCAGCGGCCACCGCGTCACCCACTGCGTCGTCCACCGTGACCACGACCATGGCGACCGTCGCCAACTCGATGCCGTTACTGGACCCTCCCACTTCTAATACTACAACTTCTCACAGTAAGTCACTCATAACAGCTTCCGTACGCGGCTTCCCACGTGATTTCCGGCGGCGAAATATATGAAAATAAGTGTGTCATTGGTCAATATGTCACCAAAACGAACAACCGAACCCGTTAGGTTCGTCTTTCACTCTATGAGTGGTTGAGTCGTAATCCTTACTTGTATTTTTTGCAGTTGTCGTCCAAAGAGAGATCAGAGTAAGCCCTAAGAAAGCGCTTCAAACCTCGACCACCACCTCCACTTCAGAGTCGAATGCTGTGTCAGCACCGCCGTCGCCTGCGCCAACCCCTGCACTGAAACCGCCCTTGATGCTCCCACAGGTGACTTACGAACGCAATCTAAAACAAACAATTCCTGTTTTACAAGAATTCCGTACAATGGGCCTCTCAGTGCAATTTTAGTTCATTTGGACCCACAATTATATACCTTTCTTTTTGAAAACAGAGGTCTATAGACAGAATTTTTGAACACAGGACCTGTATCTTTAACCCTTTCCTAAACTCTAACATACAATAATACAACTAACTCCAAAAGCCTACTAACTTTCTTAAAGGGCTCACTAACTTATGATAAAGCCCTTCATTTAGTGTAACGAACACCACTCTAAGCAACAACAATTCAAAAAGGCTGGCGTTAATATTAAAAACAACGCTTAACTTTGGTACATTTGGATATATCTAAGCTGATGTTAAGTTTGGCGTTTAATCAAGGGGTGCTTTTCTATAAAGACTGTAGTATAGATAAGATATACTATAATATCTTACTAGAAAAGGTCTTAATTAAAAAACATTATGTCCCACGTTCTTAATAGTATATAAAATATATCATAGCGCAATACTTACCATCTGCCCAGATACAACCAAAACGTGATATGGATGTGCTTCTAGCGAAATTTATCGAGAAATGCGAAAATAATTGTATGTTACTTCCCAAATCACTATTTATCTCCAAAAGTGGTTCTCCAGTGCAGATTTGACCCTAGTAAATGTAGAGATTATTTCGCCCCAAGGCTCCGCCGGCATCTACCCCTCGCGTGTCTACCTCGAACATCAAGACTACGCCACAAAAACAAACTGCGGCGCCTACTGCTGGTAAGTCATTTATTTATCAAACTACCAACAAAGATATACCATGAATTATAAAAAAAAGAATAAGCACTTAATGGCCTAATAAAACTGCCACATTTTATCACTTTGGATTTTTATGTAGCTTGTACTTCGTTCGCAATAAAAAAATAAATGACGCTAGCTTAGCTACATCCAGACCCTTAGAACGAGATAATCTAATTCTAGCGTCAACAGGAGTTCTAAGTTATGAAGATGGAGGCATTTAAATGCATTTATATTTCACTCAGCATAATGTTTGATCGCATACGAGTATGAATACGAAATTAAAGTATTAAACATGGATTTCAGAAATTAAAGCAATGTCGCATCAGGCTGCCTCAGAACTCGGGGCAAAAGGAGCCCTCGACAACTTATATTGTAGGTGTATTTTACAATATCACTGTTTTCTGCTATCTTCCTAAACGGGTTTTTTGAAGGAATGCTTGTGTGAGCCTGCTTGCAAATAACACATCGTTTTTAAATAATACAAGTGCAATCTGATAAGCTTTATATCAAAACTTTTTAAACGATTATGGTTTGTATCACTTATATATAGTGCTACTATATATATACCTGAACTGAAAATACCTCCTCGGTACCGAAAGTTTCAGGCTATCTCAGATAAGTTATCTGTTATTAGAAAACTAAACACAAAATAACTGCAAGCAAGCTTGGTCATAAAATAACCTACATAATACAATTTGCATGTCTTACCAACTTAAACATCACTTGAACTCTTACTTAAACCTTAAGAGTTGGCACATTACGATAACACTTTCTTTATTCTCGTTTTTGTGATATTACCCACTACATCTACATAATGTATATTGATATAGTGTTCTAATAAATTGGAAGGGGTTTAAGACGAATTGAGTAAAGTAACTAAAACAGCATGTTAGCACAGTTCTCTTCTCACTGAAATATGACCTCTATTAACGTGGAATAGAACTGATTTCATCTGGTGATGGTATCAGGGACGAGGCATGGTTTTGAATCACCTTAAGTTGACGGTGTTGGGCTTTTACTTCTATCAAGGATATTATTTTTACGTTATTTCATATGATTTTCCAGACAAAGGCCTGCCAAAGGCTTTGGTGAAGCCTAACATTCTGACGCACGTCATTGAAGGATACGTCATCCAGGAGGCATCGGAACCGTTTGCTGTAAGTATATTTGACTTTCCGAATGCTTCAATATTTTGGTGAACCTGGTAGTCTACTTATACAATTTTACTTCTGGAAGTTCTAAGTTTTTTCTAGACTGAACGCTTAGATCTACCTGACGCAGACTGTACCAATAAATAAATAATGCTGGTCAATCCAGACAGCATCATCTAGCCCCAAGCTAAGCAGAGCTTGTGTTGGTACTAGATGACAGATATATACAATGCTTATTATAACAATGCATAACATAGATAAATATAATAGATTCTACCCCGTTACCAAACGCTAAAGCCAATCACTAAAATCAACAGGTGACACGTCCGCTGCGTGAATGGGGTATGAAAACAGCTGCACACAACGCAGCCGTCGCCGCTGCCGCTGCTGCAGCCTCCGCAGCCTCCGCAGCGTCCGCAGCCTCCGCCGCGGCCTCTAGCTCCGCGGCAGACGAGCCTCGCCCGGAAATACGTGAAGTCATCAGAGAGCCACGCGAGCCCGTCAGGGAACACGTACCACCACGCGAACCACTGAGGGAAATACAAGAGCAACGTGAGATGACTAACCGCGAAGCGCGCGAAATGAGAGATAGGGAGCGGTACGACCGCGAGCGCGAAAGGGAGCGCGAAAGAGAGCGCGAAAGAGAGATTCGTCGTGAAATAGAGCGCGAAAAAGACAGAGCAAAGCTGAGACAGAAAGAAATAGACAGAGCACGTCAAGTGGAGAGGGAGAGGGAGAAGGAGAAGGAAAGAGAGGCACTGGCGCAAGCGCAGGCGCAGGCTAAAGCGCAAGCTAAAGCGGAAGCTAAAGCGGAAGCTAAAGCCAAAGCAGCCTCCCAGTCGCCACCTAAATGCCGTGAGGGGAGCGAGCAGCATGCAGATGAACCTCCACGTATGTATCTGTTTCCTTAACGTATTCACTGCCCAGCCTCTGCGGCGTCCCGAAGGGTACGCGCCTTATATATCATGGGCTAACTTTCTTATGAAAGCTTGCATTCTTTTGCCTGATTTAATGTAGGCCAGAATTAAGCTCCTCAGAAATACTAAAATATCGTTGTATATTTCAATTCAGTCTTGCAAAGACACCGTTTTTTATGTCCATCTTTATAATTTCATATAAACCAAACTTAATTTTTAACTTTCTAGATTTAAACTCTTTAACTCTAAGGAGGATACAGACTATCATCACTAAAATAAGCTCTGTGGAATGGCTATGTAAATGTTCTATGTCCATCGGCTTATGTACTGGCGCGTTGTCAAACGCTAGATGAAACATAAAAGAATTTGCAAGCATAATCTGATCTCTTCAACATCGTAATTTTCATGGAAAATGTAACCCACATCCGGTACACTTAGAAATAATTAAATTGACGATCACGACCACGGTCGTACCACCACAGAATATATGTAACGTAGGTTGGTAGTTATTCCCTATTCTCACGTAAGTGAGCTTGTTTCTTCTTTTGTAGTATTAGTAAATAAAGCTTTTCTTCAACAGGCAAGAAGAAAATGATGAATAACCCGAATAATTCTTGCACATCGCCGCCATCTACTCGCGACGAGGTGGAGGCCGGGCCGTCCAAGAGTTGCCGCGACCAGCCGCCAGAGCAGTCTATCTTGAGATTGAAGATTGAAGACGCATCCAATTGGAGTGTGAGTAATTCAATATGTACTTGCGTCTGTTTTTCGGCGGTTTTGTACGCGTTTTTTCGGAATAAAAAGTAGCTTATGTGTTTTTTCAGGTCCAGAACTTTATGTGCAAAATTTTTGCTCGGTGCATTCAATAATTTTGGCGTTATCTTTGCCTAAACTTTCGCGTTTATAATATTAGTAGAGCAAGATTCTTTCCGCATTTGTTTGCTTTTTACCTGCACAAAAACAAGTCTATATGTCCTTCCAGTTTAGATTTACATCATACAGGTTTTGTCTTCAACCAAAGATCGTACAATTACACAATCTTTTATATTAGTAGAATAAGGTTATTGGGGATGGCCCCAATATTTTTTTCTTACTACGTGAAATGTATGTTATAAGTGGTACGTGTGTATCTGTGTTTGTGTGGCTTCGTAGCTCCCAAAAGCATCAATCTTTTGTGACAAAAACGGACATCAAAAAACTGACTGAGTGTTTTGTGCCTTCTTAGAAAACAATCTTTGCAGCCGTTCTAATCCATCCTAATATTATAAATTCGAAAGTAAATCTGTCTGTCTGTTACCTTTTCACGCTAAACGGATCACAATGAAATTTAGCAGGGAGATAGATTGTATCCCGGGGACGGACATGTAATATAGGCCACTTTATAATTAATACATAGACCATATAGGCTACTTAAAAAGTGCGTGCGAAGCAACAGCTAGTGTTATCATATCATAAATGATGATTTAACTTTGATAATTGATATCAAAGTTAAATCATCATCGGGATATACGACATTTTATGACATTAGTTTTCAATACAATTTGTATTATAAGTTATAACACTGTACTCATGTTTTGATTTAATTATAGGATTTCCCTCGAAATACCTGTGTTTTGGACCTATCTTTATCGATGCTTTATTTCACAACAGATCACGGACGTATGCGATTTCATCCGCAACATCCCCGGTTGCGCCAACTATGCTGACGATTTCGTATTGCAAGAAGTGGACGGCGAAGCGCTTCTTCTCATAAGACCTGAGCACCTTGTCATGGCTCTATCGATGAAATTGGGCCCTGCTCTCAAGATTGTCGCCTGTATTGACTCTCTTCGCCCTGAGAGCGAGAAACAAGATCGAGATGCCTAAATGGTTCCTACCTGTTGTCCTCGACTCGATTTAAAGGTAGGGAACATTGTGTGCGTGCTATGCGTTTACTGCCCAGCGATAGACGCCGTGGCCACATCAAAGCGACCTTTGTAAGCTTTGGCCACATCTTAATTTTAGTCAAAGCGAAAATCTGTGACACCTTTGGCTTGATAAGTAATTTTTCGTCCAGTTTGCGAAAGAATTATCTTCAAAATTGGTTAAATATTTTACCCTCTACTCTTTTCTTATTTGTCAATTCTTTGTGCAAACTGGACTAGCTTTATCTTCATAAATGTGCAAAACTTAATAATGTATTCTCACAGTAGTATCTGTGGTAAGTAGATGATGTACTCTAGAATAAGCGTATAACTACAGTTGTTGTTGGTCATGAATGAAAATTCTTTTTTAAAAATCAGTTGGTCTCTTTCAGATTCGCGGAGACAACATATTATTGTTTACACGAGCATATTTGTTTCCAGTTTTAACAAGTTATTAGGGATAATAATTTATTGTTTACCGGCGTTTACTAAACTCGACCTGCGGATTCAAAGAAAGATTTAATTCTCTTTTTGAGATTAATTATGTATAAATATTGGCCTACCAGTCGTAGTGGTAACTTAGCACTAAGGTACCACATTGTTAAACATGTGATAATACTTTTTTATTAGCGCAGTTAGTTTGAAGAGCTTAAAATAGATGATATTTGGGGTGCCTCTAATTTTATCGCATTACTAATTTCCAAAGACAATTTTAACAAATCTATTTGGATATAAAAATGCTTTTCTGAAAAAACCTCGTGTTCTAAATCATATTTACTAAAAAGTTATAATAACAGTAATATTCCTACTATAACTCCTTTTCGAACTATCAAATCAAGTACAAATGTTCACAAACTAGTTTAGTAAACGACTGGATCTTAACTTATTTGTCATTTTATAAAATTTTAACTGAAGCGAAATATTGTTAAATTTTATAAGTTATTTCAAATAATTATTTTTTCTTAAAAAGAAATTTATTTTATATAAATTGTAGTCTCACAACGACGATTTGTATTTGATTGATGATAATAAAATGTAAAACATTTAGGATGTAGTATTTTAATCAAATATAAATGTAATAAGTGTACGTCTTCACTCATATCAATGTTTCGAATCCATTATATTATTATTTTAATGACAGTGGGTTCGGTTTCCGTTAATTTTGACCAACTTGTTAACATCTGTTGCTAAATTTTAATTATACAACACCTCAAAATGCTAACTTTTATTTATACAACACATCAAGTTGCTAACTTTTAATGCTACAACACCTCAAGTTGTGAACTTTTAATTTTAAAATACGTCAAGCCCCGTTCTTAATTTCAAGGACAGTATGATTTAGGTTGCCTTTTGCCGTTTTGTAATTCAGCAAAATTTTACGGTAACCGAAGACAGTTGTCGACAAATCCGCCTATTTAGATTTAGCTATACTTATTTATTTTTAGGGCTCCGGACCAAAACTGTAAACACAACGTCTTTATGAGATTTTGAAAAGGCAATTTCTTAATTTGATCATAAAAACATACATAATATTATTATTACATCGCGCTAAATTTTCCTAAAGTATTTTGTATTCGCATTTATTTCACACCTATCATGATATTGTACTTTTTAAATCTATTGATATGGTAGTCTGACTCGCACTTAGCCAGTTATTTATTTTAGTAAAACTAGCTGTCATTACTATGTCAAACAATGGTAATTCTTAAATTTGTTTGAAGTCAGTCAATTTATTTTTATTAAATATATTTATGCAATTTTAAAGTAGATTTGACTAACTTCTATAAACTAAGACTATAAACGTGAATGAATTTTAAAATATTTTTAGGTCTACAGATCTGTAGTTAACTAGAAATACACGTACTTCTTCATAAGATGCAATTTACATACTAAGGCTTTCTGTGTTAGTTCATGATGTGTAGATTCACCGTATTTTACATAATTGAACTCAAATATTAAATGTAATATTCTATTTTTTTTCTTATTTGACGTGATACGTTTCTTAATGGTGATATAATTCCATACCTGTTTCAAATAACGTTAATTTTTATATTTTTTTGTACTCAGTCATTATGTTTTTAACTATATTTATGCATTATGAAAGTAGATTTTACTAATATGACTATAATCGTGGATGTTTTTATTAATATAATATGTAGATCTCCAAATCGGTGGATTACTAGATATACACGTACTGCTTTATAAGATGCAGTTTACATTCTAAGGCTTTCTGTGGTAGTTCATGATGTTTAGATTCACGCTATTTTACAGTATTTAACTCAAATATTTCATTACTCTATATTTATTCCTACTTTTACGTGATATAATGATGATCTAATTCCATCCACGACTAATTATATTGCTTCTCGTATTGGACTTTTATGATGGACACTGCTTTTTTAACGCTTCAATTTATAATACTGCATATTTTGAAATTCTTCAGTACCATATAAAGGAAACATTTTAGAACCGTTTGGTACAGCAGTAAATTTATACGTTTGTATCATACATTATATCGAGGTAATTTGATTAATTTCGCCTAAAATTCAAAATCGTTGCATGTGTTAGGACTAAATGTGCAATTTAATTTAATTAATAATTATTGACGACGCTGACTGGTGTGATTATTTTTTAATTTAAAATAAGTTTAATTATAAAATAAATAAAATGTATGGTGCTCTTTTATAATTATGTGGCATTTTAGTTATCTCTGTATATTTTAGTCTTTGGTTAACTGAATATTTAAGTAATCTTTTTTTTACATTTTTAACTTATCTTTAACCTGTGTTTCCAAAATGAAATTTCACTTAAATTTCAACTAGATATCGTTTGAAATTTGTCGAACTAAACTAAAGGTTCGGTTTTTGTAAATACATATTCTTGTTTCATCTCATAGGTTATTTGTTTTTTAAATTAATATAATTTGTTTACGAACAGGTCTAAAAGAGAGAATCGAAGCAAAAATGTGTAGGATATTCTTGGATTATCATAATATTTGATAAGTTAGTCATGTAACATTATTCGTAGAACTTATTCATATTTGATGTTCACTTAATGTTTTAATGTTATAAATGTTTAGGTAGTAGCATTACGAATTGTACGCCGCTCTGTACTGTGTACGCTAACGTCCATCGGTCGGATGATCTATGACGTCAGGTGAAGGAAAATATGTTGAGTATTTGAGTAAGGCCCTACATTATGCAGTGATGCAGCCAGATCGCCTGGCCGATGGACACGCTCTCATTCTGTCTTTGTAGCTTCACACCCGTCTTAGTCGAATAACCTTAGCTAAAGATTCTTGCTCCTACCGCAAACCTTGGCTGTTTAATGGCACTTGTCAACCAACTTGGCCAGGTGTGAATCTACGAATTGAAACTCGTTTTGTTTAATTGGTAACAGCATTGCCACAATGATAATGATATTATTATTTTAAAAATACCTACTGATACAATGTTCGTTTTATAATTTGGAGTACAACTTAATGGTTCACATGTGTAACGTTGTCATTGATGTCATTTATGATAAATAGATGTTGTGTTTATTCGAATATAATCTGGTAAAAAATAAGTAGTCGTAAAATTTTCATGAGGCTCAATTTGCTCAAATCGAGACATGGTCATGTATACCAATGGAAATAAAGCAAATGAGACTGATTCGTATTTTTTTATTTCTATACTCTGAAACTCTTACAAGGATCTAAATAAGTATTCTAAAGTCTATACTATAGGATCAAAAATTGAAACAGTTAAAATTTCCTACACTAGTACGATAATTTAGAAACACAAAATACGACTTAGGAATAGCAATAACTACATCAAACAAAACAATACATATCAATTCCAATTATACTAAACTAGCTTTTGCCTGCGTCTGTGCACACGCGGTAGGTACCTACAAAAACAAAACTTTCTATCTACTCTCAAAAAGCTACATAGATTGTTCTTAAATTTCATAACTCTGGCACCTTCGTCAACAAAGACTGGTTACGGTTACACTTCGTTTACATCCGAGGAAGATATCTTAATATTAACTGATAATGGCACGTGTGCTAGCTTGTTTATTTGATATAATCCGGCAGACTTCAGGATATTTGCAAGAAAGCGAAGTAGCTATACTGTTCGTTTACAGTGCTATCTTAAAGAATGGTGCTATAAGTCAAGGTTCTACAAGTCAAACCTCAAGATAGCTTGTTTAATTCGATTAAATCCAGA
This sequence comes from Eupithecia exiguata, assembly GCA_947086465.1. Lineage (NCBI taxonomy): Eukaryota > Metazoa > Arthropoda > Insecta > Lepidoptera > Geometridae > Eupithecia > Eupithecia exiguata. The sequence continues at coordinate 9,435,464 of OX352226.1, forward strand.
AGAAATTTGTTCTTATTCTTACGCAAGTTATCGCTTACAGTATAATTTAAATATACAGATATTGTGCAATATATTGTCTACATTAACTACATGCATTGGAAACTACACTATGTTCCGTGGATAGGTTATCGTAACTTAGATTTAATCACTGTCTTCCGTAGTTTGGAAAGAAAGCCTCTGCCTGCCCTGGCTCTTCATAGCGGAACTGCGGATGGCTTATGTCGTAATTTGCCTTTACATCCTTAGTTCGCTGTTTCTCAGCAACAGTCCTTACTTTAGGGGCGTCTACAATTTTCTGAAACAAAATTAGTGGTAAGTTCTAGCTTGGAATGGTTTACTCGATAATATGATAGCCTATTTCTGAGATCAAAGTTTAATTGAAGGATAGAAAGGTCTGTTCACATCTGCCAAGCGTGATAATTATGGCTAAACCCCGATTCTTCATGTTCAGCAGTTGACGAGGGAATCATCTACACAGAGATCGTTTCGCTTGCTTCACTAGGCATGCTCGTATGGGTGGTCAACCAAAGAGTAGCATAAAGGCCAAAAATAGCAAGCCACTGGCACTTCATTCGCACTGCTATTGCCAACCGATCCTTACTATCATAGTACCTATAAATGCGAAAGCAACTCTGTCGCACTACGAATTTGCAAGCGAAGTTAACTCTGTCTGCTTGTTACATTTTCGCGTCTGAACGTAACTTCAAAAAAACAGAATGGAGGAAAGATAGGACTAGACTACTTTTATCCCGAAAATAGTGTGGGAAGCCGTTGGCAGAAGTTAATGTATATAAAAAGGGATTCATCATCCCCTTACGTCAGATAAAAACCATCATGTTTGTTTTTATTACTAAAGAAAATACAATAATAATTAGGTACAACTAATATTTACACCTAAATCTATTTTCTAAAAATCTAAGCCGTCACCAGAAGGCAAAGTGCCCAGAATGCTGGCAGCATTGCCACGTTGAATGGCAATGCTAATTCGTTGACCGAAATAAAAGCCAGCATTCCGATCACCTGTGGACTCTATTAGGAGTTTTGCTAGATCTTTGTATATTCCATGTGCCCCAGGACCCCAAGGACCTAGGGTTTCCACCCCAAACGGCTCGAATAGGTAACCTCGGTCAAGATTAGAGTCTAGTTCTCTTACGTCAGTAAGTATTGATTCCCCATACCCTGTCATAAACAGCTGGTCTAGTCGCGGGCAAGGGGCGTATCATCATTTTCGTTTTAGAGAGCGGAGTGTTGGGACCCTTGAAGGAAATCCAGTAGACCGACTGGCCCTTTGCGTCCTCGCCCACTGCTACAAACTTGCCGTTGAGGTTGCTGAAACAAGTTATCATCGAATCATAAATAAATAGTCGAAGTCCTAATATACCTAACTGCCGTTCAGGTATGTATCTACGAGGTATATTATCAGGCCGACATTCCACATAGTTTGGAGCATTGTATATGAAGGTTTACAATCTGTGTACCTAGGTTAATTTAATCAACGACGGGTACAAAAAATATAGGTACTTGATTCTACAATCGAGTTTAGCTAGGTACCGTATTAGGTAACCTAAATCTCGTTATCTAGAGTAAACAAACGATAAAGAAACATCTAACTTCTTTAGGCACAGTAAGAGCAATACAGCGGGCTTCAGTTTGCCGCGGCGACTCCGTGTGTTGCCATGCTCCATGGCGATTTTAAACTTATGTATCTGTCGCGGTGGCCGCTGCGACCTGGCGCCATTCGTATAGAAGAATCGGTACCTTTTGTCACACTCCTTGTACCACCAAGCGCCACCATGCTCGGCGGCGCAGGATCCATCCTTCCAGTCGTCGTTGTCTACGTCGGGCGTTGAGAACTTCTGTCCGGCGTGATACGACAAAGAATCACCTGAAATTCACACAAACATATCAGAGTTAACATAGATGTTATTAATATGACCGCTGTGGCGCAGCGGGCGAAAGCCGCCTGCGACGCAGGAGGTTACTGGTTCCATTCCCCACTCGGAACAGATGCCCGCCCCTCGATGTCCCTGAGTCGTCTCTTACGACACCCACGGGAAGAGTTGAGGAGGCACCGGCATCACACGGCTTTCAACCATTCGCTGGGACAAAACCATACCCCAAAACTAACTGGTTATATTCCAAATCAAAATCAAACCTACTTTTCCTTCTTGTTTACATAAAACCCTTTCATTAGGTACTTCTGGCTTCCTGCTCGGTATACGCCCCCTCACCATCACCTCCACCATATTGTCTGGTGTTACCATCACCCTTTCTTTTCCGTTTACTCCTACTCTATAAATGCTACACGTTATAAATATTCTTTCGTAAATAAGACATATTTGACCTCATTTGATTTAAATACCTGCAGTCCCATAGTAAGTGCCCAAAGTGCTAATTCGGAATCCTTCGTGTTCGGGTCCCAGAGTGAAGACAGAGTACCCTGCGTACGCCTCCTGAAATATAAATAAATAAATGAAGCTGGACAATTCACACAGCATTATCTAGCCCCAAGCTAAGCAGAGCTTTTGTTATGGGCACTAGATATATACATAAGACGTACAATACAATGCATAGAGTTATTTTTAGGTTTCCGTACGTAAAACGGGACCCTATTACCAAGACTCCGCTGTCCGTCCGTCTGTCTTTCTGTCCGTCCGTCACCAGGCTGTCTCATGAACCGTGAAATTTAGACAGTTGAAATTTTTACATATGATATATTTCTGTTGCCTCTAAAACAACAAATACTATCAAACAGAATAAAATAAATATTTAAGTGGGGTTCCCATACAACAAACGTGATTTTTTTGCTCGTTATTGATCCAAATAGTGTTATCCAAATTATGTTAGCTATACATACAGTGGATTATCACAATCAGGTGACATTTTTGTAGTAGTACTGGGCTGGATGGATCCCAACCACACTTCTGATATTGAAGTACCTAGTCATTCGTAGATGATGATGACGATGCTGGCATTTTGTTTGCTATACTTACCCCGTTCTAGATATTTTTTGTTGTAAAAAAGGGAGTGAGTAAAAATTTTAATATTTTTAAGTGTTCTGGTTATTTTGAAGTCTAAGTCCGTCTCTCTGGTCTTGACTCAAACAGCTTTCAATCATTTCATTCAACTCTTGTCCGTTTTTGAGCTAAAATTTGCACCTTTTTTGCCGCGCCCTTCGCCTATGCGTTATTTAAGTTTTTGCTTCAGTTATCAATGAAATCTATTGCTATTAACTTTTTTCTGATATTTTTCAATTTGAGCAAAGTTGGTAAACAAAGACATTAATATATGAATAATGTATTTGTTTACCAATAATATCTTGGATTCTAGTCAACACTTTTAGTATTAAGTTAAGCCAACCCACCTGTCCATGCTGTGTTTCCACCTCCACTCTTAATTCGTAAAGCTTCTGATTGGTCAGATAGCTGAGCTTCTCCAGGCCCAGCCAGAACTCGCCGGCGAGGTTGCCGAACCCGTTCCTGTAGTCAGACCAGCCTTTGTAAAAGTCTTGGGAACCGTCGTAGCGGTTTTGGAATACCTGTAATGAACATTACAAAAAAAATTAAGTAGGTACAAATACAATTCAAAATACAAATCATTTATTTGATACCATTTACATAGTTTTAAAACTAAAACATAATGCAACGATACTGACGCTAAAAGTATAAAACTGTTTTGCGTTCAGTATCGCCCTCCTCTGGACAGGATTAAAGGAACATTATTCACAATAAGATAGCCTTCGTTTCTCTAAGTTAATACTAATATTAAAGTTAGTAAACATACACAATCAATTTAAAAAGTAGGTACTTATGACTAATTACCCGACTACCGACAGGGGAGGGTTATGAGGTTAGCACCCTATGTTTGAATAATTCAACTTAATTTGCTAAGACTGTAGTGGGGGAAAATAATAAATAAATAAATGTAGGAGTGAAAATTTCAGCAACCTCGAGGACACGTGTCTCATAAGAGTCAGGGCAACGATTAGGTACCAGTCAATGAGGGGTACAGAGTTGGGAGAGTGGACAATATTAACCCGTTCTAATTCTCCCGTTCTTCTTTTGAAACTATCATGGTTATTAACATAGAAATCATTTAGAACGGGATATTTAACATGATTCGATTTTTGAGTTTTCCAATATTTCGGCACAGTTTCAATATTGGAAAACTCAAAAATCGAATCATGGTAAATATCCCGTTCTAAATAATTTCTATAGTAAGATATGTCTCTATACTTAGTACTTTATCTATCGATAATTTCTGTACTCGATGATTTACGCAAGTCGATATGCAGCACACACAACACTAGTAAAGTCGCCACTTTTGATCTAAAGTATAAAGGGGATCTCTGAGCCGCCATATTAGGCAGCCAAATTGTTTGAGGTTATACAGGAAAATTCCATAGATAGGGCCCATCCATAGACTTTAGATCAATGACCAAAGGCCTAACTGACGTTTTTGATAAATTATCCTTTAAAATCACGCAGTATTACGGTAGCACGTTTTCAAGAAGTAATACGCGATTATGATTTCAATAAATATTCGTCCCATCCCATCGAATTATGATGGTGAGGTACGAAAAAGTGCACCTGTGTTTGTGCACACTTACGAATTCTAGTACTACCACAGAATCACTATATAGGTAGTACTAACTAGGTTGGCCGACTGATCCAAAATTCCGCTCGAAGACACTATTATTATTATCTGCAATATATTATGTAATGATTATTTACCGCTGAACCACAGACATAATACCATCTGCGCTCGACTGAAATAAACGAAATATACATATATTCAGGAAACATATTTATCAAAGTCCTACGAATCCTACTGCTCCATCAGTCCGTAGCCAACATCTACGTTTTTCGTAGACCTACTGCTACGAAAAGCGTAGCAAACCGTAGAGGCGCGTTTATGTCTTCGACAAGACTAATTAGAAACACGCTTGCCTCGCTTTTCGTACAATTTCATGACAACTAAAGCATCAAAAATACATAGTTACGTCTCAAAAGTTATCCTTGACTACTAGGTGCAAGTAAGTAATTTGCAACTTCATTGTCGAAGGTAATAAAATGGCTCACTTGGCTCTTCTCGTGATACTTTTTATGGTGGAAGTATTACGAGACGAGATTTAGCATAATTTTACATTGATGTTTTCGTTTGTATAATAGAACTAACGCTAACCTACGACTAATTGTAAAATGCACGATGTAGGGAAATGTCTTTCGTCGTGGACCGTGTACGTCGTACCTAATTTAACTACAAAATCAGAACAGACGATATGAAAAGGCGCAAAGCTTCTATAATATCATCATTGTCTGATTAATATCCACAGTTGAGTTTGGTTAGGACATAATGTAAAAATCGGAATTCTATGACGACGATTTTGCATCGTACCATCCTAACATTTGAACAGGCAGATTTCCTTCAAACATAAGAAAAATCTTCGATCGATAAGAAAAACCATCGAATCACCATAAAAACAAAAACAAACTCTGAATTATTTGGAGCTATACCCTCAAATTTATAAGGTTTCAACCACTCTTTATTGTCAGTATTTAAAAATATAGAGTCCCCTAGAATACGAATTCGATTCCCGCCTCGGGACAAATGTTTGTACGATCTGCAGATATTTGTACCGGGTGTTCTGGTCGTTTTCTATGTACAGTAATAATATCTATATAAGTGATGAATAGTATTACGTATATCAGTTAACTATTACCCATAACATAAGCTCTGCATAGTTTGGGGCTAGATGATGATGTGTGAATTGTCCAGCATTATTATTATTAGAATCCGAAAATCGTTTGGCCGCGTAACGGATTCCCGATTCCCTCCTCTTTTGTTTAACGTTGGATAAAATGTTGAAACAAACAAATAGGCAGTTACCGTCCAACTCCCTCCGATGGTGGTAAGATCGCACAGTACGTAGAAAGGTGGCAACTCATCTGGGCGAATCTTGTAGATGCCAGACACGTTGAAGCCTTGCTTCTGGATCTCGTGGCAGTCAGTAGGATAGCGCTCCGACCGGTCCACTCGGCCTCCTTTGCTGTAATTAGAAAGCGATGTTTTTCAAAGATTATAATCCCACTAATATCATAAATGTGAAAGTTTGGATGGATGGATGTTTGTTACTCAATCACGCCAGAACAGCTGAACGGATCTGGATGAAATTTGGCACAGAGATATATTATAGTCTGGAATAGCGCATAGGCAATTTGTTGCAAGTTATCCCGGAATTCCCACGGGAACGGGAACTACGCGGGTGAAACCGCGAGGCGCTACTAGTAGATTGATAAATCTAAACTGTATTAGCTATCTAGCAACCCCAGAGGGTATCGAACACGAGGTGACAGGTATGACTTACGTTCCAGGAGTTTGTATGAAGATAGAATACTGTATAGATAACATTACCGTGACACCAGAATTACATGAATCTGACAAGCAGGACACGAGTTATCAGTACTGTTCGCTGACACGTTACATAGAATATCAGTACTGCGTGGCGCGCCCCACCACCCCACCACTTGCCAATGTCATATTTTTTTTGCTCTAACCAAAATGCCTGATACGAAAATACAGGTTGTCCGGTGGCAGAATTCGGATTTCAAATTTGAATATATATATTTTCACTACTTTCAAATCCTAATTCTGCCACCGGACACCCTGTATAAGCACTATTTCGGCAACTAACATAACCTCTGTGCGTTTCCAAAATACATAAAATTTGTCTTAATTTAATTTCTAACATGATACCCCTTGCCAGACCAATTACAAGGTCATCAAATTCGCGTCAAAAGCAGCTGCAATTATGAGTGCAATACCCTATTGCATAAAGTTAAAATATTTATATGTAGGGTACTTACTTACCTAAGTATAATGTGACTGGTCTAACTCTATGCAGTCAACCAAGGATTGAGAATTTGAGACGTGTAGGTATCTAAAATGTTATCGAAGGCCATCCACTATTGAACTCGTCCTGAATGAGTACAGTAGACTCTTTGTAGGTTGGAAGGTTGAAATTCGCATAGACGAAAGTAGATAACATGATGAATCTGCCATCCTGGTAGTCTGGAGCCAAAACGTTCTTCGGGTCAATACTACGGATTTTGCGCAGAACGACATGCCTCCGTTAGAACCAAAAGCATCTCAAAAGCAACGTTACTGATACGATTTTAAAGTTTTTTTTAAATATTCATACAACCTTTTTATCAAAAAATTGACCCGGGTTTGCTGGACCAAACAATCACACGAAGTAAAAGTAAATCATGAAGTAAAGGTTAGCGAAAACTTTTGATTATTTTGAAAGAACTAAAAGCCGACTTCGAATCGCTTAGCTTAAACAGTAATTTTAAGTTTTGCAGGATGAATACTAATCCTCCGGGAATAATTTTCACCAATTATAATCATCACCTCGAAATCATTTCCATAAACGACACCGGAGAAATAAACGAACATCCATAAAAATACATAAATACCGAACATAAAACCTTATCCTTTTTTCAGTCAGTTAAAAGTAATGAATCACATCTCAATTCGGTCACCACTCAGCACTCTGGGGTGACCATGATGCATGTTTATAATGAATGAATGTAATTTTTTTTTTAAACTTGCTTGATTCTGTCGTCGTCCTACTTAGCCGTTCGTTCGAGATGGTTCAATGCGCTACTGTCAAAAGTCAATAGATGTACCAACATCCCTACCGATACGTACATATTCACCTTCCTCTTGAAAGATTCTGCCATCCTGGTATTCTGAGCCAAAACGTGTCTCGGATCAATACTACGGATTTTGCGCAGAATATAAGTTGACCTGCGCGTAGCACGTTGTAGATACTACCTACCTTCTCATTATTTAGATGCCTAGATTTACTATGTCGACGCACTGTGCAGTCAGAATAGGGTTGGCAGTGCCAACCAGACTGCACAGTGCATCTATATCTACAAACATTTAAAATACCTTTTTTTACACAGTCATGTAAAAACCGGTATTTTAAATGTTTGCGTAAAATACCGTAAAAAATTATCGGTTTCGGCGGGATTCGAACCCGCGCCCCACTCTCAGTACGGGTGTGCTCTAACCAACTAAGCCACGAAACCCTTAGTCGGTTCAATCGAAAATCTTTGGAACCTCTTACGGACTAATAGCGCCGATAATTTTTTGGACTTATTTCATTTCTTAGAGATACCCAGAGTGCGGGTTAGCACTATAACAAAAAACCTTAGCATTTAAGTATTCGTATACACCTATTTTTTATTGGTCAACGATATACGAACAAATAATTGTTTATTAATATTTTCTATCTAACAGCCCTAGCTCTAGTTTCGGCGATGACGAAGGCAGGAGGCAAATGGTTAGAATGGTACACCTCCTCGCTATTTCTGCTCGCCTGGTCCCTTGGCGGCAACAATTTTACCTATTTATGTACTCCATAGTCTCGCTACTGAGAGTGGAGAATGAAAAGACACTCCAAGTTTTAAATTAAGAGTGTTGCAGCCCCGAAATTACAGTTCCACGAAATAATCAGAACGAAATATTTAGTTTAGTAAAGAAAAGACGCAGACGCAATCCACTAATTTTTAAAGTCTGTTAAAAATAATTTACTCACTTGCATGCACTCTCACAGGTTCTCGGCCTCTGTTCGTGCAACAGTTTTCTAAACTCGTTCATCACCGTCATTGGATCAGTGAAGGAAGAATCGGTCCTAGAAAAGATAAATGTACGTACATAGTTACGTTCCAGCTACATTTTTGAAATATAAAAAATAAACAATAACAAATTCAAAATTTATAAATTTTTACTTTCATCATATTTGGAACGGCAATTTAAATATGTATTTTTTATTAAAAAAAATTAATATTGCCATATGTGGGAAAAATCTTGTAAATGAATTTAGATCAGTTATTTTTAACCAAATGGGCTGAAATTTGACATACTTTTTATATGTTAATTGTGGCAATGTATTGACATGGTACCATCGAGCTTGTCCGATGATGGAGACAGTAGGTAGCCATAATTAACTCCTAAAGGAAACGACATAACCCCGTTGGTTTCGTTAGATTTGACTTCCCAAGCTCTTTTATCCTAGATGATATAAAAACTTGTTTTAAAAAAAAAGTTATTTTTCTATTTAATAATTGATTAGTTAAAAAAGGAATATTAATGAAAATAATTAAATATTTAAAAAAATGGAGTGGAGGTAGAGGGTATACCGGAAAAAAGGACTCAAGCTAGTTTGTATTTCGGAAAAGAACGTAAGAAGCCGCCGGAGCCAGAAGCTATCAATGATTAGTACAAAATCTTACCTTAGGAAGGATTTTGAGGACTGACGATTCTTCACTTCGCTCATGGTTGTCACAATCACGTCCATACCCGATAAAATCGTCTTTACGTTCGCCTCTATCATCATCAAACGGTCTGAGGTTTCACCATCACCTTGAAAAAAATACACAATTATTTGTGTGTCCCAGAGACTAAATTGATATCTAGTAGATATCTTTAAAACACGCTGCTGTCATAGCAGAGGGAGAGTGTCTCTCAAGAATATCTTGATCATGAAACCGAATAGGAAACTGATATTCGTCGCATTTTTTGGTCTCGTTAGTGTCTACTATCATTTCCATGCAAACTTCTCCAAAATGAGTACCTATGTTTTATTTGTAATAGGTGGGTAGGGTAAACATCTTAAATTGTTCACAAACTGATCGTTCAGTTTGTTGAAATTAAATTTATTGATAGGTGTATCTTGTCGTCATATCGTTATGACGACAAGATACACCTATCTATATATATAAATTTAATCTTACTTTGACCTTCGACATCGATCAAGGTATTCGCCGCAGAAAACTTAACTTCCCACCATTTTGCGGTAATTGGCCGTAACAGACGACCAGTTAACTACCTATATGGGACTTAGCACATACATCCCAGCATCGCTAACCGCACGGCACATTCAAATTATGGGCTCTTGTTATCTTTAGGTACATTCTACAGTGACATAATGGCTTACCGCAAGCTTTCTGTTAACCACAGTTGTCCACAGTAGAATGCACATTTGTGTGTTGTGTGGCAGTGGTGAGTTCTAGATCTGCGATAACCTTAATAAACACGTGACAAACGTTACGCGGCGTATCAATCAGTCGCAGAACATACCGACGACGTGAAATTGGAAATTTATTTATAACAAAAACATTATTTATAACGCGTTTATTTTATATGAGCTTTTGAAAAGACTGAAAGGTAAAACCACTTATGGTATGCTAAGCATAAATAATTGCAGGCCGCCTGCATAGTAGCAGTTTTTTTTAATCTAATTACTAAACTGCTTTCTTTAGCATCTACACTATAAAATACCGTCTTCTCGCGGAGATTTTACCCTAACATTTTTTTTAAAACACTTTCTCGTGAACTCGTTATCACACAAGTAATATTCTTCATTTTAATAATGTTTCTGGCGTCTTCCTTCCAAAGAATTTACATAGAACATTAAAATTAAACTGTTTTTTATTTTTGTCGTTACCATTTACTGCTTCAGGATGACTGGTAACTCTTGGTTGGTGCTCGATGCTCAGCTTCAACTGCGCGATGCCGTCCCTAACTGACTCCAGGCTTGACTCTATTCTATCATAATGCAGAGAACGCACTGATTTCAAAATCTCTGACAGACGCTTCATGATGGTATTCGTTTTCTCGTGGACCTCTATGTCTAAACGGTTCAACCTAAAGTCAATGTTGTCAACTTTCTTAAGGTATTTTTCACTGGCAGCAATGCTATCCACCAGCTTTTCAATGACGACATCTCCTTCATCTTTTTGGCTCATTGTTCTTTGGACCGTGTTTCGCGAAACTTCATCTTTGCCTTTGGTAGAAAGCAGGGCATCTTTTAATTCACTTTCATACTCCTTTTTCCAGAGCGATTGATCAGGATAGTCTTTGGGGTGCTTTGTCAGCGCTCTTGGGTTCCGGCCCCTGCCGCAGGACACTGAAGAGAGAGTCACAATAGCTTGCAACAATAAAAGTTTGAATACCATCTTGAACTGTTGTTGGCAAGCGCGCTGAGAGTAAACTGGACGTACACAATAACTTTGTGACTGGGTTCACAGAACAAAACAAAGTAGAAGAATGCGTTACTGTGAGACCTGATGACCGTGGGTGATTCGCACAAACCTCCGTGTTGATAATTCTCAATTTGTTATTTATTCATGAATCATAATATTTATAGCCACACACTATAAATAAAGTATGTACAACAAAAATAGTTTATTAAAAAAATCCAAGACTATTTCCGTGAAGGTCGATCTATCTACACACAAAGTACGGAACCCACAAAGTTCGCGAGTCAGTCTCGCACTTTTTGGTTCTTAGAATATAACTTTATTGCATCGAAACCAAAATTAAACAGGAACTTAAAACTAACTATATCTAATGAGGTACAATCGGCGGCCTTATCGCTAATAGCGATCTCTTCCAGGCAAACTTTGGATGGATATGATAGGTATAATAATAACATTGACGGTAGCGTAATTCGTACTAAATACAAAACATAAAAAAAACGTATGAAATACATAAATATGTTTCATGTTATATTTAAAATTTAATAACTTTTTTATTATCTAATATGTTACTAAATTTAATTCACCTTTTACACAATAAATTAATTTGAATAAACATAGCTGAGTACTTATTTGCAATGCACTTCGTTGGCATAGAATCTTGTTCTAAAAGCTCGTACCCTATCATTAGGTAGGTGTAGGTTTAAAATTTCCGCAGTTTACCTCGTTCAAGTCTTGGCTCTGCCCTCCAACCCCCATCTTTTCTTGTGAAAATAGAAATTGTATTGAAACGTCTCACGATATATTTAGTAAGTTACTTTAAGAAAACTGTTGGTACTGTAAGAACACAGAAATCACTAGATTGAAAACAATATTTTTTGTCAAATTTCATTTTCTGGGCTATCTGTACATTTTCATAGGAAAAAAGTTTTCTTACTTCAAAGGCTAACAAATTTTATCACACTGTATCATGTTTACTAAATTATTTGTTGCTAGCTTACTGCCCGTGTTGTTATAAATATGTCACTGTTTGTTTTATTTGAGGAATCTAAATAAGGAAAATAAATTGTTCGTTTACGTTCTCTCTATCTCTCTCGGTTCTCGGTTCCAGAACTATAGATATTTTTAGTAAATTAAGAGGGGCACCCTAGGTGGTACCTTTCTTTATTCCCCTTTGTGTACAAGGTCCTAGGTTTTTCATTATTATTTATATTAAACGACTAAATATTGGTGAAAATATGTTACGACAATAGTACGACACGGACCATATCTCAGAAGTTCCAAACAATATTCTTAATAAAATTAGCGAAATAATTCGTGTAGTTTTGTAAATTGGTACAGTTATACCTTGCGGTACTCAGATGAATATAATAAAAGTCCTCAAGGGGGGGTGTGAAGGTACCTATTTTAGATTTTTGCTCATATCTCGAATATCTGTACGAAAAGCATTATGATTACCTCTGACAAAAGTTTCTACACAAAATTTCCTTGAAATTTGGTCAAATTCATTTTGCTCTACGACCAATACTTTAGGAGCTGCAGGTTGTGTAAGTTCTGAACTCCGAAACCTCGCATTTTGTTGTGCTGTTCTTTTCCTTCATAGTTTTAGCAGCTTCGACACAACGTCAGCAATTGACAGGGTAGTTACTGTGCATAAATACACACATAGTTATTGTTGTTCCATTTTTCTATAACGAAAATCCGAAAACAATAATCGTGGTAAAAAAAAGTTAAAACGCTCTCGGATTTTTGAATATTTCAGAGTTCATGCTTCTTACAATAAAACAAAACGTCAAGTGCGAGTCGAACTAGCGCACCGAGGGGTCCGTATAATTATAAGACCTTGTTGCTTTCCAATACAAATATACAAAAAAAAAATACTGAGGAAAAAAATATACAATAAAGGTTTTGATTAGCGCGAAAATCAGTTTTTTTATGAATAAACAACAAAGATACTTTGTGGTTGGTGGTAGTGTGTTGCTTCTTTTCACATTTCATGAGTCGAGCTCAACGGGAAGTATCTACTGTACAGGTGTTGTCCGTAAATTCCATTGAAGGAAAAGAAGAAATGAGGAATTTAGTTGAATACGGAACGGTTGGTTCTCAGCGCACAAAGTCCTTGGAGGACATAGTCCTCTAATTATAACGTACGTCCAACAAAATCGACCACAAGGAAGATCAGAAGGCCAGGAAGCAAATCGTCCGCAATTGAAAAGGTCCTGCAAGCAAGACGATATCAACGCAAAACGCTTTCGAACAAACTAACAATCAGGGTTAATTTTTAGGGTTTCGAGATCGGTTTCGAAACCCTTATGGTGGGCCTGAACCTCTAAGCTATGGGAGCTTACGTAGTACGAACGTAGTATTTGATTCATTTGGAAACTACGTCCCCGATTTTGATGAAATTTTGCATACATAATCGGATAAGAAATGGCTATGTTTGTATCGTTTTAGTTTTTCAAAAAACATAATCATCATCAATAGGTGTCGCTCTGTCCGTCCGCAGTATTTCATGAATATCTCAGTAATTACTGCAGTTATTATCTTGAAATTTGAAATATTATTACATTTCGTGCAACATTACTGATTTCAAGAAAAAAATACATGAAAAATTAAGATGAAAATTTTTAAGCAAAATGTGATGATGAAATTTCAAGAGACCTATGGGGACAAATGGGGTATCAAATGAAAGGTATCGCGTTGTACATTTCAAAAAAGTTTTTGAAATTTTTATAGGTTTCATACGTTTTGATATACGTTGAAAAAGGTGAACAATTTATTACTCAGTTGCAGAGCGGTCCATCTGAACGTAGTAGGTGTAGACTTCAGGGTTGAGAGGCAGTGGATTGTATTTGAGAGTTGAAATACACCAGGATTAGAACTTTGACTAATTTCAATTACCTACTACTACTACTACTACTCCTATGGCTCAGCGACCCAAAGTGAGTCTTGGCCTCCGATACGAGAAGTCGCCATTTTTCCCTATCCTGCGCAGTTTTTCGCCAGTCTTCCGCTTGTAGCTCACGCAGGTCCGCTTCCACCACATCTTTCCAACGGTACCGCGCGGGCGTCCCACGGGTCGACGGCCGACGCACGGGGCAACCGAGATAGGCATTATAGACGTTCCGATTCTCTCCCATCCTCTCTAGGTGGCCAAGCGAGTGGAGGCGATGTGCCTTCGTTTCGCCGATGATATTGAGTTGTTTCACTAGCTCTTCGATCTCCAGGGTTTTCCGAACTCTCCAATTTCCGTCCTCTCTACAGGTAGGCCCCAGGATCTTCCGTAGGATCTTCCGCTCTGCCACCAGGGGCTTATTCTCTTCCTTTAATGTTAGTGTCCAAGTTTCACAGCCGTACATCAATATCGGTCTAATTACGGTTTTGTAAATCCGAATCTTAGTCTCTCTGCTTAGAATCGTGGACACCAACACTTTGTGAAATGCTGCACTGCATCTAAGGGCATTTTGTATGCGAATGTCAATTTCTTCCTGCCTCGTGTAAGTGTCAGTGACATTGCAGCCGAGGTACTTAAACTGGTCAGTTACAAGATTACCATCGTCATCTTGAAGCATTTGTGTTGTAGGTTGGTAGCCTTTCTTAAGCGATCTTATTTCTTGATAGAAATGTCTAGAATTATTAGCCATCGCTAGGGACTCAATTTCCAGGACAAGATTTTCAAAATGCTGTCTTTTAGCTTTCTTGATAACCCTCTTATGTTCATGTTGGAGTTCCACAACTCTTTCTTTCCAAATAGTATTCTGCTCTGCCAATATCCGATATTTGTGCTTTTCACGCAGGATTTCATCGCATTCTGCAGTCCACCATTTTTTCCTCTTCTTCTGTTTTTTCACACCCAGGACTTCATAACCCGTGTCCTTAACTATGTTTTTCACGGTATCCCACGCCTCATCTATGTTGTCGTCAACTGTCAAATCCTTGAATTTATTGTTCAGTTCAAGTTGAAATCGTTTTTTAACCTAATTCAATTTTTTTTTAAATCTAATTTAGTTATCACAAGTTTTTACATAGATTTTGCCGACAGGAGGGCCAACCAGAGAGGGTTGCCAGCTATATCATCTTAATAAATGATTGTTCTGAATTTGCCAGCTATACAAAATAATACAACCGATTGTCCTATCGATTATTTATGTAGGTATCTTACAGTAGGTACCTTCTATTATTTGGTATTCATTAAATACAATGTCTCTCACCAGTACCTTATACCTATAGAACATATTATATCTATAATTGACAAATGTTCGAAACAATTTGCTGGACAGTTACACTTGCACTTGACGGATCTTGTTTGATGTAACGTGACAAAGAACTAGGGTCAGACGGGGTTATTATAAGACACCTGATATTTTGGGTAAACATAAGACACTTAAATAAAGCTAAGAAAAAGCTTAAATTTGTAATCAATATTCATAACAATAACAATCCTTAGGGTTTATTTTATAACGTCAATATTTTTTATGACCGTACCTCATAGTTTTATTAGACTTTTATTACATTTTGTACTTTGTTGATAATTCAGGCACGAAAACTTTTGGCAGAGTTGTGGTCGCTCCCAAACAACTCGAGCGTCTGCTTCCCTGCCCCCTACGCGGACGCGGGAAGGGCAAAACTATCGTGCGTAGGCGGCACTTTCGCTCTGCGATTCGCTAGCGCACAGAGCGGACGCATTACTCTTGGGGAAAAATATAAGACAGGTTTGAGGGAAATTATAAGACACTACAGAGTGTAAAAATGAGACAGCTGCCCATAGCTGCAAATCAAAATGCCGAGGAACTACGTGCCAGTGCCAAAGTCCTACACCCAATTGATGTTGAGCGAAGCCTTAGAAAAGGTACAAAGTGGTGAATTACCCTTCAGGGAAGCCGGATTGAAGTGAAATTTTTTTTTATATGTGTAGACACATATCACTATACCATTTACTGTATTTTCAAAGGAGAAATTATCATGAAATTGCCATCTCCGAGGAAAAAAGGCGAGAGAGGTGCACTTATGTTCGATATTGATCGTGAAAAATATAATATTAAGTAGTTTAAAAACGTCTCATAATTACCCTTTCTTATTAGATTTGTTTATTATTTGAAAGGTTGATGTAACCATTTCATTTGGTGCTGATATTTTGATCTCTTAGATACATATGTATTACAACAGAGACATTCGTTACTTTATTTTATATTCTATTAATAATATTTACATTCGAAAAACTGTAAATGCCGAGCAAAATATGAGTCAAAATGGTAGGTATGTAAATGAATTTCTAAAAAAATTACAATAAATATAAATATTTCCCACTTTGTTAATAATTTTTTCGTATTATTTTTTCCCGCTCTGTCTCATGACGACCCAGCCAGTTCTAAATTACTTAAATGTTGAAGTAATAAGCTGTCTTGTTTTTTTTACACTACGGTGTCTTATATTTACCCCAAAGTGGCGGTAAAATATGAGACATTTTATCATTTTGTGATACATAGATCGGTATTTACAGAAAACTGGTAGGAATTCAGTGTAGGAAATTAAGGAATACAAAATAAAATGGCTTGAAAGAAGGTTAAAAATAACTTTACAACCTTAAAACTGAAAAGTTTATCTTTTCGTCTCATAATAACCCCGCCTGACCCTACTTGAATCTTATATCATTGTAATGTTCACTTGATTCTAAGATATTTTATTTTTGGTTGGTAACAAAATATTTTTTTAATCAATTTGAGGACATTTATGTACTTATGCAAACTTGACATGAAAACCGGCCAATTGCGAGTCGGACTCGCGCACAAAGGGTTCCGTACCATTATCTATTAAAACGACAAAAGAATCACGTTTGTTGTATGGGAGCCCCCTTAAACATCTGTTGATTCATTTTAATTTAATTATTTGTTTTTAAAGTGAATATATAACTAAATATTCTGTGAATATTTTAAGCGTATACCTGTTGTCGTTATCAATATCGAGCAAAAGCGAGCAAAAACTCACGTTCGTTGCATGGGAGTCCCCTTAAATGTTGATTTTATTCTGTTTTAGTATTTGTTGATAAAGCGGCAACAGAAATACATAATCTGTGAAAATGTCAACTGTATCTATCACGGTTCATGAGATACAGCCTGGTGACAAACGGACAGACGGACAGCGGAGTCTTAGTAATAGGGTCCCGTTTTTACCCTTTGGTTACGGAACCCTAAAAAACAGATAGAAAATCATACCACAGCCAATACAATACATAGATAGATATTTTTTTATTATACCTATATAGAAAACGAACAGAACACCCTGAACAAATGTCTGCAGATCGTACAAACATTTGTCCCGAGGCGGGAATCGAACTCGCAACCACCTGCGTTGCAGTAAGGTCGTCAATCTATTTTTAAATATATTTATTTAAAAATAGAAAAAGAAAATTAGTTTGTCTTTATCATGATATTCATGGTCTTCTACATTGACATCTTCGTCTTTTCCATCTATGACATCTACAGGTAGGTATACCGTTTGTACATGAACCCAAACCAAGCAGCCGAAGCATACTAAACTGCATGAAATACCGGCTTTTCTACATCCGCATTTTTCAATGCAACCACTTCTGCAGCGACTAAAAATTTAAGTCAGCACGTTGTCGGGAGCTGGAGGATCAGTGGTTGTAATTGGTTAGAGTGTTACATCAGCTCCTCGCTTCCAACCCCACATTTCAGGAGGCATTTCGTTACCCAGCCACTCTTGTACTTGGTGGAATACTCGTAATGCGTGATGTTTTGCTGACCCCTTAGTGGGGGGGGAAGAGGAGAGATCAGCTTTGGACTTGGTGCTGGATTTAAGAAAAAGCGAGTATCGGTGGCTGATAAGATCCAGCTGAGTAGTAGGCGCACGATATATCGTTAAAAACATCGTTTCTCCTGATTTTGCTATGGCTTCCGAGTTTGATGTTTGGTCATAGAAAATGGCTGCAATATCTTTGATTATTGGTTTTTTCTCAAACAGCTCTACAATTGACCGTTTGCTCAACATATAAAATAAAGTCGCTCTGGCTGTCTGTCTGTTTGTGGTTTATCCACTATCGCATCTTAAACCACGCACATGCAGGATTTTCATACGGTTTTCAGCAATAGACAAATTCAGGAGGAAGGTGTATTCTGTACTAGTTTCTACAAAAGACTTCGTACGCGTTGTATGATTATTTCTATCCCATGGGAACTAGGTATCTGTCATTCCAGGTTAATAACTACCTGCATCTATTCAAAATTTCACCCGAACCTATCCGCAGAGCTGGGGTGAAGAAGTAAGTAGGTAAATAAATCATCGTGTCACCTACATACTGGCATACTGGGCCACTTCATGAATATGGTTGTCTTCTAGACCTTCGTGATATAGCATCGGCCATATCATCACTTACCGTCACATGAGATTGAGGTAAAATAAAGGTAAATGAACGATTTAAAAAAAAAACATCCGTACTTCATCCATCCGTCAAAACTTTCGCTAACAAGTAACAACAAAACATTAACTGCGTAGTAACATTACCTAATCTGTGACATTAGTGTGATTATTAATTTTTGTGACTATCACGATGATTTTTGAAAATGTCGGATTTTTATTTTATTTTATTTGCCGTTGTATGGATGACGCTAAGCATACCTACTGCTATAAGACAATGCTTTAACAATATGTATGTATAACCTACCCAGTGATTATATTCCTGAGCTGACATGAAATTTCGATTCGCTTTTCTCTTAATCTTATTAAATTCAATTACTGTTCAACTGATACTCAACTACCATTATTTTTATATCAAACATGACATTGCTAATTATTTCTATAAATCCAAGTAAAATTAATTATTAGCTAACAAAAGCGAACTCAATCTTTGTAATTGTTGCGCCCTGACAGGGTTTTTATGCATTGTGTACCTACTAACACTACAAACTACACCCAAGAAAAATATGGGTATGCATAAAATGACAATAAATGAATATGAATATGAAAAAATCACACTGGGAACTTTGAATTGCTTGCGCACGTCACGCGTCGGGTAAACCTATAGAGTCATGCACCTACCTATTTATCTGGTTTGCTACACGTGCCAAGCCAGGGCGGGTCGCTAGTGAAAATATAATACAGAAAAAAGAACATCAACAGTTGTTGTTTATGATTCGATACTCTTTTAATCATCTTTGTAATATCAACAAATTCTTTGAATATTCAAAACAATAAACCTAGCGTTATTATTATAAACTAGCCTACACGCACGAACGTACGCTTATCTTTAAACAACTGGCAAATTCGACCTAAATCAATATTTGTATCTATTATGTAACATAGGTACATATGCCCGGTAACAAACCTCTTCACTTTGTCGTAGCCATAACTTCGTTCATAGAATGGTGTTAGACGCTGAACGTTTTTACAATATACCTAAATACTCAGGTAAGTAAGACTTGTACACAATGAGTCATTATTTGAAAAAGTCTATAAAAACCCGACTTGGTCCAGCTTTTCACATTTCGCAATATGAGGGTTGTGTTGGAGTGGAGTTGGGTAGTGATCACCTTGAACTGAGATTGGACCTGGGTTTATAATATTATGTAAACATTATTGGTTGCTGAAAAGCCGGTAGCCATCACAGCGATTGAATCTTGTAGGTGTTTTATCAACATGTCTAAATGTAAGAAGATCGTGACAATATCTCGAATATCATCTCATAATTTTCAAACAAAATATCTGCTGGGTCTAAATATCGAATCTTAAACACTAACCAAGGCCGGCTCCGCACTAACATCAACAGAGTCCCTCTTACGCCGAAAATATGCTAATACTGACCAAGGTTACATATATATTTGAGCCATGTATGTTGTTACGTTTTGCATACAGCGTGGCATGTTCCCGCTGGTCAGCATATTTCTTATAGTTATGACGTGTTTCTCCACCAATTAGAGCCAGTCGCTAACAATATCACGGCGTAGGTACATTCGCGACCTTACGTTCAACTTACGTACGATTAAACCTTAACTTACTTACTTACTATTGTCGGTGCGGAACTGGGCAACATCTGGCCAAGCATTTACATCATTGATGTAATCATCTATCTATCTTGATAAGATTTCGTTTTATGTACCTACCCCTACCGTTTAAATTTACGAATAGGGAGCTCAGTTGCTTCAGATGGTAGCTTGTTATAGAAGCGTACCTAATTTCCCCTAAATAATTTCCCACCTTTCCTAATCTATATGATGGGATGTGTAGATTGTTCTTGTTTCTTGTATTTATGTTGTGAACATCACATGTTTTCAAAAAGCTATCTCTATTTGGTTCGTGTACAATAGATTTTCATAGATGTATTGCGATATTACAATACAATACAAAATTCTTTATTGTACACCACAAAATAAAACTAAAAGAAACAGATATAAATATTAAACAGACGTAACGTACAATGGGCGGCCTTATCGCTTAGCAGCGATTTCTTCAGGCAACCTTTGGATGGAAAGAAATTTGAAAATTTAAGAAAGGCAAGGGGTGTATACAACATAATACATAATAATAATTATTAAATATTCATAAGCAAGGAGAAACGTAAATTAACATAAAAATACTGATATTAGGTACTGTCATAATATTTATATCATAAAATAATTCCCTCAAAGAGCTTAGCGTAGCTTTAGTTTATAAATTGCGCGTACAGCCCTTTTTTGGAGAACAAAGCCAGTCTGTGTCAGTGATTTGAATCATCTAGGTAAAAAAGACGGTAGATAATATAGTAAACTAACTAAAAAGATGGTACAGTAAGAAGCGCTAATTGGTATCCCCATCACAATTTTCAGAACATTAATGTACTGTGAAGGGGATACCAATTAGCGCTTCTTACTGTACGTACTCGTACCTGCCTTGCACAATTATTTCTGTTATTTATAATCTTCGATCAAAAATTTCCGGCTTTGCCGGCCCCCCTTAGATTCACAATGCGCACCCCAAAACCTTCAGTAGCAAAGGAGAACCATTTTGACATGTTAGGGAAGCTTTTCAACTAGTGTCATTTTAGCGTTCTGACAAAAAGCATGGGTAAGTGCTCGTACAAAAAATGCAAGAATCACTCGTCCAAAGTGCTGAAAAAGGATGGAATTTCTTATTTTCAGTAAGTTTAAATATATTTTTTACCCGTATATTGAGATGTGAGTCATATACTTGTGAAATCAGCATAAAATATTGTTGTTGGGTTTGCCTATGTTCAAATATTAATTTTCTTCTAAATTGATAAATGGAGAGGCTATTTCTTCTAAAAAAAAAATTCGTTTATAGTATGTATTAATATATTCTTCATAAAAATTAGTTTAATATTACTAGTTGATGATTTTTAAAATAACTAGTTGGCCCGCCCTAAAATTTCATTTGCGTGTAGACTCTCTAATAAAAGAAAGACTAGGTTCTTACCTACCTACCAGAAGTATGAATTTATAAAACGTTTATTTTTTGTCCCGTAAAAAAAACTCGTGCAAAGCCGCAGACAGGAACCAGTTCTTTTTAATCTAGAGTGCCTGCCTGAAATTGTATTGTAAGTTTAAATTATTGTATGTATGAAATGACCCTTTTGTATAAATACCTACTGTTGAGACACCAATTTATAGTTTCATTGAAAATAAACTGAGTAGGACGGTATATAATTCTCAGGAAGGTACCTACCTACTTACAAAATAAAATAAAATGAATTCGACTCCACCAATCTCTTGTTCCGTATGGAAAAAAATTGTCAGGCTCTGCGCAAACTGTCTGCGTCAAAATAAAACGAAGACAATTTTGAGTGACATTTTTGTAAGGCTCTAGGTATCTATCTACGGGGAGGCCGCGAACTACTTATTTTCTCTCGAGGGGTTAAAATTATTAATTTAACGTCATTCCTTTGTTTTAAATTACTATGCACTATTACATACAGGGTTTTTTTTCCATTCTTTCGATTGGCGTATTAAAATAGAAATAAAATAGTAATTATACGGGGTGCTTTTTTCCACATTTCGGGATGAAGTCAGATTCTGAGTCGGTTCAATTCCCAGACGAAGCAAATAATTTTTAGAATATTTTTGAATGTTTTCAGCAGTATCTACAATATTTAATGTAATTATATCCCTTCATGTCGCATAATCTTGGGACGCTCTGTAGGTATAGTATCCCAAAGCTAAACACATTCACCTGGCAGGACTAGAGTTGACTTTGAGATTCGACGAACTTTGCAACAATGTTTTATCAATATTATTTACATTAACAGCAGCAGTTGAAAGTGGAGTTAGTCAAATGGCATGTTCTGCGGTTATGTGAAGTCCGAAGAGAGGGGGAGGACACCGTAACCCTAGGCTCGGGCTATCTTCTCTACGGTCGCGAGGGTGGCAAAACATCCCAGGGTGGCGTAGGTTTCCTCGTCAATAAGGCCATCTCTAACAACGTCCAAGAAATCTCCAGTGTGTTGACCAGGGTAGCGTACCTGATCCTTCGGATATCTGAACGGTGTAGCATGAAGGTTATTCAGGTTTACGCACCGACCTCGACACACTCGGATGATGAAGTGGAGGATATGTACGAAGACATATCCAAAACCTTGCATAATACCGCTAAGGTCCACTTCAACGTTGTGATGGGGGACTTTAACGGAAAGGTGGGAACCCAGGCTGGCAACGAATCCCGAATAGGCCCGCATGGTTATTGAGTTAGGAACCACAGGAGGCAAATGCTTGTCAACTTCCTTGAGAAAGCGGGACTGTTCTTAATGAACTCGTTCTTTAAGAAACAGCCTCAAAGGAAGTGGACATGGCAAAGCCCCGACACTGTGACTAAAAATGAGATCGACTTCATGACGGATAGCAAGCACATATTCGGAGATGTCTCAGTGATCAACAGGTTCAATAGCGGATCTGATCATCGACTTCTCCGAGGCTCTCTGAATGTCAACTTAAGCTTGAAAGAAACCGTCTGATGAGGAGGTGAAACGTTTATTTCACTGTACTATGGGATAATTTTGCTGTAGGTATAAGCGTCTAGAGCAAAAATGTCCTGTTTAGCACTGTTATACAATAAGCGGTCACCAATAACACTTTGATACAACTTTTACGGGATGTTATTGAGATATACCTAAGCCAATATAGCTGTATAATAAATAAGCAAGTATAGGACAATTTTACTGGTTGGTTACGAGATATAAAAGAATAATACTACGTACTAAGTGTGAACAAAAAGGTTTTTTATAAATATTGATTGGCAGCTGTCGTGAAATTTTTGAATCGGTAATCGGTACCTACCTTATTAAGGGGGCTAGGTATAACTACTTACCACGCATGCTGGGGTGCTCGTCCAGCCTCGTAGTGACCGAGTGCTTCAGTCGGTCCAGGTCTTGCTTCATCTCCCCTAACGCTCTCTCCACTATCTCCGTCGGAGAAGTCTTCAGCATCCGAAGTATCTCCGTCAAATACTTCATAATACTATTGATCTTCTCGTGAAAAGTCGCGTCCAGGTGGTTCAGTTTTCGTTCCACTGTGTCTATTTGCTGTAAGTATCTCTCTTTTGTCATCAGGGTTTCTACAAACTTCTCCACGACCACGTCCCCTGGAGGCAAGCGAGTGGTGGACGGAGTCCTTGCCTTGCTACGGAGCTCCTCAGATTTCCTACCATAAGCACAGGTTATAATTAAAGTCACCACCAATAATTTAATTAGCGACATATTTGAGAAAGCATCCGTGTACGTCTACGAAAAGAACCACAATGGCAGTTGGTTCGACTTATGTAGAGGTATATCAACTTAAGTCCAGATTAAATAAAACATTCAGCGAGCGTCTTGGTGTTTCTATTGTAATTTAAGATAACAATGTCGTGTTTCAAAACTCAGCCTCCTTTGAAGAGCAAGTTGTTATATAATTCTATTCATGGTAAGTACGTACTTAATCAAACTAGGAAACGGTGCCTGAGTAGGGTAGTTAGGTAACGAAATAGATAAGGATAGGTAAGCAGCCGAATCCCCATGCCAGAAGACGATGGGTACCTAAATGTACCAAGTTTGGTAGTTTTAAAATAGGGTATATGCATAGAATTATTGCTTATTTTAATCGATTAATCATGTTACTAATAGGTACATTACCGAATTAGTTGATATAAAGTGCCTCTATGTTCTTCAATTTTCTATTCCTTCAATCACAATATAGGTAACAAATAAATGATAAAAACCATCTTGTTTGTTGTTTGTGTGTTGTATCTATAGTCTAGGCAACGAGAGGTTATAGAGGGAAATGCTTGGAACACAATTTTAGACTTCGTAACTTTGTTTGGACTAGTTAGGAGGTGAACATTATCAAAAGTCCCCGCCCGTAGCCCTTGAGCCGGGGGGAGGGGGGAGGTAATCCGCTTTTATTTTATAAGTGGTCATGTTGCTAGGATGCATAGGTACCTAGTTTCCGAGATTTATGTGAAAAACCGAAAAAAAGAACCTTCAAACCTCCCCCTCCCCCCGGCTCAAGGGCTACGGGCGGGGACTTTTGATATGTTCACCACCTAACTAGACCTAACAAATACCATTTTTTGAGCATTCATTGCCTGACCTACTAATAAATTAAATAAATAAATAATGCTGGATTCACACAGCATTATCTAGCCCCAAGCTAAGCAGAGCTTGTGTTATGGGTACCAGATAACTGATATACATAATATAGATATTTTTTATTATACATAGAAAACGACCGGAACACCCTAAACAAATATCTGCAGATCGTACACACATTTGTCCGAAGGCGGGAATCGAAACCGTAACCTCCTGCGTCGCAGGCAGACCTTCGCCCACCGCGCCACATCGATCGTCAAATTTATTTTCTTTATTTTATTATTTTCTTTCTTTCTTTCAAAAACATCACGTTTAGAAATATGGCGATTGGGAATACATCAAAAAATACAAAATTAAAAATGCAGAATTTTTATGTCAATAGAGAAAACAAATAAATGCTTAGGTCAGAGGCGGATTAATTGTCGACAGCGCCCTAGGCAAGCACCCCATTGGCGCCCCTCTGTGAACGAGCCGCGTCAAAGCTCAGTATTGGGGGTGGTGTTAGTAACATAACAACGATAAAGTTCCTCAGTGGCTGACAAAAAATATATAAAACAGGTAAAAATCTAGATCGCAATTATTTTCATGCTTTTGATTAGCATGATTGAGGAGGTTGTCAATTGTCAAAGTTAGAGCCAAGATCATATGGGTTTGGCGGGGTCAGCTAGAAAGAGGGAAAAAAAGATAGCGGCGAGCGAAGCGAGCCGCGAACTTTTTGTGATTTTTCAAGATTAAAAAGATAGCTATGCGAACGGTGAAACGCAAAACTTTTGTGGCTATTGTTAATAAAATTATCCCCAAATTCTTTAGAAATTACAAGCAAACACAATAGAAATTACGGCAACAACGGAGCGAACTGAAGCGAAAAGGTTCGAGACAATCCAGTGGTTTGACAGAAAATTTGTCATAAACATCCAGACTACAACAGATATAGAACAACGGCGAGCGGAGCGAGCCGTAAAAAAATTTAGGTTGGAGCGATCGGTGTTGTACGCACGCACGCCCAGCTGCGCGCTCTTCTCTCAGAAGTCACCACATGGACGCATCAAACTATTACTTTTCGCTCTAAATAAATTGTTTGAATAAGGAATTCGCGTTATGGATACTTGGGCACCGCTCGCTTTACCCTAGGATCGGTGCAGATAAACAGTACATAAGATGCGGCATTAAAACACGTGCCTTTCAAAATCACGCGAATCTGTGGCAATGTTATGTGTTAAAACTTAAAGCCAGCCTAATGCATAATGATTAAAGCGTAATTTCAAACCATTTTTTAACGAAAACCGAGCGCTGGATCCTCATAGCAGATGTGCGCCACGCACCCGCAAAAGCCGCCCTTGATGCTAAAACAAATTAAGAGGCGAGCCTAGCGTGTTTGCTTGGTCAAACTAAGACTAGATCTCAGTACTCACGGGATTCCCGTGGTTAAAAACTCGAATTACATAAAATTCTACATTTTTTCTTTGGTTCCTTCAACGTGAAAACACGATTAAGAAAAAAAATGATAGAAAAAAATCATGAAATTGTACCGTTTTGCACATAATTTGGTCGAGATCTTGGGAACCCTGCGGGTAGGTTATTACTAGTTCTTTGGTTCCTTCAGACAGTTTTTTCACAAGTAAAAACTTCATTTTTGCACCTGCGCTGTTCCAAAAACGCATGCTCTGTCCCGCTCCTATGAACGCGAAATCCTATGCCTATATCCTTTTCACAAAATGGCGCGCAATGCGCCCTCTTAACAGATACCTCACTATCGCCGTGCCGGCGGTGGCGTCGCTTCCGGCATAACAAGGGGCGGTGTGGGTTAGGAGGCCTGCGGCTGCCACCGGCGGCGTGCATTGCATGGCGCCCCCTATGGTCCTGCGCCCGTGTGCGCCGCTAAAGCCGCCTCTGACGCTCATCAACCAATATCATCATACTAATTATCAGATTTTTGCTAAGTCCCTTCTTTTTTACTTTTTGTTCTACACATGGAACAAAAATAAAAAGTTTCGACAGAATTAAATAATCATTTATATTTTGTAAGTAGGCGGATACCCGCTTTCTCATATAATTAATTTTATTCTTAGGATTTACCTTACATAATCAATTATTTACTAGTGTAAAATTTTCCGCGCGCGCGCCCCTTTAACCTCGCGCCCCTAGGCACATGCCTACTTTGCCTTGGGGATGATCCGCCACTGGCTTAGGTATATCCTATTCATAATGCGGCATATCGTGCGCTCCGCGCCATCACCTACTTTCAGACGGGGTGTTAGTAAGTTGACGGTGCTTGGTGTCGGCTGCTGCTGCGAATTTTCCTTGCTAGAAAAATCTAAATGAAAAAATTTACTCGAGCCTGTATTCTGACCCGAACACCTCGATGTTCAACCGTTGATATTGAGGCCGAATTTAAAAGGTAGGTAGGTAGCAACCTAGTTTCAGGAGATCTTCCTACAGATTACAATGCATAGTAAGTATTGTCGCCGTCGTTTATTTTTGTTGTGAACGCATTTACGAAAACAGGTTTATGTTACACCTACGTACTACAAATGAGGATTTTTCAGACTTAGACGGTATTCGCTACGTAGCGCGGCAGCGATATCTGAGTGGGAAGGAATCCTAACCATCACTAAAATTCTCGGTGGAATAGGGTACCTAACTATATGCATGTGACTTAAAAAAATCTGATTATTTTTATTTGTATTCCTCTATTGATATTGTGAATGAAATGAGCTACCGAGTCTGGTATGGCCGAATTATTTTCATTTTCTCTTGCCCATTTGGTCATCCAGAGTCGGTATTCATTTAAAACGGTTGATTCACTATCGTTAATGAATAAGCGGTAAGTCTGGACCACTTTTTTCACTTTCATGATATCCTTGCAGTCCCTGACATTGGTTAGGCCTGATTTGGGTAGAAATACTCCCAAATTAAATAGGTTGTTTTTTAATTTTTCTTAAGGCGAAGTCAAAGAACTAAGTATTCTTTGATTTCAATTAGTGTTGTGGGCATGCCCATCGTGCTGTATCATACAGCCTGGTGACAGACGGGACCCTTTTAGTAAGACTTCGCTGTCCGTCTGTCAGTCTGTACAGACGGACAGCGAAGTCTTACTAAAAGGGTCCCGTTTTTACCCTTTGAGTATGGAACCCTAAAAATTAGATTCCTGAGCGTTAGCGAGGGAATCAAAAGAGCACGAGGTAAAAAATCTTTGCACTCGAGTGCAACACGATAAAAGCCTCTAGCGGATAAAAACTGCTTTTACACTCTAAGAGCAAAAATACTCTTTCCTCGCTGAGGTGGGATGAAAAGAAAATTATTTATTAGAAACAAACATGATGGCTTTTAACATGTTCCTTCAATGAAAATAAAATTTGACACCTTGAGTTGACAAACCCAACGGTGACGTCACAAAACAAGATCCGTCAAGTGGGGCTGAACTCGTGCGCCGAGGGTTTCGAACCTATTTATACAAATGTGTAGGTACATTAAAGACTTTGCTATTTAATTAATACCGAAAATAATTCGTATGTACCTTCCAGATGGATCGCTCTGCTAACTTAGGAGATTAGGGGTAATGGTAAATGTTCGACTTTTTTCTACATCCTACCTATATTTCAAAAACTTGAAACCTATCGTTTCAAAAACTGTTTTAAGATGTAAGTACCCATTCATACCTTTTATTTGATACTTCACTCGGTTAGGTAGCCTCACTTTTCGAAAAATTTCCGCCCCTTTTTGACTACTTTTCAAAAAGCGTTCATTTTGCAGACTTCCCTATATTTTTCCTATTCAATATAGATCTATATCAACAAACGGGGAGTAAGCAATAGGGGGGGAGGATGGTCAATTTTTTTTAATAGTATAAAAAGTATGAAACTCGAAATTTCAAAACATTTTTTTTAAATCAGTAATGGCGCTTAATAGTAGATTATACACTAAGGGGATAAAGCACTGTTTTATGTCACGGGAGCGAATTGAATCCCGAACGTAACGAAGGACTCATAATTTAACTCCTGAGCGTAGCGAGGGAGTTATAAGTTAATTCCTGAGCGAAGCGAGGGAATTAAGACTGAGTCCTGAGTGCAGTGAGGGGTTCAACCGCCCAAGACTAAAACAGTCTTATCCCCGAGGTGTATACTCTACTTTTCACACCTTATGCGAGACAAAAAAACAGGCTCAGTAGATAAATAATGTTTTCCTTTGACTTCTCTGGCAGCAGATTGTTGACAATGCCTATGGCATCTAATTTGATAAACTCAGGAGTCAAAACACTTTCATCACTCGACATTTTCAATATTATTTTTGAAATTAAATCTTCTATAGGCACCTACAAGAACTCGATTTGTTCGTCACGCGTGAACAAATGAAGGCGCGCGACGTTCCAAATTCGAAAGCACAAGCCGTGGTCCTAGATTCGAAATTCGAATTTCGAACACCGCGCTCCTCCGGACCGGGGTTCACACGGAGGCAAACTTCATTTATTTTGTCAAATCAAGTAGGCCATGGCCTAGGACAAATTGTGTTTAGCAAAATTAAACTTTATGCATATAGTAATAAGAATTATGAAAAGTGAAATCATATTATTAACCAGCGGGTTATAATGAAATTCAGTACAACATTATAACCCGGCTAATACCAAGGGATTTAATGTCTTGCTTTCGGTAGGGTTTACATGACCTATAATTCGGCATTGTCGAGCATGTGGTTTGAAAAGTTTTATTAATACATAGATACATATAAAAAAGTGTTTTATAAAAATGGAACAGTTTCATTGTGTCCACCAGTGTGTAGGTAAGGTACACTATGAAATACCGTTATTAACTTTGACTTTCTTGTATTTAGTGTGGTAGGAATAAATAATTTAATAAAGTTTCTGGTGATAAAAAACGCTGCCGTTTTTAGGGTTTCAAAATCGGTTTCGAAACCCTTACCTATGGTCTCACTCTTTCTTAAATATCTCGTACTAACTTAAGCCGCTATGAACTTGAAATTAAATTTCAAGTTTATAGCGGCTTAAGTTAGTACAAATTTTGAAATAATAATACATTTTTCAAACCACATGCTCGACAATGCCGAATTATAGGTCATGTAAACCCTACCGAAAGCAAGACATTAAATCCCTTGGTATTAGCCGGGTTATAATGTTGTACTGAATTTCATTATAACCCGCTGGTTAATAATATGATTTCACTTTTCATAATTCTTATTACTATATGCATAAAGTTTAATTTTGCTAAACACAATTTGTCCTAGGCCATGGCCTACTTGATTTGACAAAATAAATGAAGTTTGCCTCCGTGTGAACCCCGGTCCGGAGGAGCGCGGTGTTCGAAATTCGAATTTCGAATCTAGGACCACGGCTTGTGCTTTCGAATTTGGAACGTCGCGCGCCTTCATTTGTTCACGCGTGACGAACAAATCGAGTTCTTGTAGGTGCCTATAGAAGATTTAATTTCAAAAATAATATTGAAAATGTCGAGTGATGAAAGTGTTTTGACTCCTGAGTTTATCAAATTAGATGCCATAGGCATTGTCAACAATCTGCTGCCAGAGAAGTCAAAGGAAAACATTATTTATCTACTGAGCCTGTTTTTTTGTCTCGCATAAGGTGTGAAAAGTAGAGTATACACCTCGGGGATAAGACTGTTTTAGTCTTGGGCGGTTGAACCCCTCACTGCACTCAGGACTCAGTCTTAATTCCCTCGCTTCGCTCAGGAATTAACTTATAACTCCCTCGCTACGCTCAGGAGTTAAATTATGAGTCCTTCGTTACGTTCGGGATTCAATTCGCTCCCGTGACATAAAACAGTGCTTTATCCCCTTAGTGTATAATCTACTATTATGCTAGGTATACTAATTTCAAATCGATTAATTAATACTCTTATAAATCTGCTGTTGCTATGTACAATTAAAATAAAACCTGCATGCCTTACTCTCTAATTATTTTTGCACACCAATGTATGTTGGTCAAACATGTTGACTCTAAAATAATTATTTGTCACCTTTTCACACGTGTTTTTGCAAATAAATGACTTTTACTTTTTACTTTTTTTATTTAACATACTATACCTAATTTAATTATGTAGACTCCCATCCTGTAAAAATTAGAATCCATATCTACAAAAATTAGAGAAATATGAGACTGAATTTTGCTGTGTCATTGTTGGACACTCGACCCTACAGCATTCGGTACTCCTGTCGAAGAGCTTGGTCATCACGGACTATCCACCATCCATGCCAGCCCTAACCAGGCCCACTTGAATGTTATTTCGATTTGGTGTCAGCTTTGAGTCTATTCTTGCTGAATATTAACTTTTCTTAATGTGGACTTAAGGACGGAACACCATCGTACGTAGCTATACAATATAGCGTCCTCTCATAAATTTTGTTCTCCCGATATGGTACCTACTTGTGCTGTTGGCATTTCATGTTTAGGTAGTTGAAAGTAAAGTGGACACCCACGTACCTATCTCACACAGGAATAGGCTAGGTACCTTTATCATCTATGGTATAATCCAAAAAGTAAGACGAAGCAGAATACGGTTTTGTCCGATTCCAATGAGTATAGTACAATATCTACCATAAGATCCGATTCAACGTCGCTGCGCCGCTCTGTCTTGTCGTATTGTGTACCTAACGTGTTTGGATTGTCAATAGTAAATAGCCCCCAAGCTGAAGACAGGGCGCGATGGCGCTCATTAGGGGAGGCCTATGTCCAGCAGTGGACTGATATAGGCTGATGATGATGATGATGATGATGATGAAATAGCCCCCAAGCCCTGGTAGTGGTAGGTAACCTACACTCGTAAGTATTATCAGTGCTTCGTCACTCGCGCTCTGTTTTGAGTTATTTATTTCCCACTGAAGTACTATTACTAGCGTATAATAGTTCAATGTCTTTACCTACAGTTTTCGCGGTTCCCATCCCAGGCTTCGCGCTACCAATACGCTACCGCCACCATAGATTAGTTAAATAATAATAAATAAAATAAATATTGCTTGACAATTCACATAGCATTATCTAGTCCCAAGCTAAGCAGAGCTTGTGTTATGGGTACTAGATAACTGATATTGGTACATAATAGAATACAAAACATAGATGGATATTTTCATTATAGTTACATAGAAAACGACCAGAACACCCTGAACAAATGTCTGCAGATCGTTCACACATTTGTCCCGAGGCGGGAATCGAACCCGCAACCTCCTGCGTCGCAGGCAGACCTTCGCCCACCACGACAGAGGTCGTCAAAGTTACTTCGCCGCCGTGTTTCTAGAGAAACTAAAGAAAAAATTAAAGAAAGAAAGTATTTACTTTCTTTCTTTAATTTTTGACTGTGTTAAAACACAGTCTTGGCAGACTTTCCATGCTTAGAACACTCGATCAAGTCTGCTTTTGACAAAATAAGTAATCAAAATCATCCGTTTGTCTAAGATGCCGCAACAACCCACAGTATCTATCTTTGACCCACAATTGATCGAGTTGTTTCGAATAGGACTGATTTGTTTCTATTACCTATTTGATTGTAATATTCTAGTGCTACCATCCATGCTCCCCAGTCCCGACGAGACGACCATGATTCCAGAGCCATCCTGACACGCCACTATACCGACGAACTGCCAGACATCAGTCAAGACGAGATCGTGTTAGCTCTCAGGCAGTTTAAAAATGAAAAACCCCCAATGATTATAGCTTCAAACTGAAGTAAGGTCCATCTTCTCGAGTACACTTACCTTAAGCAGATTCTGCAGTTGGGTTAAAAAATCGAGAAGGGGGCCAAAAGGAGGACCCAGATAGGTTGGGCAGTTGGGCAGCGTTTGGGAAACAACGTCGAGTCTTCTCGTCATCCATACCGCAATGCTTGAAAACGAAAGTTTTCAATCGAAAAACACAACACTTCTCCACCATTCACGGCTAAGAAAATGCTCACACTATTACAAAATATGTGTGATAATGTTACTGCGGAGGACTGGAAGAAAGTCGTGGGTGTTCCACGATCTTCTTCCAGTACAAAAAAAAATATAGAAGAGGACTGGGAGCGCGATGTTCACTTCGACAACATGTGTGAACAACAAGAATTTTACATTCACCTTGTGGATAGTCCAAGTACCTAGGGATGATGCTTTAAGTTGTGCACCTCTAAATGAATAAAAATAATAGTAGGTAATTTTGTTTTTTTTCGTTTGATTGATTACTAAGGGCCCATCCAAAGAGTATACAATAACTACGTGGCCCTTCCTCAACAACGATTTGGACTTGCGTCTATTGTATTCTACTGAGTATAGGTTGCGTTAGAGCTAACCCAGAGGGCTGGGGCTGCTGACTTTAATAGTGGGTACAGACCAAGCGAACAAAAGCGAGGAATGGGATTCCACGATCGATGACGAACGTTCACTCGCTTTCGCTGTTGTATCCACACCATACGAACACCATGTGAAACGCACGGCCGAAGGCGAATGAAGGCCCTCGTTTGGGCTCGCTTGCTTTCGCTATGACGTCCACACTTGTTCGATCGTTTGGTGGTTAGCCTTCGCTCGCTTGGTCTGTTCTGTACCCGGCATAACGCTGATTGTGATAAGCTTAGAGGTAACCCAGAGGGCTGGGAATGATACTCCAACGCTTATTGGTTCGCAACTGATTTATTAAATAGATTAAAGTTGAAATGAAGGTTCTATGCGGAATTACAAAAATTACGTACATGATAATACGATATCATAATGTAGGAAGTTAGTTAACCTTGACAACACACGCATAGCCTAAATAACACATTGTACTTCGTACATCCTAGCCACTAGAACTCTCTCACACGAGAATAACCACATGTTATTGTTTTGTAATTCGACCCATCGCTCTTGACAGGTCAATGCCTCGGTATTACATAACTTCTCGTTGTTGTTAATACTTGTATTGCAGATCGTCTTCGTAAATGGTATTTCGAAGATAGGTTTATCGTAAGGACATAGCATCCGATTAGGTAGTTGAAGTGTGCGTACACGAATGAAGATCCTCCGTTGTCATTAGAATAAAAATATCTCTTTGTATATTGAAAGCGATCAATGGCGCGATAAACCTGACCACGTGATTTTGATGGGGCAGACTTACTACGCTGTCTAGTTCTAACGCTTCCTTGCTAATGAGGGGAATATTTATCTGTATTAAAAAAAAATCTCCAACTCAAGCGCTCGCCTTCATTTGTTTATAGAGTTCGTTTATGCTATGCTTATCGACCGCTAGCGTGAGCTCTCCTCGTAAGTGACTGTATATGATGCTGACTTGTTTCTCTAGCTGCTCTGGCGGAAGCAGGTTCATATCTAAATGACCATGTGAGATATCAGTTAACACATCTATTAAACTATCTTGCTTCGAAGCTATCTTACCTTACCACAGTAAAAACAAAAAGAAAACACAATTGTACTTAAGTATCGATTTATTCCAACATAAACGAGTATTAATTAGTACTTGGTAGGTATATACGCTGAGCCGTCCTAAATTATAGACACATGGATTTTAGAACTACATAATTACTTTACTAACTACAGAGCCTTAACTGATCTCATGTTGGATGTCCTATTTAATAAATAAATATACAATAGCCAAATTAATTGTAAAATTTTCGGAAACAAACCACAACACTAATAATAATAACTAAAACTCGCTTGCTTGGCGTAGAGTTTTAGATATAATTGTAAGCAATATTTATTAAAGGAAGGATCTCAAATCGACAAGGCTGTTAAATAGCGTATAAAGACGCAACAGCGGAGTGAATTTTAGGCAAAGTATGGGCGGTTTGTTTACAACGAGTTTGGCTAAGGTATAGGTAAGTTACATATGTATAATTAGAGGTCATCGACAGGTATAATAAAATTATGCTAAGCCCCCTTTATCTAGCTGGGTGCACCACGTGCAGGTTAGAATATTCACAATTTCGAGTGTAATTTTTGTAAGGTTCTATGTAGGTACCTATCTACGGAGGAGCCGGCACGGCGGGCGGTGGCGGCGGCGGTTACCTGATAGAAGGTTTTTAGGGTTCCGTACTCAGAGGGTAAAAACGGGACCCTATTACTAAGACTTTACTGTCCGTCTGTCACCAGGCTGTATCTCATGAACCGTGATAGTTAGACAGTTGAAATTTTCACAGATGATGTATTTCTGTTGCCGCTATAACAACAAATACTAAAAAACATAATAAAATAAATATTTAAGGGGGCTCCCATACAACAAACGTGTTTTTTTTTTTGCAGTTTTTATAGATAATGGTACGGAACCCTTCGTGCGCGAGTCCGACTCGCACTTGGCTGGTTTTATTATTCATAATTGTGTTTGTTGAAATAATTTATCTTGGATTTTAGAACTTAGCGTAGAAAGTCATGGAATAATGGCCTCTACACTACACAATAAACTACCCCAATCCCAGATTTAGCCATTTATTGCTTTTTGCCAGTTATGTGCCTAATTGCAGAGTTGTGTCTCGTCAAATGGCTTTTCGTAGTAAACAGTATATCGCATTTATCACACTTATATGGCTTTTGTCCAGTGTGGACATTCATATGTCTGCTGAGGTTTCCTTTCGAACTTAGTTTTTTACCACATAAGTTGCAGATATTGAGTTTTTTTGAAGTATGTCTTTTGATATGGGCCACAATTCTCTTTCTAGTTTTGAATTTTTTTGTGCACATATCACAGCAATATGTTCTACTGAGTTCATGTGTTCTTACATGTGGAACAAATTTTTGCCGTGAGTAGAATTTTTTTTTACATATGTCACAACAATATATCTCCTTGGATTCAATTGAATTTGCTGATTGATCAGCTAGTATATTTTTTACAATTGAATTTGCTGATAGATCAGCTTGATAATTTTTTTCAATTGAATTTGCTGATTGATCAGCTGGTATATATTTTTCAATTGAATTTGTCAATGTGTGAACACTCATATGTCTGCTGAGATTTCCTTTCGAATTTAGTTTTTTACCACATAAGTTGCAGACATTGAGTTTTTTTAGATTATGTCTTTTGACATGGGCCACAATTCTCCTTTTAGTTTGGAATATTTTTGTGCACATATCACAGCAATATGTTCTACTGAGTTCATGTGTTATTACATCTGGAACAAAGTTTTGTCGTGAGTAGTTTTTTTTTTCACATCTGTCACAACAATATGACGCAATCGAATTTGCTGATTGATCAGCTGGTTTATTGTTTTCAATTGAATTTGCTGATAGATCAGCTGGATTATGTTTTTTAATTGAAACTGCTGATTGATCAGCTTGTTTATTTTTTTCAATGGAATTTGTTGATTCATCAGCTTGTATATATTTTTCAATTGAATTTGCTAAAGTATGAACACTCATATGTCTGCCGAGGTTTCCTTTGGAACTTAGTTTTTTACCACATAAGTTGCAGATATTGAGTTTTTTTGGATTATGTCTTTTGATATGGGCCACAATTCTTTTTTTAGTTTTGAATTTTTTTGTGCATCTATCACAGCAATATGTTCTACTGAGTTCATGTGGAACAAATTTTTGCCGTGAGTAGTTTTTTTTATTACATCTGTTACAACAAGATATCTCTTTGGATGATTGATCAGCTGGTTTATTTTTTTCAATTGAATTTGCTGACTGATCAGTTGGGTTATTGTTTTCAATTGAATTTGCTGATTGATCAGCTTGTTTATTTTTTTCAATTGAAGTTGCTGACTGACCAGTTGGTTTATTGTTTTCGATTGAATTCGCTGATTGATCGGTTGGTATACTTTTTCCAATTGAATTTGCTGATTGATCAGCTTGTTTATTTATTTCAATTGAATTTGCTGTTTGGTCATATTGAATATTTTTTTCAATTGAATTTGCTGGTTGATCAGCTCGTTTATTTTTTTCAATTGAATTTGCTGATTGATCATATTGTTTATTTTTTTCGATTGAATTCGCTGATTGATCGGTTGGTTTATTGTTTTCAATTGAATTTGCTGATTGATCAGCTTGTTTATTTTTTTCAATTGAGTTTGCTGATTGATCAGTTGGTATACTTTTTTCAGTATTAATATCAGTGGAGTGAGCCGATAATTGATTTGATTCAATAAGAAACAAATCATCAATTTCGTCAATGTAGTCACTACTTATTTCATGATTTGTACAAACAGCAGGTTCAGTCTCCTGTGGTTCTTCCATTCTCTCAATTTTCACCGACACTAGTGCTTCTCCGATAGTTTGAACACATCTCTCTTCAGATGTTTTTTCATTCAGGACCATGTTGTTAATTGGGGTCGCAGTCAAGGACTTCACGTTTGACGGAATGAGCTTTTCAATAGCTTCATATGTTTCCTGAAAACAGAACATCTGCCTGAGAAGATAATTTTAGCAAAAAGTAGTCATGCGGCCATTGCAAAGTAAACTGAGCCACAAACTGCTGTGAATTTACTGTAGAACCATTTGATCAAAATAACTATGCATCTAAGCAGGACAGCATGCTAGCCTGCTGTCATCATCAATCCCTTTCATTATCTACAAGACTTTTAAGAAATTAATAAATCCCAAAAATTTACGATCCCGACGGGATTCGAACCCGCACCTTCCCCTTCAGCGCAGGGGTGCTCTTTTTCCAACTAAGCTACGTGATCTTATCTAGTCGGCCCGAAAATCTTTGGGAGTTCTTTCGGCACTTACGCCGTCAGCGCCACCTACAGAGGAAACAATGAAGTTATCCAATTCTGCTCAAAGACCAAATTTACATTTAGTTCTTTGACGAGAGGTTTTGCCGTTGCTTGATTCTAAGGTTTTTATTTATTATACTCTGGGTAATTTCTAAGAAATTAATAAATCCCAAAAATTTACGATCCCGACGGGATTCGAACCCGCACCTTCCCCTTCAGCGCAGGGGTGCTCTTTTTCCAACTAAGCTACGTGATCTTATCTAGTCGGCCCGAAAATCTTTGGGAGTTCTTTCGGCACTTACGCCGTCAGCGCCACCTACAGAGGAAACAATGAAGTTATCCAATTCTGCTCAAAGACCAAATTTACATTTAGTTCTTTGACGAGAGGTTTTGCCGTTGCTTGATTCTAAGGTTTTTATTTATTATACTCTGGGTAATTTCTAAGAAATTAATAAATCCCAAAAATTTACGATCCCGACGGGATTCGAACCCGCACCTTCCCCTTCAGCGCAGGGGTGCTCTTTTTCCAACTAAGCTACGTGATCTTATCTAGTCGGCCCGAAAATCTTTGGGAGTTCTTTCGGCACTTACGCCGTCAGCGCCACCTACAGAGGAAACAATGAAGTTATCCAATTCTGCTCAAAGACCAAATTTACATTTAG
The DNA here is from genome assembly GCA_947086465.1 of Eupithecia exiguata. Lineage (NCBI taxonomy): Eukaryota > Metazoa > Arthropoda > Insecta > Lepidoptera > Geometridae > Eupithecia > Eupithecia exiguata. The sequence continues at coordinate 9,473,379 of OX352226.1, forward strand.
TTCTTTGACGAGAGGTTTTGCCGTTGCTTGATTCTAAGGTTTTTATTTATTATACTCTGGGTAATTTCTAAGAAATTAATAAATCCCAAAAATTTACGATTGAGCAGAATTGGATAACTTCATTGTTTCCTCTGTAGGTGGCGCTGACGGCGTAAGTGCCGAAAGAACTCCCAAAGATTTTCGGGCCGACTAGATAAGATCACGTAGCTTAGTTGGAAAAAGAGCACCCCTGCGCTGAAGGGGAAGGTGCGGGTTCGAATCCCGTCGGGATCGTAAATTTTTGGGATTTATTAATTTCTTAGAAATTACCCAGAGTATAATAAATAAAAACCTTAGAATCAAGCAACGGCAAAACCTCTCGTCAAAGAACTAAATGTAAATTTGGTCTTTGAGCAGAATTGGATAACTTCATTGTTTCCTCTGTAGGTGGCGCTGACGGCGTAAGTGCCGAAAGAACTCCCAAAGATTTTCGGGCCGACTAGATAAGATCACGTAGCTTAGTTGGAAAAAGAGCACCCCTGCGCTGAAGGGGAAGGTGCGGGTTCGAATCCCGTCGGGATCGTAAATTTTTGGGATTTATTAATTTCTTAGAAATTACCCAGAGTATAATAAATAAAAACCTTAGAATCAAGCAACGGCAAAACCTCTCGTCAAAGAACTAAATGTAAATTTGGTCTTTGAGCAGAATTGGATAACTTCATTGTTTCCTCTGTAGGTGGCGCTGACGGCGTAAGTGCCGAAAGAACTCCCAAAGATTTTCGGGCCGACTAGATAAGATCACGTAGCTTAGTTGGAAAAAGAGCACCCCTGCGCTGAAGGGGAAGGTGCGGGTTCGAATCCCGTCGGGATCGTAAATTTTTGGGATTTATTAATTTCTTAGAAATTACCCAGAGTATAATAAATAAAAACCTTAGAATCAAGCAACGGCAAAACCTCTCGTCAAAGAACTAAATGTAAATTTGGTCTTTGAGCAGAATTGGATAACTTCATTGTTTCCTCTGTAGGTGGCGCTGACGGCGTAAGTGCCGAAAGAACTCCCAAAGATTTTCGGGCCGACTAGATAAGATCACGTAGCTTAGTTGGAAAAAGAGCACCCCTGCGCTGAAGGGGAAGGTGCGGGTTCGAATCCCGTCGGGATCGTAAATTTTTGGGATTTATTAATTTCTTAGAAATTACCCAGAGTATAATAAATAAAAACCTTAGAATCAAGCAACGGCAAAACCTCTCGTCAAAGAACTAAATGTAAATTTGGTCTTTGAGCAGAATTGGATAACTTCATTGTTTCCTCTGTAGGTGGCGCTGACGGCGTAAGTGCCGAAAGAACTCCCAAAGATTTTCGGGCCGACTAGATAAGATCACGTAGCTTAGTTGGAAAAAGAGCACCCCTGCGCTGAAGGGGAAGGTGCGGGTTCGAATCCCGTCGGGATCGTAAATTTTTGGGATTTATTAATTTCTTAGAAATTACCCAGAGTATAATAAATAAAAACCTTAGAATACAAGACTTTTCTTTATTTTATGGAGCAGGATCAAACAAATGAAAGATTTTTTTACCTCAAGACCACTGAAAACTTTTTCAGTAAAAAGAGCCAGCTCAGAGAGAGTACTGCACATATAAAGCCGTTGGTAACAGACACAACATACTGCTGTTGGCCTTCTTTCAGACTGGAACTGAAACAAACAGTGAGAACCTTGTCAACCATCTTTAAAAGCAAGCTGTTCCAAATGTCTATAAAGTTTTTGGTATCAGGAATTATAGGTAACTTATATCCTCTCTTAAACCATGGCAGTCATAGCAAAGGAATTGACCCCTTCCACCTTGCTCTTAGATGTCATAAGACCCAACTAAGGTAATCTACCAGAGAAAGAGTAGCAGGTTCCTTCTGTGTATTTTTAACAAGTACAGTAATAGCTCCTTATCTGTGGGGTATAATATGTTCCGTAAATACAGAATTCGTGAATGTGAAATGGTAATTTGTATATGATTGTAGTCTTGATACATATCCCATGGGATATGTATCAATATATAGCTATTGAAACATTTTTCAAGAGCTGAAAATAAATATAATTTATATTATATCACATATTATGTTATTAGATTGATCAATACCTACCTACTAATTATTATCAGACTTAGACAAAAGGTTTTAAATTTAGTAATTTTCTGTTGTTTTGCGTGCTATAAAAGGAGCCTTTTCAGTTCTTGTTAAAGGCTCTTCATCAATGGAATCTTATATGGGGGATCTTATATTTTGGATAAGTTGGTTAGGGTTCAATCTTTGCCTTGCACTTCAAACAACTCTTGAATGTCACTTAATTATATCTGTTCAAAGACATCTTGCACTTTTTCGGTCACAGCTTTAATGACTCCATTTTCGTAATTTTACGCCCTCGATTTAGTCGAAAATGATACCCATGAGAAAAGTATAAGACTGAGTGATCGCGCGATCGCAACTAATTTAATTATTCACTAATAATTAACACCTATGCACATAACACACAACATCTAGTATTTATTTTCAAAATGTAGAGTACTTTAACTGCAGCACAAATAATAACCATAGTGTAACACTAAAAACCCTTACAATGAGGTAACCTCTTCAATCTAATCTGGATAGCGCAACCAAAGGGTAACCCTATCGTTGCTAAAACCCATTGAAAGGGTTACCCTTTCACATGTGTTTTATACTGGTTACCCGAACAAAGGGTAGCCCAATCGAAATGCGCAGACGATGAAAGTGTTACCCATTGGAAGGAGTTAACCCAGACTCGGGGTTGTAGGGTCCCTGATTCGACATCAGACTTATAGGTCTGTAGTTTCCTATTATCTAACTTTTGTCCTTTCTTGAATAAAAGGATAATGTTTGATGTTTTTCATTGGGTAGGGATTAGACCAGTTATTCGTATTTTGTTGAATAATGAAGTGAGTATTGACAGTAGTTTATCAAGGGTGCCTTTAACATACTCACACAGCTCATTAATATACCTACTTACAGATTGCATCTGTGAATAGAGAAATACAGAAACCAAGTTACAATATTTTACCCATGATTAGTGAAGACGCTAATAAGGAAACTGCGAATAAGGAGCTTTTACTGTATTTATTTGTTAGGTATTTCTAGCTTAACTATTCTCCAGTAATAGGCAGCAGGTGGACCCTTTTAGCTAGTGGGTTAGGGAGCTGCTTATCTCTCTGTCCTCCAGGAAAGCTGCTTACGGCTGCACTCCCCATGCATCAAGCAAACAGTCAAAGCCTCCGTTGACTATTTGCTTGATGCTTAACACAATGCAATAACACTTGCACAGTTACTAGTCATGGTTTTTTTGACTGAGCGCTGACGTGGAATACCTACTAGTGGATTTGGGTGAATGGTAGGAGGTTGATTTTAACATCTCCACTCCACTACTATCACCATTTCGCCAGCCTGCAGCATGTACTAGCTAGCGCTGATGACTTTCGGAGTAGATTATGTAGGTACTTACTGTTAGATCGGTTAATTTTTCGAAAACATGTTTAGATTTTTCATGTTTTAGGGCATACAGGTTTACATCCTGGCCGCCCGCGCGACAGACTCTGCATACCGAGGACATCACAGATTTATAAGTATAGAGGACATGTTGAAAATTGCTCAGCGGTAGGTACGACTCGAGCTGTAGACGACAAGCAATTATTAAATTCTCTTTGAGCAACAGGGCTGCCAACCGTAAAAAAAATTTCCTCGTACTAAGCAGCTAAAAATCTCGTATTATGGCTTTCGAACCTCGTACATTCCTCTAAAAGGTGACTAAACCAAGATTAATGCATATTAAACTGTTGAATTTAGGACGTTTTACACAACGAAATAAACTATTGCAAGTTTCTACTAATTAAAATATCACTTTGTATTAAAATAATCTTTAACATTACTCACGTAAATAACTAATGAACGAGATTTGTTTATAGGTTCAAAACTTTGCATAGGTAACTATGTACTTCTAGTCTTAGTTTTCATCTCCAAATATTATATCAGGAACATCCTCATTCTCATCGTTTTTCTTTTTATTTTTGCACGAGATTTTTGTTTATTTTGTGAAGTTACACCTCTCTGGTTGGTGCTATGTGTGATCGAGGCGACAGACGAATAATGCGAAGAACGAAATGTTTTATTTCTCGGGGATTTCTTGGTTCATGGGATAGCGAGCGAACCATAGACAGTCATCGCGCCAATGCGACAGTGTCGTTTTTGGTGTAAGTGTTATGTTATGTCAAAATCTCGTACATAATTGTACGAGGTTGATAGTGCCCTCGTACCTCGTACGGAAGACCACAAATCTCGTATTTGTACGAGGAACCTCGTACGGTTGGCAACCCTGTTGAGCAATTGCTTGCAGGAACGAGCAGGTGTTTTGTTGGTTAAAAAACAACACTTTTTTTTCTTCACAGTCCGTCCCGTCCAGGTAGAAAGCAAAGAGTATACAATAACTAGAAAGTCCCAATGGAATGGAAAGTCCCGATACGGTAGTATTGTATATTATTGTTTATTCATTGGTCCAGATGAAAAGAAAGACATTTTTTTTGGAGAAATGGCCCAAAGAAAGAGTATACAATGAGAGGTTTTCGTTTTGCATTTTTAAAAAGAAAAAAATTAGTTCCATGTATCTCGATAGATGGCAGGGCTTCAACTGGTTACAATGCTTAGAACTTTATTCAATTACAAATAATACTACTTTGTGTGGTATCATTGGAAAGCTGTTTTTATGTAGATTAATGAGGGGTTTTCGTTTCGTATTAAAAAAAAAAAAGCTAGTTCTAAATATCTCGATAGATGGCAGTGTGTCAACTGGCGATTAGGGTATGTCTATGTCAAATGAAGGGAAAACAAACTTTTTCTGAGTGTTGCCATTTACGCATTTTTTTAATGCTAAAACTGGCAGATTTTGTGATCGGTTCACCTTCTAACATCAAACCGATGACGGGGACATAATTAAGTCCCTTCCCCGTCGGTTATGGTACGTAAAAATCGTAAAAAACGGGGACATAAGTCCCAATTAAAAATATTTTGGTTTTGAGCTTTATTTTGTTCAAATGAAGAACTCTTTTAATCAGATGTATTTTTGAATGACGATGACGAGAATGAGATGAGATGAGATGTATTATTACTGAATAACGAGTCACACAATCACAAAAAATCTCCGCCATCTTAGTACAACATGTCGTCCCAAACAGCTGCGCAAGGTCAGTAACCCGAGCCGGCGCGGCGGCACTCGAGTTTCGTCTCAAGTCGTGAATGATTTGTTTTTATAAAGTTTTGAAAAAAGAATCGAATAGATCTGTGAAGGTTATACCTAAAAATGTCGGGTTTACCTGTAAGTAGGTAAGTAACTTGCATATCAGAAAAGGACCTATTTCAGTTTTTAATACCTAAGTGAATGAAAAAATATGTAGGTAGGTATAGGTATGTTGTTCGTAAACCTTTATTATATAAATAAATGAAGGCGTCACAAACACACTATACATTTTATACGTTATTTATGCCTAGTGATATTAGTTTTAAAGGTGATTACTGTTCCTATTTTCAGCTTGCAATATATCATTTTGCAGTTTTCCGGATATTTTACGAAACATCTTTTAGTCATATATTTCGGACAAAATTTAAGTTCGGTTTGGAGTTTTTTAATTTTGACTGTGGCAACACTACATTCGTTTCCTATCTTTGAGAAACCAAAATAATTTCAAGATTTTCTTCAAGTTTTTAGTGGTTTCCCGTCCTTCGTCAGTTCTGGAATCGAATGTTCTTTCTCTGGCTGCGCCGCCGCCGCGCCGCCGGTTTTTGCTGTTGGTGAAGTTATATTCTACCCGATAAAGTTATCTTGCTGTGTTCGAGTTATTGTTAATAACTGGTTGTGTTTGTGCTGATATGATAAAGAGCCTGACTCTGAGCCTATGAAAAACGGATGGTAATGAATGTGTACAAGCAGACGTACAAGAATTGGCTTAAAGGTGAATATTGGTAGCGTGTGTCAACAAAACAGCCGAGCTCTTGGGAATATCGCAAAGAAGTGGTTATAAAAGAACACAAATCTACAGGAACAATTTCTTCGCCCAAAAAAAGGTCGCAAAACCAATTTTAACAAAGTATTGACAATTTCACGTATTCTGCTATATGAAGAATCGTCCATTCGTTTTTTCGCTGAAATGAATTATCTGCTCTAACAAAGGTAAGAATTGAGTTAAGTATCTACCTCATTTCAATGAGAAGTCTATTTAGTTATTAGTGTCTTTATTTAAAAAAAGTAAAAGGATAAAAAGCAGCCTATGTGTTATTCCGGACTATAATCTATCGCTATGCCAAATTTCATACAGATCTATTCATATGAGTAGAGAGTAACGTACATCCATCTATCAATTCAAACCTTCACCATTATAATATTAGTGGGATAAAAAGTACTTTGTGTTTGCGCTGCTGTAAGCCACTGCACATTAACATAATGTCAGGATTTGATTTAACGTTTTAGAGCTTCTCAAATTAGTGGTTAACCAAGCACACCTACTGCATCTGAAAAATGACTTGTATCACTCAGGCATTATAGCTTCCTGTGATCTGCATGTAAAATATTTGCGATTTTGTTGCAGGCCATACAGTAATAAAAACAAGGGTGGATACCGAGGTCAAGTCATCGAAATAAGCTTTCTTGGAACGCTTAACAACAGGCTTGAATACTCCAACGGGAAAAGGACAATAATTGATATTCAGCTGTAATTATAGGCAACGAAGAAATAAAAAACAAGAAATATATTTGTTTATATTTATTTCTGATGTCAAATAAATAATGCCTTTGTAGGACTAAGGTATTAGTAATTTAGGCAGTGAAAACTAATACCTATAATGTACCTATGAATAAACCTTCTTTTAAAAGTACTTCTCTATTAAAAAAAATGCACTTATTTGTTTGTTTTATTTACTCTCCGAAAGGCACAACCAAATGTTGCTTTGCTTTGTTGTTAGGTACAAGCATAGTGAAGGGTGGTGCGTGAGCCTAGTATTATTATGACTCGCAGAAAAGACCACCAGCAGCGCAGCGTGTAAAGCTCTGGACGCTTAACTAGCGTGTGAGATTGAGCCTTGTGAGATGAATGGATTTAGTAAAATAAATACCTATAGCTTTCTTCAAGAAAATTTCCTGCTCAAGCAAAGCCGAGGGCAAGAACTAATGATCCATAAAAATTCAAGGGTTTGCTTCACTGTCTTGTCACTTTCATAGTGACATTTCTTTGTTTATTTGCAGCATTTGAAAAATCAAGTTTGTTTGCCAGTTTTTTCATTGTTCAGACATAAACAATGAAAAAACTGGCACGATGGTTGTGACAGAGAAACATTCATTCTATCTGATTTCTTCTCATGCTACAAGCATATTTTTATCTCTCTCTGGTGTGAATGAGATGGGTATATGCACTACCTCTAGTACCTTGTTCTTTTAAGCGATCGACCGATTATCATTTTGACGTTTTCTTTCATGTGACATTAACATACCATAGTGCCTTGTTGAAGCCAGTTGAAGCCCTGCCATTTATCGAGATACATGGAACTAATTTTTTTCTTTTTAAAAATGTAAAACGAAAACCTCTCATTGATATGGGATATAAATTTAGTCAAACAGATTTTGCTTAACAAAATATCTTGGGAACCGTAAAGGAAACTGCTGAGCCTACGATACCTTGGTGTTTACTTTCCCATATTTTGATGTATTCTTTTGTTTTAAGATAATCACAGTGATATCTTTGCTTCAGGGCTGAAATAAGGTTTCAGAAAATACGAATATTTTAACTATCCATGTTGGATTTGTATAAAAAATAATAAAAATATATTGGCGAGAAAAAACCGCGATACAAACAAATATTGTATTGGTTTTATATGCTTGTAAATAAATATTTTTGTACAATGGACTGTTTTGTTTTGCTATTTTCTGCTTCAAATTGAATCTATTTTCTCATATGAAACATCTAAAACATAGTTTATCACTTCATTTTTAAATTATATGTCATTGTACTACCAAATGGAATATTTTTTTTAATTTGTAGGTTCTGAACGAATTATTCTAGTCATATGCCTTCAGATTGATACAAATTATGTGTCATTCAAAGCGCCAACTCAACGTTAACAAAAAACAATAACACAAGTAGGGTCTAATTACAATGAGTTGAGTCAGAAATAGCCTCAAGTGCCAGATGGCGAACCGCGCGCCGGCCGCCAAAAAAACGGTCGGCGCAGGTTGTCTCAGCTGCACGTGAGGGCGCGCGGGAATTTTGGCGCAAGCGGTTATGTATAAACCGAGGTATAAACAATGAAATAACTGGCAAACAAACTTGTTTTTTCAAATGCTGCAAATAAACAAAGAAATGTCACTATGAGGAGTGACAAGACAGTGGAGCAAACCCTTGAATTTTTATGGATGACATAGACATACCTTAGTCACCAGTTGACGCACTGCCATCTATCGAGATATTTAAAACTAGCTTTTTTTTTAATGCAAAACGAAAACCCCTCATTATCTACGTATTTATTAGAGGAACAAACAAACTCCAGCGGGCTTAGCATACAAGGTTATTCGCAAATAAGTGTGGTATTATTACTACGTTAACGTTATAAATTGGCCTTAGTGCGTTAATATTAGCCTTAGTGCGGTATTTTTTTCTAACTAGGTACCTAAACACATTATTGGCGTTTATTTAATTGGAAATGCAGCGAATTATCTGAATGAATTATAATTCATTATAACACCGTTAATGTTAGATTACTGTCAAAAAGGTGCTAATAAGCAGATCTTACTTTTCTGTTCTGTGAAGCAGATAATGTGTTGTTAGAAAAAAATAACGCACAAAGGCTAATATTAACGAACCAACTCTTTGATTCCATCTGGCAGCACTGTATACTCTTGGGATACTAACGTATGGGGCAGGGGATCTCTTTTTTCATTGGATAATAAATAACGTATCAAATTAAAACAAAAAAACATTGTACTTAGAGACAGACAGAACGTAAACAAAACATGTGAAATTGTGAAATTTCTTTCCCTGCCTTCCGAGAAAGAAATAGGTACTACTATTTTATGTAGGTCATTTATCCAAGAGTACCTTTATCTTATCGTAGGTATTGTGTAGTGTAGCCCCACATTGTTTATTATATAACTTGGCATGTTGTGCCTGTCTGATTAAAAATTCCAACTTGTTTCGTATGCTTGGTATCGTCTCTTCGTAGGTATATAGCAAGCAAAGTTCATAGAGTTAAATTATAATTACCCTACTGGTTCCTACTATCTTATATTTATTAGGTACCTACCATTCATTCATTAGAGGCTAGGTGCCGGCTGACGTACAATCTAAAAACAGATACTGCCTATTTATTCGTTCCCAGCTATGTTGAAGGTAAGCGCTCAGTTGTAAACAGAATAGGTATCTTGACTATTAAATGATAGGTACAAACTTTACTTTTTGTGAGTAGGTTAGGTATAATTACTCAATTCATAACCTATAAATCTAGGTATCTCAAAAAATACCTTACCTACAACACAGTGGTTCATTTTTTTTTAATTTGATCTTTTGTTGAGTAGGTACTTACTGCTGGCTGTTGTATGTACATACAGCACAAAGTAGGTAATCAACATTAACCATCAATCTATCATAGGTAGAAAATAAAAATATATAAGATGAGACACCCAAAGACTAACAAAAGTACACATGTGGTGATACTTTGTATGCTGTTATTTCAATGTCACCAGTAAGTACCTAACTTACAAAAAGTTTAAAGTGTAAGTATGACTTTAAATAGGTACCTACTTTGTTTCAGGGCCTTGTGGGACTAGTAACCGGAGGGGCTTCTGGCCTGGGTCGGGCTACCTCGGAGCTGCTGGTGAAGCAAGGAGGTCGGGTCATCATTTGTGACCTGCCATCCAGCAGTGGGCAGGACTTGGCCAAGCAATTAGGTCAAAATGTGGCTTTTGTGCCGGTTGATGTGAGTTAAACTTTTAAAACTTTCATTATCAACAATAAAATCGCTTGTACCTAAAGGAAATACTTACCATGTTCGAAAATAAAGGAAAACTACACAAATCATGATAAAAATGTCAAATATTCCATTAAGTTTGACTACCTTATGTACAAGTTTTACCGGGGTAAAAAGTAGTCTACAATGTTAATCCATGCCTAGAAATATTATTTATTCCAAATTTCAGCTAGATCTGTTCAGTAGTTTGGTGTGAAGAGGTAACCACGGTCCAAACTTTTCCACGTTAACAAATTATGTACATAATGTATAACATATTTGAGTGGTTTTAGAGTTTAGTGATGTATATTATGTGTATTAAGTATATCAGTTATCTAGTATCCACAAAATCTTCAGCATAACAATGTTATGTTTGAAAAAATATTTTCCATCAAAAGGTACAAAGTACTTTACATAAATTAGTCTAATATTATTCTTTCATAGTAGGTAACATGGCAAATGATTAGCAATTAGTCATTATCTCCTGCCTTCCAATATGTGGATATCACTGCGAGTTGTAAGTAAACAAGATAAATAAAATGTAAATTCTTAGCAAACAAATATAATTAGGTAGGTACCTATATAAAGTAAGTAAAGTAAAAATATTTATTGCATCAAATAATACAAAAAGGTAAACAGCTAAGCTTAAACCTAATACACAAGTAAAGGGTCAATTTGTAGATACATAATTTGCTGAGCTTATTTCTACAGTGATGTTCGTCTGAAGCCGGTATGTTAAGTAAGATTAGCGTCCCGCCCCGGCTTCGCACGGGTAGATATAGGTATTAAATTAAATTAAAAAAAATATTAACACTGGGCAGACTTTTCATGCTTAAAACACTCGATCAAGTCTGCTTTCGACTAAATAAACAATCAAAGTCATCTGTTTGGGAGGTATGATGCCGCAACAAAATAACCCACAGATAGATAAACTTATACATTGATCCACCCGTCAAGCCCCTAACAAACGGAGCTTTAATTTATATTAATATAGTACCTACCTAAGCTATATTATAACGATATAGCAAGCTGCCACAGACGGTGGCTATGCTATAATAATATACAGGGTTTTTGGTGGTTAGGGTTAGACAAACTCGGTGGGTGTGTAGGTGGCCCTATTTGTAAAATATAAATTGAAGTAGAAGACCATAACGGTTAAATTATTTTTTAATCCTGTTTTTTGTATTTTTTTAAGATTTTCCGAAATTTTACCTCGCTACCCCTAAATTTTTTTTCGGAACATGTTTTAAATTGAACTTTTTATTTGATTTTGGTCACAGATGTATCTTTCGTCTATTGAAGGCATTATTCCTTTAAAAAACGAGTAAATAATTAGTTATGTACAAGCTCTCAAAGATAAAAAAAAAATTGACAAGATGGTCAACTTTGCATCGTTTTAAAAAAATACTAATAGCGATCGAAAAAAAAAATCTTGAAAAAATTGTAGCCAAAAAATCTATAAACTTGTCAAAAATTAACACTTCAAGGAAAATCAGAGTAAAAATACAAAAGTAAAAAAAACATTCTATTTCTAAAAATTTGCAAATGTTGTTCAAAACCTCTATATTTCTAATACACGCGAGACACCTACGTCGGATTTCTACTGTAGTAGTAGTACCTACCTACGGAGCGTCATCTCGTCTTTCATCTTTGCAAAAGCTGCATCAATTCTTTCAAATAATTGTTCCATTATTTGTATTACTTCTTCGTAAACCAGCTCTTGCACGTCCCCATAAGCTAAAGTCAAGAGGAGTCAGATCTGGGGACCGTGCAGGCCATGAGATGGGGTCAACTCCTCCAATCCACGTGTTGGGGAACGCGTTGTTTAGGACGTCTCTCACTGTCAGATGATAGTGTGCCGGACACCCATCATTTTGAAATACTATTGGTCGATCTTGATGAAATATCAGGGAGATTATTTAGCAAGAATTGCCTAATATAGGATGTGTATCTTATCGGCATACCTATAAGAAGCTTAATTTTTACAATTTATTATCATGGTGGTATTATCGTTATTATTAGTATACACATACTAAAGGTTTTTATCTATTCAGGTGACATCAGAACAGGATGTCAAGAAAGCTCTACAAACAACCCTGGACAAGTTTGGACGTCTCGACGTGACGGTCAACTGTGCTGGTGTTGCATCAGCTTCGAGAGTTTACAATTTTAAGAAAGATCAACCATTTGATTTAAACGTCTTTCAAAGAACTGTGGAGGTACGTAAGTTACACTAGGTTATGTGGAACTACTTATGCAACAACGCGAGCTTTTGAATTGAAGCAAAATGATAAAATAATAAAGGACAAACCTGCAATAGCAAATACTTTTAATACCTATTTTGCTAATATCCCCTCTTAAGTAACAAATTCACTTACTTTATGTCCAAAATTAGCTAATACACTCATATCTGACAACGTTAAATACACGGTTTCAGATGAATTTCGATATCATAAAGTGACAATATTATTTTAAAATCTTTTAGATCTCAAGCGAGGATATATGGGGCATGTCAGTCAGACATATTGAGGATCCGGCGACAGCTGCTAGCAATTTTTTTTCTTCAAATTATTATGTTTCGTTATATATCCAAATTTTAAAAATATAATATCATTCTAATGTATGTATTTCCAGATTAACCTGATCGGTACATTCAATGTGATCCGGCTGGCAACCGGTCTGATCGGCAAGAATGCGCCCGACGCGGACGGCCAGCGAGGCGTCATCATCAACACGGCTAGCATTGCAGCCTACGATGGACAGGTACCTCATAGATATAACCTGTGGACTTAAAGAATGGGATCTGCGACAACGCGCCCAACGGCGAGGCGTACTAATTTTTTTTTTAATTTTCCAAATGTACAGCAAAATGTATACTTATAAATTATGGTCAAATTCTTAAAATTAAACACAGAAATAAAGTAATATTATTAACTTCTGCCGGTTTGGTATGTAGACTAAAGGCGACGAAGAAACCTTAAGCCTGTTAGTTATTATTTTTCGAGTTGGAGCATACATAACCCATTCAAAACTTGTTTGTCCTCTAGCTAGATAATCTGATATTTTGTACAATCCCGTTCTTTAAGAATGCAGGTGGTTATACATTGAAGAACAAGATTTTAATCTGATTATCATCATGTTATTCGTTGTTATTGGGATCTTTCACGTGAGGGCAGAAGCTTTAAAATGAAAAAGTCACTTTGCCTCCGTCCTTATAAAAATTAAGCTTCCTTTGCCAATTAGCTACCGTTCTCGTAACTAAAAATGATTTCGTTTTCAGATTGGTCAAGCCGCGTATTCGGCGTCAAAAGCGGGCGTTGTAGGAATGACGCTGCCGATTGCACGGGACCTTGCCAAACAAGGGATCAGGGTGGTCACCATCGCTCCAGGTGGGTGCACTTGCTATCTTCCTACTAATGCTAAAAAGGCGATAGGTAGTTTTTGGGCCAAGAAAGAGCACGGTACTGGCTGAGTTTGCTATAGATCTAGAAAAACATACATTACTACTTTTTATTCCAAACAGGGTAGTTTTTAATAAAAATATTTCCTAACTAACTGGACTATAGATAGGCCACATAAAGGGTGTCCCAAAACGCAACGTCACGCCGAAAACGGAGGACAGGTAGGTTCATAAAAACCCAGAAAAACACATTCATGGGTCTATCTCCATATCTTTCTGAAATGACTAATGCACAAAAACAGAACCAACAATTTTTTTTAATGAATGAGTTATTTGAGTTCGTTTTTTATATAAAGTTTCTCTGAGTCGTCATAAACCGACCTGTCTTCTTGTGCTTTTGGGTTGACTTTGAGTTTTGGGACACCCTTTATACATATAGATAAACCATATATATAGATAGGCCATAGATATTGATAATTGATGCAGAATCTTTTTCGAACTCTTCATCATAACTCTGACCAAATTTGCTACAATTACATACACGCAAACCAACCGTGCAGCCCGCTTGCAGTCAGTGTGCAGTTGCAGTGCAATTCTAACTATTGTACGCTGAACCAAAAAATCAAACTTAAATTCAACACCTACCTATATATCTTTAGGCTTACAAAATAAGCACTTAGACAAGTCAAATTTTATACCATAAAAAGCTTTGTTTGGATGGATGGATGGACGTATGTTTGTTACATTTAAACGCCAAAACAACTTAACAGATCGAGCTGAAATTTTGCATCGATGTAGATCTTGATCTGAAACAACACACAAGTTATAGCCATAAATGAGTTTGATGTGAACTTTTAAGCCTTTCTATAGAAACAACGCGTGCGGAACCACGGGCAGAAACTAGTATTTAATAAAAAGTGGCGCTAGTTTCCTTATAATCCAGAGTCCTCATTACAGAGATAGCTTCGCATTCGCATCTACAATACTGTACAAATACAAAGAGGCGTATAAATTTATTTATTTTCAGCCGCTAATACGTAAAATCATTGTCTTTGTAAAGATATCTCTTTGTTTCATAGCTATATAACCTGACACTAAAATGTGTGTTTTCTTGTGTACCTACAACTCTGTAAACTTACTTTCTTACAAATAACTGAATTGAATTGCTAATTTTCCAGGCCTATTTCGGACGCCGATGATGGAGCAGCTGCCCGAGCCTGCCATTAAGAGTCTGGAAGCGGCCGTTCCCTTCCCCTCCCGCCTCGGAGACCCACAGGAGTTCGCCCTGCTGGTTCAATGCATCATCCAGAATAAGATGCTCAATGGAGAGACCATCCGTCTTGATGGCTCGCTGAGAATGCAGTCCTGATCAAGTGCATCACAATCTGTACACACGTACTTATATACTAGGTGCCAGAAAGCTTTGCAGTACAGGTCGTTAACCCATCTCCTTCATGACATCAAAAACGGGCACAACTTAAAAAAAATTATTTTTAGTGTTCAAAATTTTTTGGAAACATTATTATTGAGCATAAAAATACAGATCTGTTATTTTGATTTTTTAGAAGCTTTCTATACATACTTATACTAGGTACACACAATTCATAAATTTTTTCAGTCTTGTAAATGTAATTTGGTACTCCAAATGATTACCATAATCATCGTCATCATTACCAAGATACTATAAAATATGATTCTATAATAATTAATGAATAATAATCATAAAATTATTCATTAATTTATTAAAATATGAATGGTTTAATAGTAATAATGTTTTAATAGTAATAATAATTTAATAGTTTAATAATGGTTTACTCTGGTATTTTGGAACACTAAAATACGTGTTTTTTTTTTCATTTATTTATTAAACCATGGGAACACACATTGGAACACTTGGTAATGTCAAATGTACAGTTTAAAAACATAATACAGAAAAGGCTATTGAAATAAACATATAGAATAAATAGACCTTACAATTGCAAAACAAAAATATCAGCTGTATACAGGCCTTGTCAAACAAATCAAATTACAATGATAAAAAAAATAAGTTAGATATAATAAATAATAATAAATTTGCATAAATTTAGCGGCTGTATAGAGGCCTTGTCAATAATAAAAATAGTTCCCTAATTAAGTTACAAACGAAGCTGATGCTCTGTGCGTTTCGAAAGCAGTGGCCTTACTCGTGGATGTCCATGCATGTTTGTCATCTGCATATTCGGAGCAAGAATAGTATGCTCACCTCCTTATTGAAAACGTAAAGTCATTAATTAATACACAGTCATTAATTAATAGCGATTTCGATTTTATTGGGTTGTGTATTTTAACTTTTACTTACTACCTAGTATCCCCTTACCACGACACTCTAGCGACACCGGTATCGCTTTAGGTTTGTATGGATAGCGACAGTATATCTATAATTATAACTGCATTATGCGAGAGGAGGTGAACGACCTGTTTAGCCACCTTATTTGGCATTTAGTATAGAATTCGATTATGAATGACATCATCTCACATGCTGCTCAGTGCGAATCCGTTATCAACCCTGAGCTCGGTTTGACAGTTTTTTCTCTTACTTTATACCTCTCAACCTTGAGCAATGGGGCGATATCCATAAAAGAAAAAACCTTTTTACCTTAGAACTCAGTAGACGGATCTTTCGCGGAGAGGTTATGATATCATGTCAAACTATGCTACTTTATTTTTACAGAAAAATACTTACCTACCCTAGATTCATTGCTCGTGGAACACAGAAAAAATTTAAAACCACAAAAAAAAAAACTCGCGCCAACGCGTCAAACAACCTTTATATTTGATTTCTTGATCACCACGCAGTACGCTGTGTGATGCGAGGTGATGAAGAGACCAAAGCTTGAGCAGTTGCATAAGTTTGAGAGGAGTTCGAGTAAGAGGGGAGGATGCTGGATTGAAAGCAAAAAAAAAAGACCTTAAAGACCGAGCCTAAATTATACTTGTAGATACTTGAACAAAATCTTTGTGTATTTTGCTCAAGTATCTATGTACTACCTACATAAAGTACCTAAGTATCTATGTATACCTACATAAAGTCAAATGTAGCTCTTGTAGGTCCAATGATTTATAATGTGTACTGGTGACTATCAAAATGTATTTATGTAAAAAATGTAGTGAATATTATGTAAGACTATGTAATTAGGTAAATGATTTTATATTTTTATTATTAAAATATATTTTTTAAGTATATATATTACATAATATAAGAATATAAATTTTATAAAAAAGTAGTTTTATTATCAATGACCACATTTAGAAATAATGTGACAGCTAAAAAGGTGCGCATCAGCGTTTGTCTGTCTGATGTTTTCCTCCATCAATAGATGGCGTTAGTAGTTACAGGAGTAGTGAAAACATCTTAAGTCTATGCAGAAAACCAAATTATTAAAAGTGTGACGTGTGCGTTACTGGGGCGACATGTAGACTCAGATCAAGATGATTATATATAGAAAAATTAGAGCCCTATGCCCTGTAAATGAGCCCGAAAAATTAACAATGTGCGCCCTATGGTTTCAGAGTAATTCGAGAAAATAACATTTCGCTGCAGTAACGTCTGAAAACGTTACCCCAGCGACATGGTTTTTACCTATTAGCCCTAGCCAAATTTTAAATAGCTTATATTTGAGCACTTCCTTGGTCAAACAGCGCCATTTGTGCGCCCTGTGGTTTTTGAGTTATTGCAAATTGTAGTTTTTCAACGTTTTTCAGATTTCCATATCTTCGGAATGGCCGAACGAACAAAAATGAAAAACTATTGCTAAATGCAGAATATACAGGGTGCCTTTTGAAGATGGGAGTAGATCGCCAGCTCCGGAACTATGACAGTTAAAGAAAAAGCGTGAAAAAAGTCATGGGCTCAATTTTCGAGAAAAAAAACTGCAAAAGTAATTATTTTTTTAATGTTTTACGGCTGTTTTCTTTAGAACTTACAAAATTGATAAGGAATAGATGATTCATCGGGGATAAACACCATTAAAGCCAGGCTACGTATCCTGGCTAGCGGCAAGCACTTCAGTTGTACAAAAAAATATTTAAAATTTTAAGGTGGGGCGAACCGCTAAGCTCCCATACAAACGTACTTTTCGATTCATTTGGAAACTACATTCCTGATTTTAATGAAATTTTGCATACATAATCGGATAAGAAATACCTATGTTTGTATCGTTTTAGTTTTTCAAAATACATAATCATCATTAAATGAGAGCGAAAGTAATAAAATCGCTTGAAAATGGATAAAAATTAATTTTCGCTCTCACATAATGATGATTATGTATTTTGAAAAACTAAAACGATACAAACATAGGTATTTCTTATCCAATTTTTATGAAAAATTTGATTAAAATCGGGGACGTAGTTTCCAAATGAATCGAAAAGTGTGTTTATTTGGGAACTTAAAGGTTCGCCCCCACTATTAGATGGGAGTATTCAATCTAAATTTAAAAAATAAAACAGCATTTCATTTCTCCATAATGCATTTGTTTACATATATATTGATTCCTATCAGCAACCGAATCCGTAGGTGCGATACGACAGGATGTCATATTTCTTAAAAAATCTATCGTTTCCTGCAGTAGGTAGTAGAAGACAAAAATAAATTAAAAATGCAGCTTTTGTTGTCTCACAAATCAATGTAATGACTCCTTTTGTTTAACGCATGGTTTCGGATTTGGCCATCCACTCCCATCTTAAAAAGCCCTTCCGTTTGTTTAATGCATATTTAAAATAGTGAGTAGACAGTGTTAAAGTATGTAAATACCTACCAAGTGTTGTTATCATTATCATCCACCAGGGCACAGATACCCTGTAACACGGCGGTAAGACTAGTACCTAGGTACACAGTTTTAAGGATTCTATGTCCACCGTTTCAGCTAGTCTAGGTGCAGATGCAGACCACGGACTTACGGATGTCTCGATCCATCGCGCAAGTGACGATAATATACACCCAATCCCACAATCGTATCTCTGGACTTGTGCTTTGGTCCACCTATAATCACTTATGACTGCCCAACTCATTTTGATGCTCAGTAACCCCTCACTGAGAGTTACTCGCAAAAATTCTAATTGCCTTTTATATTCCTGCGACAAAGAACAACTAATAGGTTATGAAATAAACACACAATTAAACGAAAATATCATTTATTTCTAGAATAACGCGCGGCGGCGGAGCGCACGCTCCGCCAACGCCCGCAAGGTGCTTCTCACAAATATTTATTAATCAGTAATCACCAATAAATACAATGACGATGAACAAACATCTAACACCGCTCAAAATGTATCTATCTATGTTGCCATCTAGAAATAGATCATTGTTGTTACAGATTAAAAACTTAATCACACCTCTAAACAATAAGGTTCACATTAAAATTAAGATTTAGCGACAACAATAACATTACATTATAATAAAGACGCAATGTGAGGTTATGATTCGGTGATACTGCAGCGGAGAGGGCCGATCGCGAAAGAACGCACCTCGTAAGTACGTGCGCTCCCGAGCACTTGCTATATCCCAAGAATCCCAACATAAATAACAGGTACTTAGTGATGTCAGACGTGATGTGAAGTTTATGATAAGTGCATCTAAAATTCTGCGGTGAGCAGGTGCGTGCGGTGTCGCGAACGGCCGACGTTTCGGTGTCTGCTTAGCGAATATGATAAGTTAACGACATGCGAGGGTAGGTTCCTCCGCGGCGATGCAATCCCGTCTCCGAGTCGCCTCACTTCCTCACACTATTTACATTAACACATCAATAGCCATTTATTTTTATTCTATGGTATCAGATAACAGCTCATCAAAGTTGAAATGCGACATTGCATTGGTATTTGCCATTCCACATATTCAGTTTCAATAATAACCATCTAAGATGAAAACCATGTATGCCTCGTCCTATCTATATGTACACTTGTTATATTAGAGCCAATACGGCTCACGAAAGTAAGGTAGGTTCCAAATAATAGCTTGGAAGAGAAAGAATTACAACTACTATGAACTCTCAGGCAGTGGCCCGTCGGTTCGCTCAAATTCACACCCTTTCGTAAATTAATGAAAGAGTAATATTCACACACAACATCGATTGAGATTAAACCTAACTTATCGTTAATGAACAACAGTGGTTAAATAACGCACATTCGACGCGCGCCGCTTGGCGGTTCGATAAAACGTTATTTTGGAATGTTTGCGACGCGTGTCCCGCCCAAAACCGAACACCTAAAGTAAACTAATGAATGTACTGCGAAGCGTGATGGAGACTCTTGGAGGCGAGTCAGGTAGGCCGACTCCCGCGCATCACCTCACCAGGCGGTGCGCGGCCGAATCTGAGCGAAATAACAGTACCTACCCAGTATCTACGCACAAGTAATAAACTCTACATAATATACTTACATCTAATTGAACTCAAAATGTACATTTACATAGAACACTCATGTGTATCTTAAAGTTAAAAATACTTAATTTGAATTTATAAATATAGATAGTAGTACTTAGGTATATGAAAGACTTACAGACAGCTTCTGATGTATGTTACGGTACAATACAACCTAACCTAAGACGTAAATAGTAGGGTTTATATTTTATGTGAATAGTTAGAAACGATTATAATTAAATTAATAGTTAATTAAATCGTTATTATCAAAAGTATAGAGGAGAAGACTTTAAATCACTGTCAACTTATTGAACACTGGCACCTGCAGTAAACCGATTACTGTCGCCTTTACATATTAGAAATAATGTAGTAAATTCGAGATATTGAATATGGTACTCGTCCAAGTTAAAGTGTTAGTATTTGAGACCTGGGCAAGTGACATTCTTGGTCTTATTTGACGGTCTGACCCAAACATAGGGACCTCAAACACTGGACTCAAACATAAAGGGGACTGTGTCCTACGAATAAATAATAAGATATAAATAATAAGTCTTATTTATTCGTAGACTGTGTCATTTAATTTCATTCCATCATTCATATCACAATTATTCATGCCAAAAATTAAGTACGAATTATCATAGCAAAAGATAATTATTAATGTCTATGTGACAGTTACGTAAACATATTCGAATGAAAGTCTGATCGCGATATTATGTTTGCTGAACGACTCGGCAAACATAATACAAGAGAAGTTGCA
Source organism: Eupithecia exiguata (assembly GCA_947086465.1). NCBI lineage: Eukaryota > Metazoa > Arthropoda > Insecta > Lepidoptera > Geometridae > Eupithecia > Eupithecia exiguata. Next base: position 9,493,944 of record OX352226.1, read on the forward strand.
AGAAAAGGTTATAAAAATATTAAAATGTAACATAGGAAATGGTAAAAAATATAAAAGTTCGTCTTAAAAATTGGTGTAGAGTTCGTGATTCCTGATATTAGCTTGTGATTTTTACAGAATATAACTTTAAAAGAAATAATACTGTATTTAAAACAATGATTTAGTTGTGTACTGGTACAACATATTAGTTTAAAACATGGTAACAGCTTCGGTAAACTCAAAATCACAAGATTAATAACAAGAATCGAAAGTTGAGGTAAAAGCGGCTTCCAAATGATGTTGCTTTAGCTAGCTATTCACAATGGCTCTGTCAATCTGTGCTGGTTTTATTAACCGACTTCAAAAAAAGGAGGGGGTCTATATTATTAGGCTGTATATTCTTTGTGTATATTTGCCGATTTCTTCGTCATTTGTGGACCTTTTGATGTTATTTTCGCTATTGTAAAGAAAATTATTCAGAGATGGTCCCATAAAAAATATACCCATAAAACAGTGTAAAATAAGGAATTCGAATACGGTTAATTGATTTTTAAAACGATCAAATTATCATCTGATGATGTCAATCTATCTATAAATAGATTTATTTTATTTATACAATTCATTTATTTAAAACTCTTAACAGGGCCCTAAAACGGGGAAAATATGGGTAAAAATAACTTTAAAATACAAAGGCTTTTGTCGAAAACTATTCAATCCATAAGTATTAAACAAAAACGCCACGTGAATGTAACGTTAACGGTATTGAACTACGATGCCTCACAAATCACATCTGCCCAAAATTTCATTCATTTCCTAATTAATGTATTCCTAAACTCTACTTAGATACATTAATCGATCACGTAATTGACGAGATTTTGTCAGTTTTTCATTGAAATCTATAACATGATCGTCATCTGAGTGAATCTTCATCTAAGTGAGAGTTTAGAAGTGCGCGCCTAGATTCGTACTGCTCTATGCTCCTAACTATGTTACATGATCACAGATCAGCTTTGCTATGAAAGCGCTTTGCAAAGCAGCTGCTTCTTGTAAACCTTGCCTCGTACGATCACTTGCCATGCAAGGACTCCATTATATACTATAGATTCACAAGCATCAGCTTTGCTGCAGAGTTTTGCTATGGCTTCACTATTCTGTATTTCCTGTTGTACTTTTATCACCTAAGAAGTTTTATCAGTGAATTGCTATGATTTATTATAGAAGACATGTGAAGAGTTGCTATGCCCCAAACACATTTGCAATGTCACTCACAAAATACAATATTTTAAAATTGAATGTGTTTTTAAAACAATTTCTATCTGGAAGAGGTATACAGTATATCTTAAAATTGTACCACAACAACATTTTGAGGAACTTTTAATTGAATTCAACAAGTGAAGCCCGATTCTTCGTCCAATCAATTTGATTTGCAAAGTTATCCTACTTAAATGTACGTCCACAGCTCGTCTTTTATTTTCTAAAATAAATTTAATTTCAGAAACAATGAATAATTCCAATTGATTTTGTATCACTCCACATATTTTATGTAATGCATGATAATTTACTGTGTTCACTGGACGGTATTATAGAATAAACACGTTGCCTTTTAAAACTAAAAGAAATGTATTGAAAAACACAATAACAGTTAAATTTCATCATGATTACAATCTACTCGTTGATGTAGCCTACTTATCTAAACATACGCACTTGGTGCATGATATTATGATCAAAAATTAAAACATTCTATTCATCATAAACCCATAGTCACATTATCATTAAAATTACATACTTGATTTGAAATACGAGTCATTCTGATAGGTCGACGTCTAAGTAATTTAACTTATTTAATTAACCTATCTGCTACGTTTGGAACTTTACATTTCAGCACGGATCTGATACTGTAATAAATTAATATATATATGCATACTAAAACCCAAAACGTTTTCAAATTAAATTTGCAACGCCGAAATTTTCAATACATATTCATGATTTTACTACTTTAAAAGTAGGTTATTATTTTCTTTAAATATATATCCTACTAAGTATATATTTATTTTATTTTTTTAGAAAAATATGAAACAACGTGCTTTCAGTTAACATATTATATATGTTAATAAAGACAAATATGTTTTATATAAAAATACATCGTCCTCAGCTTTCTACCTGCAGACGCTAGTGCTTAACCATCTTTTCAAAAATCTACGATTTTTAAGGCTTCTTCCACGTATTTCCAGATTTTTTTACATAAATACACTTTAAGTAGATTAGATCACTGTATATGTACTAATAATGTTAAGTATTTACAATTACTAATAGTTTTATTTTGTACTGGTATGGCCGAATAAATTACCTCAATATTTGTTGGAAACACTCAGATATATCTTATGGAATATAAATATAATATTTATTTTCGATTTCAAAGTTAATGGATATCTTTTAAAGTTAAGACAATACCTACAACATTTAAAATTCATTTATATTTTCAAATATCAACTCGTAATAAAATTTTGAAACTTGAATGACGAAAGCCAAAAAAATATTCTATTTATAGACAGCGCGTCGCGAGTGCGGCTGTCACACACCAACATTTAGAACAGTCACGGACGAACTACCGAGAGATGAACACAAAGCGAACTCATCTCGACTCTACCTTTGTGGGAGACTCGGGTTACTGTTCGATTGTTAATGCTAAAAAAGAACCCTACGATACAGGTACCTATTTACACAAGCAACACAAGGCGCCGGTCGCTCTACTGGATGGACCCTACAGCTCGTATTTAGTAGAGTTATATGATACAACTAACGCTCACTGTAAAATAATTATACATATATCTACGTAATAAATGATCACCACAACTAACATTAAAACAGTTTTCCTCAAATTTCTTCGTTTATAATCACAGACGCTTCCCTAAAATATAATAGTAATATTATATCTCCTGCTAATGCACCGGAGCTGAAGAAAATCCTAATATTTAAAATTATTATGTACTTTTGACGTAAAACAATATAGACTGCAAAATAAATTAGCTGTAGCTACACAAAACTGGTGCATAATATATTTGTATATTATGTTACGATTTAAGGTAGATAAATATCGTTTATCTGTATACGGACTAGGCACGCGCGGCACCGCCGGCGCTCGGCGCAATAACTTAACAAAATCACACACCAAGTTACAAACTAAAACTAAATAAGTATGTAATATTTTGTATAACTTATGGTTTGATTTCATGTGGTGTCAGGGGGCGCTTAGTGCGTCCGCGTTCTCCGATCTCCAGGTTCGACGTCCAGCACTGGTACTCAAGACCTGAAAGTACAAACCACAGACATCCTTAACTTGGACTCAATATTACTTGGGGTACAGTTAAGCACATATTAGGTAGCTAACCCGTTGTTCTAATAGAACGCTGCGATTAGACATATCTGAAATGATCATGCGCATGTCAAGGTGGCATATTTCATAGATCCATAAATCGTCCTCGAGGTATTCCAATAACCGATAAGGTCGCATTCTATTGGGATAACGCGTTAGGCAGTAGGTATAATCATAAACACCGACTGGACTAAGCATCAAGACTACTGTAATATATTCGAAGCAAATCGCTGCACGCTGGATCGTAGAATCAGCCCGTTTGTAGAACGGCTAGGCCAATTGCAAAACGGGACAACTAAATTTTTTATGCCGATTGTTGAAAAATCTAGTTTCAACAATATAGCCATCTCGTCGAGTGACATTAATAAGGTTTGCCAAAAAGCAATAGGCTTAGCTTTTCTACCGGGGTGATTCTAGATCCTAGCGGCGACAGATACATCAAACATATTATGTAACAAACTTAGAGTAGGATATCATATTTTTAGTACCTCCCAAATATTTTAGTAGGTTAAAACTTAATCAATGGAAATTAGTGGAATTTTTGTGTAAAGGCCAATTCTTCAGTCGACATGTATGTCCGGGCTAGCCTCGTTAAAATATCGCTGAGCAGCAAAATGTTAACTTGTAAAAATAATTATATTTGCAGATACCTATGTATCTGCAAATATTTGTTTCGGGTGTTTTCTTTGATAATAAATAATAAATTAATAATAAAAAATATCTATGTAATGTAATATTATGTATAACAGTCATCGAGTAACCATAACACAAGCTCTGCTAAGCTTGGGGCTAGATGATGCTGTGTGGATTGTCCAGCATTATTATTATTGTATAGGAAATTCTAATTCTTTTAATTTATTTTAAATTTCTTTTAAAAGGGTCTTGGCTTACAATTTACATAGTGTAGAAATGATATCACCTGGTGCTATAACACCGATGAATAATTTATCAGGTAGTTATGTTACTTTATCAATAGCTAAAACAAACAATAGACTGCAGTGTTTTAATAGAAAATAGAATAGAATAATTGTATTACATAATAAAAAATCTTTACTTAATTGTAGCTAATGTATGCCGCCTATAGCAACGTAATTATTGGATCCAATTAAGAACTCGTAGGTTCAGAACTAGCAAATTACTAAATTTCGACCGATCAAGCCACATTCTTCAATTTGAACATAGTCACGCTCGTTTAGATACCGTCTCGCTTCCGATCTGGTAAGAAATAAAGTATTTCTTTTCTGCAACATCTTACAATCTTTCTGATAATATTGTGTAATGCGTTACTTGTGGAGGAGCCATGAAACTATTCAGTTCCATCTATTTCTATAAATGTAAGATAATGCTAAGTGTCCACTATAACACCCCGGCTACATCAACACCGACGGCGCGTATCACATCCGTAGCAAATAAAAAGCAAACGTAAAAGTGAAACAAAGGCATTCTCGTATTCATAGAGTCCCAGCTCCCAATGTAACAGGTGGTATTGTGCGTCCTTATCGGAATAAAACTATTTCATTATTCGAAGAAGAGATTATATCTATTATAGTGATTATATTATAACCCTCCACCCAAAGTTCCAAGTCCAACTTCAGTCAGTAATAAATATTATACCAAGCTTTGTATTGAGAAATCAGTTATTTTTCTATTTATTATAGAGAAAAGGATATCCTTGTGTTGATAAACAACTAAGATCTTATAGGGGGAGCGTGCCCGGTTTGTGGACACTGAGCAAAATATAGAAAAAGATACCATAGCTTGATAAAGTTTAGCAGGTATGGGCATTGCTGCGATAAGTGCCGCTGTAGGTTTTGTGTAAGTACAAACTTACAAGAGTGCGAGAAAGGCGTGCAGATATTTATATTCAGTCAGAATGCTTACTCTATATAGGCGATTGAGGTTCAATCGTGTCGCTTGGCAGGAATCCGCACCTGACACAAAGAGTATCCACTTAAAAAATCACTAGATAACAATGCTTCCGTGTTATTTTTTTTTAAAACTGAAACGATATTAAGTTTATTGTGTATTGATCAAATATCAATTGAAGTAGGTTGGTACATACATATTTAAATTACAGAAAGGTCAAGTTACGTGCAGTACTGTTTATAGGAACTGCTTGCAGAACAGCAATTTCTAAAGTGGTAGTGCAATAGGTAAATATATATTTAAGTTAAGTACTTGTAGTTTGATGCGTTGGTATTAAAATTGTGCCGTGCTTTTTCATGACTATAAGATATTGAAGTAAAATATAGCTCATTTAATATATCGTCACGATGAGAGATGATATTCGGGAGTTTACGAAATATTTAAAATCTTTTTATTTTATGATGTTTTAAAGTTTTAACTATTACAAATTGGCAGACTATGAAATATCATAGATTTCGTATTAGCTTTTTCTCCCTCCCAGTCAAAACTAATTTTTGTTTAACACCGGAAGCCCATTTGACAACTCCAATTGGGTAGTTTAGTTTTGTTCAAATTACGGTACAGAAATCTTTATAATAATTAAGAATAAAGAAAATCTACTCCTTGACAAATATTTAGGTAAAGGCAAGCATGAAGATAATAAAACGGACATGAATGAGTTATTAAACACCAAGTAAGTACATTGTACATCAAGGCGAGAAAGTGACCGATTCCTAACGAGGGTGTCATTTGACCGTAAAAACACGATTTAGGAATCGCAGTTTCTCCCGACTGATGACATAGAAATTCATACTACACCTACGAGATAAATTATCTTTTTCGAAATTTCAAAATCACTTGACGAGATTCCGACTAGATTCAAATTGTAGGCAGAAATTCAAATTGGATGCAATACTTACCTAAGGCAAAACTTGCAAGCGCGTTCAATAATTGTTAGTTCTTTATTATTGTTCCAAAAACAAAAAAGAAAGACGCCGATACCTTTTGGCGGACTTGAATTTAGTTACATGGCAATCGGATGATATTTACCAAATTAAAACAAAATAACACGTTCAGAATGGATTTCTTACAGTTTTCACGCCTCGTTAGAAATGGTTTTCATAGAGTTTTTCCTTCCGCATTTTAGTACGACAGCAAACGTACCTACTTTCTGTCTCATGCTTGGAAAAGGAATAGCCACTATCCGAGCAGGTGTAGTATAAAATATATTTAAAACATAGCCAAAGATATGCTATAATAATTTTAAAAAAGTTGCCAGACGATAAATAGCCATTGAAAGATATTTTTATAAACTGTGATGAACTTCACCCAAAGTTAAGTAACCACAACCAAGCCCTGGCAACTCTCGTAAAAGATTGAAATTAGTGTGACGTGCGATGCTAAAAGGTGAATAAATAATATATAAAAATAAAATATAATTAAATATAAGATAACATACAATCTGTCTAGGGTCGACGTGTGGTCAGCATTCCGGTTAACCAATTCGCCTCCGTTCGGCCTAGAACGAGATGGGGCACTCAACGATCGAACGATACAAACATATACTTTGATTATGGTGATTGTTAAAGTAAATTTAGAGTTGGTAGTGTCATAGAAGTGAAACTCACTTGCGCTTAGCATGCAGCATTTCCATGAGAAGCGTCTGCGTGGGGGCCTGGCCAGCGCAGTGTCGCTGGTACAGATGCTCCTCTCCGCGAGCGGCCAGCGCGTGTATTTCAGGTACCACCATTACTAGCTTGCCAAATTTGTCCTGAAAATTAACAATGTTTTATGTAGCAATATATTCTTGACGAAAGTTGAACGCTGCGGCTATTGCGCTGCCATATAATTTAAAAAAGAACAATATTGTACACGTTTAGAATTGAATGAATGAGATAAACAAATATTTAAAAAAATTGTTAGAAAGAGTCTCGATAAGAACTACTGTATGAGTTTACCTGTATCGTAGGATAGCAAGAGAGTGTGTAGTCAAGCAGCGCAGCTTGCACCGTCTGGTATCCATCTCGAACGCACTTCACGTTCACGATGCCTCTCACCTCTGAAACGTCAAGAGAACTCTTCAAATAATTACAAACAGCTCCAAAATATTCATGAAAACACGATATCCTATGTGTTAATAATAATTTAAAGATTTAAAACAAATAAAACTAAATAAAAACAACATTCGCAAAGGAAAGCACAAATCACAAGCATAAAAAATTAAGTAAAAATTCCTTAAAATTTGCAACACAGAAGAGTGACGAAAATACTAACCTGGGTTGAGGAGCAGCAGGAATTTGACGCAAATGTAGTCTGGGACGTCAAATTTCAGCTCAGCCAGTTTGTTCTGGAGCTCATTGAAATGTTCTGCCAATGCGGGAACGCCGAGAAGGCCCAGGCAAAGGAGATCGAACTTCTGTCCGTTGTGGAGTGTGGTCTCGTCGGGCAAACCGTTGTGCATCCTCTGATGGAGGTGGTCTAGCACTAGCATGTCTGACCACGAGTGTTGTAGCAGTTTCATTTGATCGTCAACCTATAACAAATTAAAGATACGTTGCACAGCTGCGTTTCTCGCAAGGTGGCGAATTATTGAGGGCCGACGTGGAGGACCTGGTAATGAAGCAGTTGGTTTTGTTGTTTATTTTCTGTACTTTACAAAGAAATCTATTTAGAAAAAAGAAAATCTATTTAGAAATGAGTCTGTTAGTCGCGAGCAATTGACAATTATTGCAATATAACAACTGCTTCACTAACTCTTGTCAATTAATAATGAAATCTTGTTTGAAAGAAATTCAGAAAAAAGAAACAAATGTCTCAACGCCTGCATATTTTTACTTGACGCTATGCACTCTCGATGTGGTGTGAAAGATGTAGGGTGCTTACTTTGAATTTCAAAGCGTGCTTTTAGCAAATATGCTAGTTGTTTTTGCGATGTCGACGGCGACCTACATACTGCGGTGTCGCATTAGAAAATAAGAGGAGGGCATTAAATTCGACGTTAGCGAAATTAAATGTTACTAATGAATTTTTTAGTCTCTACTGCCACAAGAGTAGCATTTAAATGTTTTACTTTTTATATTTGGATGATTTGGGACTAGATGATGATGCTGTGTGAATTGTCCAGTATCGTTCATTTATTTACTACAAATACATTTTTATTTATGAAAATTTAAAATTTAAAACTCCTAATAGAGTCCACAGGTGATCGGAATGCTGGCTTTTATTTCGGTCAACGAATTAGCATTGCCATTCAACGTGGCAATGCTGCCAGCATTCTGGGCACTTTGCCTTCTGGTGACGGCTTAGATTTTTAGAAAATAGCTTCAGTGTAAATATTAGTTGTAATTATTATTGTATTTTCTTTAGTAATAAAATAATCAATTTGTCAGATAAGTGTTTTTATTTATTTATTTAAATCTTTATTGCACTAAGGTACAAAGGGCGTTTTATGTTCTGCTGTTAGTTTTCTTTTGTGTAAGCTGATAAACCATTATCCTCGGACCACAAGGGCTCGATTCCCACAATGCACAAGGTTAATCGTTTGAAATCGGCGTTTTCTCAATGAAATCCTTTTGTGTGCAACTTTTGTCAATTTCTTTTGATACCTACTCAATGAATGACGTTTAGTCATAACGCGATATAGTCTCCTGCGAATTAGGTTTACAAAGATGAAGCGATAATTACTCTGAGCCTCCTCAAATTGAAACTTAGATCACCAGGCCATGTAAAACAATCACACAAAAGTTGACCTCATTTTTTTAGTGTAAAGTAGACATTTTTTCCCGCATTTGCCGTACAAAATAATTATTGATTGTATAGTTTTAGAAAAGCTCAATCGTAAGCTTTTATTACTATTCATTTAAAAAGACAGCAATAAAACAATACTAACCGGACAACCTGCTTGAATGCATGCAAACTAAACACAAATTAATACTATAAGGTATTCTCAATTATTGATGCCGCATCAACGTACGTCATCGACCGTTCAAGTTCATCGTGCGCTGTTATGTGATGTGACTAATCGTAATTGGTAAGATATTGCGTAAGAGAAAGCAAAGAAAGGCCGCATAACTCGTTTGGTCTGTGGTAACAGGCGCGGGCGTCGAGCGGCGCGGCGCGGCGGGGCTTGGTGATGCTGTTTACGCGTCACGGTAAAAAGTGCTTTCTCGGGGCAACTCGGCCACGGCCAGTGTGTCAAGTGCGCGGACGAAAGTGCAGCGTTGCCGTCCCGCATGCTCGCTCTAGTTGTTGTTACGTCACATCCGTCTGGAGAAAGCTCCGGTCGTTAACATTCGGTTACGAGCGTAATAGATGGTTGGATGACATGCTTGCTGTAAGTTTGAGCAAGGAAACTTAAACTTACTATGCCAACTAGAAAGGACTATGTTTATTACCGACATTTATTACCTACCTACCACCGCCCGCATTCTAAATTGAACTAAACTGCTTGGCCCAATTTCAGTAAAAATAAACTTTGAACGAATATCGTGAAGCTGGCCAGTGAGAACCATCTATGATCATTGTCGTCCTAATTCTGAGAATGAATCGTAAATAACTCACGTCATTTCAGCACTAACAAAAATTATTGTTAGTTAGTTGTGAAGTAGGCAGCGAGCGGAAAAGAGATAGGCAGATATGCACGGTGTGGCAACGTCGCCTTACCACGTGACCGACTGGCTGCGGCTCTTGCGTAAGCGTACGTCGACCACGGTGCGGCGGTCACCACCGCCTGACTCTACGCCATAGGTACTACGTCCTTAGTTTATTTAACGGGACTCCTGAAATTACCATCGCGCCGGTCGTTCTTCCCTTTGGAGTGTACCAAATTTTTAAAGTACATTATTCTGCTAAAATGCTGTGAACGGATAAAATTTCATAAGTGTTACGTTTGTTTCTGAGGCCCATATTTTTCCAAGATCAGTAAGTTTGCTGGGGTTGACGTTCGTTTTGCGCGATAGTAGATCCGGCACGGCGCGGCCGCGGCGTGGCGGCGGCGGCGGCAGGCTCGTCGTGGGAACTTGACCTAGTTGGTGCGGCGCGGCGATCGATTGCGAGGCACCGCGTCGCCCGCTGCGTCACACGCCCGCCCTACACTATCACACCACAACGGAGTACTATGTGCTGGTACCCAATGAGTTGCCAACCATAACAATCTTTACAATTCGCAATGCAAACAAAAATACTAAAGCCCGGCAATGCAATGCATCACATTCGCAAAAAAAGTGGTGTACACCAGGAGAGGGTTAGGGATTCGGGAGGGGAGCTCTTATACTTATCTCATTCACCTTTAAATACTTAAAGAAAACGGTGTTTCTCGCCCAATCCACTTGTGAGAAGAGGTTTTGGTCCAGCACTTTGCACATTAATTCGAAGAGATCGACCTCACACTGATTGTATGTTTGGCTCTGCAAGAGTCCGAACAGGGAATTTTGCCACTCGCGATCATCGATGGTTTGCACGAATTCCCGAATCATGGGTGATACTCGGAGGGTTTCCGTGCTGGTGGCCTCTGCGGTGCTGGACGGGGTCGCAGCGGCGTTAGTGGGCGCATCAAAGGCAAAGGCATCCGGGGAGGCAGAGTGCGGTGAGTGCGCATCCCACTTGTCGTGAGACGGCGGTGGCGGAGGCTGCGGCGGCGGAGGCTGTGCCAGCATGGCTGGCCCCGGGGAGGATTCCGGCGAGGATGTCAGCGACGACACCTGCGGTATCTGGATCTCCTGCTTCACCGGCACGGTCGCGTATGGTGGACCGAACCCCAGCACCAGACCTCCGTCTCCGAGGGAGCCTCGAAGAGTTTGCACGGCAATTTGCCTCTGTCGCATCATCTGCAGTTTGCGAGCCCGATCCCTTTTGTACATGGGTCCGAACTTATTCCTTCCACCACGCATACGGTCTGCTCGCACGGCTGAAACAACAAATAATTCGTGAGGCTTCTTTATTCTATACTTGCAAACCCGCCCGCGATTTCACTTGTGTGGATTTTAGAAATACCTAATTAATGTTAGTTTCCATGCATACTATCACCCCCAAACTTTTAGAACCAACAAATCATTTACGATTTTAAAGTAGGTAAGTATGCGTAAACATAATATTAATAACATAATATTAAATTATAATAACATAACATAATCCCATTTCGACCTTAGAATTATTATTTCCAAAATTGACTCATATTGGCTGCCTGTATGTCCAAACAGGGAAGAAGATGAAGAGATTTCAAAAAAACTTTATTTTATTTCCCAGGCCGGTGGTCATACATGACCACCTTCTCGAAACTGTTTCCGAGAACCTTGGGCAGATTCTGCAGCTGCATAAAATCAATTTCGAGAAGGAAGCCAAGAGGAGAATCCAGCTGGGCAGCGTTTGGAAAAATACGTCGAGTCTTCTCGTCATCCATACCGCAATGATTGAAAATGAAATCAGTGCGTTCTACACGTCATGACCTACGGAGCTGAGACGCCGACACTCACGGTAGGTACACCAGTTAAAAGTCGCTCAGCGAGCTATGGAAAGAGCTATGCTCGGAGTCTTTATGAACGATAGGATTCCTAACGAAAACATTCGACTGAGAACCAAAGTTATCGACATAGCTCAAAGAATTCGCAAGCTGAAGTGGCAGTGGGCAGTCGAGTAAAGAATTAGTTGGTTCTAAAACTTTGGGGGTTAACATTATTTGGGTATTTCTGAAGTCCACGCGAATAAAATCGCGGGCGGGTCAGCTAGTGCTTCAAATATTTTCGGGGTAACAGTTACGATTCTGAAGTTATTATCAAAGGACATTTTGAACCCAATTTAACTACCATAGAATACGAGTTTCCAAAAATCCGTTCTAAGCGGATGCCTATTTATAAATATAGATAGGGAAAACAACCGAATGACTCCGAGTGTGTTCGTTTTGTAAGGGGAATCTACATGTAAAATTTTGTTGTTCAATTGCTAAGGGTTGCCGAGATACAGAACATTTTCGTTTTAACTTTGACTCCACACCTTGGTGCGAATTTCAAAAAACCCTGAAACGCGTGTCTTTTTACTCTGAGTCATCTGTCTACGTCTACAAATTTTGACTGGCCAACATTTACGTTTCTGAAGTTAATATAAAATTACCTTTGACACCATTTAAACTACCTTAGAATGCAAATTTCCAAAAATACGTTCTTATAAGGTGCCTGCCTACATCCTAAAAGGAACCTCCATGCAATTTTTGCGTCGTAGCTCTTGTAGTTTCAGAGATATCTTGATGAGTCAGTGAGTTTTTTCTCTTTTATAAATATAATAGGTATGTTAATACAAACATAAAACTTAATTTAACGGCTTAGTTAATTATGAGAAACATTGAAATTAAATAAAACGTCAAGTGCGAGTCAGACTAGCGCACCGAGGGTCTCGTAAAATTGTAAGACCTTGTTTCTAGCTAAATATCATGATTCTAGGTCAACGGGAAATACCCTATAGAATTTCGGTGCATGGCGAGAATCAAAAATATGTTTTTCAGGCATTTATATTACACAACAAAATATTTTTGATAGAGGTTTTTTGTACATAATTATAAATATGCACAAAAAAATATGTTGATACAAATTAACGGTTTTCGGATTTCCCTTTACTTGAGAACATAAGACCTTGCTTCTTGCCCCTCAAATTTCATGAATCTAGGTCAACGGGAAGCCTATAGGTTTTGTAAGCACGTGATTCCCTTGCAAATTTCAATAAATTTGGGCATAAACAGCTGTTACTTTTGATTGCGTTGACTTAGAAGGTTTATTTACATATATCACGATTCTAAAAAAATATCTCACTAACTCGCGTCGAACCACCTTTCCTTTGTTCAAAGATTATGTCATCCTTGTGATAATTTCCGTCTTTATTGAATCTTAATGATGCGGGTTGGCCCATGTCCTTCTCCATTCCTAACTTCTTCCATAATCATTTCACAATCACACGATTTTTTTTTTACTAAGTATGTTCTGCATACTAGTTCATAATGTTTATGCTCCTACCTATTGCTAACTACACTAATAAAGTAACGCCTCAAATAATGAAGTAATGCCTCCTAGTTGTATCGGGGGGCACGGCAGTGCCTCCGCCAAGTCGCACAAAAAAGCGGCACGGCCGTACCATCCTTTTCTCGAAGCAGTTCAGGCCACTTTTGACCCCCTATAACTTCATTGTGGATAAAACCAGAACACTGAATTTTCAGTAACCAAGCAGGCATTGTATAAACACGGTTTATTTCAATTTTCATTCAATTTGAACCAGTACTTTAAGAATTATAATTAGTCAAAATTTCTTAATTTTGTCACTGACTCGATCATTAAAAGTAACATTTTTTTTTAGTTTTCTAGATACTCCAACTGCATAAATAAATTTTTAATCCCATATAAATGTATAGGATTTCCCATTTATGAATGTATTACATTTGCAGTTGGTATTTACCGGAAAGGACGAAAAGTAGGACTATCTACAAAAAGAAATGAGATACCATCAAAAACAAACCTTGTAAAATAAAACCGGCCAAGTGCGAGTCGGATTCGCGCACGAAGTGTTCCGTACCATTATCTAGAAAAACGCCAAAAAAATCACGTTTGTTGTATGGGAGTCCTCCTTTAATATTTGTTTTATTTTAACTTAATTATTTATTTTGCAGCGCATCAGCATTGCTTTACAGCGGGGCAATGCAGCTAGCGTCTTGGGCACGCTTCCGACTGGTATTGATATGGATCAGTTGAGCTACTTGTAGATTGTTTGCAACAGTCTGCAGTCAGCTCAATTGTTTCAATTGTAAATACTAGTTTTAATTTAATTCTATTATTTGTTTGTAATATTCTTTATTTTTAAAGTGTGATGAAATAACTAAATATTCTGTGAATATTTCAAGCATCTACCTGTTGCCGTTATCAATATCTAGCAAAAAAATCACGTTTGTTGTATGGGAACCCCCTTAAATATTTGTCTAGCTATCACGGTTCATGAGATACAGCCTGGTGACAGACGGACAGACCGACAGCAGAGTTTTAGTAATACCGTTTTACCCTTTGGCTACGGAACCCTAAAAAAACCAAGTCTCGCAATTCAGTTCTTTTAACGTAAAAAGTTGTGAGATCCATGTAATACCAAGCCTTGATTTGCCAATCGCACTATACAATCTTATTTAATATAATATGTATTACTTGTGCGATACATTGTGTTTTTATGCGATGGCCAAGTCAAGACTGGGTATTACATGGATCTCACAACTTTTTACGGTAGAAGAACTGAATTGCGAGACTTGGTTTTTTTACAAATTTTGTTTTTGATGGCATATTGATTTAATAAAACAGATATATGTAGATACTACATAAGTATGTAATGTAAGTAGTACAAGTAGGTTAACTGTTGGTACATTCAATAAATATTTAATAACTTGGGCTTGAAATTTAGGGCAGCGGCCTCATAATATACCAGCACGGACTTGGACGTTCTTTATGATTCTGGCTGTATTCCAAGTTCCAAGCGGAGCACTTCTCGTGATAACAATTTATACTTGCGTTCCGATTTTATGGAATAAGTAAAAATGATGGTAATGCATTCGGTTCTAACGTAACAACCGGTTTCGTACTAGTACCTGTACCTACTGTTCCTACATTTCTTACGAAACGAAATAACAAAGCTTGCTACCCTGTAGTGGCCTTAATATTCAAAACAATAGTAATATTTCGCGCTATAGTTGTACGTACTCGGCGCGCCTGGAGCGGAAGAGGACTTCAGTGAGTTGTCGGTCGCCCAGCCCATGAGTTAAAAATAACAACCAGTTTTTATTATAGCCGACGCGCCTTTGAGCGATAAAGATAGAGTTATAGGGCTTCATAGAGGGTTTAAAAGAGACGAAGAGAGTAACGGATTTAAACATTGCTGTGTGCAGTTCTCACAGACTGTTTCAGACGATCTATTTTTATGACAGCATTTTTTTTAATTGTTCATATTTATTAATTTAATAAGATCAAATTTTACAATCAAATGATAAAACTTTTGAAACAATCATGGTTATTAATAAAAGTCATTTAAAGCAGGATATTTACTTATAATTTTTTTACGTATGAAGTTTCACTTGTTTGCAACTTTTAAAGAAACAATTCACGTGAGAAAGGTAATTATTGTAACCACATAATTAAGTAATGTGGTAGGTAATTATCGTAAGAACAGATAACAGGCAGGTGGTACCTAAATGATGCGCACTGGCCTACTAAATACAACAAATCATCATCTTGCTCGCTACGAATAGTGGTTTGTTCATGCTGGACTACACAGTATGGCTTCTTTCCTGCGTACAATGAGCGTTGCGAGTTATTTACGTGACTAACTGAACAACACGGCATTAACAATGTTATTTAGAGCATCAATTGAACCATATCGGGAATTTATTTCAGACTCTGTGTGTTTTTCAACGCGTTCATCTTCTGTGGTCAAGTGATCATAATCAGCCGAGCATTTCTTTTTTTTTGTTTGCTGTTAATCATTTTCATTCATCAGTTCATCACCTATTTGATTCTAATTGGGATTGGCGCTGAGCCACATCCGTCGCACGTACTCTATACTTTAGTTATATGAGGGTCGAAGGTTACCATTACTATGCCTAGCTAGCAGTCGTTTCCAGTATTATAAAATTTTATCCATTTTTATATGTTTCAATTGATAAATTGAAACCAATAAGTATCTATTTAGTTCTGAAGTAACTTGTTAGTTTATACACCCAATTTAGTAAAATATTTACTAGTAAGATTCGCAGGGGATGTTCAGATATTTAACATGTCTAAAATAATTTTTGAGAAGCCATAATTGTAGCTCGTCGTACGAAACCACTCCTTGTAGGGATAACATTTGCGAATTAGGCCAGCAATCCACTGCGGCAATCAGCATTCGTCAGAAAAACAGTTTAGTTTTCATAAAGCACAGGTACTTACCTATAATAAGCCCATCTTTAATTAGGCACGCTATTATCTACTCTATAGCAGTCGATAATGCGGTAAACGAGGTCAGTCGTTTATTATTACTCGTCTAAGTGGATCAAGGTCAAGGTCATTTTTACAAATCAAGAATATACTTGCGTTGTAGGTGACAAAATATACACAGTGTAGAAATAGAGTGTGAATCTGTTAGTGAAGTTATTTGCGGCTACTCGGCCCCATACAGTTGGGTCAAGGTCGACCTTGGAAATGAGGTCACGTTGTTGCATATCAATCTAATCTCCTGCATGCAGAGAGCAACACGCGACAAATAAAACAAAAATATTACTCTTAGTAATTCGACCCTGAACAGGGTCAGCGAATGAGAGAATTGTGTCAACGAGATAAAGAGGTAGATACCTACCTATTTAGATTTACCGACCAAAAGGACGGGAAGAGGTGGGGGTTCGATCCTTGTACCGAGCGTCCGACGCGGAGTTGCGGACGAGTCGGTGAAACTTGGTCAAGGCTGGCTGTGCCCCCCCCCCTTCCGCCACCAGGTACGAACGAGGCCGACCACGACCGAGAGTAAACGAACGCATGCGGGAACTCTACGTCTCTACGAAATCGTGCGCCTAGCCAGCTAGCTAGCGACGAGTGTTGTCATACAACAAACACGATACCTATGAATTATTTAAGCTCATCATCATCTGCTTTCGTCATCGTTCTCTTAATTATGTCAAGATCACCTACTATATAAAAATATGATGCATTTATACGACAGTCAGATCAGAACAAATAAATTCTTGATGCTTAAAAACTCATTAAAATTAGTTTTTTAAGCATCAAGAATTTATTTGTTCTGATCTGACTGGCAGGTCTAGTAAGTAAGTACAGATACAGGAGTGATAGCATTCTCAGATACGGTCTCTGTGGGTTTTCTGTATATCCATCCTACCCTTGGTCCCATTTATATTTAATGGAATGGAGTTGACGCTACGCCGCCCGCACATAAAATCCTTGTAAGATGTCTGAGCTCATAGTAGTGTCGTAATAATACGACAGGTAATGCCTAAAAAATAGAAAGGCCCGGTGTGCGAGGCCGCTCTGTTGAAACACTCGATTCGGGTCAAGGCAGCAGCGCGCCGAAATAGTCGGCAGCCGCGCGCGTTTTTATTGTGATCTAACATCTGTCGCGTCGCGATACTCTGCCGGCGAAACGCCTGTCTAGTAGCCTGCCTACATACAAATTATTCATACACTATTATTCATATTTCACAGTACCGCGTTGAGGCCTACGTACAGTAGACTACAGCAAATTTTTAATGGATTCAATAAGAATTTGTTGCTAATTGAGATTTATTTGATCTACGAGTATTCTATTTGGAATCTAGTTGGCAACGCGTTGGTCATAGGTAGACTAGCATTCGTTGAAGTTTCACATTGATGTTGGGAGAAAAAAGGATTATGGGCATATTCGAGTCAGCATGATTGTTATAGAAAGATGTATTCTGTGTACCCGATGTGAAGCATGCTAATATGAAGCAGACATGTTTAAAAACCAAACTGGTAGGATAAGTCGCCTCGCACATGGCGTTAAATTACCTAAGGTTGCTTGCAATCTGTGGGCTGCGAACCGTGAAGTTAGGTACCATCGTTTTGAGTCATGCCATTGCATTGCTTTTATTATAAAAGGCTAGTAATATGCTCATATAAAATGCTAGTAATTAACCGACGAAAAATAAAAGAAGAGGAGTATGTACCTACTTTTTTCGATATCTCCGGCAATTATGGACGGTTTTGGAATTTTTTTTCGCTATTGTAAGGAGAATGATTCGGAAGTGGTTCCATAAAATATACCGGGAATATTTTTTTGGGGATAAGTATTATCCACTTAAAAAACAGTGTTTTGGAAATTTTTTTCGCTATTGTAAGGAGAATGATTCGGAAGTGGTTCCATAAAATATACCGGGAATATTTTTTTGGGGATAAGTATTATCCACTTAAAAAACAGTGTTTTGGAAATTTTTTTCGCTATTGTAAGGAGAATGATTCGGAAGTGGTTCCATAAAATATACCGGGAATATTTTTTTGGGGATAAGTATTATCCACTTAAAAAACAGTGTTTTGGAAATTTTTTTCGCTATTGTAAGGAGAATGATTCGGAAGTGGTTCCATAAAATATACCGGGAATATTTTTTTGGGGATAAGTATTATCCACTTAAAAAACAGTGTTTTGGAAATTTTTTTCGCTATTGTAAGGAGAATGATTCGGAAGTGGTTCCATAAAATATACCGGGAATATTTTTTGGGGATAAGTATTATCCACTTAAAAAACAGTGTTTATAGTTTTTTGAATTTGAAGTCGGTTGTTAGTATTATCAAAACAATAGAATTATTTATTAAATTTCATTGATATAATTTAGTGCTCGAAATTATCTAGCTCAAAATTTTGTTTGAAATTAGTTTCAATTCAGACCATGATGGGTTCGAATCCTGCGAAAATGGAAAATTTTTGGGACATTAAATTTTCGTAGAAGATTACCCCCCAGTGCGAGTAACGTACCTACTATAAAGTAAAAAGCTATTAGAGATTATAATGTAAAAAAATAGTAATTATAATGTAAAATATACGTTAACCTTTATATATGTACATTTATATGTACGCATTTTCACATTTTATGTTATTTTGTACCGTTGCTAACTCCAGCTGGACTACAGGGTGATACAAACGAACGATCGTTAAGTACCGATCGCTATATTCTTGGGCGAGGGGAACGGGCGGCAGGATCTTGTTAAAAACAATTCTATTTAAGCCGCACGGCTAGTGATTTCGTGATTGCTAGTGATTACGTGATTTTGATCAATTTTTTTTAGCGAAAATTTCTTTTTATTATGCATAAAGGAGGTTAGAAAAGAAAATAGTGACAGACTACCCACCGATCGCTACAAACTTATCGGCCTGTCATTTTTGCTCGCAATCACATTCGCAATCTTTACGATTTTTCGTAAAGATGGCGGTTGTTAACGATACAATATCGATAATTCCAAAGGTAGATTTATTTAAATTTTAAGAATTTGACCTTTTCTAAGTGAACATCTATTGTATTTACGTAAATGAATAGTTTTCGATTCTTTCGAATCTTGATTCTAGTGGAAACAATAAAAAATCGTTGAAATATAACTTGTGAGGCTTTGCGACCGATGTCTGTCACCATGCGATCGCTATCTTTGTCGAGACTGCTCGCCCAGACTATTTTCCTGTAGCTACACTGGTTAAGCCACCTACTGCCCCATCCAAAATATCCACCCTGTATACAATGTACCTATACTTAAAAAGTTCATTGACATGAAATTCATGAAGCTTACTATTATTTTACATCAAAATTACCAAAATTATAAGTCTGACATCAGACATCATAGTCAGACATCTTTTTTTTTTCAATAATACATTTTTATGGTTCAGTACACTAGCAATAGTAGGTACATCTTTATTTACCTATGCGTAGTCAACTCACTCGCTGGCATACAGAATGGATAAGAAAATGTGATACGTGTTCAGGTCACATTTGGGTAGTCCATTGCGACAGGTCGACCGAGCGTCTTGTGAAACGGCGCTTGCGCAGCGTTCCCCACCGACTGCGCCGATTGTGTCGAAACACACGAAACAGTCACTGGCGCACGCTTGGTACACAACCCTCCATTCTGTTATATACTCTTTATATAAACTCTACAAAGATATAACAGGATGTTCCGCAGAACGTGTTGCAAAAGTTAATGGGGTGGAAGCAAGCCACCATACTAAAAAATCTTTTAGACGTGATGCTTTAGTTTAGAGCAGCCATACTCAACCTGCGGACCGCGGGCCGTATGCGGTCCAAAGCCTAGTCAGTAGTTTATTAAAAGCCTAATATGCTTAAGCCTTTAATAAACTACCTGTCGTCAGTGTTCAGTTCAGTCATATTTATACCATCAATTCATTCAATTAATTCAATTGACAAACAATAGATTTCAGGATTTACGAAAAAAGAAATGTTAAGTGTATTCAAAAATTAAAAAGCGATAGGTAAATGTCTGCAGAAATTTGCTTACTGATTCGCACCTAGACGATGTCAAGTAGGTATTTTATTAGTAAATAAAAACGTCAAGTGCGAGTCGGACTTGCGCCACGAGAGGGTTCCATAAGTAAACATTATATTAATTAGGTATATAAATAAAAGACATTATTTCTTGCCAAATATCATGATTCTAGCTCAACGGGAAGTAAGTACCCTATAGGTTTTGGTCCATGGAGATAATCAAAATAATGTATTTTTGTGATTAGACAACAATATTACAGTTTTCGGATATTTCCTTTACTTGGTCTATAAGACCTCGCTTCGTGCCAAATTTCATGGTTCTAGGTCAACGGAAAGTACCCTATAGGTTTTTGGTCCATGGCGTGATTAAATAAATATTTTTTTTAATTTACGGTTTTCGGACTTTTCCGTTTACTTGTGCTATAAGACTTGGTTTTTGCCAAATATCACGATAAGGTCAACGGGAAGTACCCTGTAGGTTTTGTGCGCATATGATTCCATTAAAAAAATTAAAATAAATCGGACATAAACGGCTGTAACTTTTGATTGCGTTGACGTTTGATTTATGTCGAGGCATCAAGAGTTTACGAACCTGAATATATGATGTGAATTTCAACTCGATACCTCCACGCGTTTCTGGGTTCTTTTTTCGCGTTTCTATAAGGGTTCCTTTTTTTCTTTTAAGGTACGGAACCCTAAAAACGAGAGTAACATTAAATAGCGAGTAATTATGTGCCACATTATTATCAAACATTTTCACAATTTTGCCTCTGTGTCAAATATGACATAATTTTTTAAATAATACTAAATAATAAATAAAACCGGCCAAGTGCGAGTCGGACTCGCGCACGAAGGGTTCCGTACCATTATCTATAAAAATGGCAAAAAAAAACACGTTCGTTGTGAGCCCCCTTTAAAATTTATTTTATTCTGTTTTTTAGTATTATAGTGTTGTTATAGCGGCAACAGAAATACATCATCTGTGAAAATTTCAATTGTCTAGCTATCACGGTTCATGAGATACAGCCTTAGTAATAGGGTCCCGTTTTTACCCTTTGGGTACGGAACCCTAAAAAATGATACAATACATCAAGGTTGGCAGAAAGTTTAGTCATTTTTAGGTTATTGAAAATGACAGAGTTTTTGAACAAACGCTCATTTTGTGTAAAGAGTACCTAGTATGTATCTGGTTTTGACACATGTGCATACCGTTGGAATGGCCATGAACTAGAGTAGTTCTCAGTGAATTGGAAGATCAGAGCCACATTTAGTTTTCTTGAAAATTCATAATCTTATTGTCAAGTTTTAATTTTTAGTTAACTTTATATGTTTTATTATAGTGTAAAAAAAAACGCCGAGCTGTTATTGCTTTTGGTATAATTTACCCCCTGATAACTTGTGGCACACGTTCGGCCGAACACCCATTATATTACATGTAATGTTCTAAACATTACGTGTATAATCGTTAATATTTAGCATTGGGGAAGAATCCCTAGATTTTGTTATTCTTTTAAACGTATACAAGTATCTAAACTATAGTTAGGTCTACCAACCCAACCGTGATACTTATAATAACTAATTAAGTAAGGTCAACCAGGGCTATGTCGTCTATGGGGTTAAGGCGTCTATTTCAATTATCATGCGGTAGGCGTATTTTAGAACTAATCAGGCCATCTTTTTTCTCTTTGGCACTAAAAGTACCAAAAGTCATCAGATGTCGTGACAGATCCTTTTTTTAAATTATCCGCCATCTTAGATTTGTCTTTCGTTTAGAATCTTGTTGTGTGTCAACACGTGAATTTGAATTTTTTGAAATGTCAGTTCCTTTATGAGTATCGATGTTATTAAAAAAACAATAAAAGTACCGTTAGGACTTTTATTATTTTATTGTTTTACATTTATATAGCTTAAAATTGCAATAGTAGTAGTATTGTGTCCATCCTGTTGGGGTGATTGCGTCTATTGTAACGCTATAGCCTCATCAGAAGTCTTTTGATTTTAGGATAAAAGTGGTAAATACATACTCGGATATAATTGATGACCGATTCGACGCTGCTGGTGAAGGCCCGCTAGCGACGCAGAAAGTTGTGAGTTCAATTCCTGCCGGGGACAAATGTTTGCACGATCTGTAGATATTTGTACCGGGGGTCTGGGTGTTTTTTTATATAATTATGATACAAGTATATTTTCCACACTGAGTATATTCGTCTTGTTCAAGTTCTTGATCTATCAATTTCTGCGATTGAGCCTAAATCGTTGCCGACTGAACAGTATTTTTTTACGAAAATGAAACTACTAGCTTCGACAGATCGCTAAAAGCACTTTCGAAGTTAAATTTGGACAATTTTACCGATAAATGGCAGTAAAATCACGGAGACCGAAATGCGCAAGTCAGTGTTCGGACGCCGAAAAAAAAGTTGTTGTTTTGCTTCTATTCTTGATAACTAAATACCCGAACGAGAAAACAAATGTTAGGTACCTCTGGAATCTAGGATGGGGCAAATGCAATATACAAAAAACAAGGAAAAATTAGACGCTATAGCCCTGAACATTTATGTTCAGCTTATTACCTAAAACTAAGTCCAGAATTCGGCGTACAAGATAATAACAAACTTTATCGCTAGTACTTTTATAAGTAATCTTGATTAGAATTTTTATATGCCTCCTATTACATAATACTAGTGAAACACGCTTTCCCTCACCAGGGGTTATTGCGTCTAAAAATCCCAACTTTCATAGTTTATTCGGACGTAGAAGTTATCAAAATGCAATTAAGTGTTGTCAAAATATGAAGTAAGATAAAATTTCCTAACTACACAGCTTAATGACACATAATAATGATGTTTGTTATAATCAGATACATATGCCGTTCAAAGTATAGTGACGCCTTAGCCACGGTTGATCTTATTTAATTAAGGTGTGAAACTCTATTTCTAATATTCGACACGTTTAACTGGCTACCTTCAATGTTTTGTATTTATAATAACCCTTTTAAAAGTATTCATAAATTCTGTTCATAGAATTGTTCATAAAAGAAAGAAAAGCAGGGCACCGTTTGGTTACTAAATTCTTGAACAGTTCTTTAACAACCTGCATATTTCAAAAAGATAAATGTAGGTTATACTGATTATGATAAAATAAAGACTTGACTTCTTTGTTATTGGCAATATGTGACTGTTTTGTCACTTTTCTGCCAGTGTCTAGTTCAAAGAATTAATTGAACCCTGCCAGACATCATGATGACAGATACCTGATGCAATCAAATTATCAGTTTTTAAGTTGCAGTTATAACAAAAATTGTATGTTACTGAACACTATGTGTAATAAATAATTTAGGTTGATATTCACCTGAATGTCGGTTTGCATACTCGTATACCCGAGCATTAACATTTACATACGTAAACGCCGTGAGTGTTTACATGTGAGTCGCGAACACATGGTTCGTTTTAAAGATAGCTAACGAACGTTCAGTTGTGAACAGTTATTATTACTCCTGTTCCAGTACATTTTGTTGAACAGCCTGCATGTAACGAGTTATATTATATTATTCTCAAACAAAGTGAATTTACTAATTTTCTGCGCTAGGTAAGCAACTCATATTCTGCAAGCAAAGAGATGTTGAATCTGTATGGCAAGGAAATGTCGGCAGTATCAGCGATTTGGTAGTGGCATTACACAAGGCTTGCAGGCAGGTCGGTCGGGCGGTGCGAGCCTCTCGCAACCGCGGCGCTATTCGGGTCAGCCAGCGATTTGTGTGAATTGTGTCATCTGATATATTATGCTTGCAATCAATGATTGTTGTTAACGTATTACATCTAGGTACAGTAGGTACAATATATGTACGAGATTATATGTATATGTAGTACTGGTGACACAAATCTATACTAATAATAATATTAAAAAGAGGAAAGATTTGTTTGTTTGACGGGAATAGGCTCCGAAACTACTCGACCAATTTGAAAAATTCTTTCACCATTAGAATCCTACATTATCCCTGATGAGCATGGCTATAGAATATTTTCAAAAAAGTTAGGGATCCGTATGAAAACTTCGATAATGTAACCCAAGGTGTGAAAAAAATAAACCATAAGAATCCTTATATATCGCGTCCGCGTACGCGGCAACTATTGACAAATAGAGCAAAGTGATGGACTACAGTTTTATAGAAAACATTCATATCTACAAAAAAATCTGCGATACTCATGTCTAAATATTACTGTTATGATGGCACAATAACTACTAATAATGAAGAAATTTGTTTTGTTTGACTGAATTGAATAGGCTCCGAAACTCCAGTAGTTTCCGATTTGAAAAATTCATCCACCATTAGAATCTTAAATAATAAAAAAAAAAGTAATAATAATATCAAGTCATTTTTTTTTTAGTAACTTTATCTACCCGTGCGAAGCCGGGGCAGGCCGCTAGTATGTTATAATATAATGTGAGCCACAAAATGTTTTTATTTGCGGCGTATCATCGATTGGTTCATACAATGTCCTTAACCGCATACCACGGCACAAGCGTACAATATGTATGCATAATATTATACATAGATAACCATAGATGAACTTTGCTGTCAACTATTTACAATTTATAAAATACTAGCAGCGCCTTGCGGTTTCACCCGCGTAGTTCCCGTTCCCGTGGGAATTCCGGGATAAGCCTATGTTCTATTCCAGACTATAATCTATCTCTGTGCCAAATTTCAATCAGATCCGTTCAGCCGTTCTGGCGTGATAAAGGAACAAACATCCATCCATCTATCTATCCATCCATCCATCTAAACTTTCACGTTTATAATATTAGTGAGATAGTGAGATTAGTGAGATGAGATAGTGAGATTTTAAGAAAATCACGAAAACCTTGTGGCAATATAACAGTATTGCACATAAAACTAGTATTAAATTAAATTAAATAAGTAGAAAAGGATACAATGAAAATGTTGTAATAAGACCTTGGCCTTGAAAACTACATGTTAGAGTCAGGCAATTATAATTTTTAGTAATATTGGTAGTTTCAAAACTTTTCATTGGGGTTTTCTATTATATTACGTCACTGCTGTTGATATTATTATTAGGCATCACATCACACTGCTATTCCGTCCACGGGTTTATTTAACCTTTGACAGCTTGAGTGACAATCAATTATTGATGTCCTAATGCATAACAGATTTTATTATTTTTGCTTATCACTTTGCATTCTTTGACAGACATTGCATTAACTTATTACCCATTACCCGTTT
This sequence comes from Eupithecia exiguata, assembly GCA_947086465.1. Taxonomy (NCBI): domain Eukaryota; kingdom Metazoa; phylum Arthropoda; class Insecta; order Lepidoptera; family Geometridae; genus Eupithecia; species Eupithecia exiguata. The sequence continues at coordinate 9,519,441 of OX352226.1, forward strand.
AGGCGTGAGGATCAGTTAACCAAAGAGCCGAAAAAGTAACACACAGAAAGATAGACAGAGTTACCGTGGAAAAATATTTTTATACTATTTTTTTAATACTTTTTCATACAAAAACATCACGTCCCATTTTTTTTTGTTCGAAAGGTTTGCTTACCTATAATTAAAAATAGAAAAAGAGTATGAATATTGAATTCATTATTTCAGTTTTTATTCACATACCTGTCAAAAATTTGAGAATTTCATAGGCGTGCATGTGTCAAAAGTAAATAAAGAGAATGGATATGAGAAGCTTAATTTTATAAATTCGTTTATACCTACGATTGCTGTGGAAATACCACGATATACTTTATGAAATTATCAATGTCAAATCAATCAATATATAAATGACCTTTAAGAAATTTTGGCAACAAGAAGTTCCTTTTCTGTATTTCGGTGTTTACATAACTTAGCTACATAAATTTTCATTGTCATCACCCATTAATGTTCAATCGGGTTAATTGAGACAACTGAACCGAGCCAAAGACATCTCGTTTAGAATGATCTCGGAAATACGGACTTGGACTTGAATTTCCCTTACAACTCTTGAATAAATATGTACATAATGCTGGACAATCCACACAGCATTATCTAGCCCCAAGCTAAGCAGAGCTTGGAAAATACATAGAGAGAAACTAGCTGCTTCAAATCATAGTGATTGTTTGAATTTAGGCGGTGTTCTCTTAAAGATAAAAAGCAGCTTCGTCGACCACGCTGACGAAGCTGCATAAAATGTATGAAAACAGTAGTGAAGTGACAGAAAGGCAATTACAACGTAGTCGTCCGTTTATCTTCTAGCTTAAAAATTTCTTTACAAGTCGCTACAAAATCCTATTCAATAGTAAATTTTGCGTGAAGCATCTGGCAAAACGCGAGCAACTCACGCACACTACAGTGTGCAGTGATCGCTCAGAGCGTATATGCACGCACGTCGCACAACCAAGCAGCGCTCGCGCCGCATCGCGGCCCCGCTTGCAAGTAGGTCAGGGCGCTCTGCGGCCGCGCGCGTTTTAAATTTAGAACGATCCGCACTTCAAGCTCCGCCCCACGCAATCGGCTAACTACATGATAATGTGCGAAACCTAAGATTCATCTGACGACCACACCCTATGCATTTTAATCACATCAACAGGAACGGTTTTCGTGGCGATCCTTGGCGGAGGCCTTTTGTGGACAGGGACTTTTCTCGGCTGATCATGCCCTTCGTCATTATTTGTCTTAATATGATCGTTTTATTTAATAAAATATATAAATATTAAATACCTAACTATTCACATCATCATGATGTAGGTATAGCTAAGCTAAGCTCTAGCTTGGGTCTAGATAATGCTACGTTTATAACTTAGTTACGTAGGGAGGGCGATCACTCACACAACAGATAATTTGAAAACTGGCAAGGATTCAAATAATCGACGTCGTCATCAAAATAAAAGTTTCTGTAATGACCTTTCAGGAAATAAATTACCTAAGATGTCAAATGAAGCATTGAGGCTCCGAGTAATAATTTTATAATGGTCTTTGGTATAGCGTTTTTATAGCAAAAATACAAATAGGCTGTCAGCTATGTTTTCATCATAAACTCATAGCTCAATAATACCATTATCAGATAAAGAGCCTTGTAAATTAATCATTCGTAATACTACTACCACTTACTTTTCAAATATTCTAATTACTTTAGTAAATTTACATAAAAAATTTCGAGTTTTTAAGTATTTCATAGTGATCATATTATGAAACGGTAGCTGTCACTCGCAAACCAAATTGATCTAAACAACTTTGAACAAGTCTTATCACACGATGTTATATTTTAGCAAAATAAACATTCTAAGGTTTTTATTTATTATAGTACTCTGGGTATTAATTTCTTAAAATAAACATTGTTAGAGAATTAATAAAACAAACACAACCAACTTTGTACCTAGGTCACTTTAAATATTATGTTGCAAAATTTCATAAGGATATCGGTAACCAAAATATATAACCAATAATAATCTTACTTTAGAAGCTCAACGAATTTTAGTTACCATGCAGACACGTCCAATCTAACTTGACAATATTAACTGGGTTTCTGATGGGATATACTATACTATATATAAATATAATGTATCATCAAACTATTTGTTACATTAAATGTGTGTGTATACGTTTGTTGTTTGTTTTCTTTTACATTTTACTGTGTTTGTTTTTGTTATGTTCGATCGGGGGGGTTGTATGTAAGTATAATTTTTTAGAATATTACAAAATATTAATATTACTGTGTGTGTTTTAGTAATCTAAGGTTTAGTATTTATTAGTTTTCTATATTTATAAATAGTGCGCCATATTTTACGCATTATATTATATAATCTGTTGTTGTTGATGTAATTAATAAAAAATAATTTGAATTTGTTATTCCTTCACGCGCAAACGGCTGGACGGATTTGGGTGAAAATTTGGTACCAGGATATCTTACATCTTGGATTAACACATAAGCTACTTTTGATCCCGTTTCCCTGGGATGACTAAAAAATTCAAAATATTGTTTATTTGTCCGAACTTTTCACCCCGGGGTGGCTATTAATTACATAATTATGGATAACAATAACATCTTAACAATTGCATAGATACGTATCTTGCTCAATGTACTCTAAGATATTCCTAATTATAACATAGGTCAATATTTGGCTTGGACTAATTTGAATACTCGGTCTACTGCAAGTAACTAGGCTTACAAATTATCTAAACGAGTTGGTAAATATCTGTGCAGTTATCTGGATTATTGCAAAACAAGCCTCAAATCACGTTTTGCAGTTTATATAGTGCTATGATAATATAGTTATTGAATGAATGTTTGTATGATGCACTGAATTTACTAGATTAACAATTATTATTGTTTGAACTAGGTTTTTTTAATGTTAGAGGTATTGGTTTGAAACCTGAACAAAAGGATGATAAACGAAATTTTTGTTTCTTTCATAAAGCAAGGGAACAAAGTGGTGGTTTAAGGTATTTGAGACTATGTTTCGGAACAACAGGTGTATTAAAGGACAGGGGAGGGTTATGAGGTTAGCACCCTATGTTTGTATGTTTGTATATTTGTATGTTTGTATGTATTTGAAAGAGAGGAACATCTAACAATCATGCAAACTTACAGCTTCCACAGAAACTGAAAACGTAGCCTTTGGGTTACAAAGTTCTAATTTTCGAACTAGTTAATTTCACAAGAAATGAAATATTTGGTGGTTCCTTTAATGCTAGGAACTCATCATAATTATTTAGGGAACACGTAGTTACCATATCGTCGGTTGCAGGTTCAATTGGGGTAACCGACAAAACATGTAAAAAAAGTTTAGTATACTACACTTATACCTTTTACTTTTTTTCTGCTCTTTCTTAAAGCGAATTAAAACAATTCTATCAATTCTTTAAAGTCAGTTACGCTACATACATTTACGGTGTGAAATTACAGATTTCCTTCGAAATTATGTTGTAACCTTGCAGTTAGTCATCATTGTCAAATATTGACATTTCAATAAATCTTGACTGCAAAACGGTGTAACTGCGTTACTGAAATTTATATCCAAAAATAAGGCTACTAGGGACTAACTTCATATTCAACCAGAAAATTCAATGAATTACTTATAAGCTTTTCTGTCAAAACAGATAAAAAAAACGTATGCGAATAAAGTTAAAATTTATTATGAAAATAAACTTTGAATGCTTGAACCTGCAACCGACGATATAACCCATGCTTAAATTACCTATTTTATATGACATAAGTCAGCCATTTGTCCTATCAAGTATGTCTACATTTTATATTGAGGTAGGTTATGTCTAAGCGCGAACACAAAATTCTGCAAGGTCAGATTTATGCCTGAGATGAATGTCTTGTAAAAAGTGTTGCCGAAAAGATACCTACAGCTGTTGGGTGCTGGTGCAATGCATTATAGAGATTGCAAATATTTCATTAATTACAAAACCTAGCCGTATGTTCTAATTCTAAATCGTTTCATGCTAAACTCACCTTCAAGTTTCATGCCGACATCCAGGCATTTCTGGAAACGACAAAATGGGCATCGTTTCCGTTGCGTTTTGTCGATGTGACAAGCTCTTTCTGCAACACATGTATACACCTTCTTGTTTTGAACGGTCCGCTTGAAGAATCCTTTGCATGATTCGCACGTGAGAAGTCCATAATGGTAGCCACTGACTTTGTCACCGCAAACCGGGCAAAGTTCCTCGATCACGTCCTTGGTGTCGGTTTGATCACAGACGGTAGCTGCTGCTGGCATGTAAGCACCAGAATCTCCACTGCCACCTCCTGTAGGAAATAGATATGTAGGGTCCAAGTTGGCGTAGCCAAAGGATTGTTGTTCAGGTTGGCATTGGTATGCAGCACCCTGAGGTACATATTGTTGGGAAGGTCCGGAGGGTCCCCCGCCGGAGCCCGTTCCTTCCGGACCAGGGCTCAGATCGAAGGGAGACATGTTGAGGGACATGAGGCCTGTCTGCTGGTCCATCGTCATGCTCAGCCGCACTGGGCGGCTAGTTTTATAAATCCCTACAGCGGCGTTCAACCACAACAAGGTTCACACAGTCACCGAGTTCACTAGCGGTCTGGCCGCAACACTTAACCAACGTTCACAGGTTGCACCTGTTCTAGCACTTTAGAAGGAGGCACATAAATCCAGCACATTTTGTTCTAGACGAGTTTCAAGTGTGGCAGGCGGAAGCCAAGCACCAGTGTAGGTATGTCTCTCTCCGCCGGTAATGTTCGACTGAATGTGAATTCCGCGCAGTTAAATACGATCGCGTTTTATGAAACTGTCAGAGGCGGCATCCCGGGCCCGCGTGCCACTAGGTAGACGTTCCACGATCGACTGGCGGTGGCGGCCGGCCGGCGACAACGGCGCGCAGCGCGCGTGCCGGCGCCTCCCGCATGCGCGCCCCGCCGCTACCCGCAAGACCCCGCTCGCTCGCACAATGGAAAACGATTAGGAGCCCATGTAATAAGTGAAAGTGAGTCGGTGACCTACTTTCCCGCGATCCAGGTCTATGTTAGTGCGCGTTCGCGCGGTTGCGCCACCGCGCGGGCGGAGGAAGGCGCGGGGGGCGGCCCACTGACCCAGTTGCGCGCAGTGCCGCAGCAGGGCAGGGTTGCCGCGATCAAGCGAGCCTATGTTTACGTTCAAACGGCATTCACCTATGATCGTCGTTTATATCTCCTTATTATTTTATCTCCTTATGTTTAGTTCATTTTTCGCCTCAATCACTACCTAATTCTGATTTGAGCATGGATCCCAACCTAAGATTTAGGCTGCTTAGTTTATTGTTTTTCATATTTTTGAATGGGCACGTATACAAGATCGAATAGTTACTGAAAAAAAGAGGCCTGATATTTTATAGGATTCCGTAACTCAAAGGATAAAAAGAACCCTTAAAAGATCTTTGTTGTTTGTATGTCCGTCTGTCTGTTCATCTATCTTGCAACCCTCTTTTCTCAGGAACGCGTCGAGGTATTTAGTTTAAATTAACATCAAATACTTAAGTCCGTAACCCCTTGCGAATCGTGATATAAGTCAAAATACTAAGTCAACGCATTCAAAAGTTACAGCCGATTATGTCCAACATTTTGGAAATGGGTACTTCCCGCTGACCTAGGATCTTGGAATTTGGCAAGAAGCAAGGTCTTATTATTTAGTTCATTAAACGAAAACCCTTGTTGTGCGAGTCCGACTCGCACTTGACGTTTTATTTTAAATACTATAGCAAACTTGTTATAATCAAAACCTTTTTTCCATTTTCATGGTCATGACAACCCTTGAGGGGTGGTTTTCCGTGCTCTTCTCTAGATACCGCGCGTACAAGTACTTAGGTATCCGCTTACTTACCAACCTGCTAAGAAAATACCCAAATTATTATTTTTATATTTTTTATAATGGTTGTATCTTCAAAACAGGTGAAAATAGAATGATCCGAAGAGTATGTAAGATAAAGAGGCCAAAACCTCTTCCTTCAATTTTCAGTACTTAACATAATACTTTCATAGTTAATTTAACAAAAAAATATAATAATAATGCTACTGCTCAACTGCTACTAGATATTATAAATTTCCAAGAATGAAATAAGGTAGGTAACTTGTGTACTATTGAGACTACTTGAAGGGTTATGTTATGACGAGTAAAGTACCTACGAGCATAACCACTCGTGGAAAGTAAAATTTAAAAGGCTCCCATTTAGCGAGGAAGAGGTTCCCTTTTGACCATTTTTCAATCGTATGCTCATTTTTGATCAGGTTTTACTCGTTTTGGCCATTGCAGGTAAACGGGGGACACCCTGTAAATGGCATACATGCTAGGTTTGTATATCTACGAAATAAAATAAAAAACTTTACCAACCTAATAAGTTTTAAGTCGTCAACCATTATGATTGTCATTATATATGTATAAATATTATGCTGATTATGATCAGGGAATAAACAATCCTAAGTTACCACTTCATTGTCCGTAATGTGTGTCCGTAAACTGTTCCTCGCAAGAGGGTTAAATGTTTAAATGGAATAAACTGACATGAAGCAAAGTACCTATCATAGTCAGATAATTAAAAACTCAACTAAAATTGGCATTTATCGGTACTGATGCCCGTGATGTACCCATACCAAAAAGTGAAGAGGACAATTCATCCGCGGATGGGTCTCGCGGTCGAGTTGTATCTAACCCTAAACCGATTTAACCCGATTTCATTCGCGTGGACTTTAGAAATACCCAATATAATGTTTGTTTCCATGCAAACTATCATAATCATCGCCAATGTTTTAACAACACAGACACAACACAATTTAACAAGAAAAGCATCCCGCCGAAACCGATAATTTTTGGGAACTTATTTCATTTCTTAGAGATTCCAGAGTGCGAAAAACCCAAGAACAAAACAAAAAAACCTAAGAAAAGCATGGTTGTCGGTGTTGTATGGATCACGTAAGCTCTTACGGTTTAAAAGTAGGTATACGAAAACATATGAATCCCATTTACGGGCTGTAAATGAGATTCTTATGTTTTCGTATACTTTTACGATGTATATACTTAGAATGCGAAAATCCAAAAATGGTAAAATTATTTAAGTAGGGGTCAACATTTATGATTTCTTTGAAATACGACGCACTGTTTTTGAGATACCGATACTTTTTATAAACAAGGTTCCTAGTAGAACCGTAATTGAAACTGACATATTTTTGGGCACCATGCCTGTAACTGAGATAAGAGAATAGTTGTGCTCATAAAAGCGCATTCAAACATTTTGATAACTACGTCCAAAATTCGCACTACAAGAGGAATAAAATAGGAGTTTAAACGATTTAAGTTTAAACGGTTTAAGTTTAATCGAAAATTCTATGTGTTTCAGCAACCGTTAGTAATATAACTACATAGTTTAGATTACTCTAACAAAACGAATGTAAAATCGTTTTCTCAAATTCGGAGGGTGTTTTCCGTTTATCTGTGAGCACAGCCACCATTGGTGATCCGTGTGTTTTCAGATTGTCGATGTGTTCGCGCGAACTCAACGGAAATTCTTTGTTGCGTCAAAGATCCTTGGATATTCCCGACGGGGGGCGGAAATGGTTCAGGTGGATATCGTGGTCACTTCAAGCTTTCACTGCTGATAGAAAATAGGAATCAGGTCATGTCGAGTTACTTTATAAAATCAGTTTACATCTATCTGTATTTTATATTTCTGTTTCCAAAGGGTGCCAACGGGACTCTATTACTTAGGCTCCGCTGTGTGTCTGCCCGTCCGTTCGGCCGTCTGTCTGTCTGTCAGCGGGCTGTATCTCATAAACCGAAAAGGTACACAGTTACAACTTAAGCAGAACATGACATGTATTTTTTACCGCTATAACAACAAATAATAAAAATATCATAAATTAAGTAATTTAGGTGGCCAACGGCCATACCACGTTGAGTACCGATTACCGAAGTAACGCAACGTCGGGCGCGGTCAGTACTTGAAAGGGTGACCGTGTCATGTTGGCCCTTTGCTTCTTTTTCAATCCATTAAAAATTCTGATTTCAAAGGCGTCTTTTGAGTAATAACCTAGTCTAGTACAATGGTACGGAACCCTTGGTGTGCTAGTCGACACGCATTTGGGCGGTTACGCCCGGGATAGCGGCAATAACGCCATGTAAAAATTTTACCTGTTGCGGATCATGAGATAGCCTTGACCAACGTAGAGCAAAATTAGCCATTAAAATGTTTTTTTTGCTTGGGAGCCGCCCCTTTTAATTTAAATATCTGTTTTATTTTTGTTACAGCGGCAAGAAATATTCACTCTGTGAAAATTTCAACTGTATGCCTTTTACGGTTCATGAGATACAGCCTGGTGACAGACAGACGGACGGACAGCGGATTCTCAGTAATAGGGTCTCATTTTACCCTTTGGGTATGGAAACCTAAAAAAGACGAACCTTAAGAAATAAAGATTTAAGAAATCTAATTTTATAAGAGCGAAAGTATGTGCCGTTGTGTTTGTGTTGTTGTGTGTTTGGCCGAAGGCAGCACCAAATTTACTGAAAGGATAGGGCTTTTGCACACAAAAAATTTGACCTGAAACGACTTAATAGGATTTTAATTTAAAAAAAAACATGTGAAGTTGTACAGGCCACAGTTTGATATGTGTTATGATATGTGGATGACATGTATTTGTTTTAGTTAAGACAGAACAGGGCAAACTGGGAAGGTACTGGTCAGTGGCACGTTTTTATTTTACTTGTATTGGTTTTCTATGCGACTTCGTGGCGTCTAAGCAGCCGTCCTATGTTATGATGGGTACTTATACAGAAATATCTTCGGATGTTTTCGAATGTTCGCATAATTAGCTTGTTGTCGTTACCTATTCATTCTCATAACGAGCTATTCAATATTAAAGCGAAATAAAGATCTTGACCTGGATTTTGTTAAATCAGTCAACAGGTCACGAACGAGTGACTGTCTGTGACAGCCTTGTATTCGCAACGTAATAATGATTCGACGTGATCGCAAGCACTAAACACCTCACAAATTCACAATCAGTAACCAAACTAGGGAGTCGCCTCTTAGATGTGTGCAGAAGAGCAAAACTATACGAATTCAACTAAGTATGTGAGGTAATTTATTAATCACTTGAATAATTGAGCTGTGCCTGAAGTCTGTTCATCATATCCATCCCTTGCATGACAGAGGTGGACCAAAAAGGGTTTATGTGTTGGCTTATTTTCTACTAGTTGTTATGTTTTTTTGCGTGTTTAACACGCCGCTGTCGTCGAGTGCGCTTTAACTAAAAAAAACTACTTTTTTTCGTTTATTATTACATACATTTATTTCCCTATTATGTAGGTAGGTACTTACTTATACTAAACCTACTAAATACTAATAGCATAAGAGTAGAGACTAAGCGTAGAGGTATCCATTTAGGAAAAAGACTCAAAACACGACGACGAGCGACGGTTTGAATTTGTTTGCCTTTTTCAATAACTGAATTTGGCTTGGGTTCGAAGTACTATACCCCGATTCAAAAACCTGGATATTTTTTGTATACAAAGTGGTAACAAAACCCAAGGAATATTGGTGGAAAATATTTAACGACATTGGTATCATCGAAGCAAAGCACAGAAGCTCGAAACAGTTTTTCTTTTGAATGCTTTCATTCATCATTTGATTGATCCTCGTTCGTTTTCGCATTCAAATTTTAACATTTTTCGCTGCACATCACAGTGAGATTATCAGTTGTAGAAGTTTATGTTTTAGTTTTTAGTGATAACGTCACTGTTACCTGTTTTCTGTTATTGTTATCAGTTTTATGTTAAGTTTTCTTTCATAAATGTCTTTGTTGACATAAAACATCTAGGATTCTAAATCGTAGTATAGATCTCATACTCTAACTGTTGCAAAGTCAAATCCGTAGGATAATTAATTATAGTCTTATAGTGACATGGAGGATTGTGTGAAGACCTATATAAATTGATTGTGTGGGAGATTACACGGGTAAGATAGCTGTGAGTAGGAGTACAGTGATGACGACTGATGGTGACACTAAGCGTGGAAAAAACAGACATGTTGTGCCAACCCCACCCAGAGTGGGATAAGGTAGAGAAGAAGATCAGTTATTTCATTGTTATTGTTATATAGCTGTAGCCCGCAACTTCGTTAGGTAGGGTATAGTGTCCGACCGAACCTGGTTTTTCAGCCGAAACAGAAACTTGGTGTCAGTTTCGGTCAAATCGAATCTTTTCTAAACATCTAAACAGATATTTTATATCGTTAAAATCTCGTGTATTTTTGCCCCAACGCAACTGTTTTTGCTTATGTATGTTTAACGTGTCAATCTGTGTACCTATATTATGTGGAATAGAATATTACTTATAACTCCCAAGCGGATGAACCGATTTCAGGGTTCCGTTGGGAGACGGCCATTAATTACGTGAGGGTTTTAAGGAGGGACGGGGTCGAGTCAAATTTCAATTCTTCATCTTTCTTTTTTCCACGTATTTAACGTTGTTTGTTTCGTGTTGGTGCCAGATTTATATATGTAATAGAAAATCGTTTACGATTTGCGGCAAATTACGTTACCTTTTTTTAGTTTTATTCCTTGTAGAATTCAGAAAAAATTTAAAATCAAATAAATTTGAATTTCAGCTGACACGAAATGAATAATCTGAAATATTTGTCCGATTTTGTCACTTCACTGTGATTCTAGGCTACCAGGCCAGTCAATAAAAGATTGTGGATGGAAGGAAGAAAGCAGAAAACTTTGACTTCGGAACTTTCTTCGGACTTAGATGGGAGACGAAAATTCGAAAAATCCCCTCTGTGAGGCGAGCCCTAGGACGGGCACATGAAAAGTGGTTTTTTAGTTTTTCTTATATCTCTTAAACGATGCGTCATAGGAAATTTTGTGGTACCCTTTGGTTCTAACGACTTTCTTTTACACATTCAGAATCGTTTTCTAGATATGAGCTCGAAAAAACACTTAATTTTCAAAAATGTGTTAATCTCTATTGCTACTAGCGTTTCCTCCAGCCGGTATCAGCTTGAGATTATCGAGCAAAATCTCAACAAGAGGAGAGTTTCCGACCCCCTGGGATCGAAAAATCGCCAAAATCACCTCACGTAATTTATGGATGCCGCCTAGACAACAAGGCAAGGAACCTTTATATAGTTTCGCCATATCCGCCTGTCTGTATGTCGGCTTAGCTTAGACGAGACTAGTAGTACTTGATAACCGTTTTTTGATATGGGTATACAAAAACAGTACCAACGCCGAATAAGTGTTAAAATAAAATAACTTTTTTATGTCACCAAGTCACCAAAGAGGACAGGATGCCTAAATAATCTGGTGAAACGCTAATATGTTTGTCTTTTATTTATTTCATTATTTAACAAACTAGGGAAAAAACGTAATTTTGTTTTAATTTTCAACATGGAATTTAATAAAATTGGCCGAAAGTAATATTTTTTATACGACCTCAAAACTATATCAAGGTGTAGCCTCATGACAATTGAGCAAAAATCGTCAAGTCAGCAAGTAGTATGAACCAAAAGTACCAGAAATAAATAACTTTACGTTGTTCTATTTATGTCTGATAAAATTATTCAGAATTGCCATTTGATCGGTCATCTTTGAAAGAAGTGAGATAGTTTTTGTTACTTCTGAAAAATGGTTAAATGTCGAGTCTAGCTGCTCTCTGGTTTATACGTAAACGTATGCATGTAAATACTGCTCTGCATGGATATCAAAATTATAATCCCTACCGTTAGCGTCATTGTTAACAGAAACTCAGAAGCTGCCGTATAAATGTAGTTTATTTGTATTGATATATTTCACAATTTTACTAGATGCTTAGAATAAAGAAGAATCAGTTCTTTCAATACGAATTAGGTTCAAAGTTAACCCGCTTACATTTATAATGAATTTATCGAACTACAAAAGCTTTTATAGTAAAAAGAAGAATCAATTTAATAGGCTATTTGACTACTACTCAATGCAATGCAGTGCAATTAATATTTCTTCAAGGTCAGTCGTATTAGTTATAAAAAACAATTTTTAAGTTTGAATAAAATAATGGCGCGCCAAAACAATAATCTTTGTCATGGCTCCGGTGAAATGACTCGATGACGTCACACCTTACACCACACCCTTACAAGAACAACACGCACTGTAATCTCTTATCTTTGATACGGTTGACGTCACCAGCGATGCAACCAAACGCAGAGCTTTTGCGGTCGGTCATAATATCAAAAAATGTGTAATTTTAATCCCGTTTTTTAAATAAAATTGACATATTTTTTAATAAAAATCACCTAATTACGCTTTGTTACGTTGTCACTGACTAGGATGAAAACAATTTTCAACTAATTTTCAATGTAGTCAAATGGCCTATTCAGGCACCATATTTAGTACTTGTCCACAGCCTAGCTACACAGATTTGGTAGGTGAGTTGAAAGAAGGTTGTATTGTAATTTTTCACTATGGGGCCTGAGGATATGACTTGGTCTTTTGACTTGTAACTTGGCGTTATTAGTAAAGAATTTTATTGTATTATTATGTAAACTATATTTTGAATGTTTGGCTTATTCGGGGGCGGCCTAAATCATATAGCGTATGAGTAGCTCCAGTATATTTTTTAAGTATTTGCCAAAATTCAACATGATCCATTCAGTAGTTTTAGCGTTCCCTTTAGCCAAAAATCAACGGCACAATGTACAAACTTTCGCCTTAATAACATTAGTAGGATTAGTGAGATAGGATAGTAAGGCAGGATATTAGTAGAATAGGATTGAACTATGTCAAACTCGGACGAATCCAACACACCTCATATAACAAAATCCTTCAAAGGCTACAGCGACAGCCAGCGGAAGTCACACGTGCAATTTTTTTCTTTACAATAGGTACATACATCCAAAATCCAGTGATGCGGGCGGAGGGACAAACACAAATCCAATCGAATTGTCGATTGCGATCGGAATGTCGAATGAAAAGTGAAGGCACTGGGCACACAACACACAAAGTGTGTCATTTTCGCTATCGCTCAGACGTCGCGGCCTCGAACGAAAGCAAGAGTGCTCACGGAGTCGCACGCGCAGCTATGCTTTCTTCGCATGTGCGCAACTGACGTCATACTTTCTCCTCGAGACTGACGACGCCGACGCTGCTATGACGTGCACGCATGTAATATCTCATACATAATAGCAAAGCACCATTGTGGTAATAGTTCAACGCTGCTCGCTTGATAGTTATAAATGGAGAGCTTTTTGGTGATATTTAACAACGAAGACTGTTTCCAGATTTTTATAACCGTTTTATATCTTTCTCTTTACCCTTTTCGACACTTTGCATGCAATACCTACTAACATAATAGCACCATTTATGCTAATAGGTCCACGGATTCATATGTATTTATATATAAAGAGCTTTTCGGTGATTGTAACAACGAAGACTGGTTTTAGAGCTTTGTAACGGTTTAATGTCTTTCTCTTTGCACTTTAACCTTGGTAAGGTATCCCATAACCTTCGCTCTTTATCTGTTATGCAAATTGACATGTGCACATGCCGGTTTGCGTGTAGCTAGCATGATTGACGCTCTACCTTGTAGCGCCGGCCATCAAAACAATAGGGTATATGCATGAGACTTCAACAAGCTGATTATTTTTATTTGTATTCTCTATTAATATGGAAATATATATTACATCTGCATATTTACTTTTGTATTTTTTCATATTTTATTGCGAAATTTAATCATTGAAATTAATATAAATTTTATTATATTATTAATATAATTGTAAATACCTATTAGTTGTAATTATTTTATTCTGTTATTGTAATTTTCTTTGTAATATAATAAAACTTTTTATACATCATTGAAAAGTATATATTTAAAGACTCAATCACTTTGTCACTCTCAGTTGACAAAGTGAACGGTGACGTCAAAGAAAAAGGCAGCGTTTTTATCGCCCGAAACTGAGTGCAGTTATTTTTAGTTTTTTCCACTATTAATTTTATTAAATTAGTTATTCTATATAAGTCTCTATATAAAACTCTATATAAATTTTCTCTATATAAAACTCTATATAAATTTCCCTTCTTCTGGCCTAGTGCCACCGCGAGTCCACTGAGGGATGAATGCCTGTCATCTTCACGGACATGCCTGAAATTTAATTTATTCCATCTGACAAGGGGGTAGTGAAATAACATAAATAATCGATTAAAAACATAGAAAAAATCTGTGCATATACCCTATTGTATGATGGGGGCAGAAATGAGTTCTCTCTTATTACGAATAACCGCTGATTTCCTGCCAGGTATTTTATAAAACCAACACGTGTAGGATGTGCAGTCACTCATAATAATAAATCAGTGCAGCAGATGCTAGCAGTTCACACAGGATCTTTAGTACCTACAAAAACCTGTTTGATCCCCTTTTTCTCACCGGACACACTAACTATAGTTCAAGTACTTGTCCTTGGATTATGCTGTCTGAACACAGCTTCACTTCAATGCAACACACAAAAGCCGTTGCATTGTATGTACTATTGTGTTCGTTCCGTCTATCAGAGATTTTTGACCCTTTAATTTCAATCCTAAATGTGGTACATTATAGACACTAGATAACATTACCGTGGTAGAATTACCTAATCTGTGGTACAGTGGCGTTCATAGATAGGTAATCCCCGGCCTGACAAGTATCAAGTCCCGTAATTACGTTCAGGTTTTATTTGAATTCGTTGTTTTTATAGAACAACTTGCTGTCTCCAGTTTACCGATAGATTGTCGTTTTAAAATATATCTGTATTAATAGAAATTTAATTGAAACCCACTATATAATAAACTTATGGGGGCTCCCATACAACAAACGTGGTTTGAAGTTAAATTAATTTACTCACAATAAATAATTGGACATCGAATAAGCGTGGAAGAGAACTCGTGGTCGAAGAAAACCTCTAACAGCTATTAGAAATCAGGCTTAAGAGTCTGAATAAATTAAGTAATTTCAGTTATGAATATCAATTTCTCAAACTCATCTTGTTAAGACATCAAAGAACAATTTACAGAAAATACCATCAATCAATAGGAGCTTCATTTTATACCGAGGTCACGCTTCCGACTATTATATTATTTTACCAATAAAAAACTATCTGACTACCAGGCAATATAGGTGAATAAATGTAATAACTTAAACAGGAAGAAACAAACGAATGTCATGAATGAAATCTGTCAAATGAATATTACTTAATATTATAGTTTTTATTATTATTGATAGGTTCACAAAACCGGATTTTACACACAACAGAAATCTAGGATTAACTCACGAGTGTAAAACCTACTCATTGTGCACAGAGCTTCATCACATCACACAGCTTCATCCTATCTAAGTCATACCTACATAGTCAGATACATCGTCAGGAGGCTGAAACTAGGTCGACCAGCATTTGTTTTCGCTCTTTAGCAGTGAATCGCAGAGATTGAGATGTAGTACCGTTTATGTGAATGCCTCTTGCCTATGACGTAATTTATGGGTGATATATAAATAAATATTGCTGGACTGGACTGGCTGTCGTCGGGCCATGTCCATGTCCAAGTGGATGGTCTCCCAAACGCTCCGTTTGGTTTGGCGATGCATCGCAGCCGCCACCTTTACTCCCCAGAGGTTATCAAGAAAGTGTAAAAAGATACCGACCCATAATAATAATGTAAAACCCTTTTGAAATTTTTATTTAGTAGGCTAAAGAGGGCGCATTGCGCGCCATTTTGTGAAAAGGATAGGCATAGGATTTCGCATTCATAGGAGCGGGACAGAGCATGCGTTTTTGATACGGCGCAAGTGCAAAAATAGAGTTTTTGGTTATTCACAAGAAAACTACACAACTTATGAAAAAACTATCTGAAGGAACCAAGTTATTAAATTAGTAATAAACTACGAATCAAAACAAAAGTAATTTCAATAGACCGCAGGGTTCCTAAAATCTCGACCAAATTATGTGCAAAACAGTGCAATTTCATGATTTTTTTCTATCGTATTTTTTGTGTTTTCGCGTTAAAGGAACCAAAGAAAAAATGTAGAATTTTATGTACTTCGATTTTTACACCACGGGAATCCCGTGAGTACTGAGATCTAGTCCTAGTTTGACAAGTAAACACGCTAGATTCGCCTCTTAAAGAAATATTAATAGAGAAGTTAATAAACAGCCCTAGCACATTGCGGTAGAAAGATGCTTTTGGGGTGGCATAGCAACACCACCGAGAGGGACGGAGGGTGAATTTCCCGGTTGTGAGTCAAGAGCATTGGGTCACTGGGTCAGTGATAGCTCTCATTCCGATTCAACTGACCTGTTTTAATTCACGAGGTCACTACTCAAACGTAGTCATGTATGGTAGTATAATAACGTTGTTGTCGCGTGACCTATGTACCTTTATAGTGGCAAGAAGAAGCAAGAAGTTGGTGTTTAAAATAATCCGAGTAAAGGCGTGGATGTAAATAATTATGTGAATTGACAAGAATTGGATTACGTAAAAACTTTTTTCTCGATTATCTTTAACGAAAAAGCTTTTAAAAAAATACATATCAATAAGATACAAGACAGACCCTCTACGTTACAAAATTTAAAAAAAACCTATTTCATAGATCAGAAATAATTGTGCAAAGTACCATCTGTTTTCTTAGTTAATTAATACCGTTTTTCTCCTAAACTGTCAATCAGAAGATTTTTTATTGTCATCAGTCATCAATCACCGTATTAAATAATAGAATACATTCGGCTTATTTTTGCAAATAAATGTGCTAAATAATAGATAATCACCAAAAACTTGATTTTGGCGCTCACGCCGCTCTGCTCTGTCTGACCCGCTCCTATAAACGCGAAATCCTATGCGTGTCCATTTCACAAAATAGGGTCATATATAGCCCCCTTAATGTTAAAATTATGCCAAGTCTCGTCTTCCTTCCGTCATACTTCCGCCGTAAAAAGTGTTCCGATCAAGAGAAGAGCCAAGTCAGCCATTTATTGAAAATTTAATCTTGTCCTAAACTAGGTAGTTTTAATTATCTACTAGGTAATTTGTCAATTTCATACTCGAAGGTAATAAAATGGCCGACTTGGCTCTTCTCGTGATCTTTAAACTTTTAATTACGTGACGAGACGGCATAATTTTTACACTAATGTTTTTGTTCGGATCTCACAACTTTTTGTACCAAAAACTTACTGAGAAAGAGTACATTAGAGTTCTTCATTTACTGTGGATCCCTTAAAATAAGGATTTTAAAATTTTCCCAATAATTTACTTAAGAACATTGTTATTGTATTTAAACTTCAAGTTTTGATAGAACTAAAAACGAGTTAGAAACTTTGTGGTTCTTTTTCGACCACGGAACCCTAATCATGATTTTTAGAATTTTCCCTTTATTTTAGCCCTGATTTCTACCTATATTCCAAATTTCATGTTTGTAGGCCGGAATTAATAAAATTAAATTAATTAATGCTTAACATTTCTTATGGTCTGTCAGTCACTGGATGATGAAGAAATATCGATACTTTGAGGGCAGATATTTCCTAAAGAAAATTGAATAGAAAATAAATAAAAAGAAAATAATAATAAGAATTAGAATATAAATGATTTATCTATCTTTTTTATCTAATAGAAACTAGTGATTTTAGGAGTCGGTTAACTACGCGTAGTTAGAGAGCAAGAGTACCAAAAATTATTTCTGACCGTGTAGGTTTTATTTGTAGCTGTAAAGGGCCTCAAAATGGTTCGAGAAAAGGGTTCCCGGTGGCGGCCGTCTACTCACTTGGCAGAGCCACTATACCGTGACCCAGGGGCCAAGGGCACCTATCAGGGTAGGTTGCTCTTGAAATTGCGAATACTTTCATAAGTATGCTGATGATTTTATTTCATAAAGAATTTGTTATAACCTAAATCCAAACATAGATTGCACCATAGTTTGACTTGTATGATTAGTCCAGTTCTCTACAATAATAGTACCTATATTAAGGTTTTTTGTTATATTGCTAACCCGCACTCTAACCAACTAAAAAAAAAACTAAGGGTAACCAAGTTTCGTGGCTTAGTTGGTTAGAGCACACCCGTACTGAGGGTGGGGCGCGGGTTCGAATCCCGCCGAAACCGATAATTTTTGGGACTTATTTCACTTCTTAGTACCTATATTTTTTAACAAGGGACCAAACCACGTTTTTAGTTCTAAAACTAAAACGAGGTTAGCTAAGATCTCAAAAAGTTTTGTTTGCATCTCAATCAAATTTTACAATATGTTACCAATTAATGTAAGATCTATGTCTGACATCAAATTTAAATGCTTTATTAAAAAAAGATTATTAGATAAATGCTATTACCGATTGGACGAAGCTTTTGCTGATAAAAACATATTTACATACAATTTAATTGATTAATGTATATTGAAATTGGACATTCTATCTTATTTTGTTTAACATTTTGACAATGCTATTGCAGCTAATGGATGTGCCTGCCGTTAATTGATGTGATTTCCACTCTCACTTGACGGATCTCGTTTTCCTTGCCGTGGGTGTTTGAAGTTGTACGAGTGATCGGATCGAGTAAATGATTGTTTCCAGCGAAGGATCCGTAAAAAACAATCCTGTAAAACGGATCCGCTGTGTGAATGCGCCCTTATAACTGCCCCTTTACATTACTCGTAAGTCAAAACTTTTGCCTTTATTGGTAGGAATGCAGGAATTCTAAAACCGTAGAAATACCTAATATTGGCACACAGTCTTGGCAATTTACCAAAAATGTTTAATTTTATTTTAGAACAATAGCTACTTTGGCAGACAGCAATAGCAACCTGGTTAAATAGTTAATTGTAAGTTATCACCACAGAAGACAGAATTATAGTGGGGTAGACTAGTTTTTAATGTGTCTCCAATTAGAAACCACCACAAAAAAAAAAAAACTATGTGCCATATAAAATTTAAATGTTCAAGCTTCACGCGTAATTTGACGACAACGTTGGACGCACGCAGTCATTAAGGACGCCATATTGCTCTGCGGTTATGACGTCACTTAGCTGTGTGTTGTAGGTACCTAAAGAAATGAAGACAGGGCGCTATGGCGCTCATCAGGGGAGGCCTATATCCAGCAGTGGACTAATAAACTGATGATGATAAGACACAGTTACACAGTCGTATGACGTAATAACATTGCGCCTACTATTTCATGGTGTTAAAAACAGATAAAAAAAACTGATATTTTTTATAGAATTTTATAATTTATTTTATGAACACTAACATTTTCCGGCTTCTTTTTGCCTAAGCTTTCTCAATATTATATTTAATGTGAAGAACTACACGGTTGTGAAATTGGGCTTACGTGACGACGGGTTGTACCGCTATTCTAGAACGGAGAAATACCCGCACAGGAAGGGCGAATCATCATTACCGACGACATCAACACCTTCATAACTCAAATATTTAATTGCCAGTACCGACATGAAATTGATTGTCTTTCATAGAGTTACGCGTCCTTTTATGTCCGTGTCGGTCTCGGGTCGGCTTATTAATAACCGACGAAACTTCGATACATACAAACACCCAAAAACATAAGGCACCTACTTTTCTTAGCAGTCAGTCAAGTAGGTACAGCCAGGAATGCAAGTTGCGGCAAAAATTAAACGTCTGCGAGAGCAATACATTTTGTTCTGTTAAAAAGATTTGTTCCTTTACCTCAGCCAAACTCCTGGTATATGTAAGTAAACGAACCGCCTATAGTTAACCTAAAATTCACTCTGTTGTCGTGTCCTTTTATACGCAATTTACATTACTTGTTGAAGAGCCTTCCTTCAATAAATATTGCTTACTATTTATTATACTTACCTGAAACTCGACGCCAATCAAGTAAGTTTTAATTATTTGGGTTGTGGTTTGTTTACAAAAGTTCCACAAGTCGTGTGGCTAAGGTATATATATATATAGGTAAAAAGATCACTATTCCCTTGTGATTAAAAAAATTGCATATTCGCGTTTTTAATCTCGAACAATTTCTCCATTTTAAGTAACTTTCAAATCAAATAGTTTCAGAACAAAATCTTCTACAAAGAAACTACATTTTATGGGATCATTCTCGACACAAGCTTTGACGACCTCTGCGGCGCGGTGGACGAAGGTCTGGCTCCGCCTCTGGACAAATGTGTGTACGATCTGCAAACATTTGTTCAGGGTGTTCTGGTCGTTTTGTATGTATAATAAAAAAATATCTATCTTTGTATTGTATTATATTATGTATATCAGTTATCTAGTACCCATAACACAAGCTCTACTTAGCTTGGGGCTAGATAATGCTGCGTGAATTGTCCAGCATCATTTATTATTATTATTTATTCTCAATCTACACAATAGTAAATCATCAAAATCGGTTCACTATTGATTTTAAATCGGTTTTTTAGGGTTCCGTATCTCAAAAGGAAAGAAGGATCCCTTGCAGGATCACTTTGTTGTCCGTCTGTTAACCCTCTTTTCTCAGAAACACGTGGAGGCATCGAGTTGAAATTCACATCTTGTACTCAGGTTCGTAACCACTTGGAGCCGCGTTATAAATCAATCTTTAAACGTAATCAAAATTTGGCAAGAAACAAGGTAGTAGCACTTACAAGTAAAGGGAAAATTCCGAAAACTGTCATATTATAGTCTAAGCACAAACATTTCTTTTCTTTTTTTATTCTCGCCATGGACCAAAACAAATAGGTTACCTACCTACTTCCCGTTAAGCTAGAATTATGATATTTGGCAATAAACAAGGTCTTATAATACAATGTTTAATTACGTAACCCTCGTTGCGCGAGTCCGACTCGCACTTGACGTTTTATTTTTATATTTGTTCGATTATTTTTCTGTCAATTATGGTAATATAAAAATGTTATTTCCGAGGGTAAGTATTTGTTCAAAACTTAAAAAAACAATGTAAACACTAAGGAATTTGAAGTCAGTTTTTAGTTTTATCAAAACAATCAAATTATTATTATTATTATAAGTTAGAATATTTATGTCTCTACAAAACGAGTCAACTTCAACTTTACGCTGATTTATTCTATTTCAAGAATCTCCTTCAACACTGTTGCCAGTTCCTCGACCTATATTCGCTCAAAGCATTCCTTTATCAATTCATTGAATAAATTGATCAATTTTAAACTCCGGGAACAAATTGCTGCTACGCGATACTGAAAAAAAACCAGTTGCCTTTATCACATTTATCATCGTTTGATAAATACCAGTATAATCAATATACCAAGCCAATAACCGATAGTCCTAAGTTTTGCCTAAATCTCAGTTCGCACCGCAAACTATTAAATCATAAAAAAGCAATCGTATACGGGGGGTATACGATTGCTTTTTTATCCCCCTACCCATGGAATACATGTCGTGTCAATTATTGGTAACTAGCAGCGCCTCGCGCGTAGTTCCCGTTCCCGTGGGAATTCCGGGATAAAAAGTAGCCTATGTCCTATTCCAAACTATAATCTATCTCTGTGCCAAATTTCATTCAGATCCGTTTTGCCGTTCTGGCGTGATAAAGGAACAAACATCCATCCATCTGTCTATCCATCCATCCATCTAAACTTTCACGTTTATAATATTAGTGAGATGTACTCCTGAGGGCCTAGACAAAGTAACAATCGATTAGCGAAAGCGATAGTAGAAAAGTCCAAAATTGCTAGAAATGTTATATTGTGATCTGTTGGCCACGTATAGTAGACTAGCAGCGCCTCGCGGTTTCACCCGCGTAGTGCCCGTTCCCGTAGGAATTTCGGGATAAAAAGTAGCCTATGTCCTATTCCAGACTATAATCTATCTCTGAGCCAAATTTCATCCAGATCCGTTTTGCCGTTCTGGCGTGATAAAGGAACAAACATCCATCCATCTATCTATCCATCCATCCATCTAAACTTTCACGTTTATAATATTAGTGAGATTATTGGTAGACAATTTACCTGCAAACGTTCGATTCTCATGATGGAAACGCTAAGACCCTGTAGATATCGAAACAAAATGGCGATTTCATTAACATCTGTAGGAAGAAATCATCTATAGGATGTGTTTATTGCGTTGTTTGTTTTGTGACTTTAAAAGAGTTTTGGTGCTAGTTTTACCTAACTAGTTCAAGATGTTATGATGGTTAGCAGACGCTGCGTTTGCTGTGGTCAGCTGTATGTAAATAAGCTAAAATGTTTGACTTAGACGCCACACAAGGTACCTATCTCGGCAGCTATGAAAAGTGTTGATGAAATGCCAGAATTATTATTTATAGAGCACTATTGTTACGATTTATAGTTGATTATAGGCTCATATATTCAGGTGCGTTGCGCCCAAACTTTTTAGCGACAGGATCAAAGGATTTTGTGTGTTACACAATATTTGACGCAGCGAACAACAAGTCGTTGCATCAGAGATGTTGTTGAAGCTCTCAACAATAACAACATCATCAAATAAAACCGGCCCAGTGCGAGTCGGACTCGCACACGAAGGGTTCCGTAGAATTATCTATAAAAACAACAAAAAAACACGTTTGTTGTATGGGAGCCCCCTTAAATATTTATTTTATTCTGTTTTTTAGTATTTGTTGTTATAGCGGCAACATAAATACATCATCTGTGAAAATTTCAACTCTCTAACTATCACGGTTCATGAGATACAGCCTGGTGACAGACGGACAGACGGACAGCAAAGTCTTAAGTACTCGTAATAGGGTCCCGCTTTTACCCTTTGGGTACGGAACCCTAAAAATAGATTGCTTTCCCTCAAACCTCACAAAAACGAAAAAACGTTTGATTTATTTTATTTATTTACAAATGGACTATAGTTAAAACCAAAACGTCCAGGAGTCAGGTACATAGAAATAACAAGATAACCATAAAGGAAGTCAAATCTTGAACAATACATAATAAATCAATAAGACAAGGAATATAAATAATTATCAGCTTAATGTCAATTTTGAGTCAATTGATGTCGAAAACCATAGACTTAGCGCGGTATTTAGCGATCAGACGAATACAAGGCGATCGCTAAGCGAAGGTTACTTTTGTCTACCAATCGAACTTCGCCATCGTTTGAGCCATTACTATTGTAAAAATCGAATCACTTCATAGCAAATGCCAAGTGGCTAGGCTCCGGCTAGGCTGATTAGCTATATCGTTTTGCTTCGATTCGATTTCTAATTATAATAAAAAATAATTTAATAATAATACCCAAGTATGTAGCCGCTTTGGTTATCAGAAACTTTGAAATGTGTCGAATGGTACTTAATACATGCATAAACTCATCTGGAGCAGTTTGCATAACTTGGCACATCATTAAGCATAATAAGGCGATGACCTAGTTTTTTTAGGGTTCCGTACCCTAAGGATGAAAACGTGACTCTATTACTAAACCACCGCTGCTTGTCCGTCCGTCCATCAGCGGTCTGTATCTCATGAACGGTAAAATAAATATTCAAAATTAAAGGGGGCTTTTCCATACAAAGTATTACCGGATTAACAACGAATAATAAAAATAAAACAAATTTATTAAATAATAAAAATAATTAAATTCAACGTTTTACAACGTCGGGAGTGTGCATCGTACTTGGATGCGTGACCGTGTCATTGTGTCATTTTGCTTGTTTTAACCCTCCGTGTGCGATTCGACTCGCACTTGGCCGGTTTTATTTATCAATGGTTTCTGCAGATATGAGCTGGCGCATAAGGCACTGTGCGCCTGGCGGCTTTGCTTGTCGCTTGTATCGATTTACAATAATAAAAGTATCTGATGTAAATTGTAAAATACTTCTCTCACTATATAGGTCAATGGAATGTTTTCTCTCTATAATTTTGCTATTAAACCTAAATGATAACAATAAACCTGATAACATTAAAATGGTTTCGAAGCACTCAATTAAAATGTTAAATTAGGGATAATATATTCTAAAATTGCGCTCTAGCTACACAGTAGCCCGATGATTAGGTACACTAATTAATATGGTCATTAATTAAAATATTTAAACGCAGTCGTTATCTCGCGGAACGTTACATTTATCATATGGGTACGTTTAAATAATGTGGTATAGGTATACTGCTATTTCTCACGTACATGTAAATAAGCCGAGCCTTGGCCTGGTTACCACGATTTTAGCGGTATTACAAAATAATACTCGAATGATGCGCTCCTCAAGCCTGCGCCTGCGGCGCCCGCGCTGCGAATGCGAAGAGGTGCGTTCGTAGACGAGACTATGCTCTTGTCGCGCTCATTTGCTCGGATATGCAGAACCGATGCAATAGAATACCGCAATTACTTGAATATTTATCGAAAATAAATTTATTATTGGATTTGAAATAATTTGAATGTTAGTGCGATCAGAATATATTTCTGTACTAGTTCAATAAATAAAATTGTAATTATATGCTACTAACCTGGACTAGGTCTTGAAAATGCGATGTTAGCTTGACGATACCTGAAGTAATATTATTTGATAGGATTCAGGTTTTAGTTAAATGTTAATTTAGGTGTGCTAGGGAGATACTCCATTTATTTATAGTTTTAGCTACCTAGCCTACTAGTTATTTTTGGCAATAAATCCTATGTTCTGAAAAGTGTCACGGATTTCTGGTTTTCGTATACTCACGATTTTATTGTTAACTATCTTTTAATCATAAAAACAATGAAATAAATACAAGGCGAATGCTGAAGCAACCAGTGTAGGTATGGTAACATTGCCTAATTCGGCAAGGTCACAGTGAGAAGCGGTTGTGCAACGAAACGCTAGTCCACTATTATAACTTGGGGTTCCGTACCGAAAACAAAGCTAATCAATACAGATTTCGAAGGTAGAGCAGAACAAACAATGGTTCCCTACATTTTGCAGCTCTACCTACCATTAAGCATAATTTTCAGCGATGCATTTGAATTATTTCAAATTTATACATTTTCTTTTACGTCACATTTATTACAAACAATGGCGCTTTCAAAAGAAACAAAACCGTTATTTCAGGTCAGGTTCAGGTGCGGCTTTGCGTGATGAAGCAAATAATTAAGTAGGCAATGCCGTAAAACAACGTAAATGGGGATAAATGTGGACATCGCATCAACAACGAGTGTGTAAATCCTTTAGTTTAAAACAACTATCATTGTTGTGCAAAAGAAAAGAACAAAGGATTTTCTTCACTTTGAACAGTTGAGTTGTATCCGCAAAACATATTCATTGGTGGGTGCGGATTGCGACACGCGCGCACGCCGTGTCCCACTTACCAAGATAAATTGAAATTCAATTTCGCCAAAGGGCACCAATTGTATGCACAGAGACAGAATATTAAATCTGTTGTAGAATAACAATTTAAAAATTACGAAGAGTTGAAATAGGTTTGTCTCTAATGTACAGGTACTCTAGATGAATTAGTTCTCGTATTCTTGTCAGAAAATGTGAAGTTAAGTTATTATTTAAATATATAACTAACTAGGTACAGTTCTGCGATCACAAAATAAAACCAGGTGCATCGTTTTTCAAAACGTTACATTAGTATTTTTTGTGAACGAGGACACGAGCTATTTACAAAATCCTTTGTTCCTCAGATATTCTGGTTGCACATCCGAGTCAACTGTTGCACAACTGGGGGCAACCTTCGAAATGGAAAAGAAACGCGCTGCCCACGCCGCGTCGCCCGATCCGACCACGATATTTGGAAACATTTATTATTATTTAGTTTTGACTTTGACGATTCGCGATTTTTGGTTGTCTGCGAAAGTGATTTTTTTGGATGTAGTATGGAAAGTTTCGCTATAGCCCTAATAGACTGGACTTGGTGCGACTATATCAGAGTCAGAGTATGAATATTAAAGGTAGCCGATAGCGTTTTTGGTGTGTAGACTCCACAACGGCAGGACGGATTTTGAAGAATGAGATGTACTTATTTATATTCGTTTAAGTTAAGTGACGTATGGCTGAGTGCACATATAAAATGTCCAACCCATTAACCGTTATTGCACGATGTTATTTTCTTAGCTGTTGCCCGCAACTTCGTTCACTGGGAGTGGTTTTAGAGGTGGTCTAACCTAAGAGAAAACCTAAACCTGCAATGGTTCTTGACCTAGCGGTTTGTGTGTATTTAAAAACTAAAACACTGTACGAAGCTATTTCGAGATCCAAGTAAATTATAGGCAGAACAAAGAGACATTAAAATATCCAGAAATTTTATAGAAGTTTATTATTCTCGACAAACTATAAAAACGGATATCATATCGCATCTATGTAAATACGACATACATACGTACGTCTAAGGCGATTATCGTGTATCTCAATACTATCTACATACATACTCATAACTGTTCACAGCATACTTTTTAACCTTGGCCTATTAAAATGCTTTCGCTGATAAGATAATAACAAAACTTTACTCATTTATTTATCTACAAACAACACTATCTTGGTACTTTCATATTGTGATTATATCCATTGAGCTAGGAATAACTGACCGAGTTATAAATTACATAATTAATTAGTGATCCGACGGATGTTTCTTGTAAAAAATATCCAATAAGTGCCATTCCAAACGTCCTGTTTTCAGGGTAACCGGTGCCGGGTACCGGGTGGCGGATTGTATAGGCGTGTACGACAGCTTTCACACGTAACGGCATAATTTGCATCCAATTCGCCGCCGGGTAGCCGGTGCCGATCGAGGGTAGCCGGTGCCGGGTACCGGGTAGCGAAGTGTATGGGCATGTACGACAGCTTTCACACGTACCGGCATAATTTCCCTCCAATTCGCCGCTGGGTAGCCGGTTCCGACCGGGACGTGTGAAAAGGAACTAACGATACACAAAAATGCCTGTAGAAATATTAGAACACTTAAAAAATCTAAATTTTCCTTGCATCAAGTGCTGCGCTTGTATATTTACTGAAGATATGTATTATTTTATAGAACAACACGTGATTTTAATTTCTATATCCTTTTTTGATCTTTCTAAAACTGGTAAGTATGATTTCTCTTACTCATTATTTGCGATCTTCTAATTAGGAAATCCCTATGACTAATAATGAATGTCTAGTCGCCTCACATTTACCACAAGATAAATTAGTAATTAGAGAGTCGATCAAGAAAAAATCGATGCTTCTGCGAAATAATACAACAGCTGTACTCGCAATACGTATATTCAGCCCATAAAATTAACAGCAATTTGTTTCGCTGAAGGAAAAAAGGATTTGATTCATTCTACTATCTCGCTGTAGGTCGATTGTAATGACCCACATCTGATTTCGGGTAGTACGGTCAAAACAATCCTGCAAATTTGTGTTTTAGATGACATCATTATTTCTGCTCCGACTCGTGTGATTTATATAATAAATAATAGTTGTATTCATTCTCAGAATTATTTGTGTATGTTTCATCATCATACAGAGGAGTTGTTGGTTGGTAAAATGAGCTGCAGTTTCTGAAGCGGCAGGACCTTGATATGGGAGAACGGGGGATCGGTGGGGCGAGGGGGCGAGGGGGGAGGCATGGTCGCAGATGACGCGCGCCCTACTGGCACACTGACACACTTACCCAGTGACAGTGGTACTGCTTTTGGTCCGTCGAGGTCGACACGATGCGTTATACCTACCTATGTACCTACACGGCACTATGATTAAATGAACGTACTAAAGTGTAAACAAACACCGTGTTTAGACTTGCTTACTTGACTAGCTAAAAAGGTGTTCAGAAATATTTGATATTCAAGTCGGCCGTACAGTCGGTGTTCGTAAAAATACAAAACAATAACAGAGTATAAAAATCCACATTAAAACGAAAGTTTTCAATGCGTCCTACCCGTCAATGATCATGACGTGACCCACGGAGCTGAGGAATGGACACTCACGGCAGGGCTGGTCCACCAGTTCAAAGTCGCTCAGCGAGCTATGGAAATAATTATTTATGCTCGGCGTTTCTCAAAGGTTAGGATTTGCAACGAATATAGGTATCCGACCGGGAACAAAATAATCAGCAAGCTGAAGAGGCAGTGGGTCGGCCATATCTCGCGAAGAATTGAAAACCGCTAGAGTAAACGTGTTCTTGAGTGGCGACTGTGACTCGGCAAACATAGTGTAGGACGGCCTTCGGCCAGCTGGGCTGACGACCTGCGAAAGACTAAAGACGGATGCTGGATGTCGCAAGCTGAAGACGCTCATTAGGGGAGGCCTATGTCCAGCAGTGGACTAGTATAGATTGATGATGACGAAGCTACAAAACAAATGTTATTGAAATAGGTACACTGAAAACGAATGAAACGGTGATATTGCAAATTCTATATCTTGACCTTCCTTAATAGCGATGCTGTCGTCGTAGGACTATTATGCACTCTGAAATATTTACAATATCTACTCTATGTAAATATAATTTGATACATAGGTACCTAAAGTTTTTGTTCCGCTTATAACAGAACTAGCAGACCCACCCGCGAATTCTTTTGCGTGGACTTAAGAAATACCCAACTTATGTTAGTTTCCATCTTTCATCTTAAAGTGTTACCTACAACCAACATTTAGTTTTTTAGTTTTACGATTTTAAAGTTATTAATGCGCAAATTGTAGGTACATCACATTTCTTAAAATGCGACGTAACTTTTGTAGTTCAAGAAATATCGTTTTCAAAATTACAGCTTCGTAGGTTTTATAGTTTCAGAGTCTTCATGATATGTCAGTGACAGCCGGTTTTATATCCGCTTGTTATAATTTGACAAAAAAAGAAAAATTTAGTTTCAGAGATCTCTTGATGAGTCGGTCAGACTTTTCTCTTTTTTAAAATATAGATAATATCGAATGCAATGACATTAAATTTTGCATAAAATACATAATGTGGATATGGTGCCTAGAGAACACAATCTATTAGATCGATATAATCTTAGTATATGGCGCTATATTTAGGGTGCCAGAGCCAGAGGTGAAAACGGGATATATAGACAAGCCTCCGCTGTCTGTCCGTCCGTCTGACAGCGGGCTCAAGAACCGTAAGAGATACGCAGTAATTCAGTATATTTATTCACACAAGACATGGTACAATAAACATTGGTGGAATAATACAGTACAGTGAATATTTTAGGAGTATAGTCCTTACTTAACTAGTTATAGAAGTTACGAACATTAAAATTAGATGTCATTGGATAAGCGCAAATATTAATAAACTGTCTGTTGAACTCATCACTAGGTCAAAACTTAAAATTAAGGAAATCTTCCACAGTATAAAAACAATGATCGATTAATAAATTAAATAACTTTCTGTGAAATAAGGGACACTTCAGTTCCTTTATATTGTTTGGCAATTTGTTATAAATTTTGATAGCCATGTTGTAACAGTCACGACTAAACAAGTGCGTTTTTTGTGCAGGTATTGCTAATCTGTCATTATGCCTAGAGCTAAATTTATATACCTTTTCAAAAGTTTCAAATAATTCCTTATGCGATTTTACAAATTTACACATTTCTAAAATATACAAGCACGGCAAAGTCTCGATCTTATGTTTTTTAAATATTGGGGTACAAGGTTCCCACGGTGGAATATTGCATGTAGGCATTTCTTTTGCGCTATAAATAAGGCCTTGACATTAACTGCGTTACCCCATATAATAATATTGTACGTAAGAAGGGATGCTACATAACCATGATACGCTAGTAGAGCAGTTTTCTGATCAGTTATGTTTGAGATATTCCATAAAGCATAAATGAAACTATTAACTTTGGATATGGATGCGACTCGCACTTGGCTTGTTTTATATATATTTATTTTTCTAACGTAGGTAGTTCTACTACTCTGCTAGGTACGTATAATATAATTATTTTTTGTTAGATGCTATGTAATTTCATATTTTATGATTTATCAATTCTTCACCACTTTTGGGTCAAGGTGAGATGTAAGTATTGCATATTCGTTGAAAGGTAAAATCTACATAGTTATTTCAACCTTGCTGAATATTTATTTAGCAATAAAATGAATCCGTTCTGAGATGTGGACAATTAAACAAATAGGTAGATGATAAATGTGTTTGATTAGACATAATAACATAATACAGGGGTAGGTAGACCAGCAAACTAAACATGGAAACTATGTACTTAAAGTGATCCTTTAAATCCAATAAATTCTATAAGTCTTTGAGAGAAAATCGCTCAAGCGGAAGCAAAGCGCTCAAGGATCTTTGCTACTCTTGATGGAATAAACTTAGGTCCTAGGAACGTAATACGAGGCCGGCCCCGTCTTTGAGAGGAGCTCTCAAGGGTATTTGCTAGTCTTGATAAAATCAACTGAAGTTCTAGAAAACGAGGGCGGCCCCGCTCTTAGAGCTCAGGTATTTTTCCATGTTGTTGTTGTGATACTTTTTCTCCTTACGAGTGCTTTCAGCACATGTATACAGCTTATGAGTGGGTCTATTATCCCCACCCCTCAGTAGATTAAGTCTGGCAACTTTTAACGAAGCACACAATGAAGGTAATATTATTGTTTACTCCTTTAGAAATTCTAGATTTTCTTTGGAAATCATATTATAAGCCATGGGAAGTACCTAATAACAAGAATAACGAGGGGGTGGAAAATAATCTACCCATAATGAACTCTAATGATTCAATAAAATAGATTCCCCACGGGAGACGCGTGTGATCATTGAAGAAAGAACACACTAGCTAGATAATCTCATCTGACGTACAGATTGTCCTTGACATCGGAATGAAGAGATAAATTAGATTCTTCAAGGAGAGGACAGTACGCTGGGGGACTTTGAAAAGGTCCCATTTTTGTGTCATTACCTAGCATACTGTTATATCTCTAATTTTTCTCTGCTATGTATAATCTCATGATAGGATATAATAAATAGGTATCAATAAAAAAATAAACCATTCGTCGAGAAGTGTTCAGGGGTGACAAACGTTGGGTTTCCAGAACATACATTCAATTTACATGACGTGTCTGATGATCAGGCAACGTGTTTTGTTTATTTTACAGCCTTTTTAAGCAAGTGAAGGCTCGCTATGGGTCTAATTGGCGTCCGGTCAAAGCGGGGATCACTTCGATCACTCTTGAATTTTTGAAGTCTCGATGCTGCTAACCAAACCACTGTTATCCTTAGACCTTCTAATCTACTATTTCAGTAAATATTGTCTTTCGGGGGAAATATCTAAGCTATCAGCTTAGATATGAATTAGCTTGAACGTTTTTATTTTATTAGTTTGATGGTGAAGTCTAAAGCATGTATACCAGGTACGTTATGCGTTCTGTTTCGCACTCATAACCTCGTGACTATTATTCACTAACCATGGTTAAGCTTTAAAAGGTACTAAAGTACTAAAGTTGTTGTCAGTGGGTAAAGGTATACCTACTGAAAACATTAGAGTAGTGTCAAGAAGAAGGACATACTCTGACTAGGGACATGGAATTAATTCCATGCTACACGCACTACGCAATAATGACTCCCTTCAAGACTACACGCAATGCTCAATGAAAATGGCGTTAAATGCCTACATCAAGTGTTCTTGTTCCAGTTACATGTTGGTAGTCATGACGAGCCTTGACTCGTTTAGGTCTGGACAGGATGTCAAATCTGTAATCACATAAACCAATGATGACTCGGCAAGATGTAATTGTATCTTAATTGCCGATTGCATTTGAACTGCATTTAGTGCACATGGCCATGTTAGGCGCAACAAGCACTTCTTTTGTCGAACTGGTGTCAAATAATTTTAAAGTTAATCCACTGCACCACTGCTGCTTGAGACAGTAAACGGATTTAAAGTAATTCATGAAAAAAATACTTTTAAGGCTACTGTATCACTCAACAATTTTATTATAAAAACTGTTCAAAAATCCTTAGTTACTAATTAAATGTTTCCTTAGAACAACACTTTCTAATTGAATTGAATTGATTAAGATCACCTGTTTTAATATTATTATTCACAGTGTTGTCTTCACTACAATTGTTTGTTCTTTTAGTGGTCAGTTTGTGGGTTCGTTCGTAACCAGAGGTTGAGTCTATTTTTGAAGCTATTCACTGAGGGAGACGTGACTACTTCATAAGAAAGTCGGTTCTAGTTGTGAACCACTCTGTCACTCAGGAAGTGGCGCGCAGCGTTCGTTTTTGATGGTGCATGGTTTATTGCGAGGCTATGTCATATGCTCGACGTGGTGCCTATTTTAATTTTATCTAATACGCAATTGCGTGTTTCTTTAGGTCAATATTGGTAGTCTAATACATCAAATTAGAGTACCAATTTCGAAAAGAAACACAAAACGCAGTTGCGAATTTTGGAGGATTAAAATAGGCCTCCTGGTTCTCACCTTCGGGACATATAATAATGTTGTGTATGTCAGGCAGGGGCCGAATTCTATCACTTTACTATGACAGTGGTATCGTCCCAGAATCGCCCATAGACGAAGGAAACTCTAGTCTAAATAGTGCGTGCGGTGCTATTTG
Source organism: Eupithecia exiguata (assembly GCA_947086465.1). NCBI lineage: Eukaryota > Metazoa > Arthropoda > Insecta > Lepidoptera > Geometridae > Eupithecia > Eupithecia exiguata. Next base: position 9,551,910 of record OX352226.1, read on the forward strand.
CACAGAGAGATTAATATAATGGTTTCAACCTTGACGTTTTTCTGGGTATGGCTTTCGGCGAAGGCTCAGGGGAATTTCGGCAGCTTTTTTGGGTATTTTACATACTACTTTGGTCTTTCTTAACCAAAAATAATAAAAGTGCTGGACAATTCAAACAGCATCAAATAAATGAGCAGAGCCTGTGTTATGGGTAATAAATAATAGATAACTGATACGTCTTATTACCCTTTTTTTGTTTAAGTCAGATTCTGGTAACGACAGATTCCCTCAAGTGCAGAAATACTGTGAAGGAAAATATGGGTGTTTCCTCGTGGCCTTACTTAAAATACATTACATAGATAGGGTATTTTTATTACAAGTAGAAACACTCAGGGGTCAATTTTATTTCTCCAACACGCATTTGCGTGTTTCTTTTCGGCCAATCGGTGAACCAATTCGCACAAAAAAACAACACGAATTAAAGTAACCAATGAGATAAATCGACACAATACAAACGTTTATTCATTTTGGAGAATAAAAATAGGCCTCCAATACATCCGGAAAAAATATTTGCAGATCGTATAAAGATTTGACACGAGTCAGGAACCGCAATCTGATAAATAAGATTTATTTCACTTTTAATTAGGCTGTCTAATATGATATTAAATAAGCTATTGTGCATTTTAATAAATTTTAGTTTTATGCCAATAATTGCATTAACGTTGCATTTTCAGTGCACTTATTTAATTACACGCTCAAGGTTTTGGTTTCATTTTCCTGCAAGGTTTCTGTATTGTTTTCCATTGTAAATGAAAATTTCCTTGGTCGCGCTTCCTTTGAATTCTGATTCGAACTATACTGGGTCAGGGTCAATTTTGCACTCATTATGTAAGTATCCATGGAGCCAATAACAAAGTAAGCACCTACCCAGCTAGCTCTATCTTTTCCGTAGGTAGCTAGCCTCATTCTTCGCTATTTACTATTGTATTACTACGACCTTTCAAAGATTTTATTGTTTTTTCCTGTATTTATTCCAAAGTATTTCAATCACACGTAAACATACTTTTTATCATTAATTAGCACACATTATGAAATAGATTAATTTGTTCTGTACTGTTGGTATTTATAATATCAAAGAATAATTTTGTGTTCGAATCTCGTCCGTTCGACGAAATGGATAACATCTAGCAACAAAAACATTTATTTATTTAAAATAAATAATTCATTAAAAATATTGCTGGACAATTCACATAGCATTATCTAGCCCCAAGCTAAGCAGAGCTTGTGTTATGGGTACTAGATAACTGATAAACATAATACATTACATAGATAGGTAGCTATTTTTTATTATACATAGAAAACGACCAGAATACCCGGAGCAAATACCTTCAGATCGTACAAATATTGGTCCCAAAGCGGGAATCGAGCCCGCAACCTCCTGCGCCACAGAGGTCGTCTCATCTCATTTACGAACACATATAAGAATACAGGGCCTGGTTCGATTTTGACTAACTCTTACACATTTGCAAAATAGTAAACAAGTCCTTATTTTTCCTTCCATGGCGTCCTAACATGGTGTCTGAGATGCAGAATCGGATGGTTTCACTGGTTTCCTAGGAAAATTACCAGTTAAATTCATCCTTTTCTTGCGACAACATACGGTTTGACACTGAGTAACCTGTTTCTTTTCTGACCTTGGCTTACACAAAGTCAGGCAATCTCTAGATTCGCTAAACTGTAAACCTATGGAAAGAACTTCCATCAGTAGTGGAATAATTCTGTAAAAATATTTTTATATCATGGATATAAATAATGCTGGACAATTCACACAACATTATCTAGCCCCAAGCTAAGCAGAGCGTGTCATGGGTACTAGATAACTGTTACATAAATAGATATTTTTTATTACACATAGAAAGCGACCAGAAAACCTGGAACATCATCCCAAGGCGGGAATCGAACAAGATATAAAACATTATTGTTATAATTACCATCACTCAATGATTTACCTACTTAGCATAAGAGGTATTTAGGTACTAAGGAAGCTTAGTGGTACGCACCGCAGCATGAAGCAGGCATGGCATCATAATATCATCGAGTTATATAAGGTACTTAGTTTGATGTAAATCGGTATGAAGATCGTCTGGTGTCGTTATACAAGAATGTGGGCCAAGTTTATACGAAACTAGGTCAGGGGGATTTAAACAACTGGGAGGTGGCGATCATTCTTCGACGGATATTTTGGTACTGCGCATTTCGAAACATATCCATGACGTTATTGAAGATGAATTCAGTATCTGTTGAATAATAAAGATATTTTACCAATTTTTGAATATTTGGTAGGAGATTGAAGCAAGTTTAAATATAGATAAACTAAGTCAGTTCTATAGGAAAACCTATAATTACCAGGTGTTAAAAACACTTTCTCTAGTGGATCAGTTTTCCAGGTAACTATTTTGAACCGTTTGTTTGTGCGTTTATCATTTGTAACGTGAGCTAGTGAGTATTCATTGACGTGGCTGTGAAACTAGGACACCGGGTCAAGATCGCTCAAATGTAGGTCAGTGGGAATCACATTCATACCCCGGGGCCTCTGGGTGCATGGTGTGGGGCTACCTTGCCGTGCCCTTGCCCCTACATTCCCGGAGGCTGGAATAGCATTAATTATACACAATTTTTCAGCTAATAAATTAGTTGTTTTACGAAAGAAGAACAAGTCAAACTTTATGACCTATTTATTATAAGAAGCTAGTTGGTCGAATGGGAAACATCTCTAAAAAATAATATTGATTTTCTCTTTACTTCAACTTTTGGTTTTAGTGGAAGAAATGAAAAAGAAACCACTGTCATGAAATGGTTATGGATAACCTTTTTTAGAACTAGAAGCACATGTTATAGTGAAAGTTGGACCACCGAATTTATTTTTGTTTTCGTTATACAGGTGCAGTTTCAGACACTGCAACAAGTAGTTGTTTAGATTTAAACCGTAGAGTGGTTCATTGCAGGTCAAGTCTTCCTCGACCGCGTCCCTGACCTCCTGTTAGTAGGTATTATGAATGAGTAGAAAATAAGTTTCTTCTTGAATAAAATATAGAAGTGTATAATTCATTATATTGCGCTATATGATGGATGCGGGTAGTGCATCCCTATATGATGGGCAATGTAATTGGCAAATCTTTGGCGTAGGCCAGCAGTGGACGTCTTTAGGCTGAAATACTGACGATAATCGTACAATAAATAACAAGGGCCTGTGTGGGAATGGTACGACATCTTGTCGTTCACTACAGTGATTGCAGAAGCAATCCGAACTACAGACGACCTGACAATAGAAATTGCGGATATATCTGGATCAGACCGACGGATGAGATGGTATATAAGTGGCTTAACCAGTGACAAGAATGAATCCAATAGCCCTACAAAAACGTAGGTATTTGATGATCTAAACGAAAATATTTCATTTTATTTGACTAGAGGTAAAACAGGAGTTTCTTTTTCTATTGTGTAATTTAGAGAATTATCTCGAGATGGTCCAAAATAAATATTTCCGACGACCTCTGTGGCGCGGTGGGCGAAGGTCCGCCTGCGACGCAAGAGGTTGCGGGTTCGATTCCCGCCTTGGAACAAATATTTGTACGATCTGCAGGTATTTAAAGTATTTAAAATTCAAAGCGAACAATCCCTTGTTTATACGAATGTCTTCCCTCACATCTACTTTTTTATTTGCAACGTTATACCTACACGCCGCTTTTCATCTGCTTCTCCGAAAAAATGTTCCTTCAATAAAAATAAAATTAGAAACAAATAATTTATAAACACTATCTTTTTGTTGTTTCTAATAAATAATGTTCTTTCTTTTTTTCAAAAAAGGTAATCCGCTAAAGCTTCATGGCATAAGCGGCGTACTTATAATCGCAGTAACCACTTCATAGTGTATTCATGTAGGCAATTTATAATTTACACATTCATATATTGCTGGATGTGGGTCAAGTTTGTAAAAACCAGTACAGAGGAAAACAGATATTCAGTTGACAGTATTTATGTAGTGTAGGTCACGTCTCGAAGGAGCTAGTTGCTACTGTTTTATTACACATAACTTGTAAGCCTTAGGTATTGCAATGAATTGTTAATCGATTTTATATGGCCGAGAGTTTACTTATGTACATATACCTACTAACAGTGGTGGCTACTATAACATATAACATATCAAATCAACAAAACCACAAAAACTCAAACTAAAGAATTGGTACCTGTACCACTGACCACCACTGGTAGTAGGTTTATGTAGGAAAGATGGTTTGAGAGAAATAACCTTAACTAGATAGGCAGCGAGTTTTACATCCTTAATTGGATTGCAAGTTTTCAGGGTTCTGGATGCCAAATGTCACAAACGGAACTCTTTATGATTTATTACTTTATTACTGTCCGCATTTCCTCAATATGCACAATTATGATGAAAAAAGGTGACCAGGTTCTAGTTGTTTAAGATTGATAATATGAAAACTGTGGAAAGTACCGGTGACGCACACGATGTTCTTGAAAATTATTAACAGAGCGTGCCCGTCGCTCTTTCGGGTCGCATCGTTGTAGCCTGGCAGGTGACATCAGCCTGTTTTTGCTCTATGCCTGGCATTGAACTTGCATTGAAGGCTTTATTAGAAAAGTGAAGTTTGAATTTTATTGTACTAGGTTCCTCGTTATGGTTTGTTTGTTGAAATTTTGAGTCTTTATTTAGCTGAATCAAATATTCATAGTTTTTACTCAAACATAGTATATAATCTGGCGATTATTTTGACACCTTCGTTGAGCAAAGTCGACCTTTCAGGCTCAACCGGAAGGGCACCAGGAATTCGCTAAGTCTCGTTTTGCGGCAGAATATAGAGTATTGTTTCAGGTGGAAATTCTTATCATAATTTATGAACTAAACCAGCCTTGGTTCGCAATAACTGCCCTGCTGGCCATGTTATGCCTCAAGCTAAGCTTGTTGTGGTCTCGGCCTTTAAGCTTGGTCATCATTGCAGCCCTTGTTGATCGCGCTGCGATGACCTGGACCTGCGCTACACTGTGCTTTCAGCCATCATCATTGTGGCCAGTAACCCACCTACAACTAACCACATCAGTAATGAATGTACTAATTGTTAAAAATCATATAATGTAACATTACAGTACAGCAATTTACAGCTAAGTCGATTCATTAATTAACTACTCAAAATAAAAATCCCAAAAAAGAAAATAGAGTACCTTACCTACATCATCGATACAACAGAAAAGTTTTGCATTACACCAGACGGAACCATGCATGCGTAGACCGACGTGCCCTTGCCAGTTACATCAACGGATATAATCTACCACGAGTGACACGTGCTATTCACGATACTATTTAGTTAGCAAAATAACCCATCCGTTGCTTGTTTTATTAATGGAATGGAATCATATACCACGAGAGTGGACATCCTATTTAGAAGTCAAAATCAGGCATTGGGCTTGGGCGAGCAAGTGGGACGTAATGGTCTGATTTATTGCAACTCTGCTTCTTAATGGCGAGAATAACGAGGTAGATAATTTAGATATGGTTTTCTGACTGCACAGAAGAATAATGTTCAGAGAGTTAGTACAAACAAGGATGTAGGTAATTTTTAAAGTTTTGTTAGAGAACGTAATTAAGAATTTACTAGAGGTTCTTTTTAATTTTTCCGTTTAAGCCCAAAGAAATTACGTTATTAAAATGTGAAACCCCGCTTATCCGTATTTTTAACACTGTCGTACCCTGAAGTCAGCAACTACTGAAACTATTATGCACCCTCATTTAACATAGAATAAATAAATTAAAAAGTAAATTGTAGTAATAATTTTTTGTACGACTAGGGAAGTCGAAACTTCAAAAGAGAAGAGTAAGAGGTCAAATGGGGTTTCAAAGAAAGACTTGGATATTTCAAAATAGTTTTTGATAACTTTCTAGGTTATGAAACCTAGTACACAGAACAATTTTAAATTGCACCTTTTGTTAGGCCTGTCAATTGACAATTTTAGTAGTCAATAGCCTATATTAGTCCACAGCTGGACATAGGCCTCCCCTAATGAGCGCCATAGCGCCCTGTCTTCAGCTTGCCGCATCCAGCATCTGCCAGCAGTCTTTCGCAAATCGTCATCCCACCTGTATATTATAGTACTAAGTGCTATATAAGTAGCAAGTAAACACACTAGAGGTTAACAAAAGTTTAAACTATTGTCAAATTATAACAAGCCGATGAAAAACCGGCTGTTTGTCTCTAATAAGTGGTACCTGTAGTTCTGTTTAATTGACCGTTTGGCGCCCGCTGCAAGTGTGACTTGAGCTTGACTGATCTTTTTTATGAACAAAGGCTTCCAAGGTTTGGAAATATATCGGAAAATTCCATTCAACTTCGAGGACGAGGTCTCATAAGATTTTAACATTGGAAAACAATATCAGCCACAATAATTATTATTATTGTAATTTCCTACCCCTCCGGGACGTTAAATGCATGCTAGAATCTTTGTTTTCCACATCATGACTGACTTAACTCCCTTTTCAAACGGCAGCCACTGCGTCCTGTCAAAACCTATTAATTTTATAGATTATAATATACTATGCAAAGAGAAGGTTTTGTCTTCAGAGGGCGAGGGTGCTTATAGTCAACGCCACCTTGAAGACAAAGTGACAACATTTACGTTTGTTTTGATAGACGTACACCTACCGTGGGAGAGCAGTAACTTAAAAAAAAAACATTGCGAAGTACCACGCGACTATTAGTGTAACTGTGACTACGCGCTAAGCGAGCTACTGCTACCCACCCTAAGGACCTGGGTATGTGCTCGTTGCTAAGGACCTGTTCGGAAAAGGAAAATCCAGGGAATATCGAAGTGTCTTATTCGTTTTCGTGAACACGTTTCGTTCGATTTCGTTTTTTCGAGTACGGGCCCTATGCTACCGTCCAGAGATTTTCTCCTGAGAAGCATGGACGTTGAGAAAGACATACCCCCTAATAACGCAAGTGCAGTTTTGAGCATTTCTTATGTCGCGATTTTTAACAGTTTGCAATGAAAATTAATCGAAAGGTGGGAAACACATTATTGAAACGCTACGCGACCCGACAAACCCTGCCCGATAGGTGTTGAGTCAAACCAAATCGTATTAATTAGATTTGTTGATTATGTTTGTTTTGATTGTTAATTAACACATTATAAACACCCGATAACCCGACGACGAAACGACGAAATGCTCGAATGTAAATGGGGTGTGGACACGTTTTGTCGCGTCGTGTTTGCGAAAAATTCGTTAGTTGAAACACGCATGAATCTGATTTGCCTTTGAGTGTTCGGGGGTTAAGAATGGAACATCTTTTATAAAACATTGGTTTTGACGCTATAAAAATTGCAGCTGCCTAGCCTACCAAATAACCGGTTTAAGCCAGTCCATCCCCTAACGAGCACGCTGAGGGCATGAGATATAAGTACTACGTAAGTGATAGTACTTCAGTGGCTAAGGGTCATTTTAACAATCAGCCACGGTGTCTGGCCACAACTTGCGAATCATGTTGTGCCCCTCATCTTCAGACGGCATTAATTTATCACTGAGGCTAAAACTTGACAAATTGCGAACCCCCTCATCTTCCGACGGCACTAATGACAGGCTAATTTGACAACTCGAAGACCGCTAAAGCTGCAAGCGCATCTATCGGCGGCATTGCCGGCAGTCATCGCATTTTCTCATAGCGCGGTCACCTTAGCTGACCGCACACCTGGGAGGACGACAGACGCGGCATTCCCTGCAGGCATCGAATTTTCTAAGTCTTTATATGAAATAGTATGCAGCATCGCGCACCTATCGGCACAGAGCGCGTGGCATTTCAGTAAAATGCCATGAGGAAATGCGATGACTGCCGGTAATGCCTGCCGGTAGCGCCGATAGATGCGCGTTCAGCTTTAGACTGCACTAAGTATTGGTTGCATTGGTGAGTTTGATTAGAAGTTAATTGCTTCATCAAAGAAGTGAGGGATACACACACAGTATGAGAGTTATTTTAACGCAAATTCACCACCTGAAGATACAAAACTCAATAGTAAGATCGTTACCTAAACGTGTTGAATGGTGTATTGAATGGTGGTCATTTTGAAAACTTACTAAAATTAATTGAAGGATACGAAAACAATATGCATTTTATTCATTTTAGACATCATGTTTCATAGTAACATTTACTGCTTAAGACCTACACAATCGATATTTGAATATAAATAGTGCTAGTTTTATTTTTGAAAACGTCCAGGTTCGATTCCCGAGCTACAAGTATTGTACCGGCAAGTTTTTTTTTAAATGTATGAATGCAGTTTTTCTTGTTACTCTCTTCTTATTGTTTCAGACTTTCCCATACTGACCGATCTAAATGTGCCACTCTGTAGGTATTAAATGGTGCACCCACACTAAACTTACATTCGTAGGTAGGAACATTATAGCCAGCAACGTTTTGCAAGATGTTTATGTAGTGCCTGCCTGCCTTAGGCTGCACAATGTGTGCACTGTGCAGACAAGGCTTCGCACTTGTTGTTTCTATGGAAACGTTAAAAGGTTATTTTTATCCCATGATTTATGGGATAAAAAGTAGCTTATGTTCTATTCCAGACCTATCAATATGCAAAATTTTAGCCCGATCAGTTTATAGGTTTTTGCGTGAGGTACCAAACCATATCCATACATTCAAACTTTCGCATTTAAGCGTGTATGTGATCTGGCGCCGCGCATAAGGCGGGCAATGCAATGCAGCCAGCGTCTTGTGGACGCTTCCTGATGGTATTTGAATCAGATAAACTTTTTCCTGTTAAAAACCTATATTGATAACTGAGACGGATTGGTGCCGCCTGTTATACGTGGTGATTGTGGTACTAGGAGGGGGGGGGTCACGAGTGCTGATAGGTATACAGCAAATTCTTTCGGATGCAGCTACCCACAGAGATCCGGCAAGCCAGAGGACACGAAAACGAGGATAACACTGTTATTTTTATCAGCTCCTACCGGTGGTGGAAGAAACATGCAAGTCTAGCACGCATGGCTTATCCACGCTACCATTATAAATGCGAAAGTAGCACTGTCTGTCCGTTACATTTTCATTGCTAAACGGCTGAATGGATTTAAAGGCTTTATAATCCGTTCACGCCTTTATTTTCTTTGAGTAACAATACATATTTTAATATATGAAAGTATTTCTATTATAGTGCGTAAGCCCTCGCACTCTGAATAATCTTTAAGGAATTAAATAAATTCCCAAAAACGAACATCATTTAAAAGGCACAATACGTATACATACTTAAACATATACTTATTGGGGAAAATTGGTAGGGACTAGGTACAATTGGAAGATGACTGACTAACGCAAAAGGTAAAAACTGTGTAGCAGAAACGGCCCCTGTTTCTGCTACACAGTTTTTACCTAGATAGCAAAAAAAAATCTGTTCCAGTTTATTTTAATTTTATCAGTTATTTTTTTTAAACGTGTATAAAATTGCTGAACAATAAACACAGCATAACAGTACATTGGCAAAGACATATATTGCTGCACTGTGATTAATGAAAAGCGTGCGCAAAGCCGCGGGTAAAACCTAGTAGGAAACAATTTAAACTGAGCCATAGCGATCGGATGACCCACATCATGCAATCTATTCTGCAATAACTGCATCCATGAAGATTGGAGATGAAGCGAATAGGGCTGCGTGTCTCAACTCAACGTTCTAGTGTTTATCGTTATTTACTCACTAAAACTTAGATAAAATTTATCTAAGCACGAAAACCTATTCTAATATTATAAATGCTAACTAAATTAAATTGTTCTGTCTGTTGCCTTTTCTCAAATAAACGGCCAGATCGGATATTCATCATCATCATCATCAGCCTATATCAGTCCACAGCTGGACATAGATCGGATATTATTATTTTATTACTATTTGTACCCGTGACTTCGTTCGCGATGGCCGTACCTACAGTGTAGACTTAATAATCGCATTTGATCGCTCAGCATCCCTCATAATAAGAAGCGCTGAATAATACTTAGTTGTGCCCTTGTTCAGCTACTTTACAAATCAGTCATTGCTTTGCGACGCACGAGATGCAACTGTTGAGGTACTTTTTTGACTAGTGGCTGAAGGCACGTAACGGGACTTATATAAGTGACTACTCGAAAATGACAGCGCACGAGATGCCACTAATCCGTTACAGAGCCTAAAGCTTTGCACTATAAAGCGCACATTAACCACGCAGCACAAAAAGTTGCATTCAAATAAAGGTTTAAGCTCGCTGTCTTTATATCCATACTAATATTATAAATCAGTTATCAGTTGAGCTACTTGTAGATTGTTTGCAACAGTCTGCAGTTAGCTCAATTGTTTAAATTGTAAATGCTAGTTTTAATTTAATTCTTTTATTTGATTGTAATTTTCTTTGTTAATCTCACTAATATTATAAACGTGAAAGTTTAGATGGATGGATAGATGGATGGATGTTTGTTCCTTTATCACGCCAGAACGGCTGAACGGATCTGGGTGAAATTTGGCACAGAGATAGATTATAGTCTGGAATAGAACATAGGCTACTTTTTATCCCGGAATTCGAACGGGAACTACGCGGGTGAAACCGCAAGGCGCTGCTAGTATTATAAATTCGAAAGTAATTCTATCTGTCTGTTACCTTTTCACGTCTACACAGCTGAACGGATTTTAATGAAATTTGGCAAGGAGGTAAATGATATCTCGGAGACGGACATAGGCTATAATGTGACAAGATGGCGCGTAGTGTCACCACATACTACAAACGAGTGGCCTGCGAGCTGTCTGTTATCTGATGCGGTCAATATGAAATTCACAAGCCCATATTTGAATGCACATCTTTGTTCTGCGTGTACTGAATTCAGGGATAAAAAGTATCCTTTGTACTTCCTACGAGGAAGGAGATAGGATACTTACAACTCAAGCCAAGTTTCATTTGAATATATTGAGTAGTTTCCGCGTGATGACGCGTCAAGGAGCTGACAGACAGACCGATAGAGGCACAAAATTTTTGCATTGGCTTCATTATCGATAATAGATTGCCTTCCAATTTTTTTTTACATAATATCTTCAAAGAAAAGAATAGGACCTGTTACAGTTTTATGTTTTACCAGGAAATAAAAAATATGGCGTTTGGCAGCTACATCTTTAAATTTATGAAAAAATCTTAATATATAAAAAAAGCTTTATTAAAATAGTCGAGAGGTTTTTGAGGGTAAAAAAAGCCGCCAATCAATTGCACTTGGTTCCACCTAATACCGGTTTCCTATGGCACACGTTGTACCGAACACCATGTAATACTATTTTCATCCAAACCTAACATAGGCTGGCACTGTAAAGGTTACATAACAGTGTTAACTAAGTTATGTAACCTACTTATAATGAATATAATGATCTATCTATCCAAAATAAGCGCGAACGAAGGTCCAGGCAGAAGCAACTTAGGTATAATGTTAGGTAGGGCTAAAGCTCTGCGTACATTAATCCCATACCGCTACAACACAGCACAAAAACCTGTGCGGAGCTTTCCTGTAGCGGTACCTTCCAGGTGTGCAACAAGCATAAGAGTTTTTCAAACCGTTCTAACACGTTGGGTACATTGCAAATTTGCAATAGAGTACTTTCCTACTTCAATTTACAACTGAAGTGAAATATTGAAATAACTCTCTGAAAATTTGCCGTGTAAGTTCCGTAAATACTTAACCTTTGTGTAAAAAGGAGTTGGTGTGAAATCGTGCTGTGTAAATGGTGACGTAAGTAAGCTGAGGCTTTCTGCATAACGCCGTAATGCAAGTACAAGTTGAATCGCTTACAACAGCCAGACACATACATAATGCTTTATGCATTCAGGTATTAAACGACCTACCTGCTAGCTCGATCTTTTCTACCCACTTAGGGGCCGTGAGGATCGAAAAGGGGGGTTGGCAAAAATCACGAAATATCACAATGGTAAGATAAGGTGTAGTAAGATATCTACGTGTATTTATTTTTTCGTCAAACGCGCAATTTTATTAAACCAAAAAGCGGCGTGTAGTGTGACCTTGACTCGCAGTTTCTATTATTCTAAAAATTTTAAGTTTCTTTGTAGGTACTAACAATACACGTGGGGGGGGGGGGTTAGTCTTAAACCTCACCACGTACCACCAAGGGGGGGCGGGGGGGTTAAAAATGCCAAAAAAAATCATGTAATTAATGGACGGTTCCTTATGTAGTAGGTAGGATATATTGTATATTGAAAATTAGCTTCTGCCCACGGCGCGCTGTTCGGCTTCGCATGCACTTTTGCAGACTAAAAAGGAGTGTCCATCTCTGGGATTTTATCTATCTCCGTGACAAATTTCATTGAGATACGTTTAGCCGTTTCGTCGTTGTCAGAGAAAATTACTTTATAAACGCAAAAAGATGAAATCATTTATGGACCATAAATCAGTCAATGAGAGTTCAAAAGAGGGGATTGGGCTAAAAAGTCGAGTAGAAAGTTTGCCTTCGGAACGTAGTCAGGAGACAAACATACTAAAAGAATGTGTGACCTAGGAGACAGACGTTTTTAAAGTTTTTTTGCTTAAATCTCGTAAACGATGCGTCATAGGAAATTTCGTTATACTACACTAGCTGCTGCCCGCGGCTTCGCCAGCGCTTTTCATGTACCTATCCTATTTTTCGGGTTAATAAATAGTCTATAACACTCACAAATAACGTGGCTTTCTACTGGTAAAAGAATTTTCAGAATCTGTTCAGTAGATCAAGAAATAACCAGGGGTAATAACGTTGCAGGGACCACGTCACAAACTTTACCTCTTTATAATATTAGTATAGATAATAAAAGCTGATAAAATTCTCTACATCTTTTGTTCTGTACACTTTTACGTATTCCCATCGTTGTCGTTGTGAACTAAAGTGGTTGAGAAAATTCTTAATAAGCTTTAGTTATGTAGTACCACAATATTACCTGTGACGTTATCACGTCAAGCTTAAAAAATAACAATATAAAAAAAAATCTGAAGAATCCCGACTAGCTAAAACAATTTTGTTGATTTCTTCGCCAATTATTAATAATAGTGGACTATTAATAATTGGCAACGAAAGGATATAGAGGGAAAAGTTTGGACGGAAGTAAGGAAGGATATAGAGGGAAATTTTTTTGACTTCGTTACTCTGTTTGGACTAGTTAGTAGGTGAACATATACGATATCTGGTCTTGAAAGTCTGTAATTTTGGACCTTTAAACCTCCCCCCCCCCCCCCCCCTCCCCCCGGCTCAAGGGCTACGGGCTTACTTTGATATGTTCACCTCCTAACTAGTCCAAACAAAGTAACGAAGTCAAAAATTGTGTTCAAAGCATTTCCCTCTATATCTTTTTTGAGCATTCATTGCCTATAATAGATTTTGATGATTCTTTCGTTGTTGTTTATAGGTTGATTGATTTTGAGGTGGTCCCAGAAAAGATTGATATTTGAGGAATTGATATGTGCGCCGCAAAACGCAACTAAAAATCATCACATGATAATTTTCACAATTACTGGTACCTAAATGGTTTACATGGCCACGGCCGTAAACAAGAGGTCTACTTTGAAAAGCAAATTACAAAGTTGGCGGATGTCTGATCGCATAAAACGAAGGACGACCGTCATCAGACTAAGTTATAGGTACTCGAATTTTAACTAGATGTCGTCTCATGAAAATTATATCGCACTATCGAACTGTTCCTGATTTTAACTATGTACTTGCAAACCCATTTTCATTATTCAGGAATTTGAAGTCGGTCGAAAATATTTTAAAACAGTATAAATAATGCTGTCTCCTAACTAGTCCTTACAAAGTTCTGAAGTCAAACGTTCTTCTTTCGACCTTTCCATCCACCCAGTCCTTCGTTGAGTGGACTATTATTTTGAAACAATTACAGTGGAGAGATGGTCTAGTTAGTTAGTAAATATCTATGGTTTTGAATAATTTTTCTAAAGTTTTTTCCTTCTCAATTATGAAGTTTACCGACTCGCAAGGAACAAGGTGCTTTTAAGGGTTCCGTACCCAAAGGGTAAAAACGGGACCCTATTACTAAGACTTCACTGCCCGTCTGTCACCAGGCTGTATCTCATGAACCGTGATAGTCAGAAAGTTGAAATTTTCACAGATGATGTATTTCTGTTGCCGCTATAACAACAAATACTAAAAACAGAATAAAATAAATATTTAAGGGGGCCCCCATTAGGGTGTCCCTTAAATTTCAAGTTCGATATTTTTTTACGCATACCTTCTTAAAAGTTTCGTAATAACCCTATATTATCTAGAAAAAAATATTAGTTCGATTTATAAACGATAACCCGTGCCGACTTGCTATTTAAACTTGTCCATACAAATTGCCCTGTGTACTGCGCTGTGACTTGCAACTACATGTTTTATTTGCCATTTCATGCGCGATTTTTGAGACTATTAGTGCTCCATTGTTTAGTGTGTAAACATGTCGGTGGAATTACGAAGTGATAAATAAAATACTTTTCTTATCGGATTGCCTAGCTACCAAATAAATGGTGCAAAATTACCCTCTAATCGATAAGTTCTCTCAGTCCTATTTTACAATATTCGTGAGGTTAAATTGACTGTTCGCGAATTGGTCGAACTGTGCGTAATATTTTTAGGAGGACACACATAGGTAAAATTAAAGCTAAGGCCCCCCGGAGCTATGCATCAGGCACGCTGGATGGCGAGAGCGATCTATTCTTTAAAAATATGTTTTCTTCAGTCACAATGCAGAATGACTGCGAAGGACAAAAAGGCTCTAGGTAACTACCTAGAGCCTGCCACTGTACATTCGAGCCAAGGCTTACAACTGTAAAACTTGGCTAGAATGTACAGTGACGACCAAAGCACCTAACCAAGATTTGCGCTTCTTGAAGATGTTAAAAGAGTACGAAAAAGTTTACGCAACAATTTCTTAAGCTTCTATAAGCAAGTTTAACCATCACTTGTGGTATTTATGTGAGGAGACAGTCATTCTATCACTATTTGATGATGAAGTTGATAACCAAACTAAGAAGAAAATGATTGCCAACTTCAACAGGGACAAAACGTCAGATTTTAGCAAACGCTATGACCCATTGAAGGAAGAACTGACTCAAAAGTTGTTTGGTAAGTTAAATTGACTATTTGTTATATTTTCAAAATTGTTGTTGATTTTTATTTGTTATTTAACTTATTTTTCTTTTTTTTTCAGACAAATCACTGGATGATTTCGTATCGGAAAAGAGCAAACAATTTTTATCACGACTGCAGATCGACGACAGTTTTCTAAAGGAAGATGTATCTTCTTGGACAAACAATGCTGCTTTTCTGGAAGTTAAAAGAAGAATAAGTTATTTGAGAGTTGTAAATGATACTATACTGCTGAAAGGGCTGTTAGATTAATGCAAGATTTTAACGGACTTATCACGGTTGAAGAAGAACAAAAACAGTTCTTGCTGCGCTGTGTCCAGGAACATAGAAAATTGTATCCGGACTGTAAAAAAACTACTCTAAAAAGAAGTTACCCTGAATGATTGTTGTTACTTTATGTTTTTAATTAAAGACTAATGTTCATTTAATTTATTTTTCACTTTTATCCACTCAATTCATTGCATTTATACTAATTTTATAGCAGACCGAAATTTCAAGACAAAACACGTTTTTAACTAAACTTTGAAGCTCGGTCGGCACTGGTTGCAATTATGCTAGATTGATAAAAAAAAATATTTAGGTATCTTATAGCATTAGTAAAAAATATAGAGGGTATGCATTTCGAAATTAGAAAAAAAAATTTTTTTTTGCATATAAGGGACACCCTAGCCCCCATACAACAAACGTGATTTTTTTGCTGTTTTTATAGATAATAGTACGGAACCCTTCGTGCGCGAGTCCGACACGCACTTGGCCGGTTTTTTTAACCTTGTGTCACATTGAATCGTAAGTATAGAATATCCATACTTTTTTATCTTTAAATAATCTGGAGGCACGGCAGTGTCCCCACCAAGTCAAGCAAAAAAGCGGCACTACTGTACCATCCTTTTCTCGACGAAGTTCAGGCCGTTTTCGACCCCTATAACTTCGCTGTGTTAAGCCTGAATTTTCAGTAACCAAGCAGGCATTGTATAAACACGGTGTATTTCAAAATTCCTTCAATTTGAACCAGTAGTTTAAGAATTTTTCTACTGGTTACTGACTGACCCTGAAAATTGTTCCTGAGGGAAGCATTAGTCTCCCGCAAAACTCAATAAACAGTGTAAATATTAAAGAATTGGAGGTCGGTTTACTCGGTTCTTAGTTTTTGAAAACAATCAATTCATGTTAATTTATCGGCGGGACTTTGGTGTAGAAGACGTATTCTTTAAGGCACAATGGCAGCTATCGCTTGAGCAACAAGTAGAATCGGGGCGCCGCGCCGCCGCCCCTTCGCATCCTAACGAACGAACACCACGCCAAAAAAGAAATTTTGATTTTGTTGTAAAAGTTGATTAAAAACATTGAACATAGAGAAAAGTTTTAAAGATTTTTTGTGGCGGTTATTCCCTGATAAAAGATTAAAATAAGTTTTTTATGTTGTTCCAAGTTAAGGCAGGAGCTAAGGCACTGAATTCGCTAAGCAAAAATAATTCAGGCGATAGAAGATCAGCCTCAAAGTTATCCTATATAGCTATGAATTTATTATTTCATCGACAATTTCGATGACGACTGTCAATAAACGCTCTTCACTATATAGCTGAACGCGCATCTGTCCGGGCCGCCGGAGCCGCACGCTCCGCCGTCAGCGTATTTTCTTAATCTTTGTATTAAATCGTATGCAATATCGTGCACCTCTCCGCGCCGTACGCGCCGCATTTCAGTAAAATGCTGTAGGTGTACGGATTTCATAAAAAAATCGGCAAAGGACTAAAGCATTCACATTATAATGCAGTCAAGTGTACATCATTTTAGTGAAACTCGATTCAACAGTTGTCATGATGTTGACATGCGAATAAGTAACGAACCAAGTTGCAGAACAACACGTCAAGTCAGTTTCTATTTCGACATCTCTGTAGTGGTAGGTATTTACTTTAAGAAACTGGAACGCATACATTTGTTGTTTAACAATACACCGAATATAAGATGAGTGAGCTTAACTAAACAGATGTCTGTAGACAGGATCTTAAAGCCGAGATACATGGGCAACTTGAAGCGGTCGTTCCTGACTGCTTCAAGCTGTGACTGCATAGTGAACAACGTAACTGCTTGTCCGGTCCATGTAGGTATGTAAATAGAAGACTGATATTCCCTATGTAGTTGCAAGCTTGAAGCGGCCGATTCTGCCTAACTGCTTCAAGCTGCCCATGTATCTGGGCTCTAAGGGTTGACAGCTTCGTCGCGTCGGTTAGTATTGGCGTACAATGTAGGTGTTCCAATATATGGTGCTCTCAATGGTAATACTTCGTACGAAAGCTTCTATCAAAAACGTCCGTTATTTGTAATTGTCCGATTATCATTTAATAGAACAAATGTCTTAGGAGTGCATTCTCCATCAAAAGCCTTAAGTGTTCCTTGCCTCTATGAAGAAAACGAATGTATCTTAGTATAAGGTGCGAGTGAGACTGCTTAATGTTTTGAAAAGATTGGTTGAGCTCGATCCAAACGAGCGGTTATGTAGGCTAAGGTCAGACGCCATTGTAGCCGGTGTGGCAGTCGGCGTGAGTGTGCTGACGTATTGTCTTGTCACTGACAAACGTGTGAAGCCAGGGTACACTCCACGCACTGGATGCGGAGACGGTGACTTTAATGCTCAACTATGCGGAATAATTGACGAGCTTTGCTTATACGTCTATTATAAATGGTTCTAAGAAAAACATGTCAAAGCGAAATAGACTTGCTTTTTCGAGACAAGGACGAGCGAGCGCCGGGCTTGGAAGGCGAGAAAGGAAGACAAGACCCGCGGAAAGGCCGGTCCTCGTGCAATTTCTCTGGTTTTTATTTATTTTGTTATTGCTCTAAAATAATACTTTTTCGCAATAAAATATAACCAATGAAAAGTTGCAATTTCGGAATGCGCTAGAGCTAAAATATATTTTAATATTTTTTCATTCTAAGGCCGCCTAAATTTAAAAACTAATCTAAAATAAAACCGGCCACGTGCGAGTTGGACTCGCGCACTAAGGGTTCCGTACCATTCTTTCTCCAATAAAAACTAAAAAAAACAGGTTTGATGTATGTGAGCAGCAGAAATACATCATCTGTGAAAATTTCAACTGTCTAACTATCACGGTTCATGAGATTACAACCTGGTGACAGACAGACAGCGGAGTCTTAGTAATAGAGTCCCGTTTTACCCTTTTGGTACGGAAGCCTAAAGAAGCTCGCGTGAGAGCACTTTGAAAGCCAGCTTCAAGCGAATCAAACTTTTTAACAAAAAAGGAGGTTCTATGTTCGACTGTATGTATTTTTTTAATGTGTTATATCGATTTCTCCGTCAATTATGGTCCGATTTGGAAAATTCTTACCCTATTGTATGGAGAATGATCTGAATGACGAGGTGGTCCCATAAATTATTCCCTAAGGATACCTACGTATTTGTCTCGACTTAAAAAACTGAGGCATTTAAAGTCAGGCTAAAACAAAAAAAAAAACAAAAATATGGACTACTAGCAGCGCCTCGCGGCTTCACCCGCGTAGCTACCGTTCCCGTGGGAATTCCGGGATAAAAAGTAGCCTATGTCCTATTCCAGACTATAATCTATCTCTGTGCCAAATTTCATTCAGATCCGTTCAGCCGTTCTGACGTGATAAAGGAACAAACATCCATCCATCTATCTATCCATCCATCCATCCATCTAAACTTTCACGTTTACAATATTAGTGAGATAGTGAGATGAGATGGCTACCTTGAAACGAAACATGGCCATCACCGCAAACAAATGAATTGTGAACAAACGAATGCATGTACATTTATGTACGCAAGTCTTGTGCTTACCGACCAGTGACCACACCAACCTATACCAGCGATCAATTGTCCAGCCAGATCACAATGGATAAACAGACATCAGTTTACATTGCTGGATATGTTGCAAGTAGACACGCTGAATGGGATAGAAGCAGCAGTGGTAGGCAGGCAGGTAATGAAGTCGCGAATTGGTTGTGTTGTGACACTGACGCTGTGGTGGTTTTCCTCGACCTAGTCTGTTGCTGAGCCATCTAAGGAGAGCTATCGAGAGCAGGGCCACCGAGCTCTTAAGGCGACATTGATGTTTTTTGTTATTAAATCATTGCTATTTATATTTGTGCCAAAAATATAGACGCCACTTCATTTTACCATTTATTTGTAAACTCACGTTGAAACTAAATCTAAACTGAATCGTTTTTGGGGATCGTAGCCGATACTTAATGTAAGCTTACAATTGAATTAAACATGTTATCACATTACTTGTATGGATGAATATGTTAAAACTATTATACTCGACTAATGTAACGGTGAGAACACAATCACCTTGTACAACTAACTCTGTACGCAATATTAATAATTATTTTGTTTGGACTGTACTTTACGTATACCTACGCCGTTTACTGATTTATATCTGATATATATACTTATATATAGGCCTATATAGGCAGGTATAGATAATGGTTCCTCACAACACACCGCTGCGAATCATTACAACAACAAAAAATTATGTTGGTAGTTTAAGTGGTGGAGTAAGTTAATGCTGAGCCCCTCCCCCCTCACCCGGTTCGCGGGGGTGGCCGCCTACAGTGAATATTCAGTTGTACTAAATTACTAAAGGTTCAGTTCTACTACCAATGCCGCATAAGGTTACAGTACTACTGGTAGTACTAGAGATACAAAGGCGTGTCATTTGTACTACCAGTTGTACTTATTAGTAGTACTACTGATACGAAGTCGTTTAAGTGGAATCATTGCGACGCCCTGCTTACGTTAAAAGATTGAGGCAGCAAAATCTTCCCCTTATGTGCATTGAAAGCACTAAAGCTCTTCTCAAAGAGCACTGAGGCTCTTTCTAAAAGCAATCGCCTGCGATCTGACCCTAAAGATCAGAGTAAGCATGAAGGTGTTAAGTTGCATTTTCTCGTTCTAAACTAAGCATCATAACAATGCATTTATTCAATAAACATAAAAATACATAAACTCAAAGCAACCAAAAGCACGAGAATCGCTCGTTGCGACACACTGAGTCAAATTAATTACCTCGCAACTGGGCGTAGTATTAAAAAACGGTTTGCGCAACAGTCGATCCGCACCTTGACACAGATACCTACACAGCTCAAACTGTCGTTTTGAACACACACCGGACGCAGCCACCACTATTTTAAAATAATACTTGTATCATTGGGTACTGTGGTTTTGAAATTTTTTAATACATGCAATCCTCTCCCTGAAAATGCGAGGTTTAAAGAATTGACCTTGCGTTAGGCACAGCGCTAATAAAACGCTCAACCGAGCTTACAACAATCTGTGACATGTATTGTATGTATTTTACCAATTTACCTTGAACTGTAACGCCGCTTGTCCACCGCCACGTCAACGGTGACGTCCCGTCATCTCTTCGTTAACGTTGACGTGGTCAAGATGACGTCGTCGTCGTCGTGACGTCGATCGATTGTCCGCCGCCACGGGACGTCACCGATAACGTAATTTTTTAAGGTCGAGGTTCAGGATATCGTGACGGCGATCGAGTGCGTCCACCGCGACACTCGGTGGTTTTGTTTGTGGTAGCTCTCGTTCGTGGTAGTCGCGTTTGAAGAATGGCAAGGTTGAACCGGCGACCACTTCTGCTGCTTCTGTACGTTCGAAGGCGACGAAGATGAATAAAAAATTGGATTCATCCGCTTATACGTAAAAGATCACAGGAGCGTTTTTTGCCGATAGTGAAGAGGAGGTTTAAAATAAAAATCCAGTGCGTCACAATCTCAGAACAAGTTCTAGCGGTCGTGGCGAACTACTCATTTCTTCTGGGTTCGGATGACGGCGCTCGGGTGACGGGCGTGCGGTGGACAAGCAGCCATAGTAAATACACGTAAATGCCGTAGTAATACATCGACGTCATGTCATCTCGATAACGTTGACGTAGCGGTGGACAAGCGCTAAGCGGCGTAAAGATCTTGCTGATCCAAAGACAGGAAGGGCCTTGATGGCTAATTGTCAAGCAGAAAGTTGTTACAAAACATGTCGCTCAAAGCCTTCATCTTTATCCCAGGGAATATTCTGTTGTTGATGCATCTATTCCTAGCATGAACAATACCTTATTATTCTTTGACAATCCTAACGCTGAGAAATGAAACCAGCAACCTAGCCAGTCAATAGTATTATCTTACAGAGAAAAAAATCTGCTCACGGTTTCGCACTATTTGCATCAGTTTATTTTAAACTCTTGACGCAAACAGTAATGTCCGTTCACAAGTTGACCGACTAATCAAAAACGTCGTTTTGTTTTATTAGGGTGGTGTTAAATCTCATTATATATTATTGAGATAGCACAGACAAAAAGCAGTCGGAATGTTCGTTTAGTACATAAAATAACATAGTTATTTGTTCTCGTCGTATTAAATCACGAGCAGCGAAGCAGTCTAGAGTAGCTAGAGCTCTTAAGTAGACTGCTGAGCTAGCGAGGGATTGAAAAGGCACGATACAAAAAATATTTGCACTCGAGTTAAACATACAGCTTTTCACCTCGACTAGTGCGAAAATATTTTGTTGTTAAAAAAGAGGTCGGATGTGAGAAACTCATTTTGGTCAACAACCATGGAGGGTTAGAATTTTATAAACCTCTTTCAAACCGTGAACGAACGACATCATTCTTTTTTGTAAAGCGTAGTGAAAAATTCTATGTCTATGGTCTAAACCTTCCTTTGGATAAGCTAAAATGAGGGAGGTGCAACTCTCATATAAAGTCCATGTACCTGTGGTCTGGGAGATTAATTATAGATGGCGCTGTCCGCCTCGAAGAATGGTCTTCACAAGCTAAGTTGTAAGGGTACCCAAAAAATGGCGCGGCCTTTCGTGAGAAAGTGGACCTCCCCTGGTGCTGATTGCGTAATTTTTTATTTATTTCGGCGCCGTCCATAGAGTATCCAATTACACCATCGACATAATTATAGTGTAACATTCTGAATTCAAATTACTTTTTTCAACAAGTTGAATAATATCCTTTATTCCACTTGTGAGCAAAAATCGATTTTGCTCACTGTTTTTGAGCAGCAAAGTTACCGTAACAGAGCGGGAGCGGTGAAAAATAAATTTTAAAATTCAATTCAAAGTTTATAGATTTATTAATCTGTTTTTATACATCATGAAATAGTAGAAGCAATGTTGTTATGTCATACGCCTGTGTAGACAAACTAAAAAGTATCAACTGTCATCAGCAACATCAGCGCATTTGTGCAGGGTCTCGCATAAAACTGACGTCCGTTATCCGTTTACCACAGAGCCATATGGCGTCCACTGCGTTCAACGTTTTCGTGAAGTTACGCGCGCTAAGGCACTTATCGATTAAATAAAAATTTGCATTTTTTAGTAGTTCATTAGCACTTTAGATCCTAATATAGACACTTTTAAAAAATGGGTGTTATAAAGCAACAAAGAAAATAAATTTGTTTGCCTTAAAATAAAACTACACAACACAATTACTAACTTGTCTAAAATTAATCCTTACTTAGTCTGACTTAGTCTTAATTTATGTGCGTAGCAGTGTTTAGGGCAAATAATAATATAATGGACTACCAGCAGCTTCTCTTACAGCTTTTTAATGCAATGTTTATTCCACAGATTTGATTTTTATGTTTAAGTCTAGCGATCGGTAACATAATAATTTGATTGACTTTGAATCCTTTAATTTCACACTGTTTTTAGAGTTCCTTACCTAAAGGGAAAAAACGGGACCCTATTACTAAGAATTCGCTGTCCGTCTGTCACCAGGCTGTATGTCATGAACCGTGATAGTTAGACAATTGATATATCTTTGTGGTCGCTATAACAACATAATACTAAAAAACAGAACAAAATAAATATTAAAGGGGGCTTCCATACAACAAAACGTAATTTTTTCGCTCCTTTTTGCTCAGCAAAATCGAGCAAAAAGGAGCAAAAAAATAACGTTAAAGTAAAAAAGTGACCGAGTCCGACTCGCACTTGGCCGGTTTTATTAAGTTTTGCGTGTCAAATACATATCCTCCGGCAAGTTGCTGGACCTGCAGATTACGTTCGTTAGTTTTATACATTTTCCAAGTTATAACTTGAGGTAATTTAAGGTGTGTATTTTAATCTCGAATACGTAAGCTGCGTAAATAATAGTAGATTGTTTTACAAGGGACTAAACCATCCCATTATATACGAGGTTGTTATACTCCCGAGCGTAGCGAGGGAGGATGACAAGACCGAGTTATAATGGGTGGTTTTGGCCCGAGTAAAACACTCTACTTTTCACTTCGATTGCGAGAAAATAAAACAATTCAAAATTAGACAATTTTCAGAAATTTTATTAAAAATTAAATGTGCAGTTAGAGCAATTTTGAATGTTTAGTGATATGTTTTTCCCGGGCAATTTTATTTCGGTTCTCTGTGATTGGGATGTGTGTGTAATATTTTGAGTTGATTGTTGTGGAGTAAAAGTTGGAGAGACTCGACTCATGCTTGAGTTTCGTGCATTATTAAGATCTGAGTGCGGCTTCAGCTGAGTTGACATATTCATCCAAACGTTGAAACATTAGTGGGACGTAACTCCTGATAGGCTTTAACTATATTAAGGTATTCTCCACTGATGACAAATTTACGCTCTTTGTTTGTTTTCGTGTTCGGCAGACTCACAGCTTGTAGGTTTGTATCCGTTTCTACGTCTTCTAGCGTTATATTAGCAAGCTCTATTCCTCTGCATGCACCGCTGATTCCATAAATTAAAGCAACCTGTTGAACAAAAAAATAAGTGTGTTATTAATCGTAATAACCTAGGTACATAATTTAGGTATGTAGGTAGGTATCTATTTATTTAGTTTGAGTTGAGTACATAAGTAGTAGGTTACCTTTGTTGCCAAGTATTGTTTATTTGGAGCGTTATTTAAAAATGTTTCGATTTCTTGTGTCGTCAAGACTTTAGATTTTTTTGCCTTGTATCCAGTGGACAATTTCTTCAGTAAAGCCGTTAAATTTACATATTTTTTAATATCGACGTCGTGTCTCGTTTGTAAGGTCATTCTTAACATTGAATATGTGCTCCAAAGAGTCGACGATTTGAATTTTTTCGATAATTCATCAAAATAAGTGAGAAAAACCCCTTCTGTAAAAGAATCCACACGTTTCTCATCTCTCCATTTCATAAAATTTTCGTAACTCTTTAAATATATTCCACGTGATTTTGTCGGCAACAGATTCATAATTATTTCTTTGCCCTTTTCTTCCATTTGCATATTAGCATCTTCACTATCACTTGATGACATTTTTCACGTTCACAATTTGGAAGTAAAAGTCAGGAAGTTAAACGTAAAAGTTTGTGATTTGGAATGAAGAAAATTCTAGAGATTTAGCGCCAATACCATCTTTTTTTTTAAATCTCTATTTAACCCGCAACGAAAGAGTTCGCATTCTACCGTGAAGGGAAGAATCAACCTTCATAAAACATCACCAAGACGGTTCTATTTTCAAAAAAAAGGTTGACGGAGCACCAAGAAGTCGAGTTTTTATGTAAGAGAACGAATGCTTTGTACTGGCTGATGATTTTAGACAAAAATTAAAAAGAAAAATTACTTTTTAGCCCGAGGGATTAAACTCGAGTTTTAGGCCTGCTAAGCTACACTATTATGATACACTTTTCGAGCAAGAGAAGTGAAAACAACTTTGTTTCTGAAAACCTTCGGTGCGGACGTTTATAGTGTAAACTGGCTCTGCAATGGCTTCCTAATTAACAATAACAATATAAATCAAAAGTTAAGGCTAACTACGTACGGCAAAGTTGTCAAAGTGTTACATAATGTACCCCTAAGAATCAAACACCACTAGCTATAGGAAGGAACGCCTACTAATCAAACTAGGAAACACTAAAAGTTGTGCAGTAGTCCATCGAGTTAATAGTAAATCGATGTTGTGCTGTTCAATTTCGAACAGTTTAAAACCAAGTTAATTTTTAGGGTTCCGTACCCAAAGGGTAAAATGGGACCCTATTACTAAGACTCAGCTGCCCGTCTGTCACCAGGCTGTATCTCATGAACCGTGATAGTTAGACAGTTGAAATTTTGATGATGTATTTCTGTTGCCGCTATAACAAAAAATACTTAAAATTAGAATAAAATAAATATTAAAGGGAAGCTCCCTTACAACAAACGTGACTGTTTTGCACGTTTTTGATCGATATTGATAACGGTAACTGGTAGACGTTGGAATTATTCACAGAATGTTTAGTTATATATTCACTTTAAAAATAAATAATCAAATTGAATCAAATACAACAGACATTGATTTTTTTAAATATTGGTATGGAACCATTCGTGCGCGAGTCCGACTCGCACTTGGCCGTTTTTATTATTTATCTAGCTAGTTCATCGAAACTAACTTTCATACAACTAATCTATTCTATGGTGTAGCTATATACGTCTATACCTACGTAACTCTATATACTTATAGTTATTCTGTGGTATACAGTCCATTTATAATACTATATATGTCATAAATGCGTAAGTAATTCTGTCTTTTCCGTGCGTAATGGATAAACTGATCTTTATGGAATTTGGCAAAGATTGATTGCGTTTCAGGACGCAATCTAGTAGTAGTAGGGAAGTACTTATGCCAGCTACATACCCAAGTAATGAGGTACCTACCTAGTAGGTATACGAAGGCAACAGGCAACCGGCAGAATCTACAATTAAAATAAATAAGTATATAACTCCTGTTTGTAGGTAAAGTGCTAAACTAAGTACCACCAAGTCAATTAAACGCCTCATTAATTTGTGATAACATAGTCAACCTCATTTTCCTCGCCGAGTGAAGAAATCAAATGATATTACAATACCTACCTTCTGCGTTTATCTTTTCCTACATTACTTATTAGAGTGAGAAAAGAACGAGCGAGCTACTCGCTCGTTCCACTTGACTGTGGACTAGCGGCCAACCGCGTTTGACCAGGACCAAAAGTTGACTAGTTCTAAAGAATGACAGGTGTGCGAGACTGTGGCAAAATTATGAAAAACGCTGTTACAGACCTACGCATTATTCGGTACCCATAGCGGAAGCGAAAGCCGACTGGGTAATCATAATCTCAATTTCATTGTCCACGACTGGCATGTGGTTCCTTAGCAGTCCTTTGAGTAGAGCAGCCCTCCCCGGTCGCAACTCGCAACAGCAGAGGCTGGGCAGTCAATGTGTTAATATTTCGCCGAAAATGAAACGCAGTGCACGCACCCGAGTGAAATATGATTTTAGGTCAACGGGAAGTACCGTACAGGTTTTGAGTGCATGTGATTCCATTGGAAAATTCAAAAAAATTGGACATAAACGGCTGTAACTTTTGATTGCATTGACTTAGAAGGTTGATTTATATTGAGGCTCCAAGAGGTTACGAACATATGATATGATGTGAATTTCAACTCGATACCTCCACTAGTTTCTGAGAAAAGGGGGTTGACAGATGGACAACAAAGTGATCCTATTAGGTTCCCTTTTTTTTCCTTTTGAGGTACGGAACCCTAATAAATGCAGAATCGAAGGTGAATTGAAGTCCTACATTTAGCTTTATTTGTGACCAGAGCAAAGAATAGGTAGATGATGACCAGAGCCCCAAGAATTAGATGGCGACGACGACGTCGTCACGATCACGTCTCGCCTGTTGGTAGTTTAAATAAATAAATAATGCTGGACAATTCACACAGCATTATCTAGCCTCAAGCTAAACAGAGCTTGTGTTATGGGTACTAGATAACTGATATACATAATATAATACAATACATAGATAGACATTTTTTATTATACATAGAAAAAGACCAGAACACCCTGAACAATTGTCTGGAGATCGTTCACACATTTGTCCTGAGGCGGGATTCGAACCCGCAACCTCTTGCGTCGCAGACCTTCGCCCACCGCGCCACATCGGTCGTCAATAAGAAAAACGAAACATTTTTGCTTTGCAAAATTTATTTTCTTTATTACCTTAGAAAAAATATAATTGTAACTACAATTCCTGCTTCTAAAGCATTTTCAGACACTATTTATGCTCTTAGAACATTGCTACAATTTATTTTATATTTTTATTGCAAAATTTCACAAAATATTATTTTGTTAATACCTATCTTAGAAAAAAATGTATGTAGCTCACTTCGTGATTCTAAAAATATTACCTCACTCTCACCTCATTATAAATAAATAAATTGTTAACGTTAGTAACGTAAGCAACAACGTTTGGACTCGCAATTCATAATATAAGGATGAAAATATTTAGTAACAATTCCGCGAAAAAAGCCCTCTCCGACAAGCTTCAACAAAACGCATCACAAAACTTGGCGCGCGGAGCTCGGAGTGGCAACATCTTTGGTGGGACTCTGCCGTTGTTGCTTGGCGCTCTCAGTGTTAAGGTCGAGTATTGTGGTGTCCTGATGATGTCTCGTGGAGAGACGAAACTAGTTGACGTCTTGCTTTGATAGGTATTTTTTCATTTTGTAGTTGACGTCGTTTTCTTCTACGGCGTGGACTACATTTTGTTGAAGCTTGTCGGAGAGGGCTTTTTTCGCGGAATTGTTACTTAATATTTTCATCCTTATATTTTGCAATGGATTTCCGCAAGGTAACGCCTGAATCTATTATTTATCTCGCAATTCATATCAAAAACTGTCATTTTCCTAGAGATTTTTACATCTCCATTACGGTATGTTAGTAACGTAAAGCGATCGTGAGCCCGTTCCACTTACGCACGATAGAGGCGCTGTTCCAAAATATATGTAAAAAGGAGGCGCCACGCTCACGTCACGCTTCCAAACTTGTTTGGTACTTGGGGCTCAGTATTTTTTGTCGCATCCGCCTATGGATTTAGGTTAGCATGCGAACTCTATGGACCCAATTCTTTATCTTCGTTCATGGCGTAGCAAACAATAACTTGATCGATGGTATTATCTAAAGTCAAAATGATTTCAGTTTTGATTATGAATTTACAAGATCGAACGACAGCCACGACGCGGTGGGCGAATGTCCACCTGAAACATAGAAGCGTTCCGTTTGCGGGTTCAATCACAACACGCCGCGCCGCGGGATCTGCAAAGGGGTTTGAACATTTTTGTATGGTGGCCCTAACATCGGCTACCACACTGTTTTCGCTAAGACGAAGCTGCGTTAAAATAACCAGCAATACCTAACTACAAAGTGGAACTAATAAAAAAAAAATGCTGGACAATTCACACAGCATTATCTAGCCCCAAGCTAACAGCAGAGCTTGTGTTATGGTTACAGATACAGATTTCTTTATTGTCATAAGTCAAACATATAAAAAGTGTACAATATATAGGTACCTTAATTATGCTGAGGCTATGACTCGTCCAACACGATAAAATTAAATACAAATTTGCTGTATAGGGGCATGTCAATGTACATAATTATCTTAAAATCATAATAGTGCCTTTTCTTATCACTCAAGATTAGGTGATGTTACGGAGATGTCCGGTGTTTTTTTTACAAATTGAACGCAATATTGACTGTAATCATTTTCCAAAAACTCTTTGATGCTATACAGCGTTTTGTCAAGTAAAAGTTTTCTTAACTCTAGATTGAATCTGTTTTCATTTTTAATTAGCTTTAACTCTAAAGGGATCTTATTGTAAAGTTGTTGACCCATTATTTTAGGCAGCTTTTTTTGCATATGATGTCGTGTAGCACAAGCAATAATATAATAACACGTGCTTTAATAACAGTTAGAAGGGCATGGCTCTCATTGCGTGAAGCCCTATATGAGAGCAGGGTTGAGTTGTGTTTGTGTGGTGTCAAGGTAGGTGAAGCCCAGAAACCAGAGACAGAGGAAAATGGAAAATATTGGGGGAGGCATATATCCATTACTGGAGTAATAGATGCTGACAATGATGATGATGATGAAGGTAGGTGGTGGTACTGGACAGCGTAGGCAATGTGACAATACAATATATTTATTGAATTAGCATTGCCATTCAACGTGGCAATGCTGCCAGCATTCTGGGCACTCTGCCTTCTGGTGACGGCTTTGATTTTTAGAATATAGATTTAAGTGTAAATATTAGTTGTAATTATTTTATTCCGTTATTGTTATTTTCTTAAAAGTATATCTATTATTCATCTCTTGATAACACTACGCTATAAGTCGAGTTAAGTACACAGTAGCAGGTTACTTTTTTAGTAACAAAACTTTATATCATATTTTAGAGTCTGATTAACAGAAATATAAGATAATAATAATAATAATCGATTTCATTAATACATGTACATACTGTTATTAACAAATTGGCATTTCGTAGAACTCATAAATCGAGTAGAACGATTTTTCGAGCAGCCATTTGCGAAGCCTGGTTTTGAATTCCTTCGTCGAGGTTGCAAAGATCCATCCAAACTTTAACATTTATAATATTCTAATGGGATTTTATTTTCTATTGAATACCAATACCAGTCGGAAGCGTGCCCAAGACGCTAGCTGCATTGCCCCGCTACGGGCACGCTTCCGACTGGTATTGATATGGATCAGTTGAGCTACTTGTAGATTGTTTGCAACAGTCTGCAGTTAGCTCAATTGTTGCAATAGTAAATACTAGTTTTAATTTAATTATATTATTTGATTGTAATTTTCATGAATACCCAATGATGATGATAATAGTTGGTGACCTGCTCTTCTTCGCTTCTCCTTGACATCACTTTACGTAACTCAATCGCAGCCTAGTGCCTTGCAATATTACCTGCATTAAATCTTGTTTCCAAGCATGATTGCTTTAGGGCAGCATCTCAGCGCTACTCCCTGTAATTGGTTTTCTTGTATCTCACCAATAAATTCTTGTAAAACTGCTTCCGCCAGTGTGTCCCTGTCACTTGATATTTATTGGCCAATATAACCTACTTGGTAGATGAGTGCATGTGTGGTGCCATCCCACTAATATTATATATGTGAAAGTTTGGATGGATGGATGGATGTTTGTTACTCAATAAGGCCAGAAC
Organism: Eupithecia exiguata; assembly: GCA_947086465.1. Classification (NCBI taxonomy): domain Eukaryota; kingdom Metazoa; phylum Arthropoda; class Insecta; order Lepidoptera; family Geometridae; genus Eupithecia; species Eupithecia exiguata. The sequence goes on from OX352226.1 coordinate 9,582,082, forward strand.
AGCTGAACGGATCTGGATGAAATTCGGCACAGAGATAGATTATAGTCTAGAACAGCACATTGGCTACTTTTTATCCCGGAATTCCCACGAGAACGGGAACTACGCGGTTGAAACCGCGAGGCGCTGCTAGTCGTAAATAAATGCAATAACCCTCTCAACTTTTCCAGTGTCAGGGACACCTACCTGCTTTGTACCTTCGTACGAAGCATGTTATGTATTGTATTATGTATATATTTTTTTTTCCTTATAAGCTAAATATAACTTTTATTACTAAAGAAAATACAATAATAATTACAACTAATATTTACACTTAAATCTATTTTCTAAAGATCTAAGCCGTCACCAGAAGGCAAAGTGCCCAGAATGCTGGCAGCATTGCCACGTTGAATGGCAATGCTAATTCGTTGACCGAAATAAAAGCCAGCATTATGTATATCAGTTATTTAGTTTTTCCTTGATTTATACACTAAACACGAATTGTATTCTAAATTTGAAGCTTCTGTCTGCTAGAAATGCCTTAGAGTTTTGGCTCTTTAGTCAACTGGCCCCACTCGGACTGGCTCCTCGAGTCCAGTTGACCTAATGCATGTTTTGAATTGGTCGACTGGCCCCGCTTACAGAATTTGTTATAAGTATAGACAAGAAGAAAAGTGTTTCAACTTTAGTCGATATTATCATGGATTATATAATTAATCGTCATAGCAGTTCGTTTTAAACGCATAATATGTAGATTTCAAACAAAATAGAAGATTACTTGAAACACTCATTACGCGATTTGATAATTGGCCAGTCTGTCAGTGAGTGACGAAATTCAGAAATTTTGACTAGATATGTTATAAATAGTTATAATTCTTAAACTACTGGTTATAATTCAATGAAATTTGAAATATACCGTGTATACAATGCCTGCTTCGCAATGCGTTCGCGCGATGCATTTTTTTGCGGTCCCAAGTGAGTAACTCGGTTTTTAAATATAGTTATTTTTTATTTCGTAATCTTTTTATCATATTTTGTTCAAGTTTAGTTTATAAATGGATGTAATTCAGCGTCGCTTGTTGTCGTGAGCGGGTAAATTAGGTTTTCAGTATGAAAGTATGTCACAGTTGTTGGCACCAGCTGATGTATGCCAGGTCACGGGGCTTCGCGTTATCCGAATTTATTTTATTGGCCTATCAGACAGAATGTAGTCTGGTCTGACTCGGAATAAACGTTTAAGCGCCGTTTTTGTTTTCAACTTGTCTCTATACAACTCTATGATCTATTACCGAGGATTAATTTGCCGTTTTTTTTTTCTTACTTTTCGACAATGATGTCTTATTAGTTAAGATACATATGTATGTCCTGCGCACTTGGCTAGTCTTCGTTAAGAGTGGCCGTCGTAGCCGAAATTCCACTAGGAGGCATAATTATGGTTACTAAAGTAGGTAACCATTACACTTTGTATAGAGGTGTAGTTTTTTTATTGCAATTTTACAAACTTTGAGATCTGCCACTGGACACCCTATATTTTTCCCGACGTTTCAACAGGTTTACACACTGTCGTGGTCATGAGATGACTGGAGTACAGTGTATAGACCTGTTGAAAATCCGGGAAAAATTACATTCACTGCTCAGCCTGGGCGGTGCGACACGCAAGGGCGCGCCGCCGCCCAGCGTTGGTGTCGAAGGAAATATTATATAGTTTATATATATATATATATATATATATTTATAGTCTAGTTCTTCCGTAGCATTATCTATAAAAAACGGCAAAAAATCACGTTTGTTGTATGGGGGCCCCTTAAATATTTATTTTATTCTGTTTTTTAGTATTTATTGTTATAGCGGCAACAGAAATCATCTGTGAAAATTTCAACTCTCTAACTATCACGGTTCATGAGATACAGCCTGGTGGCAGACGGACAGACGAACAGCGAAGTCTTGGTAAAAGGGTCCCGTTTTTACCCTTTGGGTACAGAACCCTAAAAAATATATTATTACACCCAGTTTTTTCAACAATTTACGCATGTCTTCGTTGCTTATGCTAATGCTTAAAACAATAGCGTATTATTTAAAATATTATATCGAAATAAGTTTATAATTTGTTGTATAATTTGTTCTGTGAATATTAAAACCGTGTAGTTTTCCGTAGGAAACGTTATTGTTTATGTATGATGTCATTATAAATATTAATTCATAAAAAAATGTATGGTGTTTGCATTAGTTGCTCTTTCGGGGGTTTAGGTGAAATATGATAGATGATTTTCATATAGAAAAACCGGGGGTTTACCATTAAACTTTTCAAAACGTATCTAAACAGGTTTTTAAGCAAAATAATCTGGGATCTGATTTATGGGATAAAAAGTAGCCTAGGTTTTATTTCAGGCTTAGAGCTACACCTATGCAAACTTTCAGCTTTATCTGTTCAGTAGTTTTGGCGTTAAGAAGTAACAAACAGATGGATGTTTGTTACTTCTGCCAGCCATGCAAACTTTCGCATTTATAATAATATAGTGTGAATTAATCGCCCTAACCTTAAATTATAGCTTAACTAGCAGCGCCTCGCGGTTTTACTCGCGTAGTTCCCATTCCCGTGGGAATTGTGGGATAAAAGTCTATATTTTATCTCTGTGCCAAATTTCATCAAGATCCGTTCAGCCGTTCTGCCGTGATTGACTAACAAACATCCATCCATCCAAACTTTCATATGTATAATATAAGTGGGATAGCATTTTATTTTAGGTCACATGAGTTAAAATTAAAACGCATTTTTATGGTAGCTATAACTCAACATCCGTGCCCCCTATAACTGTTAAATTAGCACAATCTAGTCTAGTCTTTATGTAGGGTCAATAAAAAAAGAAAACCCTTTGGTACCAGGACGAGCCCTATCATAGAGTTAGTATGAAAACTTCATATTCCATGGCATTGTGAGGTCTGGCTTGTACTATACTTACTCTAAGACGAGGTTAGTCTGATGGTCAGACTGACTCGGGACTGACTTGTGGTTAATGTGCAATGGTTTTAGGCTGTTTTGTTCAGGTTAAGCCGACATGTTTTGTGCGTAAACTTAGCGGTTTGCTAAGTTTACGGTATAAACGCAAATTTTATAGTTAGGGCGTAACCATAGACTAGTATAGTAGATATTGGTGCGAAGTATTGTAAAGAAACGTTTTCACAATTCTTTTCTCGGGAGTATTGTATGCGATCTATAATTTTATTTTTACAGGATTATAAGGTACTTCAAAAACTCAGTAATGAGAGCGTTTGAACAGCAAACTCAGGTAGGTGTCTGAATGTTGTGAGGCTTTGTGCGGTTCAACGCATCCAAAACCCAAGCGTGTGTGTTGACGGCAAAATAGGACACATTTAATCCTGTCCTCAGTCTTTGTGATACTGCGCTTCAGGTCACTTATAGTCAGAATCTGAACCTATTGGGCGTAAAGCTTATCTCAAATTTGAACTTTGGTTCCCATATCCAGACGAAGGCCAAATTTGCTGCCATAAAGCTTGGCATCGTGACTAAGGTTCGGCGATACTTCACACCTAGACAGCTTCTCAGTCTATATAAAGCACAAGTTCGATTTTGCATGGAGTACTGCTGCCATCTTTGGAACGGCTCAGCCAAATACTAGCTTGAAACCCGACTCGATAGGCGATGAATCGCTTGCAGAGCCTTACCTGCAAGGTTTGGCTTAGAGATTACCCTGAGTGCACTATAGTACAAAACCTTAGAATTCTGCTCCACTTTCATAATAAGCATGGCCAAAGAGTGGAATGAGCTGCGTCTGTTTTCCGTTAGAGTACAATCTTGGAGTTGAACACTCCAGGGTGAAATTTATTTATTTAAACATCGCTTTGTGTACGCAACACATTGTTTCCCCTGAATTTTGATAATGTATTCTTCATGAATAAGATCTGAATCATATTTGTATACCAGGACATTGTACTTTGAATGACCGATAAATATATTTCCCCAATTTCAATAAATCCAATTTAACGCAGCGTGTGGTCGAAGCGACGCGTGACCCGAGAGTTGATGAGTATCTAGCGCAGCGCTTCCATACAGCAGCGGGGATATGCAGCCAACGTGATGGGGAGGCTTCCGACTGGTAGATATTTAATATGGATCATCTGAGCTACCTCTAGATTCATTAAGTAAGCAGGTTTTAGAAGAACACGGTATTGGAAGAACACTACAGTTTCATCCCTTAACGAGGAAGTTCTTCAGGTTGAGTGCGGTAGGTACTAGTCGCGCGTAATAGAATAATTTAGACAATTGTGGTTACGAAATGTGGAATGCGTCTCTAAAATAGTTTTCGGATTTTAGACTAGGTATTATAATGTAATCAAATCTTTAGCACATTACTTTGCTACGTATAGCGGCGTCGATAATTATTAGTTTATTTACTTTATGAAATGTCACAAGATTTAAAATACGTGGAATATTATTTATTCAATTTTTGATATAATTAATATGTTCTGAAAGTATTTTTAGTAACAACAAACTAAATAAATTGTTTTAACGATTGTTGCCGCCATTAGCTGATGACGCTGCTGTGAGGGCCCGCTTGTTTTACTCGTGCTGTTACGATATCGTAGATGGAAAATACGATCCAAAAATGGCATTACGCCCACTTTTGTATGGGCAGCCTAACCAGACGGAGTTAAATGCTAAGTATTATTTATCATATATATCTTGTGACTGGTCTTTGACCCTGTAAGCATAATATATCTCTCAATAACACTTTATTTCCTATTTGGTAGTAATTTATGGTATGGAATCAGGCTTTTCTATCTATGTGCTTATTTTAGGAATAAAGTTATTAATTTCTGACTCCTGATTTTATTGTTCTCAACTCCCAAAATATTAGGTTGTATTTGATCTAGGATATTCTATGATCCTATCCAAATAAGATAATTTACTAGGTAGGAAAAGCCTTTAAATCTATCAAGCGCGTTCAGCACCCCTGCGTGCACCTACGTCCTACATTCATAATGAAATCGTCGAACTACTTATTTTTTATAGTTAAATACCTCTAGATCGTTTGCAACAGTCTGCAATTAGCTCAAATGTTTAAAATGTAAATACTTACTAGTTCTTTTTTTCTATATTTAGTTAAAATGTAAAATTTGAGCGATATTTTTTCATAACGTTTGTTTTAATGAGTAAGAATCATGAGCGTTTGTTTATTTACGGACTTGTGTTAATACGTACTTGTGAGTGATATAGGCGATTACTCTGCCGAGTAACTAGGTCAGTGGGTCACAACCGAGGCCCGCTGATAGTAAGAGTTGTTGTTTCCCAAACTGTACCCACACGTTATAACAAGTAATTAATTAACAGCGCATCAGCATTGCCATACAGCGGCGCACTGCAGCCAGCGTCTTGGGGACGCTTACGACTGGTATCGATATGGATCAGTGGAGCTTCCTGAGGGGGAGGCCTGCTTTCAGCAGTGGACCATTATAGGCTGTTGAGGAGGAGGAATTGAGCTACCTGTAGATTGTTTGCAACAGTCTGCAGTTAGCTCAATTATTTCAATTGTAAATACTAGGAGCTTCCTGAGGGGGAGGCCTGTGTTCAACAGTGGACCATTATAGGCTGTTGAGGAGGAGGAATTGAGCTACCTGTAGATTGTTTGCAACAGTCTGCAGTTAGCTCAATTGTTTCAATTGTAAATACTAGTTTTAATTTAATACTATTATTTGATTGTAATTTTCTTTGTTAATAAAGAACTACCAAGCCATGCATATAGACACGCTCGAGTACGCAAACCCTAGCGGGTAAAAATCTCTGAAACTGGCTGAATTAGGTATGGATAATTTGATGTTGTTAAAATAACTATCTATATTGCTTTGAAAAATTTAAAAACCGATTTCGAATCTCAATTTTGCACTGTTTTAAAGTTTTGCGAATACATACTAATCCCTCGGAGATTAAATTTTTAAGGGACAACCCCTGGACCACAATAGCGAGAGAATTTTCAAAATCGGTCCATATTTGGCGGAGAAATCGACGGACATACATAAATAAAAAAACAGCCGAACACAGAATCGCCTCCTTGCTTATTTGTTTATGAAGCGGACGTTACAAAGAAAGACCGAGGTTATTCTCTGGTCTAACGTTTTTGAAGCTGAACCAATGACCACATTCATACGCAACAAGTTCTCGCTAAATCCGTAGTAATAAATTATTAAAAACTTGCCAACCATCTGGGTTCGCCCTTGAATAAATTATAAAATCTTAATTCTTTTGAAATTTCCTAAAACCTGATAACCCTTTTATTGAATTAAGTTCAACGAATTTCTATGAAAGGAGTCCTCTCATGCCTGCTGAGGCGACATTTTAACGACTTAATCTAGTAATAATGTAACGGTCACTTTTGGAATTGATCTATTGTGAACCCTGATGGATGATATCTCGCGAAGAACCGATAACCGCTGAGGTAAACGTGTTCTTGAGTGGAGACCGCGACTCGGCAAACGTAGTGTAGGACGCCCTCCGACCAGATGGGATGACGATTTGCGATAGACTGCTGGCAGATGCTGGAGGCGTCAAGCTGAAGACAGGGCGCTATGGCGTTCATTAGGGGAGGCCTATGTCCAGCAGTGGACTATTATAGGCTGATGATGATGATGGTGATGAACCCTAATGGAAGAAATCGCTATTTCGAATCTTTTGACTGACTGACTGAATGACTTATTCGTACTAGAAAAGATCTCAGTAGCAGCCCGGAGTAAGGAAGTTCGGGGTGTTGCACCCCGTGCTTGGGAAGGCACGTTAAGCCGTTGATCCTGCGCCTGGTCTCTCCCCGTCCGTGTCGGTCTGCGCTTCCATCGTATTATGAGATGAGAGTGACGGAGTAGAGATTGCACCTGACGCCAGATGGCGCGAAATTCCTTTTTTTTGTGGTTTTAACTTTTTCTGCGTTCCACACCAAAGATTTAAATTGTTTGAACGCTCTGACACCAAAAACTGTGGCATGTCTTTGAATGTGGGCGTTAACAAAATGCCGACGCACGCACTAATTATGAGTAGCTAAAAATAAAGTTTTTTGCCAATAAACCTAACTGTTATTATTACCATTTACGCGCAAACATTGCACGAACTTTTGTGAAAAAATAAATGTCCTAAATTTCCTGATTGAAATGTTACACCTTTGGCTTTATTTGTATTTATAGAATTGTTGTTGGACTTGTGAATTGCGCACGATGGCATTTGTGACCCTGACAATAAAAAAATTCTTTGTTACAACACGTCCGGCTGACACTGTGTTTAGATGTACACTGATTCCAAGTGAGCGAACTATCTCACTTCGCGGTCTCACTACGGTAAGGGCCTATCTAGCGATTTAAATCTTCGTCCACGAGTAATAAAACTAGCGGAAAAATAATAAGCCGCAAATCGTAAACCATTTTCTAGAACTGATGATAAAACAAACTTTGATTATAATAATAACGTTTATTGAAAAAGAATAGACTTAGAACTTAATACATCTTTGATCCCCAAACTAGGATAAACCTGTATATTTCTTGGGGACCTTCTTTCTTGGGTTCTTTACGCATATTTAACGTTAAGTTATATTTTAGTAAGAACAATACTGTGATAATATACATTATGTGACGGGTCTGCCCAGCCTTAAAAGAGTCTGGACCACAGGAGCCACCATGCGGGTGTTGTGTGTGTGCCTGTTGTGAGACTTTTATGAGTTGTGCTCCTGAGAACACTGAACTCTTAAGAGTCCGGGCAACATAAAGCATTTTATTTATTTAGTGTTTTAATATCTTAGCAGTTCCATAGTGTTAAAAACGAGGCACGATCAAAATTAAGCAGTATCATTTGAATTTTGAGAGCATATGGAAAAAATGTTGCTTTTTAGCAGAAAATCTCCTGTTTTCCTAAATACTCCAAAAATACCAGTGAATCCAAGTTAGTTTATATTGTTGTTTTATATCATGATACAATAGAAAATAGTTTTTTGACGATTTGCAGCAAATTACTTTTCCGCCGTGCTTGTGGCACGCAGAAAAAATTAAAAACCGAAAAAAAACTAGCGCCAAGCCAACCCGCGTCGAACCACCATAACAAGTAGATCATCGAGCAACAGCAGTCGTCAAGGGGCAACAGAAGTGCGGCAACGCTGCCGATGTAGCTCGAAATGAAACAAACCACATTGAGTAAAGAAACCCACGGTTCCCATAGTTATGTTTGCTATACAAAGCGCTTATTGTTAGAGGTGTAGGCAATATCAGGTATCCAGATAAAGTTAGCCTATGTTTTGACCTCCAATTCAAATTCTACTAAATTACTACGTTCTGCAAATGGGCTAGCAATTCGGTGTCTTGGTTTAGCGTATTGCTAGTATTGGTTCTTTAGAAAATGTCAAAGCTATAGGTCGATAAGATAGATAATTCTTTATTGTACCACACAAACACAGAAAACAGTACAGAAATAAAAGCTACGAGAAGAAATACAAAGGCGGCCTTATCGCTATGAGCGATCTTTTCCAAGCGACCTTGGGATGGGCTGGACATGTAAGAACAAAAAAGACGGTGGCACTTGAAAAAAGAAATTATTAAATAATTATATAATACTAACTCTACTGAATATCTACATAACCTACAAAATAACAATAAACTAATATGAACATAAAAATAATTTGCTTTACTTTGTAACGATAGGTAATGCTGATGAAGCAGTTTTTTAAAGATGGAAGGGAGTGATTTGGCGCGTCTGATGTCAAGGGGCAGAGCATTCCATAGACGGGTCGCTTGTACAGTGAAAGATTTGTCGTAGAAAGTGGTAGTGTGGGCAGGGACTTTTAAAGTGAGGGTTTCAGAGGAACGCAAAGAGAGAGAGTGAGAGTCAGAAAAAAATTCAAAGCGCTCCTTGAGATAGGAAGGGCTCGGAGGATAGAATGAATGAATGAAAATAGAATGTGGCTTATTTCTTTCTATGTTTTTTCGTTGTCTTGTTCAAGTCAAACATCTTCACATTTCACAAACTTTCGAAATTTATAAATACTTGCTACACGGCTTCGCACGCCTTTTTTCCTAAAAAGTATATATAAAGCATAAAGTACCCTGAAATTTATCTACATTCCAAATTTCCTGTTTGTAGGCCTGCTAGAAGTACCTATAATAAACATTTTATAATATCAGTCAGTCAGTGAGTGATGAGAAATGACGAAATAGCGATACTTTGAGGGTCGATATTTCCTGAACTAAATTGATTCGAAACTAAAAATATAAGGAGTCAGTTAGGTTAGCAACTACGTTAGGAAGAGCCTAAAACAATTATCAGGCTCTAGTTTTCATTTGTAAAAATAAATTATTAATATAAAAACTTAGCTCAATTGTTTCAATAGTAAATACTAGTTCTAATTTGTTTCTACTATTTGATTATAATTCTCTTTATTAATAAAAATATTACATAGATAAAACAGCCATCAGATGATTCGAGAAAAGGATTCCCGGGGTTCCTCTAGACTTGGCAGGGCCACTACCGCGGCAGTGACCCTGCCAAGTCTAGAAGACGCCGCCGCTGCGCCGCCGTGGCTTGTGGTTCTCTGCTCTCCTACAAGGATTGTGTTTCGCGCGACGCAACAAGGTCATCAATTTATTTTCTTTGTAAGATAAACAAAGAAAAAAAATTAAGATAACCTTCCAGTTCGTAGTGCCTATATCTACTACATTACCTGCCCAGCCTTCACCCATCCTACCTACAAGTGAGTCACTCAAGGTTATGCAACTTTTTAAACAAGTAGTTAAGTTTGATCAGATCACGTATGCAGTGATCCGTAGTTTGGTTACTGCATTTTCGTGGTAAGATAGTTTATAAATCCTGCCGGTTTATGGACGAGAAGCGAAGTAATTTTAGACATGATTTATAAGGATTCTTAAGCGTAGATATTAATTTAATTGTTTTGAAAAAACTAAACACCGTTTCGAAAGTTCGTATCCCATCGTTTTAACCTGTTAATTTAGGATATGCGGGATAAATACTAAGTAATCTCTCTCGAATAAAATTTTAATGGGCTACCAAACCACTTCGGGATCATCCTTTATGCAACTGCAATAAAATCATCCGAATCGGTCCATAAATGACGGAGAAGTCGAAGAACATACATTAGAAAAATTAAGGGGAACATAAACCTCCTACATTTTTCGAAGTCGGCTAAGAATTTATTCCAGATTTAGACATCAAGCCTAAGCTTTTGATTCTCGTCAAAAAATATTAAAAAATGTAGTGTTTTATAGCCTTAAAATTGATTTTCCGTACAGTCAAAACGTGAGTTTTGGGACTCATTTCGCCTTAAGGATTTTTATTGACACCTGTTTAAAAAATTCAAGATGCCGGGAGCTGGACCAAATCCTACCAAACCAAATGTACCTAATCAAATTTAAATCATCAATAATCAAAGCAAATATGTATAAAAAACTGGAACATCTCTACGACGTCTCACTACTATCGGGAAACTCAGGGTTCTGCTCAAATCTTATGTAAAGCTAAGCTTTAATTACTATAATACTTCATTAAGATATGTAATACGGCGCCTGTTGACAGCACCGAACGCAAAGAACTGTATAGACGTTATACGTATAGAGCGTTCGGTCACAGATGAAATAATGTTGGTTCGGTGCCGTCAAAAATCAAAGACAAGAGAGAACAATTTATTTATTTATTTCACTCTAATATATATATTTTGTTTAATTTTATTGGTCAAGCGTTTGGCCACCATCTCACTTGAATAAGCGATGATGTGGCCTAAGATGGATGGTACGCTTTCCCAGAAGGAACATATTCACCCTGGATTTGAAGACTCCAAGATTGTACCCTGGCGGGAAAACAGACGCTGGAAGCTCGTTCCACTCTTTGGCCGTGCTTATTACATAGTATTTAATCTGGTGATTATTTTGAGCGAAGTCGACCTTTTGGCCGAAGAGGCGCCAGCAATTTCCATTCCATTACTGTCGTGTTTTGCGAATATCGAGTCTTATTTCAGGTGCAAATTCGTACCTAAATTTCTGAAATAAGCTGGTTTCATTTTAGTCTTAGACAATTTAACACGCTGTCAAGGTTGGTCAAAGTTTTTTTTTATGCGAATTGTCGCACTGTTAAATAAGGTACATACAATACAAGCCATGATCCGCAATGACTGCCCTGTTGGCCAAGCTAAAATGGCTTCAAGCTAAGCTTGCTATGGTCTCAGCCTTCATTGCACGCAGCCCTTGCTGTACGCTTGGTATCGGCCTCGACCTTCGGTCTCGGCGCTTTCAGCCATCTTCATCGCAGCCAGCAACCCACCCATTACTGTCCTCGTCAGTAATTTACTATAACCTCACCAACCTACTAAAACTTAGAAACACCTACGCTAGGTGTACGTCTATCATGTTATTTGTTCTATTTTAATGTTAGTCGAACGCACTAACCTTGATCTACATTCAAGAATACAGTTTAACGAGTTAAGCACAAGTCATTATGAAATAGTATAGTAAAATATTTTAGTAAGTAAGTAATAGGTGTTTCGGTACCTGAACTAAAATAATTTGATTGCAATGAAAAAACTAAAACTTTTGTTACACTTTTTTTTAGTTTTGCGGGATAAATACTAATGCCTCTCCTCGGGAACAACAAGTTTAAGGGATCATTATCTATACAGTAGCGAAAGAATTATGGACCAATTTTGAACCTCTTCGAACTCAGTCAACCTCTTTTTCGAAGTTGGAATTTAAAAAAAAAAGAATAATTTTACATCAATTTACACTATAAAGTAGATAATTTTCTATAATGGAGGTCTTTGATTGAAGAGCCAAAAATGCCTACCTACAAAATGATGGATTCAGTAGATACCAACAGTCAATATTATCTGAACCAAACCAAAACGGAAATTTATAGGCGTGTGTATGTATATTGAACCTCGGCGACTGACGTGACGTCTTATCAACATCCTGGGGGAATACCGATTGCACATTACACGTTTAGGATAAAAGTAGAGCCGCTGCCCCACCGCGGCGCACACTGCGCACGGACACGCGGCGCGCTGCGCTGTTTAGCTATGTGGGTTCGTTTGTTTGACAACGTGAGTCTACGTTTCTACTACAGCACATTATACGAGCACGCTGAGTACGGCCACGAGGCGCTGCGCTGTTTAGCTGTGTGGGTTCGTTTGTTTGACAACGTGGGTCTACGTTTCTACTAGGTACATACAGCACACTATACGAGCACGCTGAGCACGGCCACCCGGTGCTGCGCTGTTTAGCTGTGTGGGTTCGTTTGTTTGACAACGTGGGTCTACGTTTCTTCTACATCACACTACACGCACGCTGAGCGCGGGTCTACCTGATTACCGGTTTACGTGTACTGCGTGTATAGCGTTGACAGCATAGAGATGCGTGGGTGCCACATTAGAGCAAGCTACGTGTGTAGCAATGACGACATTAATCTCGTATTCTTGCGTAGCGTGGGTGGGTTCTAGTGGACGTTATCGTGTACATTTTCTTGATATGCACGTGTGCGTGCGTAGCCTTTCCGTGCGCAGCGGTGGTAGAGCAGCGGCTAAGTGTGAGGATAATTTGCTGCTGTTGATTCAGCCAAAGGTAGGAGCTTTTCCGAGCTTTCCAAAAGTTTCTTTAACGACTCGATTTGATAATGTTTGCTCATTTTCAATTTAACGACTTTTATTGGATTGTTAATTAGGTACCTACACTAATCCAAAATCAATGTCGAATATTTACAAACATACCGCCCATACTAAATCTAAAATTCACAATTCAATTTACCGCGTCTTTCTAACGCAATTTACGATATGAAATCCTTCTTTCAAAAAATAATGCTTACAATACTGTACTACTCTACTTTCTATGATTTCTGGAAATAAGATTCTTGTCAGAATACCTACATTTTCAAAGTACAAAGTACAAGAAAAGGCGCATCGTTACGTGATATTTGTAAACTTGTCATCGTAGAGTCGACCGACGCGCGACGTACCTATATCAACAACGACTCCAAAAAACGAGTACCTACAGAGTTTTGAACGTTCAATCTTTGATGTACCTATTTATAGACTATAGGTCTAACCTAGGTAGGTACCATCTACTTATGAAGTCAAATCAAAGTATTTTATGAAATTTGTCGTCGACTGTACATACGGACCTATGGTTATGGTGTAAGAATTTGAAGTAAGTGCAGCCCGCACCGCATAACCGTGCCCCACTGACACCAAATGAAATCAAAATGTGAGTGACGTCGCGCCACCCACTCGCCTCGGTACGAAACATTTATACCTACCTAGTTGACAACACCTAACACGATTCTAGGTAGGTACCTACCACCAAGGTACCTACACCGCAACGTCTAATTATACAATGAACAATTCTCGAAGCTGGATCTGTTTGCTGTGTGCCACTATTCAATGGTGCTCTCGGAATAAGTAGAGTTTTTAACTTTTAACACAGCTAGTCTGAGACCGCGGCAGGATAGCGCGAAAAAAACCAATGCGGCGTTGCCACACCGTGCAGCCGAGCGTACAAGCATCAGGTAGTCTCTACGATGTATGCATCAACGAACAAAATTTATCAGTGTGTATGCTAAACACACAACACTCATCCATCTGTCATAGTTTGTTCTAAGTTTATTTTGGTACCTACCTAATTATTTTTTTCTCCAGCCGACAAACCTCATGTCCCGTTACGAAATCAGACAAGTCTAACAGGAGACCAATTTGATTTCTAAAATCAATATAAAAAGCTGAAAACAACATAAAAGGAAATTGTTCAATGAAATTACACATTTAAACAACAGCGAGTATTAAGATTTATTTACTCAATTAAGAGACTAAGACTGTAGCTTGCAGTCTTCCAAAAATTACTTCGAATGAACGAATGTAGGTACCTATGGTATTTTGGGCTATTAGTCACTTACCGCTAGTGGGCTCGACATATGCTATCTTGAGGTCTAGGTTGATACTTTCAGGCTGCATCTCATCCGTAGAGCTCATGTCGTATTCATTTGGTACTTCAAGCACGATATCACTTTTCGGCTCGCTTGACGAGGCAGCCAAACTATGTGCTACACTCATTTTTGGAGCGTCTTCGTGCATCACGCACAAAATATCAAACGAGGCGACCACGAAATGACGCTCTCAGTGGCTTCAATACAACAATTCAGTTAAAAGATAAATTATAATCTGAAAATTCACCCGTAAACAGCAATTATACGTTTTAAAAACAAAATGTAGGTCTTTAGGCCACTTCACATACACTTTGGTAGACCGACCGACATAACTAGGAAGGTACTGTGGGTTCAGTAAAACGACTGTGTTCATGACTGACATTGAAATAAGTCGGTAAAGGGCAGTATGATTCTAACCTATTCCAAATATTTATGTCCTGACCTATATAGGAAATAGTTTGTTCAAAATGTGCTAAAAATGACTAAAATATTTAAAATTACTATTCCCTGCTACGCTAAGGTGTAAAATGTCGAAATAAGAACATATAACACTGAAAATATCATTTTTATTACGATGTGTTTGAGCTGAAAGAACCAAGAAAATGATGCAAAATAACTACGCTAATTTGCTTATGAATACTCTATGTTGTGTAATAAATGACCGTTTCTATTGCACAATCCTTTCACAAGGGCTCCGAATGTAGGTCAATCATTAATGTGCATGACTCTATCGTATTTACTTCGTTGTTTATTTATCAGAGGAAACATAAGTTTTGCTAAAAAAATTAAGAGCATTTTACTCAACTATTTCCATAAATAATAACTGTAAAATGTTTTTTTGTTGCAAATTAATTAGTTAAAGATACATAAACGACTTCCGACTGTCGTTCAAAGCGCCCTCTGACCTACAGAGTTGGCAATAAACTTAGGAATGACGTAGGAAGTTCGATATTGAGTTAATAGATGGAGTAGGTACCATTTTGAAAACAATTCTAAGTATCTCTTATTTTAGCAAAAAGGCTAACAAATAACTTTAAACTTTGTTAACTCAAAACAACGGCCTCAATTAGAAAAATTCTTTTTCGTCTTTGATTGCCAAAATTAAATTTGACGACCTTAGTAAAGTCTCTTCTCTAGAAGGTAACTCCATCTAGTGATTTATATAGGAACTCTGATTTGACGAAGATGAAGCGCCAACTTTTGAAAACATCATTACCTAATAAGGACGAAGAAGTAACATTACGTAATCTGTGATTGAGATTCGTCTTATTCTAGAATTTTTAGTACTTTTGTTTGAAGGTTTTTGTTGGTTTGATAAAAAGTGCTCAGAAAGCATTTAGGATTATGAAACAAATCTTACAAAAATGTTTTATTCAGATAATATCTAATTAAAATTTTTGTCCAATCCATCTTTGATAGTAGCTCAGACTAAGTGATTTCTTACTTAGTCTGAGGATAGTAGGTAAGGGTTTAAAAAAAAGTAGGGGTACCTTATAATTAGGAATACTGAGAATAGATTTTGACACCTAGGTTTTTTTCAGCCAGCCCAAAAATGTGGCAGAATTGGTACCTACATTTTTGCCAAAGTTTGCAGTTAATATCTAAGTGCTTTTAGAATTTGTAGACGAGCGGCATGTGTAATGACTTATGTATGATGATTATGAACTTCTAACTTCAAGAGTTATTGCTGATGATGATTCTTTGTTGACAGCAATAAATGTCTGGTTAGACACTTTTCTGCCAGTGTCAGTCAAGTAAGTAATGCTGTTCGTATAACTCGCTAAAACTCTAGAACGGCTGGGGCATAGAGTAACATATCAATAACTCTATTGGCTGGGGCGATTTAAATACTTTTTATTTAAATCGCCCGAGCCGTTTTCGAGTTTTAGCGTGACAAACGAACAAAACCACCCCTGTACATAAGTACAGAGGTGGTACGTAGTGGTTTTAATCTCTTTGGAGGTGGTCTAAAAGGGGAAAAATGGGAATTGTGGTTATTGTAAAAATAGGTTGAGTAGCTGAGCTAACGAAGTAGCGGGTAACAGCTAGTGGAAAATAAATAAAATAAATATCTGAGTTATCGAATTATGCTAATTTTTTCATATTTTCACTTTTCAACATAGCCTACGTTCGCTTCGTCATCTACCACATCTACCACGTGTAGCTTAGGTTGGCTGGGGAGACAAGATGTTAGAGTCCTTCTTACACGCGGGCACACACAAATCCATACAAATTTAAAAGCTTGTAAACATTGAAACGTGCGAGGCTAGTTATTCTAAGTGTGTAACCATTTATAGATTTTTATAGGATACGCTACCTATTGAATAAGAATGTGCAAGTAGGTATACCCTAAAGGTTTGGGAGCATATGATTCGCTAGAAATTTCAACAAATTTGGACATTAACGTCTGTAACTTTTGATTGCGTTGACTAAGAACTTTGTTTTATATCACAGCTCCAAGAGGTTACGGACTTAGTACCTATTTGATGTTAATTTCTCCTACACGCGTTCTTGGGAAAGAGGGTTGACAGACGGACAACAAAGTGATCCTATTAGGGTTTCTTTTTCCTTTCGAGGCACCAAACCCTAAAAAAACACGATCTTGTCTTTATAGTGCTAGCTATTGTTACATCTGACCTACTCAGTAAAATCGAAACTGTTCGTTTCGATGTATACTCAAGTCTCACTACTGGCTGTATTACACAAAGAGCATATAGGCTTTACCGCTTCAATCTTCGTCTTTTCGGATCTAAAATGTTGTCACATTTTTTTCTAGATAACTAGTGTACCTATATATGTCCCCAAGTATATTTTCATACAGGTTTAGGCCTCGTTGCGTTTACTGTGAGTCAGTTTGGCCACGAGCTTAAGCTAATAGATGAGTTATTCAATACATCTGATTTTGATTATACAATTTCACATTGTGAGAAAAACACAGAACCTCTGTAAAAAGTTTTATTATATTTTTGTGCAAAATGTAAAGGTAAATATATTCAAAAGCCCAATATACTTCAACTCTATCTAAATCTAAATGTACAATGCTAAATTGGTTTGTAATTGACACATCACCCGCTTACAATACGTACGAAAAGTGGAAGACATTTATAATCAAAAAGAAAATCTATAAAAATTATGATTAAAATATACGTGATGTTTAAATAAAGTTATGCTTATAGGAAAATATTTAACAACTTATGCATTAGACTGCTTAGCAGCATTCAAAATCTCCCTGGAGATGATAATTCTCTGGATTTGGGAGGTCCCTTCGTAGATTTGGTAAATCTTAGCGTCCCTCATAAGTTTCTCTACGGGGTACTCAGTATTGAAGCCGTTTCCACCGAACACTTGCACGGCGTCGGAAGCAGCCTTGTTAGCGATTTCTGAAGCGTGGCATTTCGCGACCGACGCGAGTACTGTATTCTTCTGACCTAAAAACGAAAAATCAATTCAGTATGTAATGTAAACTAGCATTATGAATATACGATTGCTCGAGTCGCGTTTTTTGTCAGAAATAACTTAAATGCTCGTATTTATGACCTATTACAGTTTTGGGTTGATTACGCATACTTATGTCGAATTGCCTAACTTATTACTAAATAAGTGAGAAATGAATAATGTAATTAAAAAGCAAAACTTATTTGGATTTCACTAAAATAAAAAATAAACAAAGTCGATTCCGTTGGTACAAAACATGTTGTCCTTTTTATTTCGATCGGGCGACACATCTTTTTAGGTTTGCCATATTAATCTACCACTGTTTGTGTATGTACCAACAGAATCGACACCGTATCATGAATTATTTCTTTTCCCTCACTCTCTTCACCTATGTTGGCTTCACATCAACAGCCTTTACTAGGTCAGTTTCACTGCTGGACCTAATATTATAGGGTATCGCCCAAATTCCCACCCTGTACATAGGGGGTTTGGTATTGCATTTTGGTGATATGTCAAGATCAAGGTAGGCCCCGCAGAAGGCGCTGCTGCCCGCCCTCCGGTGGTTATCCCGCAGTCGCCTCAAAACCCGTGGTAAGAGTTGGGGTGGTCCAAATAGGAATGCGGCACGGCTAAGGGCGCATTCACACAGCAAATACGTTTACCAGGACCGTTTTTTACGGAGCCTTTGCTAATGGAAACAATCGTTTATCTACTAGATCCGGAATACTGTCGGATGTATGAACTCGTTCCTAAAACTACATACAACAAACGGATCATGTAAAACGGATGCTGTGTGAATTCACACATCATCATACTTATTAACCCTAACCCTGTGAATAAGTCCTAAACGAACAGGGCCGTGAGTTCGTTTTGACGATAGTATCAGGATGTCATCCTGACGTCTCATTTTTGTAAAGTTCCATGTCCGCACACTAGAGGCGCTGTAAGATATCCTCAATTAATGAAGGACAAGAAAAGACACGACAGATACTGCCCTGCCGTCTTACCGTGGTCAACCATCCAAGCAGCGCGTTGCCAAGCCAACCTCGCGGTCTCCACGCCGATAGCCATATCAGCCAGCAAGAAAGCGACCGCCTGGTGGTAGGCGATAGCCACGCCGAATGTCTTCCTTTCGAGGGAATACTTTGTGGCCTCGTATAAAGCACGGTTGGCCAGGCCGGTTGCACCTGCAGCAACCTGGTTTGCCGGAAATTGTCATGATTAGTAAAAGAAGATAAATAAATAATAATAATAATGCTGGACAATCCATACAGCATCGTCGAGCCACAAAGTAAGCGGAGCTTGTGTAATTAGTACTAGATAACATACATAGATATATATTTTTACTACACAAAGAAGAATAAATATAACCAAAATAATAATAAAATACCTAGAACGCTCGGAACAAATATCTGCAGTTCTTACAAACATTTGTACCGAGGATTCGAACCCAAAACCTCCTGCGTCGCCACAGAGGTCGTCAAATTTGAAGTCGCCGGGACTGTTTACAATATTATACAGAATCTCTACCCCATCAAAAAAGATTATGCAAGTTATTCAACTGGGTCACAGCACAAGTGGCGTGGCCATAAGTTAATTCATAACAACTTGTGATAATGTACCTACAATAATAATTTTATTGTATGTAGGTACAATCTATATCTACGTATATTATAAGGAGGAAAGATTTGTTTGTTTTTTTTTTGTTTGAACTGAATAGACTCCGAAACTACTGGACTGATTTGAAAAATTCTTTCACCATTAGAATTTTACATTATCCCTGATGAACACAGGCCATAGAATATATCTGTGCAAAGCCGGGCAGACCGCTTTTGATATTTTTTTATTTTTATTGTGGCGGGATCGATACTTATCCCTCGGGAAAAAATTTGAGGGACTATCAATCAGCTATAAATAATAAATAATGCTGGGCAACCCACACAGCATCATCTAGTTCCAAGCTAAGCAGAGCTTGTGTGGTGTGTGATGGGTACTAGATGATTGATATAGAATACACATAGTTACATAGTTTTTTTTATGTACATAGAAAATACTCAGAAAACCCGGAACAAATATTTGCAGATCTTACAAAAATTTGTCCCAAGGAGGTAATAGTACCCGCAACCTCTTGCATCGCAGGCGAACCTTCGCCCGTCACGCCACATCAGTCGTTATCGAAGCATCTATCCTACATCCAAACACGATGTAGAATGTTTGTAAACAAACCACCCATACTTAACCTAAAATTCGTACTGTTGCCACGTCCTTTATACGAAATTTATATTATTTGTCGATTTGAGAGCCTTCCTTCAATAAATATAATTTACAATATCTTAAACTCGACGCCAAGCACGTGAGTTTTAGTTAATTATGTAGTAGTTTGTTTACAAACATTATACAAGGAGTTTGGTTATGGTATAGTACCTTTTTTTATATTATCCTGAGGTAAATACCCATCACATAAGCTTTGCTTAGCGCATATTCAGCATAATAATGCTGGATGCTCATTATGATTATTAAAATACCATTTATTTGATATTCTAAAATTGCTCAGTCAATAGAATACTGCAAGGACATATTATATTATTATACTAAGTTTCGATACTATTAAGAGCTATAGTAAGTATTATACTGACCATTTACCAAAAAGCCGACCGAAGTAATGCGTGCCAACCATATAAGTATTATGAAAGCCCACAAACTGTGATACAGTATTATAAATGAATAAAACACACCTGAGTTATACCTGAACAGGTGTAATAATGTTGTTATGCCACAGGAAAACAAGGTACGTAATCCAACCAATGAACCGTTGTTGACGTCAATAGAATATTTTATTTAAATTTAAATACGGGACAACGATTTGTTTACAATTTGTTTGACGACCTCTGTGGCGCGGCGGGCGAAGGTCCGCCTGCGACGCAGGATGTTGCGGGCTCGATTCCCGCCTCGGGACAAATATTTGGACAGATATTTGTTCAGGGTGTTCTGGATGCTTTCTAAATTTCTATTTTGTGGACGAACTCCTAAAACTAACTCTATTAATTGTTTTTCCTATGATTTCGTTTTTAATTTATTTTTCAATTTATGATAAGATTTAGTATTAACTACCTATCTATAAAAATCGACATGTAAATTGGTTTTATGAATAAACTATATTCTGAATCTCTATGTTAAATAAAAAATATCAATAATATGTAGTTTATTGTATAAAATATGTACATATCAGTTATCTAGTGGCCATAACACAAGTTCTGCTTAGCTTGGGGCTAGATAAAGCTGGTGAATTATCCAGCATTATTTTCTTTTGTTAACAGTAGAGTCTATCTTAAGGTTTGGTATTATTTTCTGGGCCAACTCTACCAATAAAGACTTCATATTTAGAAGACAAAAAAGATGTATTAGATCTATGTTTAACCTGCACGTTACCGACAGTTGCAGACCTCTGTTCATTGAGCACAAAATTCTAACGCTTCCGTCATTGTATATATTTGAGATGGCACTATTTATTCGTAAACATCCCCATCTTTTCCCACACAAATCTAATTTTGTAGTGCGAAATAGACGGGATGGCAGTAAACTACAAATGCCTCAATGTAAAACAGCGTTCTTACAAAAAAGTGTAGTCTATATGTCACGTAAAATATATAATAAAATACCAAAATCAATAAAAGATCTCAGCGACAACATGTTTAGGACTAAATTAAAACAATTATTAATTAACAAATGCTATTATAATATTAACGATTTCATGACAGACAAACTTTGACAACAACTTATTTGACATTGTTTAAAATTACAGTAAGGGCTAGGCATAGATAAAATATCATAGGTTTAAGTTACTGTAACATTTGCATGCTAGTATTAGTAGGACATTATTGAAACAAAAAATTGTGTATCATCTGTTTATCCTACATAATGTTCAAGCAAATAAATTATCTTTATCTTTATCTTTATCTTTAACAGGCAAGACTGTCCACTTCAGTTTCACGAACTACTCTGTATTTACGTTACATAACGTACAGTTTGTGGTCAGGTAAATATCTGTCTAACTGTTACCGTTCTACGCTTAAACGGTTGAACAGATCTTAACGAAATTTGGCAAGGATGTAGATGGTATCCGAGGAGGACATAAACTACTTTCTACTTGGAAAAATGCGTGCGAAGAGCAGAAGCCGGACAGCTAGTTCATATTAAACGTGGATCGTTAACCAATGGCCTTTATCTACAGTTTAGTATAATAAACTAGCGAGGACAGAGGGGAATCCTAAGTGGTAAGCTAGGCCATTGAATTGCAGGGGGGGTCTAGGAAACGTTTAGACCGATAGATGACAATTTAGAATGAGTAGGACGTTATTATTATTATTTTAAGTCATTGCTAAAATATAAAATTATGACTGTGGTATCACTAGTCTTTTAGAAAAACATAGCAACAAAGAAAACTATTTACAAACAAACATTCTCATAATTTATAATCGAAGCCATAAATAAAAACTAGTCCAACACGGTACGTTTTGCAAAGGTAAAAAAGCTGGGAGAATTTGATAAAATACAATCATAATAAACTACCAATTAATATCGCAAACTTTGTAATTTTTGAACATTTTTCCTTATCATTGACCAGACTTGTTTGCGGCTAGTCTCCGATGAAACTGTTCTCTGCTCTCTTATGAGACATATATTTGATTTTATTTTACCAGAATATTAGTATATCTTTTAAATGTACACACATTTCAAAGATATACTAATATTCTGCTCCATGTCTCCTGTCGACTTCTGCTCCCTTGTCGGCGAGGTGTTTCAAGTCGCACCATTATGTTCAGTCAACTTCTATTAGGGTGTTTTCAAATTAGAGCACAATACTGAAGGAGGTTGGATTTACCTGCTATCACAGATTAAAATATTCAGTGATCAAACCAAGCCGCAAACGTCTTCGTGGTATTGCTGATTTTTTAATCCTTCTTTTTCTATTAGCCATTCCAATCTTGGCGACCTCTTTGACGCGTGCCTCCCTTTCCCCATCCGACGGCAACACGAGACAACCACAGTCAATAACCGCACAGCCATATTGGTATTGTTTGTAATAAAAAATATCGTTTGGGGCTTGGCTTGTTCACTGAATATATACTGTGGTAGCAGGGGAATAACCTTGAGTATTATGCACAAATTTGGAAACACCTGTATATTTAACAACTGGGCCTTAGAGAAATACCCACCGGAGGACGAGTCTTGTCGAATGCTCCCATGGCGATCTTGAAGCCAGCGCCTTCGCCGATTAGCACGTTCTCCTTTGGAACCCTCACGTCTTCGAACGTGATTCCACGGGTATCGGAAGCACGCTGACCCATGTTTTGTTCCTGTGGGAAAAAACAGATAGTTTATGACATGATACTTTGTGTTTAAGAAATCATTTTATAAGATTGAGCTTCTATCAAAAACTAAACCAAATAGCGACACCTTCCGCCATTTTGTTATCACCATTCGGTGCCCAAGCAAAAACTTCTAGTAACAAAGCAAACAAGTCAGGTCAATGATATGGAAAAATGTTCTACTGCAATCTTTCTAGATATCATATTTATGTGACGTCAAAATCCATAAAACATTACCCAATGCTATTTCACAATCACATGGTGCAACTGGCAAAATACAGTTCTATCTGGGTCACCCACAAGAATAATATCAGATTACCAATTTCATGAATTTAAATGTTTAAAACTGAAAGGGAAATCTAAATTTCAAAACAATTTTCATTGTTTTATGTATGAAGAACCCAATTCAGTGACAGGTCAATTAATGGATGTCAAAGGTGTTCAGTGCTTGTCTTACAAAAGATGGTATATATGTACTAGGGGTTTTATGATTTAGGTATCATAGATATAAATGTATCGGTATAAGACCACTGTACCTATCCTACCAATAGTATTATTATATCTGTGATGAATGACTTCGAAGTTTTAGGACCAGATGCTCCGACTCACATACCCACTTGCACGCAACATGCTGCTGATGTCCTTGATATTGTACTACAGAAACATGTACGCTGCCCTATCCACATCGAAGTACTTTATGATATAGACACACAGCATCGACTAATCCTAGTAACTCTTGCGTTGGAAGCTAACTTTGCTGCACCGAAATCACTTGGAGATCGAACCAACTGGCTGGCATACGAAAACCACCTTAAAAACCTCTGTGTAGACTTACTACGGCAGAAGTCGAGACTGCTGCAGCACTTTTCACGGAGAAAATGCAGCAGGCAAAAGCAGAATTTATTTATTTACAGGATTTGGGGAAAACTTACAGGTAGTTTTATAAAAATTAGAATAAAATACATATAAAACATGCCTGGATAGACCAGTGCATGATTGTTAATGGCCAAGTTTCCGCAGATAGTTAAACTCAAAATAGCATAAAACAAACTAGATTAATTATAAAAGAATGGTCAGATAACAAGAGTTGATAAAAAAGTAACATACTTAGATTACCCTTGAAAAAACTCATCTCTAAGTACCCTTACTTGTACTGGTGTTGAATAGGTCTACCTCAATGTTTCTATTTATTAAAGAATTAAACAAGAAGCGCCGGGCAAGCAACAGTGCTGTTTGCTATGTTAATTAGGTAAGTCAAATCAGCCATTACTTTGCGCTTATGAAGGGAAGAAAGTCAAATTTGCGGCATCTTGTTTCATAGTCTGGTAAATAAATACGAGCTCGATACTGCAGGTATCGTAGAAACCTCTTTTGGATGGACTCTGTTTGCGCGGAATACACAGAAATGAAAAAGATTTAGACAGGTCGTCGACGATGAATGAACACACAGGTGGAGTGCGTGCCTGTGTTAACCTCGAAACTGCGACAGCGAACGAAGATCGGGGTTTACAAAACCTACATCTGCTCACGCCTTACATACGCACCGCCCCGGCGTGGTATGCCCTATGCTCGAGAACCAACCAGAAGAGGCTTCAAGCCCAACAAACATCGCTTTCAGAGTCTGTTCAGGCGCAGGCCGATACGTACGAAACACGGTTATCGCACCAGACCTGCGATCACCCTCAATAAAGGAGTTCGTGGTTAAGCTGGCACGCAAAATGTACGACCGTGTGGACCATTCCCGCCACGCTCACCTCAACCGACTCGCCCCCCTACATGCAAGACCGCCAGATGCAAAGCCCTCCTGGCAATCACTTCCCCGGGAACTGCTGGAACTCCACAATGACGCTCACGCTCTAACACAAGAAGACCATCGCAGCCAATCGGCTACCGAACAGCTATTGAGAGGCCTGCAGGACTCTCAAAGCAGTAACACAGTGATGTCTCGCTCGACGTTGAAGCCGGAAGAAAGAACCTTAGTTCGATTGCTATCCGCATTTCGCATAGTCGAAATGTCGAAGACCATTGAATGAAGGAGAAAATGGCGAACAATCATAAAAACATACAGTCAAACATAAGACCTTCTCCTCATTTTGAAGTCGGATAAAAAGGGAGATATAGGAACACAGGACTTACTTTACGCCCTGGGTTGACTCCGGCCCACTCCCTCTCAACGATGAAGCCTGTGAAAGCCTTGCTGGCAGGGCACTTGGGGTCTGGGTTGGTTCGGGCCAGCACAAAGTACCTGCAAAATAAATGGGAATCTTTGTTGATGCTGAGCCATGAGGCTACTTGACTACCACTGGGAAATAATTCTAACCTATTGTCTGATAGAAATAATGCAATATGTAATAAATATTTCTTCAAGGCCAGTCGTATTAGTTACAACAGCACGCAATGTAATCTGTGACAGGTGTGACGTCACCAGCGATGCAATTAATGGAATAAACACAAAAACTTTTGCTCTTTTAAAAACATATGATAGCCAGTTGAACTTGGAAAGATGTAAGGATTCCAACATCACCCCTGCCTGAACAGATTCACACCCCGCTAAGGCAGAGCGCAGACTTGAGTCACGATCGTTTTAAGAGAAGCAGACTTGAGTCACGATAGTCTTAAGACAGGCTATTGCTATACAAAAATTATGAAGACGAGCAAACTTCAAGTGGGAAAGTCTGTCTTAAAACTATCGGAACTCCAGTCTGCGCTCAACCTAAATCCAAATATGTTCTGCCATCTCAAATACATACATGAGCCCTGAAAAAAATACACTCCCTTTGAGCAGTCGTGTAAATCATGATTATATTGTATCCCGATAGGTGGCGCTGGGCGTTAACTGACAAACAGCCGGTTTTTCGAACGCTTGTTATTTTTGACAATAGTTGAAACTTTTTGACCTCTAGTGTGTGGAGGAACCAAGATTGGGTTAGCTGTTGTTATTGCTTGTGTGGAGAAACCAAGACATGGTTCGTAAAACAAATAAACAAAACTTAGTCAGGAGAAGTGCTATAATATGCTATATTAGTGCTTTATATACTGTTGCTGCGTGAATTTGTAATTCTTAAGAGAAAATAAACATCTTAAACTTTGTATAGTAAAAAGTACATAGTTCAAAGTTGCTTAGAGTTACTATTTTTATATTCATACCAGTTGGCAACTCCTCCATTGGTGATCCACATTTTCTGCCCGTTCAGAATCCATTCGTCTCCTTTCTTCTCAGCTTTGGTCTTAACGCCAGCAACATCTGATCCTGCACCTGGCTCGGTCACACCATAGGCCTAAACAAGGGAGGAAATCATTTCTTTATTTATTTAAACTTTGTTGCACTACATAGTATTAATATTAATATACATTTAAGGTACAAAGGGTGGGCTTATTGCCGAAACATTTTTACCTGCATTTAATTATATCAAAATTTAAGAATTATAAGTTAAGATTCCAAGACTAATGTATTTTTTAGGGTTCCATACTACCCAAAGGGTAAAACGGGGCCCTATTACTAAAACTCCGCTGTCCGTCCATCTGTCACCAGGCTGTATCTAACAAAACCATGATAGTGAGACAGTAGAAATTTTCACAGATGATGTGTGTCTGTTGCCTCTAGAACAAAATATACTAAAAAACAGAATAAAATATATATTTAAGGGGGCTCCCATACAGCTTGATATTTTTTGATCGATATTGATAACGGCAATAGGTAGATGTTTGAAATATTCAGTTATACATTCACTTGAAAATAAATAATGAAATTAAAATAAAACAAACATTTAAGGGGGCTCCCATATAACAGACATGATTTTTTGCAGGTTTTATAGATAATGGTACGGAACCCATCGTGCGCGAGTTCGACTGGCACTTGGCCGGTTTTATTTATTTAGGTTTAGGTAAATACCTTACCCCTATTAGTAAGATAATTTTTGGAATTGATTTATTGCCGTTTTTATAGACAATGGTACGGAACTCTTCGTACGCGAGTCTGACTCGCACTTGGCCGATTTCATTTATTTAGTTTTATGTAAATATCTTATATAATTCACGTTAGTATTTTCCTGTACCTACTGTTTATGAGCCATACCTATACAGGGTCTATTTGTCTATTTGAGACCGGAGTGGACGGCCAACTTAGAAACCTTAGAAAAACGTCGTGAAACGAGTCATGAGCTCAATTTATAAGAGAATGAAATACGAAGTTTTTGTTTTCGCATAAATCGAGGTCATGGCTCATTATATCACAATATTCACAGCGCCATCTACCTAGCATATTTTATACTACATACAGCAAGATTTTTGCTAAGCTATCTAGTGGTAAACTTCCTAACCAGACATTTACTCAATTAATTCGAAAGGGTTCTATTAGATGGCGCTGTTTAGAAACATAAGCATTAAACAAAAAAATCTTTTTGTTTTTGATTTTTCAAATGATTATTATATATTATACTTACAGCAACTAGAGGTTCATCAATCAGTCTGCCAAGGTATTTCTTTTGCTGCTCTTTGGTGCCAGCAATAATGACTGGGGTTTGCTGAAACGTAGTCGGAATGTGTAAGTTTCATAGGACTTTTCACTAGCAAAGCAAGTTACATAGGAATCTTGAAAAGTTACTTTTTACTTGTTCTATACAAATAATTATGCTACATTGGGGCAGATAATATGCAATAAATAAAAATAACGATTTGTGTTGTATTGTAGGTTTTCCAATAAACAGATACTTGTAAAAGTTAGTCTTTTGTATCATAATATTGCAAAACAAATACTTACAAAGGTAAATACATTTTTTTTTATTCAAAATTAAGTTAGGAGCAGAATTTAGGATACAAATATTCATATAGCGAAAGAATAACCACCAAAGCAAGCATTAGACGCAAAGTCAATAACTAAGTAAAGGTGAATTAATGAACAGCGCTTTTAAAATTAGTGTGTTATTAATGGATATTGTATGACATGATTTCTCTTAGGCCACAAAAGTACATGTTGATTTCAGTTCTCTCCAGTTACTATAATATCGTCGACGGTATCTCTTTTATTAATTTTTCTATGTAATTATTTACAAACTCAAATAACGTAGATAAGATAACTAAGCTAAGAAAAAGTAAGTTATTTATTAATTTTATTTAGCCTAAACATTGAAGCCTCGTTACTGTTTTGAGCCTATTGGTTAAATGAATATTATTATTTTGATTTGTATTATTTAAGCCTGAAGTGTCCCACAGCAAAGCTCCTTCCCTTCTTTTCCCCTGGGTCTGCATAAAGTGTATTCCATATCAATATTTCGAGTATTTTACTATAAAAACTTTCGTAGTTTGACGAATTCAGTAGGGATGTAAGCGGGTTAACTATGAACTTTATTTGTGTTGGAAGAACACCAACGTTTCATCCCTTAACGAGGGACTTCACCCGGGTTCGTAGTTAACCTACTTACATCCGTAATTAATGACGAATATTATTTAGAATGATTAGTATTTTTTAAAGACCAGAGAGCGAAATAACAAATGATCCGCATGCAGTATTCGGTACAGGACAAGCGACTCACGCCAAGCCCACTGGCCTCCATGGCAGTCATGATGCCCGTGCATCCATACGCCAACTCCTCGGCTACCAAACACCCCTCAAAGACACCCATATCCAAACCACCTGCGAAATTATTAACGAAGATGCTACAAATTAGCAGGAAACAAGCACAAAAAAATTTGCATCTTGTTTTTTAAGATTTCGTTTATCGTCTCTAGCGGAATCGCTCTTTGGAAAGTCCTGTAAGAGGCCAGAACCACTGATCAGATAGGTCACCGGAAAAAAAATGTAAACACGTGCTAGCAATAACAAGAATTGAATGATTTTGCTTTTGTGTGGATTTAGGAATAGGATAGAGAAGTTCTCTAAATTTTCAATGGTCATGCCATTGAATTTTTTTATTTTTTTTATTTGGGGATGTATGTAACCTATAAATAAAGCAATACGGCCCATTTTAGGGCTTAAAGGTTTCATCACGGTACCTTGTAAAAAATGACCATTCAAACAAACTATTTGCCCTGTTATCACCTTCCCCGTCAATAAAACATAGACGTATCTGATCAAAATAATCCATCTTATCTCGTGGACTTTGGATGATTATAATAATATTCAGAAGTGGTATATATGCTATAAAGATAAAATACAAAAAAACAAAAGATAAGCTAAGTTTCGTTCGTAGGGTGTGTATATATACAAAGACATGAGGTGTGTCTTCCTTCACGTAAATAAAGGAATACACATTTTCAAATGGATTTCTAACTTGCAGAGTACCTGCTATTAAGTAAATAAGTATCAAAATATTCCAATGAATGCTCACACTAGGCCGCCGTCTATATTTGGAATAAAATGTCTTTGGCTATAATCATTTACGAATCTATGACCACCGGCTTTGATAGAGTAACAGCTTCCGGGGTGAAACCCAGACTACACAGTAGATATTTACAACAATAAGTATAATATCAACAGCAACTGTCCTACCCCCAGGTCCAGGTTTGTGTGATCCTGCCGACTGTGGCTTTTTAGGCTTTTAATAACAAACCATTTTCATACGCAAATTTAAGAGACGAACCTAACGAGTTTGGTTATCAAACTCGGCCTAGATCTCAGTACTCACGGGATCCCCGTGGAAAAAACTCTAGTACCATAATAATTAAACATGGTTCCCTAAACGTGAAAACACGATTAAGAAAAAAAATCATAAAATTACACTGTTTTACACATAATTTGGTCAAGATCTTAGGAATCCAGCGGTCTATGAAATTACTTATGTTTTGATTCGTAGGTTATCTATATACTTGTATCTTACTAATTACTTGGTTCCTTCAGATAGTTTTTTTCATAAGTTGTGTAGTTTTCTTGTAAATAAGCAAAAACTCAGTTTTTGCACTTGCGCCGTTCGAAAAACGTATGCTCTGTCCCGCTTTTATCAACACAAAATGCCTATGCCTATCCTTTTCACAAAATGGTGCGCATTGCGCCCTCTTAAACAGATTTTTGTGTGTGGTTGTTCGTTTAATGAAACATGGCCACAAGGTTATGGTTAAGATCACCATGTCACACATACAATAATGAGCATACATTTACATAGCATCAAAAGCGTAATATTATCTCTAATGCTTTAGTGGTAAGATGAACGAAAATCCCAAAGCGCAGTGCGAACACGAACCCATAGACCGAAACCATGGATAATTTGGTTGTATTATGAGGAAACTCACTCCCAAGTTAGTGCCTCCGACGGCGGTGGTAATGCCAGTACACCCAAAGGCCATTTCCTCCCCAACGATACACTCTTCGACAACTCCAAACTCACCCATCCCCCCTGAAATATACCCTAAAGCTCAACACACGAAGTTAACACACAAGACAGGAAAGTTCTACATCGTTTCCTAAATTTTGAATACCCGCAGACTAATTCAGATGTGTTCCGGAGTGAATCAAACACTCACAATATATTGCGACCGCTACTATGCTGCATTTTCATTACGAATATAGAATAAAATAAAGAGAGACATCTAGATTGTAAAGTTCCTTCTATGTTTACTGAGCATTTTAGACCAACATAATGACCAAACATGATCCCATTTACGAACATAAACTTGATGATAATAATTATAAAACCGACGTGGGGCGGCTATGTCGCAATCAGTGCGAAGTATGTATTAGGTATCGTACCGTTTTATCAAATAGGTCGCCTTTATTTTCAGGATTCGGCGACAGGTGCTCGCAGCTTTATACCAAAAATAATTACCGAAATCTTTTGTTTTCAAAGCCCTAAAGAATTTAAAAAAACTTATTTTTTCCACATAGTGATGTTCTTCTGTAACCAGACAATATAAGCTATGTTCCCTATCAAACAAAATAATAATAAGCGCGCGCAGAGGGTTTCGAAAATTTGCAAATTATACATTATATGTACCCACGGGTTAGACTTTGCTATTTAATTCTAACTGAAAAATGAGAGAATACATTTTTTCAAAATATTTTAAACTTACACTGTTTTGAAATTTACAAACCGATACCTTTCATTTGATACCCCATTTGCCCCATAGGTCTCTTTTGAAAGATCACAATATGTACAAAAAATTTTCATTTTCAATTATTAAATTTTTTTTAAATCAGTAATGGCGCACGAAATGTTTTATTATTTCAAATTTCAAGTTAATAGCTGCATTAGTTACTAAAATATTAAAGAAAGACTGGGGACGGACAGAGCGAGACCATAAGGGCTTCGAAACCGATCTCAAACTCTAAAAACTAGGGTCCTAGATAAATACTACCTATTCGAATATACCAAGTTTCTCTAGATAAAATATACCTATCGCAAATCGTGAAGGTGTTTAACGAAGGCGGCACGGTGTGGCATGCAAAAGTAGAAAAAAATACACTGCGCCCCGAAGCTGTCAAATCATGCTGTCCACGACTGGGAATGAATGCTCACTGCGACATCGGTGATAAAGAGTGCGGCCATTATGCCAGAGCAGCCAAAAGCAAACTCTTCACAGAGGAGAGAAGACTCGAACACGCCTAGGCCTAGACCGCCTGAGAAATCACAGTAATTAAACTACAGTCTACGTTTTTAAAGGAAAAAAGTATATTATCATGCGAGTGATAATTGCTGGTAAATAGTTTCTTAAGAGCAGGCCTAGTGTGGAAGGTCACGTTTAAAAAGATCGCAGATAGAATCGCCAGTTAAGAAGCAAACTTTAAATACCTACGTAATGTAGGTACCCGTAGAATTTTAATAGGTTGTTTATTTTGTTTAAAATTGAGGTACAAAGTCCAACATATCTCGTTAGAGTTAGGTTGTTTATTTGGTTTATATTATTTCATGTACAAAGTCCAACAATTCTCTCAATGTAAATTGTAAAATAGATTACTTATCATTTTGTTCTTCTGTATACCTCGTTCAAAGTCCAAGTTTCTCTAGATAAAAGATCAAGAGCTTGTTGTGATCGACTTTGTACCTACTAACGTAACTAAACTGTATTTTGAGTCACTTTATGATACATTTTTAAAAGCTGGTGTGGTTGTCTTTAGATTTTACCGACTTTAGGAAGAGGTTTCTATGTTCGGCAGTATGTTTTTTATGTATGTTCATCAATATCTCCGTTAATTATGGAACGATTTTCAAAATTCTTGCGCTTTTGCATAGGAAGTGATCCCATATTGGTCCCATAAAAAAATCCCGAAGAATTAGTATTTATTTCGTCAAGCTTTGAAAAACAACATGATGTTTTTGAAAATCAAGACTAGCTACAACAATTGGGGTGATATCTCTGCCAATTCTTAATAGATTTTGTCGATTCTTTCGTTGTTGTTTAAAGGTTAGGTTTAAAGGTTAAAGAGGTAGTCCCATAAAAGTTTGATTCTATAAAACGTAGTATGAAAAACATCATCACATGATAATTTTCACAATCGGTAATAAATGGTTTCCACGGTAACAGGCGTAAACAAGAGGACATGGATGAAACTTCGAATGAAAATAATCGAAGTTTCATCCGTGTCATCCATCAGTCATCACATCAAACTAAATTAGACTCGAAAATTAATGAGATGTCGCCCGCCACTACAAAAAATTTGATCACGCTATCGAAGTGTTCATTCCAAATACATTTGCAATTAGTTTTTAAAACACGTCTATTTATTTCACACATTTATCCACGCTTACGTCATATAAAATCAGGCCTTCAGTTTTCGAAGAAAAGAAGGAGGTCGCGCCAGCTTTTAGAAATGTGTATCAGTATAATGCCATTGACCGAAGTCTAACATACATAATATTTGTTTAGCACTTGGTAACTACCAAAGTTACAAGGATTATTTTTTATCTGTTGTTCTAATCTTTTAGAGTACCTACTGCTAACATAGAGGGTTTAGGTGGGCGTTCTCAAAACGAGAATTTTATCAAGCGATGCCATAAACATTGATCGTAACTATTATTAGGTATTTACCACTACCTATCTTTTTTAAATACATACCTATCATGCAAACTATTTGAAGGGTAACTAATAGTACTACGTAATAAAATAACACACCAAATTCAATGATCTTAAATTGAATGAGCCTTTTAAGTACATAACAGCTGTGTAGTTCAAAACATTACCGCAATGCTCCGGGATATGTCCGTTCATTAGGCCGACTTCCCAGGCCTTCTTAACGATAGGCCATGGGTACTCCCCGGTCTTGTCATAGTGCGAAGCCATGGGGATGATCTCCTCCCTCGTGAACTTGCGCGCAAGATCCTGCAACGCTTTCTGCTCATCGCTGAATTCTGGAAATAGTAACGAGTTTTGGGCTAGACAGATAAATAATAGACAACATGATACCAACACAATAATAATACACATCAAGAACCTGATGACCCCAGTGGCGCAGCGACCGCGGCACCGCGGCGAGTTCGATTCGAGCCTCGGGTTTTTTTTTATATGATACAAAGTAATTAGTGTCACCACACCAGGGACAATAATAACTAGGTGTTATTATTGTAAAATAAAAATCTGTAGTTTAACTATTGCAAAACATAAACACTTACTTAAATATGAATAAATTACATGAATATTAAAAGAAAACTAAATATAATAAATATTATCATCCTGTACCGAACTTAAGCTAACAATGCTGATTCTGTCTGACAGCACTCGAGCAAATACAACCAACTCTGCACACCAGTTTGGTCCCTCGCACAATGGATGCAGGCTAGCGCTAACCCTGCGCTAGCGAAAGGGAGTCAACACCAGAAAGGTGAAGCAGTATAGTAGGCCTCAATTAGTTATTTAATATTTAAACTTACACTACAGCTAAAGTCAAAAAGAATGCAAGTACCTACTAAGACAAAACTCAATGTTTTTATGGTACAAAATTTCATGTTTAATGCCATTGTTATAGTAATGAAAAAAGAGAAACAAAATCACAAAATAAATACAACCAATAAGGTAAAAAAACTGAAAAGCTAAAAATAATAAACCCTTTTTAATCTAATATTAATACGTACGTAAATCTTATTTCAAAGGAAAGATGATAATAATAACAATAAAATTTTCTTATTTATTTGGTGTTTTCTGTTTCCAGTGAGGGTTAAAAACCCCACACAGATTTAATGTATTTTCTACAGTGATTTATTTTTTAAAACTACTCAAAAAATTGTATGATAAAATATTTAATTGCTTATTTCAGATATTGGTCATAGTTTGTGTAATTAAGTGTGTAATTAGTTACAGATATCTTTAAAACAGTGAGGACCCTATTTGGTATTTTCACAGAAAATTAAGATTGATGTGCACAACAAGGTAGACAGAATAATAGAGGTTATTTTTACTAATATTAGAATTATCCTTAATAAATTTTAAATAAAATAACAGCCAAGCAGCGCATCAAATGTAAAAATACAAACCAAAGCAAAATCCAGTAGTTGGAATAGGCTTAGGAGCTGAGGCAAGTGATGCACTTGTGGAAAGTTTCCTGTAAATGGGGCGAGTCGCTCGAGCAATCTGAAATACATGGTACATATTGTCTTACCACGTTTAATTTTTTTTGGAAACTACTTAGCTGCAGAAAAATCATTTGCATATCGCATGTTACTCATTTATTGTACTTTTGTAATACAAACAATAATAAAACAAAGTTTTATCACAGATGTT
The DNA here is from genome assembly GCA_947086465.1 of Eupithecia exiguata. Taxonomy (NCBI): domain Eukaryota; kingdom Metazoa; phylum Arthropoda; class Insecta; order Lepidoptera; family Geometridae; genus Eupithecia; species Eupithecia exiguata. Next base: position 9,616,465 of record OX352226.1, read on the forward strand.
GTTTTTAATAGGTAACATAACTTTACTATGCAACAGGTTTTTAGACTAGGTATTTTTCGCGTATAAAAATAAGCATTTTTATACGGAATGTACTTATAATAACCTGCTAGTGATGATCCAAATTTCAGATTTAGTTTATAGACTTTGGACTTTGGAATCTTAGTAGGCCAAGTCTTGATGGTGGAAGTCTATTAGTGGAAAATCGTGGAATTGAACATAAATACGTAGGCACTGATTATAAAATATATTTTTTTGTGGCGTTTGCACCGAATTAACTAACAAATAAAATAAATGTATGATTGCTTACGTGTTTAACAGGATTCATATTGATGGATTTACGCAAGATTTCCGGCAAGATCTGTTCTTCTAAACTGTAAAAATAATACAAGTGATAGATGTAAATAAGAAGGTAAAATACGACACGTCTTCCTCAAATGAAGGTAAATTAATTATACATGTAATTATTGATCTTCCGAGTTTGTGAAAGTAAAAAGATAGACACATACTTTACTTATCAGTGTTGCCGGCTGTCAAAATGGAAGAGCTCCGAACCGAACGGAAATTTGATCTGAAATGTAACAAAAAGATCCGTTTTGATTCGCGCGCGGCGGCAAGACAGTTGTGCTTCACTCATCAATAGATGTCATCTCAAGCACGACCGTGTATCCTTACACGGTCTTCTAGAACCTTTTCGATCGTTTCTGGTTTCTATTTTGACGCTATCTCTCGCTAGATGGCGCTGTGATAGGTTGACCTTCCGACATCTCTCCTTTACTACCTTGGCTCCCGTTAATTTTGTTGTAAAGTGAATCCATTTTCGTGATGCTATTGACCATCTTTGGGAGAATATCCAAATTTGCTTAATTCACTTACTTTTCGTCTGTCTTTCAAATGTTTTGTCCCGCTGATCATAAATGTCGCTCCCTCCCTTTACGACGTCCACACTGGTGTGGACGTCGTCATTACGAAAGCAAGAGAGTCCAAACAAAGGCCTTCGTTCGTCTCCGGCCGTGCTCCGGCGGCTGTCGCTACATCAAAGCAATAGGGAACGAACGTACCGATTGTCAGATCCCAGTCGTTTGCATTCGCTCGCTCTCGCTCGCTTGGTCTGTACCCGGCATAAATTGAGTGATTTTTCTGTTGAAGTTTTGTACGAGCATAACTGTCTAGGCAGACAAAGGGAGGCATAATATATCCAGTAATGCACTAATATAGGCTGACGATGATGATAACTGTCGAGCCATTGTGGATCCAATGTGCATGAAAACCACCATACCAAAATTATAAAATGCGAAAGTTTCGTTGGACGGTTATGGATGGATAGATGTTTGTTACTTTTTCGTTAGAAATTCGGTATCGATGTAGGTTGTAGGTCTATGCTTGAAACAAAATATCAATATCAATAACGTTTATTTCTTCAGGCTTACAAACAATTCCATAGAAAATACAATCCAGAAATTGTAATATAATTTTAGTATTTAATATAACAAAACTATTCCCACATAAAATAAAACCGGTCAAGTGCGAGTCGGACTCCCACACGAAGGGTTCCGTACCATTATCTATAAAAATGGCAAAAAATCACGTTTAAAGTAAAGTAAAGTAAAGTAAAAAATATTTATTGCAGCAAATAATACAAAATAGTTAACAAATAAGCTTAAAACTAAAACACATGAATAGGGTACCTATGTACAATTTGCTGAGCTTAATTTAACAGTGATTGTCGTTGGCTTCCTCACTAGGCCAGGCCTGTATCGAGGAAGTCAGACTACAATGTGTAACTTATTCAGAATTTTTTGCGCTCGGCTTATATTATTATTACACCGGTAGTAGACTAAGTAGAAAATTAGTTTAATTACTTAAACAAATAGCAAATAATGAAAACAAAAATAAGTAGGTATTATTAGGTATTTTGACTACAATCAAACAATAACATAAAATGAACTGAAAAGTATTATATTACTTATAGTATATGGTATCAAAACATCAATAATTTACATTAAAACATAAGAAGCTGTTCTGTCTCATCATAGGTCAGGGAGGAAAGCCATTTATTTAAATAAAATTTAGTTTTAATTACTGATTTCTTTTTTATGTCACAATATTTAACGACTTTATTATAAATGTGGGTTTTTATAAAACTGCCTAAACGTTGACAAAATTTGGTTTTAACGCTTGGAGTCTTTATTCTGTAGACTCTGAGATTAAGCAGTGAATCGTATTCCGGGGAACAAATTACCGATTTGTGAACTGACAGCGAGACTTTTAGTATATACAATTTTCGAACACTGAGAACTTTGGTTTCTGCGTAAAGAGAAGAGGTTGAGTACCGATATGGTTTTTTGAGCATAACCTTAAGGACCGATCTTTGGGCTCTTTCAGCTAGAATGATATAAGTTTTGGCAGCACTACCCCAACATGAGATGCAGTAGACTATGAGGGATTGACAAAGGGCGAAATAGACAAACTTAAGCGTCTCAAAACCGGCAGCATAACGAATGTTTCTCATGACATTTATAAATTTTCTTAATTTAGTGGAGAGAGCACCGATGTGGGCCCTAAAGTTAAGATTTTCATCAATTTGTAGACCAAGGTATTTGAGGGTTTTTGTGCGGGATAACAATGCGTTATGAACTTGAAATTGGAATGAATGAATGAATGAATGAATGAATAAATGAATGAATGAACACTTTATTGTACAATAAACTTAACATGAATAAATATTCTTATATCTAAAATAAACATAAAAGAGTACAAAAGGCGGCCTTATCGCTGAGAGCGATAAGGCAAACATTGGAAATGTTGTATGAAAGTTTGTTGTATGGAACCTTAGAGTATCGGTATATAGAGACGGCGTATTGTTCTATAGGAACTTTCGGTTATACAAATATGATCTAAATCGATATTGTACTCATAAACTTATAGCTATCTCGTTTTATCTTACCTACAATAACCAATGTAAAAAGAGACATCAATATAATGTGCGAAACCTATTTTTGGCAACATTGAAACGTGACGTCATAGCAAAGCATGATTGAGGCCGGTTCGCCATTTTACTTTCAGGTATGTAAACTGTCAACGAGAGTTGCATTTACAGTAAAAATGCTAAAATTATTTGAGTTCGGGACTTTTTCATGTGAATACTTATATAGTAAGCGAAAGAAAGCTAATAGGAAGATGCCAAACAGCAGTTTGGTAGGTTGCGGCTTAAAAACAAGTGAAAATCGTCCAAACATAACATTACACCGGTACGTATTCTTATTTTGCTAAATTACCAAATAATACAATAAATACCTTATGTGTTGGCTTTCATAGGAATAGTTTACATAAAATTCATACCGAATGTAGCTTATTTTTGTAAGTTTTAAGTGTAATTAACAGTGATCGGAATTTCGGGCGCTTATTTACCTAAAGTTGGTGTAAGACACAACATGGAGCAGTTAAAACCATCTTTCGCGGGAATACTTTCCCGTAAATTCCCGGGATTTCAGAACATTCTAAAATAATGATTTTTTCACCGGAACCTTATTTAAAGACGAAATATAAGACACTTTTATTCTGACGCGAAAATCGATTTTTGTAAAAAAACGCGTTCAAAAAAGGTGTCTTATAATTCGTCTATAAATAAGATTTCAGTGAAAATACATTCTAGAAAATTCCAAAATTCCCATTTGGAATAAAACAAGTTTGGGTTCATCTCACAAAACAGACAATTATATTTTTTTTTTTTTTATAATATTTGTTTCTATTATTCTTACGCAATTATCAAACAAATTATAAATGCGTATGAATAAGTGTTTTAAATTTCGTGTAGAAAAAGGATTTTGGCATAAAATCATAAATATAATTAAAAATGTTTTTTTTTCAGAAATATTGACTTTAGTGAAAAACACGTCAGAATAAAAGTGTCTTATATTTCGTCTATAAATAAGATTCCGGTGAAAAATCATTATTTTAGAATATTCTGAAATCCCAGGAATTTACGGGAAAGTATTCTCGAGAAAGATGGTTTTAACTGCTCCATGTTGTGTCTTACACCAACTTTAGGTAAATAAGCGCCCGAATTTCCGATCACTGGTAATTAAAGAAAACATGAAACTGTTGTTGTGTGTTTGGCGATAGTGTTGTCCTTCAAGGCATTTTTCATAGGTATCGATGTTTTCAAGTGTAAATTGTAGTGTATTAATTTTCAACTGGTTTTTTACGTTCTAGGTTACCCGAAAATTACGGTAAAAGAAAAAGTGGCTGGACTCAATTGGAGTAGAAAATTTGAAGTTTGGTACGAAAGATATTTTCGTTCGTTCTCTTCATTTTGAAGAAACTTGCTTCAATCGAACTTTAAATAACAAGACTGCGAGAGGATGCCGTACCGTCACGAATCTTTTTAGTTAGTATTTTACTTGACCTTACTCCCACAAACTTCTATTGCAAAGTAATGCATATATGCATTAACAAACTTGACTACCTTTATTTTTCCAAAGGGCTTAAATTTTGATATTAATGAATATTAAGTTTTAAGTAAATAAATCTGACCCAAAGTAATATTAAAGCCTACCATACTTCAAATCCCCTCTAAAATGTACATTTCCATAAATCCTCCCTTAGCAAATTATTTCCATGCAAAATAAAGTTATTTCGCAAACGATGTGGCACGGTGGGCGAAGGTCTGCCTGCAACGCAGGCAGACCTTCGCCCACCTTTTTTTTTAGAATTTCTTTAAGATTTTAGATTTTTTTTCAAAGTTGAACTACTCAGTACCTTTCTAGAGTCTATAATTGTAGGCTGACAAATAATGTTGCATTATAAATTTATTCTTCATGTTTGTTTCAGCCACTAGTGCCAGCGCGATCCAGTACTTTAATAGAAATAATGTAAATTTGAGATTTATACTGTAAATGAATGAGACTGATTACATTAGGTGTAGTATTAGTTGAATTTTTGAATTAGGTAGGTATATTGCAAATGTGTAAATGAATGAGACTGTTGCATTGCTTCTACAATCGAAAATACAGGTGGCGTCTGTGTTAAATTTTTGATTTATACTGTAAATTAATAAGACGGATTACGGATTACATTGCTTGTTTTATTAAAAATGTAGGAGTCTGTGTTAAATTTGTGATATAATATAATAAATGAATGAGACTTGTTGAATTGCTTATAAAATGTGGTGTCTATCTTTTTGTGATTTATATTATAATAATAAATAATACTAGCTGTTCCCCGCGGTTTCATCCCCGTTAAATTCGAATTTCATATAATATCTAGGAGGATATTCCTGTAACTCTACCATGGGAGTTTGTTATTTTACTAAGACAAAAAGTAGCCTATGTTACTCTCCATCCTTTCTTAGTTAGGTTCCGGTTTCTTAGTTAAGCCGTGACTGAATGACAAACAAATACACTTTCGCATTTATAATATAAGCATAGATAGCGTCTACGCTAAAGATACAGATTACACATTGTTATACCCATATTGTTATACAAATATAAATATACTATCTCACAAATCACTGTTGCATACAAACAATATATTTTGCAATTAAGTAGCTTGTTGTTTCATTTCAGTAGGTACCTTTTTTTCTTAAATGAACACAACGTTTATTAACAAAGAAAATTTGAATCAAATAGTATAAACAAATTAGAACTAGTATTTACCTACAATTGAAACAAATGAGCTAACTGCAGACTGTTCAATAAACTGGTTTGGTGAACTTTGATCTTTAATTCTAAGGCGGTCTGGCACGTGTCTAAACGCATGAGTCTTGACTCGGAAAATACATGAAAAAATTACCATTGTTATAATAGCTCATTTTCTTAACTTCTCAGTGGTTGCGTCTCATGAGCGCGGTCGAGCCATAGTTGGGTACGTGCATTCACATACTTTGTATCTCTAATTTAAGCATTATAAGACTATATGATTATAGAATTCTGTTTCATAATCGTGGTGAAAACAATAAAATCACTACGAAACTGCTAAAATATCGTCACAAAAATACTTGTTTCGATAAAAATATCGAGGTACAAAAGGGCAGCACTACGGAAAGGAGCCATTTTAGTTTCTAGGTAAGTTTAGGTATACACGTTTTTTTCGTAGGTATGCCATCTCTAGGTATACTCTAAGTATGGAACCCCCTTAAATATTTATTTTATTTTGTTTTTAGTATTTGTTGTTATAGCGCCAACAGAAATACATCATCTGTGAAAATTTCAACTGTCTAACTATCGCAAATAAACGTGGTATAATTACTACGGTAACGTTATAATTGGCCTTAGTGCGTTAATATTAGCCTTAGTGCGTTATTTTTTCTAACTTAAGTTTTCGTAGAAAACCGAATGAAAGTTGCGTAAATTTCAAGCCAACACCCGAAATGATTACAAAAATGGAAAACCCGTCTTCATACTACAAACCGAAGAGAAGAGTAGAAGTACTACTTCTGCTCTTAAATCCTGACTTAGTTAAGTAGTGTTTTATACACTACTTCTGAAGTAGTGTTTTATATTTAAATTAATGTTTTATATAGAGAGTACGGTATTTTTGGCAACACTGGATTCCAGCGTTACCTAGCGGATTCTTACGTACATAGAGTAGTTATTGTCATTGATTCCGGGATGTATACTCATTGATTCTGGAGAGCATATTTTACGATTTTACGTCGTTGTTGTATTCTCTTTGGTATATTGTTGTGTGCATTCTTACGTAGTTATTGTAAAATAATACTCATTGGTGCATTCCAACCATTAGTATTCATTTCTCTCTGCATCTGCACCCACTTCGAAATGTACCTTTTAATTTTGTTATTGTCCACCGGCAAACATAAAACCTCGTACTGATAGTTTAGTATACATGATAATCTCTTTGCCTCATTAAACTCATCATGTTCAACCAAAACTGGCAAGAACCACTGGTGTTTGATTGGTAAGTAAGTCCTCTTTAATATATTGGGTTGGAAGTATCTACTGTCCGTGCAACATGGAATACCTCTTGATTCAATGCACACCAATGCACTCGGAGCGCCATGTTGAATCCTCACATGTACAACACGCAGAAATCAACTTGGCACCTGCTTGGAATGTGCTTCCCTTACAGCGAGGTGCCTAGTTAACTTAGTTTATGTATAGTTTTCATTTAATTCCCTTGTTGGGGATGAAATATTGGTGTTCTTCTAACACAAACTCAATATACATGTTTAAAATCTAGCATAAAATCTTAAATTACGTACACACCGGCGGCCAAACAAACGCCGACGGAGAATATGCGGTGTTTGCTACCGCATGCTCGTTGGCCTTCGTTGGTGTGTCAAAAATGTCGCAATAGGTACATTTTAGTTGTTGAGCCCATGATCCGACAAAATATTTTTGCTAGTTGTATAAATCATAATGAGTTGTTATAGAGAAGAAAAATAAAACGAAAGCAGAGTTGGTGGAAGACTAGACCACCACTTAATTAAAGAATAGAAATGTCTACTTAAAGTGGTTACCACCACACATTGGATCGCCAGTAATCAATAAATGATCATTAGCTTTCGCTAAACTGTCCAGAAAGAACCAACTAAAGGCAGCAAGACCCATCTGTTGACTTTCGCTTGTGCGGTGTGTACACAGTATCACATGCATACTTTGTTTCTCAACTTTTTGTCAAGCAACAATAAAGCTGAGGTAGGAGTTTTTGGTTCACATTTTAAGATAGAGAGGTCCTGGGATCAAATCCCGGCTTGGGCCAATAGTATTTCAAAAACTATTGAACCAGATGTAAACTTTGGTGATAAGTGGTCAGTTCAACTTTTCAAATTATTTGATAAGAGATGATTTTGTTTTGAATTTCTACAAACTGAAACATCTTTTATTAGATACCTCACTTGACCTTGTAGGTCTCTTATAACGACATTACAATTTATACCATAAATTTATATTTATTTGGGTTCAGTACCCTAAGGGTGAAAATGGAACCCTATTACTAAGCCTTCGTAATATCGTAGTATCGTAATAGAACAAATACACCGCTTAGTAGACATCATCAATAGAGCACTCGAAAACAAACAATACTGCTCAGCGATATTCCTAGACATCAGTCAAGCATTTGACAAGGTCTGGCACGATGGACTACTGTTCAAGATAAAACAAAGGCTCCCACACTCTTTCTTTCTGATCATTAAATCTTACCTTGACAAAAGATGCTTTGAAGTCAAATTCAACGGGGAACTGTCTGAAATGCAAGAAATTAAATCTGGTGTACCACAAGGTAGCATTCTTGGACCCATCCTCTACCTAATCTATACTGCCGACCTGCCAACTTCGGATGAAAGTACCACGACTGCTACATACGCCGACGACACCGCATTGCTTTCTGTGGATGAGGACCCGAATATTGCTTCGAAAAATCTCCAAGTGCATCTCAGCCAAATAGAAGAGTGGTTCAACAGGTGGCGCATCAAAGCCAATAAGGATAAGTCGGTACATGTTACCTACACACTTAGAAGGAAAACCTGTCCGCCGGTATTTCTCTATAACGCACCAATCCCACAAGCAGAAGACGCTAAATACCTTGGAATGCATTTAGACCGGCGCCTGACTTGGCAAAAACACATCTGGACCAAACGGAAACAACTAGACCTCAAAATCCGTAACATGTACTGGCTAATTGGAAACCGATCCCAACTAGCGGACAGCAGCAAGATGACAATTTATAAATGCATTATGAAACCAATATGGACCTACGGGATACAGTTGTGGGGCTCTGCCAGTCACAGCAACATCGAGATACTCGAAAGGTTTCAAAACAAAACAATAAGAAATATGCTACGAATATCGCCTCATATAAGCAACAAGTTAATGTACACGGACATCAAACTAAACACAGTAAAACAGGAAATTGAAGCCTTCAGTAAAAACTATCAGCTACGGCTGGACAATCACAAAAACGAACTCGCCTCTCAACTACAAGGAACTGGAACCCTTGAATTCTCGAGACTAAAGAGACACAGTATCCCAAACCTAGCTGAAAGATTCACAGACAGAAGCTTAGAGGTGACTCACTGGAGTCAACTCTACTAACGTAACAAAAAGCGGATAGTATCAGAGAGCAGATTGGATTATTGTTTACATAAACAGATCGCCAAGAGGCAGTATAGATAAAGAAAAAAAAAAAAAAATTACTAAGCCTTCGCTGTCTGACCCTCTGTGGACAGGTAACTCAGGATCCGTAAAAGGTAGACAGTTGAAATTTCAACAGAATATTTTTCACTTGCCGCTATAAGGAGTATTACTAAAAAACGTTTTTTTTTTTAAATAAGTATTTTAAGGGGCTCCCACACAACAAATGTGTTTTTTTTTGGAACAGGTAGATGCTTGAAATATTCACAGAATATTTGGTAATATACCAAAAGACATTGTATCAGCCGCATCAATAAATGCCTTCAAGAATAAACTCGACAACAGGTTATGAGACAAAAATAACAAATTAAAAAAAAAAACGCAATAACTAAATTCGACACTGTCTGATAAAGACACATTAGCCACTGGCTGCTCGTCTATTAATAAATAAATAAATAAATAATATATTCACTTTAAAATAAATAATAAAATTAAAATAAAACGAATATTTAAGGGGAGCTCCTATACGATTTTTTTGCAGTTTTTATAATGGTACAGAACCCTTCGTGCGCGAGTCTGACTCGCACTCGGTCGATTTTATTTATGTACTATGCTGTGATTTTCTTTCTTCATCTTTCTTTCATAATTACCTCCTAATTTTTCAACAAATACCAACACCAGACTCGTAAATCTTATTGCATATTTGTTCCAGGTTTGGTTTAAACGGTCCTCCATTAACGGAAGATGATATATCTAATTCTTTCTTTGGCCGCATGCTTCGAGGGGAGTTCGATGCACCATCTGGGCAGACAGGGTATTCTAGGCAGAAACCCTGGTGGAATCCTCGAAATCCATTTGTAAGCAATTAAAGCATGGTTCTTGATCCATCATCCTGATGATTTTATGATTAAAATGTTATGCTATTGTTCCTATTATAGTTAGGTACTATTTCTTTAGTGTCCATCCATTATTAGACCAAAAGGTATGATCATTGTAAATGCTCATGCATGCATGTCCCAAAACTGGTTGTACAGTAAGAAGCGCTAATTGGTATCCCCCTCACCGAACATAATGTACTGTGAGGGGATACCAATTAGCGCTTCTTACTGTACCTACATAATATCAGATTAAATATTTTTGTACCTATATAAACCAGTTTTACACACGACTTATTCCGGATCGCAAATGGACACAACGAAAATTTTCAATGGCTATTCCAATTTTATCATATTCCTTTGTTTTACATTATCCGAATGAAGTTTATAATTATTGTTTAATAACCTAAATCATATAACCTTAACCTTTCCGAGAATCCACAATATTTACTTTAAAATGACTTTTTCCAGGCCCAGCACAGTTCTGCTGAGTACATACCTGGCAAGCAGAAACCTCCACAATACCCTCGGTTATCAAGCCTTACTAAGGCCCAACATATGGCGGGACTGAGGGTATTAACTCGTGAATATACAGTACAACCATGGTCCTTTCCTGCACCTAGGCAAAAAGACTTTCGAGTCTTTGAGGTAAGTTCATTTATGCTACTTCTAGTCACTACTACTAGTCACTGCTACTAGTCTAGACTAATTTTCATGGTTTTGGTATAAATATGATTTTCCAGGCTTTATTAGCACACAACCTTTTACCTCAACAATATTAGTAGGAAGTACCAATAGATTATGATGTCATAGTGCCAGCTATAAAAATATGGTCTGTTTGCAGAACGTTAAAGATATTTACGAGACGGAGCAACAAGAATATCGGTTATGGGCAAGGGATCGTTGGGTGAATGGAGATAGCGTCCGTACTCTCCAACCTACACCTTTACTGGAGAAAGTGTATGACGCACAGTTTGAACTGAAGAAGAATGCAATCCATACTCTGGCGCATGAATACACACTGGCGGCTCAAATAAAATTAGAACCCAGGATGGATGCTTTTGAGTTTCTTCCTGTAAGGGACCTGAAAAGTGTAAGTATCCTGAGGGCCAGACTACCGAACCGGAGAAGAAATGAGTTTTAAACAACCAATAGAATATCGTTATTCACACATTTCGTCTCCGCTCAGCTTCAGTGAAGACCACCGATCGGAGATGTATCATATTTGTATACGAAGAAACAAGTCGAGCCAAATATCACGTGGGAAAGAGGGGGGGTTTCGCAAATATCACGTAATTTTTTCCACGAATTTTAGCAGTTCCTACTAAAGGTTCTTGGTTTCGTGTCGTGATTCAATTTTGGAAAAGAAAATCTTTAATCATTTGCGGCGAATTACTCTTCCGTTAGAATGCATCAGTTATTGCCTAGGACAAGTGATATTTTTTTTAGTAACAGTTCAAGATTTTTTATATTTAAATGTTTTTCCCGTATCTGTGATCGAAGCTGAAACAGAAAGTTTGGTCCTTCGTTTTTTGCTACAACCTGTTATATGCTTATAAATTAATTAATATACCGTGGTAAAGCCCTCATTTAAATACAAAATTTTGTGTTTATCTACAGAGTTGTTAGTAACATTTTATTTTTCATATACCTAAATTGAAAACCTCTCATTAGTTACACGAAACGCTCTAAGAAAATTTATTTCTTTCAGGTGGATTTAGATTTATTGCCGACAGTTGATTATCCAAGTTTGTTGGAGGCGGATGTCAGCATATTAAGAGAATATGAAGTACCAGTTCCCTGCCGTCAGCACCCAACCAGATTCATACTGCCTTGTAAGTTGTCTTGAATACCTTAACTTGGTTAGGTATATCTTAAATCCTTTTTTCATCGGCGATTTAGTATGGGCACATCCCATTAAGTATCTATAGCAAAGCGAAGCCAATCGCAAGACGCAGGACGCGCCGCAAGGCGCCCAATGTCGCGGCACTGATTAGATTTAACGTCTTGTTACGATATTTAAACACCTATTACCGCGTGGTGGGACACTCGGTAATAGTCCGTTAATTGATTTGACAAGACATTAAATACTTAACATACTATGGTGAAATTGGAGCTAAGGGTTACAAGTGTATAAAGTTATGTTATTCACTTTTTCAACGAGTAATCATCAAAATTAAGTAAAAAGGATCACTTCACACTTTATTTCTTAATTCAATTTACTTATGCATCTTTAGACACAAAGATGTACTTAGACAAGTCAAACAGATTAAATCACTATTTATTATTGTTTATTTTTATTACGACAAGTATAGTTTCAGTGAAATAAACAGTTAAATTATTTATTCCGTATGAAAAAATGTTATTATCCGTCAAAGCTTCGCCAATTGTATTTATTGTTAAAGTTTTTAAAATGTATTTTACTTACCTACGAGCTAATTTAAAATTTACTTTTGATTACCTAACAAAAGTTTTTCTATTTACATTTATTACTGTGTTTTCATTGTGATAAAGTGTCTGGCCTTGACTCTTCCTTTCCATGAAGACTTAAAAGAGAGGTTTTACCCTCTATCTATGGCTTTACCAAATATGATGTAGTTTACATTTCGAGGAAACAACATTAACTTGATTAGAAACGTTCAAATAGACTTTTATCTGCGTAGGTACTAGTAAATGTAAAATTATAATTCCACAATGGCGTGATTAGTTATGACCAAGCAATAGAAATTATTAACCACGCAGAGGACGGGGACGCGCGCGACTGGTGTGACGGCTCATCGGCCGCCGAAAAAGAAAAACCTGTCGCAGCATGTCTCATTTAGACTCCGCCCCTATCTGAAATTATCCGAAACTTTTATATCAGTTATGGTTACGGTTACAGCTAGTTATTTATTTCAGATATCCGATAGTTTCGGTAACGGTTACATAACATCCCTGATCCAAACTTAAGGTGAAATGAGTCCCAAAATCACGTTTCGACTGTACGGAAAATCTTTTAAAATATTTTTTGATGGGCATCAAAAGTTAAGGATTTATGTCAGTAAGTTATGGGAGTCGAAACACGATTGACTCAACTTGACTGGATAAAAAGAATCGCAAAGTTTCCTCTAAATTTTCATTTTTACTACGGAAACCCAGTTTTATTTGCTAGTTATTCAACATATTTTAATGAAATGTCGTCTAAAAAATACTTAACTAAATACTTTAGACGATTATGGTTATATTTTTTTGTGAAAGAGTATTGTGAGCAATAACAAATTTATAAATAAAAACCAGTGAAATTGCGCGCCGGCCGGCTCTTGCCTTCCTTTCTCACCTTCATCGCGCGGCGTTCGCTCGTCCGTGTCTCGAAAAAACGAACGTAATTCACTTGAAGCATTTATAAATTAAGTGTGTTTTTCTTTAGATGAAAATACGGTTACAACGCTGCCGCTGCCTGAAGTCAACAAGCAGCTCGCTCACTTCGCGGTGGAATATAACGCTCCTTGCATCGCAAGTGAAAAGGCGCTGCAGTGCCTCCTGGAAACCGAACAAAGTTGGAAGCTCCCTGTGTCGGTAGTTGACGTAGAATGCCTAGGTATGTCATGAAGAGATAATGCACACAATTTAGGTTTTATTATATTTAAATTTTATTATGATTATTAGGATGTCTACAAAAAACAGAACCTCGCGTAATAATCTTTGCGATGTCCGAGCGAAACGAAACGCATCGTTAATTTGTTTGGATTGCGGCTGCCCTTGAAAGCACCGCCCCGGATGGGTAAGAAAACTGTAGGTAAATAACTCAAAACTGAGCGCGAGTGACGGAGCACTGCTATACGATCCCACTGAAGGGCAAAGGCCCTTTCCTCCTTCCACTTTAATGTATCAATATCAATAGCTAGACTTGGCCACTCTTTTTGATATGCGTCTTTACTCATTCTTCCATCTACGCCTAAGCCTGCATTTGGAGTCCATTCGATCGCCAGATGACGTCATCTTTACACTACTCGTAAACCGCCTGCCTGTCGTAGTCGATCGGTAAATTTTTCGACTTTTTAAAAAGTATGAAGATAGTACAGAAATTTCAAAAAATGTTTTGAAATGTACAAACGAATACCCATCATTTGATACCCAACTCGGTGAGGTAGCCCCCCCCCCCTCTAAAATATTCCCTCTTTTTGACCATTTTCAAAAAGAGTTCTACCTAAAGACTACACGTGAACGATTTTATTGAATGTTTAACTTATCTGTGGTAACCTTTTTCGACACTAAATAACTATAAAAATAACGGAAATAACTCTGCAATATCTTTTTACAAGCTTTTAGTTAACCTGCCCTGAAATGCCCGTGGGACAAATCTTGCAACTTAATTTTAGACCAGTAATCCTCAACTGATGGAGCTAAAATTTTTCGGACTCCCCAGGGTTAGTGCAAATTATCTGTTTACCTGACTATGTATTTGTGTCAACAGACGGTGGTGTGAGAACCGTCGTGGTCCTGAGCAGTGACTTTAACGTCCAGAAGGAATGCGGGGCTCAGCGCACCTATAAAGCTTACAAACACTTGCTGAGGAACACATTTAAAATGTTAGTATACACAATAATATACAGGATGGCGTAAAAGAAATGTCACAATGTCATGCCATTAATTTTTAGAAATGGCGTCTAATGTCACTGTGATTTGACATCTATAATGTAGACAGATATAGAATTGGTTGTCCACAAACCATGGAGCGATGCGATACACACGTGAAGGAAGAACCACCTTTTGGGGCTTTTTGGGGTTGCGTACCCAAAGGGTAAAAAACAGGACCCTATTACTACGACTCCAATGTCCGTCTATCTGTACATCTGTCACCAGGCTGTATGTCATGAACCGTGATAGTTAGACAGTAGAAATTTTCATAGATGATGTACTTCTGTTGCCGCTCTAACAATAGATACTAAAAAACAGAATAAAATAAATATTTAAGAGGGCTCCCATATAACAAACGTGATATTTTGGCTCGGTTTTGCTCGATATTGATAACTGAAACAGGTAGATGCTTGAAATATTCACAGAATATTGAGTTACATTCTTCACTTCAAAAATAAATAATCATCATCAGCCTGTATTAGTCCACTGCTAGACATAAGCTCCCCTAATGTGCGCCATAGCGCCCTGTCTTCAGCTTGCCGCATCCAGCATCTGCCAGCAGCCTTTCGCAATTCGTCATCCCACCTGGTCGCAAGCGTCCTACCCTACGTTTGCAGAGTCGCGGTCTCCACTCAAGAACACGTTTACCCCAGCGGTTGTTGGTTCTTCTCGAGATAGGGCCAGCCCACTGCCACTTCAGCTTGCTAATCCTGAGCTGAGCTATGTCGATAACCTTGGTTCTCTGTCGGATGTATTCGTTGCGAATCCTATCTCTACTAAAACATTAATTTTGCCGATCATTCAGCTATTTATTTTCTGACCAAAAATAATTTAATTGCCGGCCAAGTATTGCTAGTAGTTCTCATTTTACAGCCGACCAAAATATATAATGCTGACCAAATCCTTTTTTTTAGCTGATTTTTCCGGCTGATCAAATATTTAAAATAAAAACCAATAAATTTACTCCCATTGAGATATGGAGTAGAACTAGAAAAAGTATTTGACCTTCTTAATGCAGGGCTTATTTTCTTCAAAATCGAACATGACATTTCGATAACTCACACTCACGGTTTCAGACTTCCCCTCAGTGACCCTGAAAAAAAACTCAGCCTGTATATTAAAACGCACTTGGTGGCACCTTCCCCAGTTTCCATTTGACAAATGTACTGCCGAACACCGTATAATTTGATGACTGATTGGCGAATTAGCGAAACATAATTTTCTTACATATATTTGCAGACCCTGTGAAGACTTCGAAAGCAGTCCGCCCACGCGTAGACCGTTTAATGTGAATGACGTTGATCGGTTTTTTTCTAAAGAAGACAATCAAAGTAATAGTGATGAGAACAATGACAAGAAGAACAAAGAATGCGACGTCATTGATCAAGGACGCCAAACAACAGAAAGTCCCGGTGAGTCATAACAAGTCACAAACAATAGCAATAAGCCAAGCGATGCAGGATTGCAAAGTTGTAGCTTCGAACCGAACGGCTTACTATAGCGAACCAACTTAGAATCAGCAGCACAAAAACGGAATTCGTTGCTCATGTTTCCGTACCTACCTGGTGAGCATTATAATATAGAGAAACGCATTCAGAATTCCTGTCTTAAAATAAAACCGGCTAAGTGAGAGTCGACTCGCACACGGAGGGTTCTGTACCATAGTCCAAAACTAAAAACTGATTTAATGAAGAGAAACAGTCAACAATCTCATTCAATGCCAGCTTGTAATTAGCGACATCTAGTTATAAAATCAGGCAATTTAATAAAAACATACATTTTTCCACTGTTCGGGGACCCCCTTCAATTTTCAATATCAATTTATTCCTTATTTATTTATTGTATTTATTTTTACGGTATATGAGGCATCTCTTGAACCGTAAAAACTGTACTGTCTTGTCAAAAGTACAGCAGTAAGTACCAAAAAATCTCATTTTTGTATGGTAGCCCCCATAAGTTTTAAATTTTATATTATTTGTTGTTACGGCGGCAAAAGAAATACAGATTCTGAGAAAATATCAAGTTTTTAACTTTTACGGTTCAAGAGATACAAACCCGCTGATAGACAGACAGCAGAGGCTTAGTAATGGAGTCCTGTTTTTACCCTTTGGGTACGGAACCCTAAAAACCTGGCTCAATATACTCGAGTCCTAGAAAAATGTGGACACATGGAGACTATCGACGATCAACCGACGGTCCGCGTGTGTCACACGACGACGTTACAAACAATAACAATGCTACAAGCGATGCAGAAATACCAAGTTGTAGTCCAGAACCTAATCGACTTACTGTATCTTGCGTAATCGATGGTCCGATCTGCTGCAAACATTATTCATAATTCCCTTAGACTTGACTTATGTATTAATGGCATCAGATGGCGGTGGTGGCGATCGCGTGATGGTTTTTGGCAGTGTCCCACAAGAATGCGTTGCGTTGGGAAATACATTAACGTCTTCACAGACCAGCCGGCGCGGCAGCTGTTCAAAGTAAGTCAATCTATAGTACAATATATATGAACTTCTGTATCTATATTGTTATTTCGGTGGATCTAGCGTCATCAACGGTTGGACTAGGTGTGGTTTCATTGTGAGTACCCCGCGGGGTCATGATATCTATACTAATATTATAAAAGGTAAAGTTTGTGAGGTTGTAGGGGTTAATCTCTGGATCTACTGAAACGATTTCGAAAATTCTCGCTTTACTAATAAAAAACCACGTTATTTGTGAGTGTTATAGGCTATTTATTGACCCGAAGGATGAAAAGACTTTCGGGGTCATGTGAAAATGTTTACCGCCCAACGAACACCATATAATTTACCATATAATTTGATGACTGATTGGCAAATTAGCGAAACATCATAATTTTCTTACATATATTTGCAGACCCAATGAAAACTTTGAAAGCTGTCCGCCCACGCATCAACCGAATACTGTGATAGACCCTGATCGGTTTCATTCTAGAGAAGTCAATCAAAGTAATAGTGATGAGAACAATGACAAGAAGAACAAAGAATGGGACGTCATTGAACAAGGACGCCAAACAACAGAAAGTCCCGGTGAGTCAGACGAAGTCACAAACAATAGCAATGAGCCAAGAGATGCAGGATTGCAAAGTTGTAGCTTCGAACCTAACCGACTTACTATAACGAACCAACTTAGAATCAGCGGCACAATAACAGAATCAGACTCTGAATTTTCCGTTCCTGGTGAGCATTATAATATACATACAGCATTCATAATATATCCTGTCTTAAAAAACCTAGCTCAACATAATTAGGTACACGAGTCCGAGAAATATGCTGAATATCGAAACACACATGTCATGGTGACTATCGACGATAAACCGACAGTCCGCGTGTGTCTCACGACGACGTTACAAACAATAATACCGGAACCTAACCACTTACTGTATGTAGATCTTGCGTTATCGAGGGTCCGATCTGCAAGAATTTTGCAAAATACCTTTTTACCTGATGCTCTAAGTTCCGGTTCAAGATTTACTCATCTGTTATTTATTAGTGACTAGGCTTAAATGGTAGATAATCAACAAAGTACGAGATTTGGCTAGGAAGCCTATGTGCGATAATATCGCAAATCTCGTACAGAAGATGTTACGTAACATAAATTCTGTTATATTTTTTTCGATCAACTTCATTCACTCATTTGCTATTTGAAACAATCGAGCATAAGCTGAGATAATAGGACACAAGGAACAAGAATAAAACCGGCCATGTGCGAGTCCGACTCGCGCACGAAGGGTTCCGTACCATTTTATCTATAAAAACGGCAAAAAAAATAACGTTCGTTGTATGGGAGCCCCCCTAAATATTTATTTTCTTCTGTATTTGTTGTTATAGCGGCAACAGAAATACATCATCTGTGAAAATTTCAACTGTCTAACTATCAGGGTTCATGAGATACATTGAGTTTTACCCTTTGGGTACGGAACCCTAAAAACAAGTTGCATGTCAAGGGGCAGGAAGGTTATTATCATTTTACTGTCTTGTCCTGAGGAAAGGGGATAGATAAATAGGATACTGTAATGTTTTTTATGTGTGTAATGTGAATGTATAATGTGAGAGTATAAAGTTTGTTATTTGTGTGATGTGGTTTACATAGTGAGAAGAAGATTTTAAGTATTATGAATAATTTTATTGAACTTGATAGAAATAACAAGTAATAATTGGTTTATGACCAGGTAGCAGGGTTATTATATTATGTACTACCTCACAATAGAAGTTTAGATTCATGTTATTTTTTCCAAGTCTTTTTCTGTTTGTATGTTGATCACTCCTCGTTTTTCGAAAGAACCTAGCCGAGTGAGGTATGAAATGAACTGGTTTGTACATCTCAAAACAGTAAACTCACAACTACATTTGGGCACCTGTTAAGAAGACCAGGCAACCTTAGAGCTGGCCCAACTGTGGGGCGGTAACCCATGTTGCCACGATTTTATCATATAACACATAAATAAAGTCGATAAAAAAATATTTAGATTTTATATAATTAAACAGTTTCTATCCGCGATTTGGCTAGGCTACCTATTTGCGATATATTAATTCGTTTATTTTCTACCATTTTGGCCGAGTCATTATCAAATAACAGATCGGTGAGTAAATTTCTTAGACCGGATCTCCGACTATGACTTATGTTTTATGTCAACAGATGGCGGTGGTGGCGATGGCGTGGTGCTTTTCGGCAGTGACAAATCATATAGTTTCCACGTGGGTAGTACATCAACGCATTCACTGCACAGCCGTCGCGCCACTGCGTTTCGCCACATCGCCGGCGGTGCACGGAGCCGTAGATTGGCGTGTGCGTCGTGGACCAGGAAATCATTTAAAAGGTAGGTCAGTCTATACTACAATACATTAAGTAAGAAGTACCCTATAGGTTTTTGGTCCATAGCGAGAATCAAACATTTTTTTTGTGAATTAAAGACAAATTTACTGTTTTCGGATTTTTACATTTACTTGTGCTACAAGACTACTTCTTGACAATTCCCATTGTTCTGGATCAACGGGAAGTACCCTACATGTGATTCCCTTGGAAAATTAAAAAAAATTGGGCATAAACGGCTGTAAATTTTGATTGCGTTGACCTAGAATTTTCATTTATATCGCGGGTCCAAGAATTTACGAACCTAAGTATATGCTGTGAATTTCAACTCCATACCTCCACGCGTTTCTGAGAAAAGAGGGTCTACAGACAGACAGACAGCAAAGTGATCCTATAAGGGTTCCTTTTTATGGTTCCGTACATAAGGGTAAAACGGGACCCTATTACTAAGACTGTACTACGTCTGTCACCAGTCTGTGATTTTTTCTCATGACTCTTGAGTAGTATATCTAGATAGTGGAATATTTTCACAGATGATGTATTTCTGTTGCCGCTCTAACAACAAATACTAAAAAACAGAACAAAATATATATTTAAGGGGGCTCCCATATAATAAACGTGATTGTTTTGCCCGTTTTTGCTCGATATTGATAACGGCAACAGGTAGACGCTTGAAATATTCACAGAATATTTAGTTTAAAAATAAATAATTCAAAAAAATTGAAATAAAACAAATGTGTAAGGGTCTCCCATACAACAAACGTGATTTATTTGCCGCAGAATATTTAGTTATACATGGTGTCCGCTGGCAGATTTTACACTTTGAACTGAGCTCACGGCGCGTAGGAAGGCGGCAGCGCGGGGAACGAGGTATCTCCCGACGCGGGAGTGTTGCGGGTTGTTTAGTAGCCATGAGTCAGTGGACGGGGGCGCACTGCACTTTTGCGGTTGAAGCGAATAAACAAACAAACAATAAGTCGAAAAATAATTCGATCGATGTGGAAAGGTGTCGGTTTTGTTCTCACTTTGAAGGATGGCCCGGCCGGTATGAAAAAGACGTCTGTTCACGAAATTATTCGAAAACAATTAAAGTTCCATCCATACAAGTTCCAAATCATCCAGCAGTTGAAAGAGGATGACTACATAAAAAAGCTGAATTATGCTAGAGTCGTTCTGGAACGATTTTCTACGCGGCGGGCGGGCTTTTGTCACCGCTAACGTACCAGTTATTTTCGAACCGAATGGTCTGTTGCGTGACGGTGGTAAGAGACCCGACGGTATGACTCTAGTAGTCCCATGGAAGCTGGGGAAGCCTAATGTGTGGGACGCTACATGCGTCAACACACTCGCGCTTTCCCATCTTCTTAGGACTTCCGTGAGGGCTGGCGTGCCGGCTTATTTGGCCAAAGATCTCAAGAGGCGCAAGTATGCAGGTCTCGACAGAGCCTACGCATTTGCTCCTCTTGGAGTCGAGACCCTAGATCCGTGGAGTACCGAGGCTTTCTCTTCTTCTTTTCAAAACATTATCAGAGCGTCTGGTCGAAGCGACGCGTGACCCGAGAACTGGTGAGTATCTGGCACAGCGCATCAGTATTGCCATACAGGCGGACCATGCAGCCGTGTCTTGGGCACGCTTCCGACTGGTATTGATATGGACCAGTTGAGCTACCTGTAGATTGTTCGTAACAGTCTGCAGTTAGCTCTATTGTTTCAATTGTAAATACTTGTTTTAATTTAGTTCAAAATTTACCATTTATAAATTCAACTAATTCAGTACCTAAAGGTTGTACGTTCAGATCGTACGCAAGGAAAGCTTGTCTGAACGTGTCTTCACCGAATTCATAGAGTTGAATTTATAAATTGAAACTTTGGGCACATAGTCATCATACATTTATTTATTGATTATTGAACAAAAAACCCAAAAAGGAAGAAAAAAAACCTAATTAAAAACTCACTTTACCAGAAAACCTAAAAGAAATAATGACTTTTTAATGCAGAACTTATTTTCTTTTCAATAACTCACATGGTTTCAGACTTGACCCCTCAGTGGCTCTAAAAAACTCACCCTGTATATTAATACCAGCACTTGGTGTCACCCTACCCCCAGTTTCCATATGACAAATGTACTGCCGAACACCATATATATATTTGATGACTTATTGGCGAATTAGCGATACATCATCATTTCCTTATATTTGCAGACCCAATGAAGACTCTGAAAGCAGTTTGCCCACGCATCAACCGAATACTGTGATAGACACGGATCGGTTTCATTCTAAAGAAGACAATCAAAGTAATAGTGATGAGAACATTGACAAGAAGAACAAAGAATGGGACGTCATTGAACAAGGACGCCAAACAACAGAAAGTTCCGGTGAGTCATAGGAAGTCACAAACAATAACAATAAGCCAAGCGATGCAGGATTGCAAAGTTGTAGCTTCGAACCGAACGGCTTACTATAGCGAACCAACTTAGAATCAGCAGCACAAAAACAGAATCCGTTCCTGAAGTTTCCGTACCTGGTGAGCATTATAATATAGAGAAAAGCATTCAGAATTCCTGACCTAAAATAAAACCGGCTAAGTGAGAGTCGACTCGCACACGGAGGGTTCTGTACCATAGTCCAAAACTATTTTGGAAAAGGAAGCCTTAAAATCTGATTTAATGAAGAGAAACAGTCAACAATCTCATTCAATGCCGGCTTGTAATTAGCGACATCTAGTTATAAAATCAGGCAACAATTTAATAAAAACATTAATTTTTCCACTGTTCGGGGACCGTCTTCAATTTTCAATATAAATTTATTCCTTATTTATTTATTCTATTTATTTTTACGGTATATGAGGCATCTCTTGAACCGTCAAAACTATACAGTCTTGTCAAAAGTACAGCGTAAATAGCCAAAAACTCACATTTTTGTATGGTAGCCCCCATAAGTTTTAAATTTTAAATTTTTTGTTGCTATAGCGGCAACAGAAATACAGATTCTGAGAAAATTCCAAATTTCTAGCTTTTACGGTTCATGAGATACAAACCAGCTGATGGACAGACGGACAGACAGCAGAGGCTTAGTAATGGGGTCCTGTTTTTACCCTTTGGGTACGGAACCCTTAAAACCTGGCTCAATATACTCGAGTCCTTGAAAAATGTGGACACATGGAGACTATCGACGATCAACCGACGGTCCGCGTGTGTCACACGACGACGTTACAAACAATAACAATGCTACAAGCGATGCAGAAATACCAAGTTGTAGTCCAGAACCTAATCGACTTACTGTAGACGACCATCTTGCGTAATCGATATTCCGATCTGCTGCAAACATTATTCATAATTCCTTTAGACTTGACTTATGTATTAATGGCATCAGATGGCGGTGGTGGCGATGGCGTGGTGGTTTTTGGCAGTGTCCCACAAGAATGCGTTGCGTTGGGAAATACATTAACGCCTACACTGACCAGCCGGCGCGGCAGCTGGCCCCCGACGCGTCCCAGGAATATTTATTCAAAGTAAGTCAATCTCTATACAATATATATCTTCATCTTCATAAATGCTGTTATTAAAAAGAGTTGTAAGCCAAGTTGTATTTCGTACAAAGTTACAGGGATTAAATATATCAATTGTCGAAAAAACATTGAAAAATCATATTGTAACTGAGAGTTATTGAAAAATGATGTTAGGAGTTACGGGCACGATTATGAAAAAAAAAATTGTTCTACATTAAATGAAGTAAATTTTAGGGAACCTTAAAAATATGTACCTCTAAAGGAAAAAAAGGAACCCTTATAGGATCACTTTGTCGTCTGTCCGTCTGTCGGTCTGTCAACCTTCATTTCTCAGAAACGCGCTGAGTTATCGAGTTGAAATTCACATCATATACTCGGTTTCGTAACCTCTTGGCCGGAATAGAAATCAAACTTCTAAATGAAAAAAATTATAATTAAAAACTCACCAGCAAAACTTAAAGAAATAATGACTTTTTAATGCAGAACTGATTTTCTTCAAATGACTTTTCAAGAACTCGCACGGTTTTAGACTTGACCCCTCAGTGGCTCTAAAAAAACTCACCTTGTATATTAATACCAGAACTTGGTGTCACCTACCCGGTTTCCATTATGACAAATGTACTGCCGAACACCATATATATTTGATGACTTATTGGCGAATTAGCGATACATCATAATTTCCTTATATTTGCAGACTCAATGACTCTGAAAGCAGTTTGCCCACGCATCAACCGAATACTGTCATAGACACTGATCGGTTTCATTCTAGAGAAGACAATCAAAGTGATAGTGATGAGAGCAATGACACGACGAACGAAGAATGCGACGTCATTGAACAAGGAAGCCAAACAACAGAAAGTCTCGGTGAGTCATACAAAGTCACAAACAATAGCAATAAGCCAAGCGATGCAGGATTGCAAAGTTGTAGCTTCGAACCGAACGGCTTACTATAGCGAACCAACTTAGAATCAGCAGCACAAAAACAGAATCCGTTCCTGAAGTTTCCGTACCTGGTGAGCATTATAATATAGAGAAAAGCATTCAGAATTCCTGACCTAAAATAAAACCGGCTAAGTGAGAGTCGACTCGCACACGGAGGGTTCTGTACCATAGTCCAAAACTATTTTGGAAAAGGAAGCCTTAAAATCTGATTTAATGAAGAGAAACAGTCAACAATCTCATTCAATGCCGGCTTGTAATTAGCGACATCTAGTTATAAAATCAGGCAACAATTTAATAGAAACATTAATTTTTCCACTGTTCGGGGACCGTCTTCAATTTTCAATATAAATTTATTCCTTATTTATTTATTCTATTTATTTTTACGGTATATGAGGCATCTCTTGAACCGTCAAAACTATACAGTCTTGTCAAAAGTACAGCGTAAATAGCCAAAAACTCACATTTTTGTATGGTAGCCCCCATAAGTTTTAAATTTTAAATTTTTTGTTGCTATAGCGGCAACAGAAATACAGATTCTGAGAAAATTCCAAATTTCTAGCTTTTACGGTTCATGAGATACAAACCAGCTGATGGACAGACGGACAGACAGCAGAGGCTTAGTAATGGGGTCCTGTTTTTACCCTTTGGGTACGGAACCCTTAAAACCTGGCTCAATATACTCGAGTCCTTGAAAAATGTGGACACATGGAGACTATCGACGATCAACCGACGGTCCGCGTGTGTCACACGACGACGTTACAAACAATAACAATGCTACAAGCGATGCAGAAATACCAAGTTGTAGTCCAGAACCTAATCGACTTACTGTAGACGACCATCTTGCGTAATCGATATTCCGATCTGCTGCAAACATTATTCATAATTCCTTTAGACTTGACTTATGTATTAATGGCATCAGATGGCGGTGGTGGCGATGGCGGTGGTGGCGATGGCGTGGTGGTTTTTGGCAGTGTCCCACAAGAATGCGTTACGTTGGGAAATACATTACCGCCTACACTGACCAGCCGGCGCGGCAGCTGGCCCCTGACGATTCATTCTAGAGAAGACAATCAAAGTGATAGTGATGAGAGCAATGACACGACGAACGAAGAATGCGACGTCATTGAACAAGGAAGCCAAACAACAGAAAGTCTCGGTGAGTCATACGAAGTCACAAACAATAGCAATAAGCCAAGCGATGCAGGATTGCAAAGTTGTAGCTTCGAATCGAACGGCTTACTATAGCGAACCAACTTAGAATCAGCAGCACAAAAACAGAATCCGTTCCTGAAGTTTCCGTACCTGGTGAGCATTATAATATAGAGAAAAGCATTCAGAATTCCTGACCTAAAATAAAACCGGCTAAGTGAGAGTCGACTCGCACACGGAGGGTTCTGTACCATAGTCCAAAACTATTTTGGAAAAGGAAGCCTTAAAAACTGATTTAATGAAGAGAAACAGTCAACAATCTCATTCAATGCCGGCTTGTAATTAGCGACATCTAGTTATAAAATCAGGCAACAATTTAATAAAAACATTCATTTTTCCACTGTTCGGGGACCGTCTTCAATTTTCAATATAAATTTATTCATTGTTTATTTATTCTATATTTTTTTTTTTACGGTATATGAGGTATCTCTTGAACCGTCAAAACTATACAGTCTTGTCAAAAGTACAGCGTAAATAGCCAAAAACTCACATTTTTGTATGGTAGCCCCCATAAGTTTTAAATTTTAAATTTTTTGTTGCTATAGCGGCAACAGAAATACAGATTCTGAGAAAATTCCAAGTTTCTAGCTTTTACGGTTCATGAGATACAAACCAGCTGATGGACAGACGGACAGACAGCAGAGGCTTAGTAATGGGGTCCTGTTTTTACCCTTTGGGTACGGAACCCTTAAAACCTGGCTCAATATACTCGAGTCCTTGAAAAATGTGGACACATGGAGACCATCGACGATCAACCGACGGTCCGCGTGTGTCACACGACGACGTTACAAACAATAACAATGCTACAAGCGATGCAGAAATACCAAGTTGTAGTCCAGAACCTAATCGACTTACTGTAGACGACCATCTTGCGTAATCGATATTCCGATCTGCTGCAAACATTATTCATAATTCCTTTAGACTTGACTTATGTATTAATGGCATCAGATGGCGGTGGTGGCGATGGCGTGGTGGTTTTTGGCAGTGTCCCACAAGAATGCGTTATGTTGGGAAATACATTACCGCCTACACTGACCAGCCGGCGCGGCAGCTGGCCCCCGACGATTCATTCTAGAGAAGACAATCAAAGTGATAGTGATGAGAGCAATGACACGACGAACGAAGAATGCGACGTCATTGAACAAGGAAGCCAAACAACAGAAAGTCTCGGTGAGTCATACAAAGTCACAAACAATAGCAATAAGTCAGTCAGTCATCCCGTGACCACGGCAGTGTGTAAACCTGTCGAAACGTCGGGAAAATAAGGTAAATAAACGCGATAAATACCCGTTAAATAGTATTTATAAATATGTGTTCAGATCGCGTAAGTTTTAAAATATTTATTAATAGCAATAAGCCAAGCGATGCAGGATTGCACAGTTGTAGCTTCGAACCGAACGGCTTACTATAGCGAACCAACTTAGAATCAGCAGCACAAAAACAGAATCCGTTCCTGAAGTTTCCGTACCTGGTGAGCATTATAATATAGAGAAAAGCATTCAGAATTCCTGACCTTAAATAAAACCGGCTAAGTGAGAGTCGACTCGCACACGGAGGGTTCTGTACCATAGTCCAAAACTATTTTGGAAAAGGAAGCCTTAAAATCTGATTTAATGAAGAGAAACAGTCAACAATCTCATTCAATGCCGGCTTGTAATTAGCGACATCTAGTTATAAAATCAGGCAACAATTTAATAAAAACATTCATTTTTCCACTGTTCGGGGACCGTCTTCAATTTTCAATATAAATTTATTCATTGTTTATTTATTCTATATTTTTTTTTTTACGGTATATGAGGTATCTCTTGAACCGTCAAAACTATACAGTCTTGTCAAAAGTACAGCGTCAATAGCCAAAAACTCACATTTTTGTATGGTAGCCCCCATAAGTTTTAAATTTTAAATTTTTTGTTGCTATAGCGGCAACAGAAATACAGATTCTGAGAAAATTCCAAGTTTCTAGCTTTTACGGTTCATGAGATACAAACCAGCTGATGGACAGATGGACAGACAGCAGAGGCTTAGTAATGGGGTCCTGTTTTTACCCTTTGGGTACGGAACCCTTAAAACCTGGCTCAATATACTCGAGTCCTTGAAAAATGTGGACACATGGAGACTATCGACGATCAACCGACGGTCCGCGTGTCTCACACGACGACGTTACAAACAATAACAATGCTACAAGCGATGCAGAAATACCAAGTTGTAGTCCAGAACCTAATCGACTTACTGTAGACGACCATCTTGCGTAATCGATATTCCGATCTGCTGCAAACATTATTCATAATTCCTTTAGACTTGACTTATGTATTAATGGCATCAGATGGCGGTGGTGGCGATGGCGTGGTGGTTTTTGGCAGTGTCCCACAAGAATGCGTTATGTTGGGAAATACATTACCGCCTACACTGACCAGCCGGCGCGGCAGCTGGCCCCCGACGCGTCCCAGGAATATTTATTCAAAGTAAGTCAATCTATAGTACAATATATATGAACTTAGGCATCTATACTGTTATTTAGGTGGATCTAGCGTCATCGACGGTTGGACTAGGTGCGGTTTCATTGTGAGTACCCCGCGGGGTCATGATATCTATACTAATATTATAAAAGGTAAAGTTTGTGAGGTTGTAGGGGTTAATCTCTGGATCTACTGAACCGATTTCGAAAATTCTCGCTTTACTTATAAAAAACCACGTTATTTGTGAGTGTTATATTATATAGGCTATTTATATTGACCCGAAGAATTAAAAGACTTTCAGGGTAACGTAAAAATGTTTACCGCCCATCTAAGATGGCACGAGTCAGCTTTTATTATATGTATATTTGGGCTGATATTTATGATTGCGTTGACTTCTTTGATTTCTACCGCGGCTCCAAGAGGTTACGGACTTAAGTATTTGATGTTAATTTCAACTCAATACCTCCACGCGTTCCAGAGTCAATAGTTTTGACAGATGGACAACAAATTGATCCTATAATTGATTATTTTGAACCATTTTTCTTTTTCAGACTCGGAACCCTAAAAACTAAGTTTCTGATTCGTCTTCGTGCAAAACCGACTCTTATGTCACTTACATACATAAAAGTAGCATTTGCACAAAAAATAATCAGAAACTTCGGTTTCGTTTTTACGAGTAGGACCGCTGTATACTTTGCTATATTCGTCACAAGATGACAACGATAACGTTATTATGTTAGGCTAAGGTCCTTCCTACGAATTAGGGCTTTAAGTTAGAAAGCGTTAGAAAATTTCTCGGCGGGTTGACTGCGCCGTGCGAGGTGAACGCTACTGTATTATTAAGTTAGTAGAGTAGCTTTTTTATTGAAGAACGGTCCGCCCCCACTCGCATGGGTATATTCTATAGCCTGTGTTCATCAGGGATAATGTAGGATTCTAATGGTGAAAGAATTTTTCAAATCGGTTCAGTCGTTTCGGAGCCTATTCAATTCAAACAAACAAACAAATCTTTCCTCTTTATAATTAAAAAAATAATGACTTTTTAACGCAGAACTGATTTTCTTCAAATGACTTTTCAAGAACTCACACGGTTTTAGACTTGACAGTGGCTCTAGAAAAACTCACCTTGTATATTAATACCAGAACTTGGTGTCACCTACCCCCAGTTTCCATTATGACAAATGTAATATAATAATAATAATAATAATAAATGTACTGCCGAACACCATATATATTTGATGACTTATTGGCTTCGATCAAAAATAAGTAGTTCGCGGCCTCCCCCGTAGATTCCTAGAGTCTTACCAAAATGTCACTCAAAATTGTCTTCGTTTTGTTTTTTTACCTATATGGCTGAAATATGTATATTATGTGTACCTATCTAAGCTGAAATAAACTAATTGAATTGAATTGAATTTGTTTTGACGCAGACAGTTTGCGCAGAGCCTGACAAGTTTTTTCCATACGGAACAAGAGATTGGTGGAGTCGAATTCATTTTATTTTATTTTGTAAGTAGGTAGGTACCTACCTGAGAATTATATACCTACCTACTCAGTTTATTTTCTATAAGGATTAATTAACAGAATTCAGGTAAAGATAACGAATCATTTATTGATGAAACTATAAATTGGTGTCTCAACAGTAGGTATTTATACAGAAGGGTCATTTCAGACATACAATAATTTAAAACTACAATACAATTTCAGGCAGGCACTCTAGATTAAAAAGAACTGGTTCCTGTCTGCGGCTTTGCACGAGTTTTTTTTACGGGACAAAAAATAAACGTTTTATAAATTCCTACTTCTGGTAGGTAGGTAAGAACCTAGTCTTTCTTTTATTAGAGAGTCTACGCAAATGAAATTTTAGGGCGGGCCAACTAGTTATTTTAAAAATCATCAACTAGTAATATTAAACTTATTTTTATGAAAAATATATTAATACATACTATAAATAAAAAAAATATTATAGAAGAAATAGCCTCTCCATTTATCAATTTAGAACAAAATTAATATTTTAACATAGGCAAACCAAACAACAATATTTTATGCTGATTTCACAAGTATATGACTCACATCTCAATATACGGGTAAAAAATATATATAAACTTACTGAAAATAAGAAATTCCATCCTTTTTCAGCACGACGACGAGTGATTCTTGCATTTTTTGTACGAGCACTTACCCATGCTTTTTGTCTGAACGCTAAAATGACACTAGTTGAAAAGCTTCCCTAACATGTCAAAATGTTTCTCTTTTGCTACTGAAGGTTGTGGGGTGCGCATTGTGAATCTAAGGGGGGCCGGCAAAGCCGGAAATTTTTGATCGAAGCTTATTGGCGAATTAGCGATACATCATAATTTCCTTATATTTGCAGACTCAATGACTCTGAAAGCAGTTTGCCCACGCATCAACCGAATACTGTCATAGACACTGATCGGTTTCATTCTAGAGAAGACAGTCAAAGTGATAGTGATGAGAGCAATGACGAGACGAACGAAGAATGCGAAGTCATTGAACAAGGAACCCAAACAACAGAAAGTCTCGGTGAGTCATACGAAGTCACCAACAATAGCAATAAGCCAAGCGATGCCGGATTGCACAGTTGTAGCTTCGAACCGAACGGCTTACTATAGCGAACCCACTTAGAATCAGCAGTACAAAAACAATCCGTTCCTGAAGTTTCCGTACCTGGTGAGGATTATAATAAAGATAAAGATACATTTATTATTTAAGTTACATTTATTTATTTAAGATACATTAATATTTTACATTATAATATAGAAAATATAAGGATGAAAATATTTAGTAACAATTCCGCGAAAAAACCTTCTCCGATAAGTTCTAACAAAATGTAGGCCGCGTTGTAGAAGAAAAACGACGTCAAATACAAAATGAAAAAATACCTATCAAAGCAAGACGTCAACTAGTTTCGTCTCTCCACGAGACATCATCAGGACGCCACAATACTCGACCTTAACACTGAGAGCGCCAAGCAACAACGGCAGAGTCCCACCAGAGATGTTGCTACTAAGCATTGCCCTGATGATGTCTCGTGGACGACTCGGAGACGATGTGAGCCTCCTTCAATATTTATTTTATTCTGTTTTTAAACTTAGAATTTATATTATTTAACAGTTTCTGTCGGCGATTTGGCTTGGCTACCTATGTGCGATATATTAATTCGTTTATTTTCTACCGTTTAGGCAGAGTCATTATCAAATAACAGATGGGCGAGTAAATTTCTTAGACCGGATCTCCGACTATCTCTTATGTTTTATGTCAACAGATGGCGATGGTGGCGATGGCGATGGTGGCGATGGCGTGGTAGTTTTCGACAGTGACAAATCATATAGTTTCCACCTGGGAAATACATCAACGCATTCACTGCACAGCCGGCGCACCACTGCGGGTCGCAACATTGCAGGCGGTGCACGGCGCCGTAAATGGTCATGTGCGTTGCGGGCCAGGAAATCATTTAAAAGGTAAGTCAGTCTATACTACAATACATTATCCTTAATTATCTGTACTGTCATTAAGAGCGTTTACGCCTAGCGCGCGATGTCAAGTTTAGGTAATTCAAACCCACACAGAAGCGAGCGTGACTGTGTGAGTAGCGCTGGCGCGTTCTATTGTGGTATAGTCAAGCTTAGCACTTTGATCCATTCGAGTGAAATTGATATAGCAATTATTTAATTTAAATTTGAACTTAGACAGATGACATATTTACGTGTTAAAATAAAATCAAAATCAAAAATTGTTTATTTCCATAAATACAAAAATGTACACTTAGAAAAGGTCAAATTCTTAAAATAAAACACTGACACGGAAATAAAGTGGTACTTTTGATTTCTGTCGCTTCGCTATGTAGACTAAAGTAAAGAAGTGACTAATAAACCTTCAGCCTGTTACGAGTAGGTACAAATAAAACACTTGGTACGGATAAAGTCGAGTTTATTTTACAACATTTTAAATGTTTTATTCTACGAATAAATAATAAGTCAGGAAGTCTAATTCAGAACAAATTCCAACCAAAAAGTGGGCGCTGCTTCAAATCAAAACTATGGATAATTCAAATAGGAATCACTTCAATTGGTTCGCGCGCCTGCTGCAATGGCAGCTATGACAACTGAGTCATAGCGGCGTGGACGATGTTATGCAATAAATGGACCGGACCAAGTCAATAATGAAACAATTATATGGTCAAATGCTTTTTTACTATACAGGGTGAGTTTTTTTTTCAAAATGAAACCTTCAAATTTGAAAATTTATAAATTAGACTACGAATTCGAGAAAAGGTTGTTTGTCGTATAGTTGAAAGTACAAACGTTCAGATTATACGCAAAGAAATCTATCTTCTTTTGTCATATTTTTTTATCGTTATGAGCTTTTTGACATAAAATTTTCTTGCATACCCTCTTCAAAAAAGCTGAAAGTAGTGATTTTAGTTTGGTCAGATATATGTAGTACATTTTGCAGGGTTATGTAGATAGAATCTAACGTCCGTCTTTCGACTGTCAGTGGTAGCACTGACAGTCGGATTCTACGCATCTACGCACGGACGTTAGATTTTAAATACTTTCTGTCATTTTTGTAGAAAAACTGGGCGATGGAAAACAAAATAAGCGCAATAACCTTGAATTTATTTTAATAAATGTTCAAAATGATATTGATTGTCCACAGTGTGATAAATCTGTTTTTGTACAGATGATTCTTTAAATAACCCCATTAGAAAAAATCAATTTTGAAGGTGTTCCAACCATTAAGGCACATAGGCGTCGTAAATTTATTTATTTATTACCAACTTAGAAGCCAAAAAAAAAAAAATTTTTTTTTTACTTATGCTTACTTTTCCAAAAATATAAAATGTTTTGTCTTTTTTAACGAAGAACTTATTATTTTCAAAATCAAACACGTAACTATTAACATGGCTTTTTGATAACTCTCACGGTTTCAGACTTCCTCTCAGTGGCCCTGAAAAAATAAAACACCTTATATCACACATCAATATACGCCTTCAAGAATAAACTCGACAACTGGTTACGAGACAAAATTGACAAACTAAAAAAATTACGCAATAACTAAATTCGTCACTGTCTGATAATAGACACATCAGCCACTGGCTGCTCGTCTGTTAATAAATAAATATATTTTTGGATAACAATTCAGTGAACTCTTTGTCCCGCAAAATATGATTAATTTAATGTTTTTAGTCCACTTGTTAGCTACCCACTTATTTTTCCGAATCCTATGGGCAGGTAAACTAAAAATACCAAATAAGCATAATAAATTTCAATTTCATTGAAAAATATCTAAATTTTATCGATTCAATATTTCATCAAGGAAAAATCCTTCCAAATGAAGTAAAAAGTTGTCTGACCTCATTTTGCATTTTCATTTTGAAAAAAAAATCACCCTGTAGAGTGATAAACATTTTACCAAAATATTATTTTGTTATTGACTTGGTCCGGTCCTCTTATTGCATAACAACGTCCACGCCGCTATTACTCAGCTGTCATAGCAGCCATTGCAGCAGGCGCGCGAACCAATCTGAAGTGATTCCTATTTGGAATCATACCTACATTCTTTTGATTTGAAGCACGGCCCACTTTTTGTGTGGAATTTGTTCTGAATTAGACTTCCTGACTTATTATTGTATTCGTAGCCTCCAATCAACAAAAATATATAGGGTTTTTGCTAAATTAAATTGAAGCCTTTCGATCGGTATGATTATTTTTCTCGTGTAACAGGTTCGATTCCAGGTTCAACCATGTAATTATTTAAATATCTAAAAATGCAGTTTAAATTGTTTTTTAAATTCAAATAAGTTATGTCTTCTTTCAGTAAAATGTTCCATCTACAATATTCAAGTTAGTTTTCCTCCATGTGGCATATCCGTGGGACGCCCTGTATATACTAACCTTTTAGCTCTTGCATTTTCCATGTTTGCTAATTTTTGCGCTTTCGTTTCTTCGCAAAAAATAACTTTATTTTATTTCCCATTATGTCTGAAATATGATTTTTGTCTATATTAATACATTCTACAATTATGTTTGCCATCAAATATAATACCTAATAAAAAAAATTACTTACCAAAGTACCAAAATGTTTCGAGGGCGCTATAAATGTCCGCTCGCCTTATACGCACGACAAAGGTCAACACAGGTCAGTCAGAGCGCCGAGCGACATGACCACACTCTAGCTGAAAGCCTCGCGGCGGACTGATTTGAATGGATTTGCGCGCAGCGTTTTATAGTAGTTTTAAAATATTCACAAAAAATTAATAACAACAAAATATTTAAAATTTTAAATGCATGATTTTAAAGACGATTCTCTACTTTATTATTAAGCTATTATTATAGTAAATTAAATAAGTTATATCGGTGAAAAAGTCATTTGAAATTCGTAAAATTTCACATTTTTTGTAAATTAATTTCTCATAGTACGATACCAATACCGAATATTTTTTCAACTAACTTTTTTCCCAAGAATTTTATCTATTGGTTATCATTTTTTTTTATTAGATATGTCAGTATTTTCATAAAATTTTGAGCTTCGAAACTGATGCTGATAGGGAAATTAAGAAAACCTCTAACAAGTTATTTTCATAGAACGCGTACATACTATATTAATTCAAATATTTTCTCAACTAACTTTTTAGACAATGAAATTTCCTAAAATTATTACTAATTAACTTATAGTGTAAGATAACTGGTTCATGAAAATAACGAGTTTGAAAAGTACTGTTTTTGAGCCAAACTGCGCATGGAAGGTGTAAACGCTCTTAAGGTGGATCTTGCGTGACGCTTCATGGCTCAAAATTCTTAATTTTCTCCGTTCTACTCGTTAATAATTGATTGAAATAAGCGAAGCGAAGCGAAGCGAAGCGAAGCGAAGCGAGCAAAGATCTCAGTGGCAGCTTGGGTGATTTTGCTGTATGTTGAAATAGTCGCATAGAGATACGAGTGCAAATGCACTACGCGACAGAAGAACTGCGCGGCTGCGGCACTTTATGTCAAATTAGAACAAATCACCAAATAAGTCGCGCGGCTTTTTTCGTCATAATTATGTTCTAATTTGATGGGCAGTGCCGCGGCCGCAAAAGAAATTACATAAACGGCTGTTACTTTTGATTGCGTTGACTTTAAAGTTTGATTTATATTGCGGCTCCAAGAGGTTATGATGTTACGAGGAGTGTATGATGTTAATTTCAACTCGATACCTCTATTCGTTTCTGAGAAAAGAGGTTTGACAGACGGACAATAACGTTATCCTCTAAGGGTTCCTTTTTTCGTTTTGAGGTACGGAACCCTAAATATACATACAGTAGGTAAAAAAGGCAAAATGCGAGTGAACTTACACTCGGAGGCTTTCGTACCATCATACAAAACTATTTGACCCAAGAAACCCTACAATTTGTAGGGTTTCTTCGTTTTGTAGGCTACAAAACGGATGATATGTATGATGAATCGAACGAAAAGACATTGGCTGCATTGCCCCGCTGTATCGCAATGCTGATGCGCTGTGCTAGATACTCACCAGCTCGTTATAACGTAGCATAACGGAGCTCACGCGTCGCTTCGACCAGACGCTCAGAATTTTTTTGAAAACCTAGAGTTTTTGGGCACGCTTCCGACTGGTATTGATATGGATCAGTTGAGCTACCTGTAGATTGTTTGCAACAGTCTGCAGTGAACTCAATTATTTCAATTATAAATTGTAGTTTTAATGTAATTCTAGTATTTGATTTTAATTTTCTTTGTTAATAAAGATCCTTTATTTTAAACTTACTGGCAAATTAACAATACATCATAATTTTCTTGCATTTGCAGGTCAAGTGTTAACACCGAAAACAATTTGCCTACGCATCAAGCGGCTATTGTGCAAGACCCCGATGAGTTTAATTCTAGAGAAGCCAATGAAAGTTATAGCAGCAATGACGACGAGCTCCAAACAGACGTCATTGAACAACGACGGGGAGCATCTGAAAGTACTCCGTTGTCAGACGATGACGAAAACGAACAAAACCAACATATTTTAGACGACCATCTTAGCTGTGGCACTGATCGGAGTCATTCTGAAGAAGCCAATGAAAGTTATCGCAGCGATGACGACGAGCTCCAAACAGACGTCATTGAACAACGACGGGGAGCATCTGAAAGTCCTCCGTTGTCAGACGAAGACAAAAACGAATATAACCAACCTATTTTAGACGACCATCTTAAGTGTAGCACTGATCGGAGTCATTCTGTAGAAGCTAATGAAAGTTATAACAGCGATGACGACGAGCTCCAAATGGACGTCATTGAACAACGACATGGATCATCTGAAAATCCTCCGTTGTCAGACGATAACAGAAACAATAGCAATGCGCCGAGCGATGCAGAAATGTCAAATTGCAGCTCGGACCATAGCCGTCTGATTATCGACGATCAACTTAGCTCCAAACATAACCAACCTATTATAGACGACCATCTTAGCTGTAGCACTGATCGGATTAATTCTAGAGAAGCAAGTGAAAGTTATAGCAACGATGACGACAAGCTCCGAATGGACGTCATTGAACAACGACTGGGATCATCTGAAAGGCCTCCGTTATCAGACGATGACAAAAACAATAGCAATGCGCTAAGCGAACCTGAAGTTTCAATTCCTGTCAAGCGTGGTAATGTACTTTACTATAAAAACTTTTGTAGTTCGACTCATGAATGTAAGGTGTGCCGGTAGGTAGTCAAATGCTTTTTTATCCCCAATTAAAATAAAATACCGGCCGACATTCACCATGGTAACGTAGGGGAAAGCCTTCAGGAACCCCATCTAATACAATCCGTCATGTGCAAGTGCGACTCGTGTGCCGAGGTTTTCTAACGTATGTCAATGAGACAAACTCTATACTCCGATTTAAAGTTAAACATATTTTATGTCGACAAAGACGCTATACACAAGAGAATTAAGCATAAATAAACCGGCCAATTGCGAGTCGGACTCGCGCACGAAGGCTTCCGTACCCAGTATCTATAAAAAAATCACGTTTGTAGTATGGGAGCACCCTTAAATATTTATTTTATTCTGTTTTTTAGTATTTGTTGTTAAAGCGGCAACAGAAATACATCATCTGTGAAAATTTCAACTGTCTAACTATCACGGTTCATGAAATACATGCCTGATGACAGACGGACAGCGGAGTCTTAGTAATAGGGTCCAGTTTTACCCTTTGGGTACGGAACCCTAAAAACGTGAGACCAAAAGGCTACCACTCGGAATGTGCTGCAGGAGCTCGGGGAGCACTGCAGCGCTGGTCTTCCGTAGCACCTTAGCGTAGAGCGCGTCACTGGCTATGACACACTCTTTACAATATATGTAGGTTGATTATTACTTAATAAATTACATTTTATAAAAGATAAAACACATGTGCGAGTTAATGACCCAGGTGAAGTAAACAACTAAGATTTTTTTACATGATATATAAATCGAAATAGAAAAGTAAAAGAAACAAACAGAGGAAACAAGAAATAGGCGCATAAAACAAATATAAACAGAAACCATGATCGACCGCTCGGCCAATTCGGCTTTTTGCTGTTTTTCATTATATCAAATTGCAAGGGCTGGGGTTGTCTTTTGTTGGTTTTGCGAAATAGTTTTGTTCGATGGTGCGGAACCTTCCGTGTTCTATTCGACTCGCATTTAGCCGGTTTTATTATTATTATTATTACAGAGCTGCCCAGAACTATGTCCTTTTTGTGGTTCAAAAATAAACATTTTGGTTACAGCAAGCTGTCAAACTGAAGCTAAACTCGCACAAAAATTTTCAATTTATTTCGGCACTGACTCTGATGGAGAAACCGAGTTCTTGAATGAAAGCTTTCAAACTCAAACTGAAGCTGAAATCGAAGTAGCAGTTCCTCACGAAGAACAAAAACAGAAATCCGAAATCGCCGGAATCTCTACTGAGGTAGACGAGACCCAAACTAGTGATCAGTGTTCATTCGATACAACCACATTCCATGAGGCCATTAATGACATTAATGGCGAGAAGCTGAGCTCAAGAACAGATATCAATGACATTCACTGCACGTGTAAAGGTACCATTTAATTTGTCATTTATTTTCTTATTTCTGTTATGTTTATTATTTTCACAGACCTTTAGACCTTATAAAAAATAAAAAAAATAACAAAATGACAGCAAACGTCATTATCTATACAGAAAAAACCTTTGCATTTCTAATAACAGCTGTCAAAATGATATGATTATTTTAGTCGCACATAATGTTATCAGTCAAAAAAGACAGGTAAGGTCCTAAACTTACAGTTATTGTCACTAACGACGGTACCTGTCACTTATTGCAAGATAATTTAATATCATTTATCAGTGCCATGGCTCTTACTTACACCTTTATGATAGCTGTTTGTAGTTAACCCGCTTACATCCGCAATGAACTTTTTATTTTATAAGTCGTCTATCTGTTACTTACCCATAAATAACACAAATTCTGTATTATCTGCATACTTTGAAGCTCGGTGATGCCACTGTTCTCGCGGGTGTCGTAAGAGATGATCTAGGGATATCCACCGGGGGGCGGGCAGCAGCGCCTCCTAGAACATTGTACCAGCGAACTGCGATCCCCAACCCGCATGCTCAGCGTGGGGATTACGGGCCCACATATGATAAAAGCCAATAAAGCGCTTATCAGGGGGAGGCCGGCGTCCGGCAAATGACTAGCGCCACCACCATTAATTTATTAACATTACGTTAGGTAGGGCCTCTCTTAGCCTAAATTCCCAATGTAGTATCAATTCAAATGGCACATTTTTTTAAATATAGGTATATTTTGACGTAGCTATAATAAAATAATGTAATAAATATTTGTGTAAATATCTAATTCATCTTAGTAAAAAGCATTTCATTCAGTAAAATGTAAAAAGTGCCTAACTTACCATAAGCTTTGATACTTAAGTAAGTATAGGAGAAGTTGGCCTGAAATGTCAAAACCCAAAATTTGTATACATAAAAATGTGTAGTATACCTACCAAGGTAATATTTTAAACGTTTTTAAATCGGTAACAAACACACCATTTCCACATTTTTCGATTATCAAACTATTGGTAGATAACAACGTAAAAATGTCCCTAGAAAATAATTACGATAGATTATTTAAGATACTCGTATCTACTAATGTTATAAAGACGAAAGATTTGCTTGTTTGAATTTAATAGGTTCCGAAACTACTGGACCGATTTGAAAAATTCTTTCACCATTAGAATCCTACATTATCCCTGATGAATATATATTACCTACCTATTGAGTATTTTCAAAAAAGTTCGGGATCCGTATAAAAACTTCGATAATGTAACCCAAGGTATCAAAAAAATACCATATCGCGTACGCTGCGGAAACCATTGACAATAGAGCAAAATTATGTACTACAGTTTTGTGGAGCTGTGGGCTACTTCTCTTCCCTACCCATTACTTACTTTATACTTTAGCATTTGTCTAACTAGTACAGTTATGTCACAATGACTGTTATAAATTATACAAAAGTAACGCCGAAACATCCTTATATCGCGTAAGCTGAGGAAATTATTGACAACAGAGCAAAGTAATGTACTCCAGTTTTATAGAGGACTTCAATATCTACAAAAAAGTATGCAACACCATATGTCTAACTAGTACAGTTATGTGACAATAATTACTTTTTCATGTTCTATACTATAAAGAGGATAGATTTGTTTGTGTGTTTGAATTGAATAGGCTACGAAACTACTGGGCCGATTTGAAAAATTCTTTCAACATTAGAATCCTAGATAAATAAAAAGTAATAACAATATCTAAAGTATCTTTTAAGTATAATGTTTTACTATGCCCCGACACAAAAAGAGGGTTGTTACAAGTTTGACGTGTATATCTCTGTCTGTGTGTGTATCTGTGGGTTGTTACGGCATCATAGCTCCCAAACGGATGATTTTAATTGCTTATTTTGTCAAAAGCAGACTTGATCGAGTGTTCTAAGCATGGAAAGTCTGCCAAGACTGTGTTAAAATTTACAGTTTTTTTTGTTAAATACCTCTATCTACCCGTGCGAAGCGGTACACATCTATATGCAGGGAGACCAAGATACACCCACACTACGCATATGAGCGTCGGTCGTACCGTACACATTGACACTACGCCCATAGGGCAATACGTATGTAGTTGATGTTAGTGCATACACTTAAAATTTAATACCACATGATACCTAACCTATATCACAGATATAATAATACTATACTAGTACCTATACGATAAATATATTTCAGGAGTTTCTTCTTGTTAACTAAAAGGAATTATTTTGCAGACTCCTCCTCCGCGTCTGAGGCACCTCCTCCACGTTCCTTCACGAAATGGCAAATTAAGAATGCTACTTCGAATCGGAGCTGTGGCCTGATTGTTCACTCTTCTCATAAAGTTCGAGTAAGTTAAAATAGAAAAAAATCTATTTACACTTACAGTGTGTCCCACGGCCGTGGGAAATAGCAAGCAAGTAAGTACTAGAAATATTGATGATAGAAAGATAGGAAACACCTATAGTTTTACAAGCTTTTATTTAACTTTTGTTGCAGTGTAGTCTTAGTTTTGTTTTTTACAGTGTTGTCTTAGTCCTGTTAAAATAATGAAATTCTAAATGCATGAAACTTGGCCAAATCTTGCAACTGAATTGTACACTGCCGGGCCCGAGATGTACACCGAACTCTTCGACGTGTGCAGCCTGTGTGCT
Source organism: Eupithecia exiguata (assembly GCA_947086465.1). Taxonomy (NCBI): domain Eukaryota; kingdom Metazoa; phylum Arthropoda; class Insecta; order Lepidoptera; family Geometridae; genus Eupithecia; species Eupithecia exiguata. The sequence goes on from OX352226.1 coordinate 9,656,748, forward strand.
GGCGTCACCAGCCTGTGCTCGTGTTAATTGCTGCGAAGAGCGCGTACTGCGTTAATCCCTCGGCGCTGGAACGGGTGCAAATTTAGGTGCGTGAACAAGGCCACTTGGTATGTTTGTTCACAGTGTAGAGTCATGATACCTAGTTCCTTGAAGTGTTCTCTGCATGACTCATCGTTCGGGATACCCACTATGGCTGATGACTATGGCGGACAGCCTTCTTCTGCATCACGAAGGTCCGCTCGGTATCGCTGGCTGGAGCCCACAGTTCCGAGCCGTATGTAAGCGTACTGTGGACTGTCACGAAGTAACAGGAGCGTACGACGTCACGGGTGGCGGTGCTCGCCAGCCTGCGCAATGCAAAAGAAGCCCGTCCGAGTTTCGAGCAGACTCCATCTATGTGGACTTCCCATATGAGGGAACAATCGAGCTGGAAACCCAGCAGCTTTGTTGTTTGCTCCTGCTGCAGCCCCGTTGTTCCTGCGTGGACCTTGAGGGCGGCTGGTCTACCGCCGTTGTCTCTGTTCATTGCGAGTCCGTTTACCTTGAATCACACCTCCAACTGTTCGACCACCGAGTTCAGCCCGCTCTCCAGCTGACTGTCCGAGGGCGCGGTGACCACAGCCGCCACATCGTCTGCATACATGTAGATTTTTGCGCCCCGAACCGCAGCGGGTAGATCATTAAGCAGCAAGCTAAACAGGGTATTCGATAAGCACGACCCCTGCGGAACTCCCATGGTATTCTTCAATTCAGAAGACATCACTCGACCCCCATCGCCGACCACGGCTCGAGTGCTTTTGGCTAAAAACGATGCCATTATAGCCGCCAAGGGGCCACGGATGCCATAAACCCGCAGTTTCTTAGCGACAAGGGAGTGGTCAGCGGTGTCGAACCTACGTTTGCCGAGTCGCGGTCTCCACTCAAGAACACTTTTACCCCAGCGGTTGTCGGTTCTTCTCGAGATATTATGTATTGTAAATATTACCCCCTGGTTATTGACTATGAAATATTGTTTTTGCAGCTAGGCGATGTGGAGATGATTCTGGAGCCGATAGTGGAGTGGCAGCCGGAGCTGGGGGCCTGCGAACAGTCGGAAGGCAAACTGCGGGCGCTGGCGCTTGCCATGATGATGCGCCCGGATTCTCAAATCCTTAATGGTATGTAACATTCTGGAGCCGATAGAGGAGTGGCAGCCGGAGCTGGGGGCCTGCAAACAGTTGGCATGGAGGCTACGGGCGCTGGCGTATGCCTTGATGATGCGCCCGAATTCTCAACTCCTTAATGGTATGTAACATTCTGGAGCCGATAGAGGAGTGGCAGCCGGAGCTGGGGGCCTGCAAACAGTTGGCATGGAGGCTACGGGCGCTGGCGTATGCCTTGATGATGCGCCCGAATTCTCAACTCCTTAATGGTATGTTACATTCTGGAGCCGATAGAGGAGTGGCAGCCGGAGCTGGGGGCCTGCAAACAGTTGGCATGGAGGCTGCGGGCGCTGGCGTATGCCTTGATGATGCGCCCGAAATCTCATCTCCTTAATGGTATGTATCATTCTGGAGCCGATAGTGGAGTGGCAAAAGGCAAAAGTCTTGTTTCTGCATTTGTGAATATTAATTTGCGAGTCTAGTTTATCGCAGTACTCTGTAGACTTTTAGCTATTATCTCTAAAAGTTTACAGACTTAACTTATTTAAAAAAATTATTAAGTTGACTATATATTTTTTTTTTGATAATTAGTTTGTTTGTATTTTTTTTCTCTTTTATACGTTTAAATAGACAGAAATTCAATGATTGTTATTTATTTTTGCAATTGTAATATGAATTTATGGACGAAATGTTGAAAATGGATTTCGATTTGTACATATAATTGTAGTGGCACTTAGATGTGTATTTTTCAAGGAACAGCCCACTCAAGTCAATTTTTTGGTGTACACTGTGTTGGTGCAATTTTAAGTAAATAAATAAATCTCTGTAGCTTCACCTGCACTAGGTATGACTTCGGTAGGTGTTTTCCAAAGTCGGGTCGGTCGGGATCTCTACTTTTATAGCGTGATATTTAGTTAGATTTTCAATTTCTTTTGCTCTAATGTAGTAGTGTAGTCGGATGGTACATATGTTTTATTTTCAATTTTATTATGATATTCACAATATTATATCGGGCCTAATAGTGTACTATTGTGACATCTGTTTGTTCCGGTATTTCTCGCATGAGTTTCAATAATATATATAATTAAATTACTGTTCGTTTGTCTCGCTAAAACTCGAGAAAATATTATATAATAGTCTTATATTTTTACATAATTATGTAAACTGGCACTAATAGACTTATGGGTTACTTTATTAAGTATCTCACAACTTAGATACTGTCATGCTATTTTGTGGGTATTAATAAAGCCTTAAACATTGTTTCATCAGCGCGCATCGACTACAAAACCGGAAATATCATCGTGATCAACACACTGACCGAAGAAACATTTACAAATCAGTACGGCGACAAAAGAAGCGAGGTTGCCGCTAGAATCCAAGCAACCATTGACCAGCTGCGTTTGTTGAAGCCGGGCCAGTACATTTTGGAGCACGATGTAAGTAATTTAGTAGATATAAACAATTACTTAGGTATATATCCGTAGATACAATAGCACACAAACGCATAAAAATTAATTTACTTAAAATTAAAATAGGCGGATTTAGAGTAATAATATATATGTTCCCCATAGCATCTATTTCAAGTTAAACTTATTATTTCTATAATAATACTGTTTTTTTTAATTTATTACCAAATTCGAAAAAGTTGTGGAAAATCGTCTCAGTTGTTATGTCCTCGATTTATGAGAAAACAAAAACGGCAAAACATCCGTCCATTTCCCTTTAAATTTCGGAGGATCGCAATATATTCCATAACAAAAAATCTCTAGTTATAACAATTTCTCCCGAAAAACATATATACACTGTGTAGGTAATATTCAGGAACTAGAAATCCGTTTATAGTTTTAGTAAAAATCAACAAATTACTCTAAAGCATTTGTAAAAACATTTCAGCCAGGCCACGGTGAGCATGCTATGGTCTACGCGGCGCAAACAGAGCCTGCAGGCGCCGGCTTCAGTGGCCACACGTTGTCGCTACGGCCCGAGACAGATAATATGACGAGTACGGAAGAAGCGGCTCTATCAAAAATTCCACCGGAATTAAGTCCGGCGATGTTGCCCTATCACAAGTACGTAATACCTCCTCACACCAACATTTACTTACTAAAAATAAGATGTTATTTGAATTTTATTTGTTGGCCGTGTGGATCTATAAGTTGTTCTCACGAGTGGTTACGAATCGTCTCGCCAGGAAACGCGACGAGTTCCAGCCACTGGAACAGGCCGGGCTTCCCGGAGGGTATGGGACCATAGACCACAAACACACAGTGAAGCTGATTATACAGAAGTCCGAAGAGTATAATCAGCCCATGTGTCTGGCTTTTGTGGACTATGAGAAGGCCTTTGACTCTGTCGAAACCTGGGCTGTTCTGGAATCCTTACAGCGATGCCAAGTAGACTATCTTTATATGGAGGTGCTGAGATGTATTTATGATGCCGCCACTATGAGTGTCAGTAGATGTTGGATGCGTCAAGCTGAAGACAGGGCGCTATGTCGCTCATTAGGGGAGGCCTATGTCCAGGTCTGGACTAGCATAGGCTGATGATGATGATTATTTACTATTGTTGCAAGACTTACACAAGAAAACCTAAACAAAGAGGAAAAGACACAGCACTGAAAGTACGAGAAATTTTATTTATAGAATAGTAAAAGAAGCGCTTTCGGGTACAAAGTTATAAACAGCGGAAGAGTGCCTCGAGACGCCGTCGCCGGCAGCCGTCTACTACTCTTTGTGGGGGTCACTAACGAGGCCGCGCCCTGATAACGCGAACTAAATACCATTTTGATCATGTAAAAACAACTCGTTTCGCAGAGACCAAGGAATCCTACCACTGGCTTTCACCGCGGACAAAAACCACGTTCAGAAAGATAAGAAAGCGCCTAAAGCGACCCAGGTAAATAAATTACAACACCTACCTACCCCCTTGTACTTCTTGTTAGCAGTTTTTAAGGTTGATCGTCTCGGGTTGGCGCAAGATTCTAATTTGATTGTGGTTTTTATTTTTTCTGTGTTCTACTAGGATTAAAACTAACGTAAAAGTAATTTGCCGCAAATATCAAACCTTTTTCTACGAGCCCATGATAAAACCAACTTAGATTCAATTTTATTTTGGGAGCATTTGGGAATATGTTGATTTTTAGTCTAAAATATTTTATTTTTCCAAATGCTCCAAAAATACGAGTGAGTCGAAGTTATTTTTTGAATAAGATATTAAAAAAATATTTACGATTTCCGACAAATTTTCTACTTCGCTGGTCTTATTCTTTGTAGAAAGCAAAAAAAATAAAAACCACAATCAAATTAAAATTTTCAATTAGAAGGTATTGGTAGAGTTTTCATGAACAGTCGAGCAAAGTTTTACATGTCAAATGATGCACAGTTATTTATTATTATAAACATTACAAAAAAACCCTATGGACTTCGTAGAATTTATTTGTTGATCACAATATATTCCATTAAAAAACATCTATAGTTATTACTATTTCTTCGGAATAACTTAATAAACTATGTAGGTAAATATGCAGGAATTTGAATTCCGTTTATAGTTTTAGTAAAAACCAACAAATTATTCTAAAACACGTCTGAACATTACAGCCAGGCCACGATGCGCATGCTATGGTCTACTCGGCGCTAGCAGAGCCTGCAGGCGCCGGCTTCACTGGCCACACGTCGTCATTACATACCGAGACAGAAAATTTGACGGAAGTGGAAGAAACGGCTCTATCAAAAATTACACCAGAAATAAATCAGGCGACGTTGCCCTATCACAAGTACGTAATACCTCGTCACACAAACATATACTTACTAAGAATAAGATATTATTTATTTGTTACAAGACTTACACAATAAACCTCAACTAAGAGGAAAAGGCAAAAGTAGCACAGGACCGTGGTGGATGGCACAAACTTCGGGAGGCCTATACCCAGCAGTGGGTAAAATCCGGCTGCGGATGATGATGATGATGAAGAGGAAAAGAGACAGTAAAGTAAGAAGTACCCGTTTACACAACATGACTAGTACATGTACTGCTGAACGTGCCTCCAAATAAGTGCGGTTTGGTCACAATCACCACGCTGGTGGTCGCCCACCAGCCGCCTGCCGCAAGCGTGTATTTTGAGCAGGTGTACTTCGCAGTACACCTGCTCAAAATACACAAAAGGAAACTGCTGCCCATCTTCTGCCTCAGCCTAACTATAAAAAATCCTAATATAATTTTCAGGATAAGATTTAGATTATTTTGTCGCCGTGCCACATGAAACCCCTGGGTTCCATATGTGACAAAGATAAATACAACTGAAAACTGCCTCGAGACGCTTCGAGAAAAGGGTTCCTGGTAGGTGGCAGCCGTCTACTACTCTGTGGGGCCACTAACGAGGCCGTGCCCTTATAACGCGAACTAAATACCATTTTGATCATGTAAAAACAACTCGTTTCGCAGAGACCAAGGAACCCTACCACTGGCTATCACCTCGGACGAAAACCGCGTTCAAAAAGATATGAAAGCGCCTGAACTCACACGGACTAGAACACCACCTGAAGCTATCCCGGTAAATAAATTACAACACCTACCTACCCCCTTGTACTTCCTTCTTAAGGTTGATCGTCTCGTGTTGGCACAAGATTCGAATTTGATGGGTCAAAAACCCTCAAGGTTTTTATTTCTGCGTTCTACAAGGATAATCAATTAAGTTTATTTCTTTAGGATTGCAAAATACGCTTATAGACGAGTCTATTTTTAAGTATGAAATATATTGTTAATTAACGCTTAAATATTTGTGCGCTAGTAGAAGAAGATAGATTATCTTCTACTTCGCATTGATAAATTCGTTTTTATTCGCTCAATTTAGATCATTCTATTCTATTTTATTATATTCCCACCGGACTCCTTCGGCTGTCATTGCATCCTGCGTCCGTCTGTCTGTTTACCTTACTTACCACTAATGGTTGACACATTAAAACTTGTGTTTAGTAGTAGCTTCTTTTCGTCATGTGGTAGGTACCTAAGGAATTGACAATACATTATTTTGTATGCAACAACGACAGAGGATGTAGACAGCTGAAAAAGTTGGTAATATTACTTAATATAATATCTTGATAATAAGCTTGATCTTCGTACCCCCTTTTAACTACTATTTTAGTAACTAACTACACGTTTTTGTTTACCTACTAGCCCGGAGGACCGGCGCCGTCGGGCAGGTCCAAGGTAGGCACCATTACGCAATATCTGGTTGTTAGTTAAACAACAGCAACAGGAGCCCATGTCTTACCGACGTGACGACGTCTCTCTGCACACATTCATCCAATACCGCTACCACCGAGCAGAAAAATGTGCATTCAAATGTGGGCTTACACTCGTTACCGTTAGATAAATTTTTAAGTGACATAATGGCTTCCCACAAACTTCAAACGAGTTGTCCGCGAGCTGTCTGTCATCTGATGCCGTCAATATAAAATACATCTAAATGTTTCGAGTTAGGGTCCATATTAATATACATTTTTGTACACGGAAAAACCGCTGCTTTTCAAGTGTGCGACGCTTTATCCGAGTTATAAATATTAAAAACTAGGTGCTGCCTGCGGCTTTGCATGTGCTTTTCAGATAGCCTATGTCTGTACTCGGAATACGGCTTATCTCTCTGCCATATTTCATTAAGATCCGTTCAGCTATTTATCTTTTCCTAAGATCCTTTCCTGGAATTCAAGAAAAAATTCAAAATGAATATTAACGGCTTGATCCAGTCGTTCTCGATTTTTGAACTTAGAAACACATATAATTATATATACGATTCATTTTAAAAGAAAATAATTAATCATGCTGGCTGACGCAAAATTTCAGCACGTCTTAAGTTGCAAATCACTGCCTAGCTTGGGGGACTACACGAAGCTGTGTGAATTGTTTTGAAGTTTTGACAGTTTTCAATGAAAAACTGTCTAAAATTCGTGACTCGAGACATGGTTAAATCCATTTTGGTGGTTACAAAGGGACGCCCGGCGCCCGACGACGACGACGGCCAAGAAGGTTGCAACAAAACATCGAGCGGTATGTGCTCGATGCAACGAAAAGACAAACGAATTTGTTATTGATTTAACGTTAAAATCGTTCTGCGAATAATGAGCTAGGAAATAAGGAAGTTCACATAAGAAGAAACCCTTTTTTCTATTGTTTTTTCACTTATTACTTGCAGCGTTGTTGCGGCTGCATCTAAAACGCATATGTGCGTCAGCGGCACTAGGACATAAATATGTTTTTGTCGACGCATATGTGCGTTAGCGGCACTCGGATACATGCTTTTGTCGACGCATATGTGCGTCAGCACTGAGCAATTGCCTTTTTTAACGGCCTACAGCGAATCCGGTTAGCAATGAACGCGTTAAGGACGGCTTGCATAAAGATATTTCATTTTCTTAAATTTTATGAAAAGGTGCGTGGTTTGGTGTGGTAAACGCGAGATCTCAAAAATACTCAAAGTAAACAGTCTGGTGCCGTTAGATATGGCGATCTGAACGGTCATCGGCCAGTTCAATTCTCCAAAGGATTTCTATAAATTATACCAAACCAAACTGTTACACATGGCATTCAGAAAATACCTTTCATAAATGATTTTAATTGTAACTAGTTTTTAACGTCATTAAAATTACGTCATATTTGCCGTTTGTATAGTTTATGGTAGAGATCCGAAATATTTCTTGGAGGCCACCAAACTACGATTTTTATTAATTATACAAAACAAAACTGCTACGTGGTATTCAGAAAAAGCTTAATAGGGTTTTTGATATCCACCTAATTCCTTTTTAACAGTATAATAAGATACTAGTTTCTGCCCGCGGCTTCGAAAGCGTTGTTTCTATCGAAACTTTCTAAGGTTATTTCTATACCACAGAAATTGATTTATGGGATAAAAAGTAGCCCATGGATGGAGGGATGGATGTTTTAACCAACATCGTTTTAGCAAATATCCATCTCTCCATCCAGAGTAAGAAGTTAGGCGCGGCGAGAGTTAGGGGCGGTCAGCAGCGCCTCCTGCAGACCAGATCCACACCCGAACATCGATCCCCAACTCGCATGGCAAGCGTTGGTGTTTTGGTCTTGTGTTAATATATCGCATTCACTGCCCAGCCTCGGCGGTGCGACCCGCAGGGCGCGCGCCCGCGCCGCCGCAACTCACGTGAAAGTGTTAAGAGCGACAAGGTGCCCATTCGGGGAAAGCCTAGGTCCAGCTGTGGACTGGTAATAGTTGTTGATGATGATGGTGCTAAAAACTCTGCTAGTTAAGCTACTGCCACAGCTTTTAAAGTCCACGGCAGGGGACTGTTATTGATGGTTATGTTTAAAAATATGTTACTGATAGGCTTGCATGATTTTAAGTAGATTTCTAGTTCTGGGTTCGATGGAAAAAAGTGCACAACGTACCTATCGAGATCACCAGCAATAGTTTGCTTCTGTAGTTCGTTCTTAGAGTTCCGTACCCAAAGGGTGCGATGCCTACGGGTGGGTCCCTATTACTAAACTTCCACTGTCTGTCCGTCTATCAGCGGGCTGTATGTCTTGAACGAAGGTTGACAGTTGAAATTTCGGTATTTTTCTATTCGCTATAATAAATCATAAAATTTAATAAATTTAGATATTAGGGGGCCGGGAGTCCATTTCACGTTGAGTAGGTACCGAATAGCGGTCAGTAAGTTGCCTTCTACGTCATGTTGAATTTTATCTTTTTTTCGTTCGATAAAAAATTCAGTATATTTTATTTTTTGTTGTTATTCGTAATAAACGCTGTAAACATTTCAACTGTATACTTTTTACGGTCGACGACGCGACGTTCGCACATCGAAGGCTTAGTAATAAGGTCCAGTCTTCATCCTTTGGGTACGCAACCCTAGAAAGCTTTTGTGTTGGGTTTGTCGATTCCATGAATAAGTACTTATTCTGATCAACCGTCGTTTGTTACAGTGGCGGAAGAAAAAAAAGAAGACGAAGAGACACCACCACTAAAATTTAATTTAATTTAAGCATGATCTCAGTTTTTAGTTCTAGGTTTCAGTGTTTTATGAAATCATTAGAAATAAGACTAATAATATCTTTATTGTATCACATAATCATGAGTACAGACCAAAGTTTTTTTCAACTTTGGTTTTAAGATTAGGATAAGATGATAAATGTTTATTTCGGTTTGTGTAACACATCTAGATTTCTAGATATAATAGGCTACTTGACTACTACTAAGAAATAATTCTAACGTATTGTCTGATAAAAATAATGCAAAGTGTAATTATTATAAACTTCGGCGCAGGGTTCGTTGGTCGTCGTATAGAAACACAATCATTTTAAGTTAACGGTTTATTCACAATCACAGTTCACAAATAGGTACCAAAAATGAGTTCAATTTTAATATTCTCGCGCGGCTTCGGTCGGTCACATGACACGAGAAGCCCGGTCGAGCCGTTACTTGCCACTGTCTGTCCTGTCCCTACGTGCAGCGGCGAAACGCGCGCTCAAGGCCAGTGCGGGAGGGGCCCGCACCCTCCCGCGCACGGGTGCAATCGTATCTGATTGGCCGTCTGCGTCAGGTGATTTCGTAGTCACGCGGCAGCGCACGTGACTCGCATTATTACAAATTCAAGAGTATTTTCTACAGTAATTAATATTTCTTCAAGGCCAGTCGTATTAGTTATGAAAACTAATTTTAAAGTTTGAATAAAATAATGACGCGCCAAAACGATAATCTCTGTCATGGCTACCGTGTTCTAAGCTATGACGTCACCCCGCCATACCACACCTAACAAGAAGAACTTATTGACACTGTAATCTGTAGATGTGTGACGTCACTTGCGATCCAACCTAACACAGCGTTTTCGGTCACGTGATCATGTAACAAAAAATGTGTACTTTTAATTCCATTTTTTACATTAAAAAGGGCGTATATTTAATAAAAATCACCTGGTTACGCCTTGTTACGTTGTCACTGACTAGGATGAAAACAATTTGGAATTTATTTTTAATTTAGTCAAATAGCCTATTACAGATTTAGTCCTAACATTATTTAGACTTGTGGACTTAAAAGACCCGTTTTAAGGATTCGCTAATGAGTTCCTCGCTCTTGCTAAGTCGAAACTTGTTTATAAGAATAAAGTGGTATTTTAAGATAATCTGTGGAATAGGTCCTCTGTCTGAGCATTGGATAGGATTTAAGGTAATCATAAAGTTTTGATTTACAATCGTGGTTGAAACGCCCGTATTAGAACCTAAGTACATAATCAGTATTTTTATCCAAGAAAGTATCGGTAAGTAAGTTAAATAGTCGAAAAATCCTTTCCAAAGAGTAGTTTTCATAAAGGTAACCAAAGAATAGAATTGAGAATGACGTCTCTTAGTAGAATAGTAGTTGTAGTAGAATATTTCAATTCGAACTAGAATGTTCTCATTCTTTAAGGTCGAGGGTTATACTGATTCGATAATATGAGTGTCACTAGTGTTTGTATTAAAAGGGCACAAATGAAAATAATTTTAAGGGCCCAGATGAAAATAATGAAATGTGTAAAAATGATGAAGGTGAGGGAAAATGATCATACAAACATTTTGTTGGTTACAAAGAGACGCTACGAAATATCGAGCGGTTTGTGCTCGATGCAACGAAACGACAAACGAACTTGTTATTGATGGGATTGGCGTTAAAATCGTAGTGCAAATGAGCTAGGTAAAGAGAGGAAAAGTAAAGAAATTCACACGGGAACAAACCCCTTTTCGATTATTTTTCACTAAGTACTTGCATCGTTGTTGCAGCTAAAACGCATATATGCATCAGCGGCACTTAGAAACATGCTTTTGTCAACTCTATGTGCGTTAACGGCACTCGGATACATGTTTTTGTCGACGCATATGTGCGTCAACGGCACTGAGCAACTACCTTTTTTTACCAGCATGCAGCGAATCCGGTTGGCAGTGAACGCGTTAAATGAACATAATTTATAAGATACAAATTGTGAATGATGATGTAGGACAACTTGTGATGGTCCACCTGCGACGCAGGAAACCTCCGGGTTCGATTCCCGCCTCGGGACACATGTTTGTACATACGATCTGCAGATATGTGTTCCCCATATGCGTATTATGATAATCATCATCATCATTAGGTATCATCCTGTAAATGTGCCCTAAAAATAAAATTTGTGCCCATTTGAGTTTTATGGTTATTCGAAAAAAATAAGATATTTTGTGACAAAATTGTGATAGGTACCCTACAAGTAGGTAGGTATATTTCGATGAAATAAATCAATTTACCAACTACAAAGTGGTTTTCTTATTTCAAGCCTCATTAGGGTAGTTTTTAGCAAGATAACAACTTTACTTGATTTGCTAATAAATTAGAGCTCATATTCAAATAAACAATGAATTTCTGCTCTCTACACCTTTTACCTCTCAACGTAGAGAACACACACAAACTATTGTCTGTGTGGTCGGTATCGTATAATTGTTATCCGACGAAACAAAGTTACTGATTTATAGACGAAAATTAACGTAACACTTTTCGAAGCGGCGGCTGTTCAGTACCTACTTCAACCAAACATCTTTAAATTGGTAGCTTTGTCATGCATTAGATAGGTAGAAATTAAGATAACAACCAATTAATAGAAACAAACAGTGGCGACGGCGCGGCGCGGTAGCGGGCCCCCGGGGCGATTTTCTACCAAGCACCCCCCATCTCAAAAAAACTGGAAACAAAAATACTGAACTACCTTAGGGGTAGGTTGACTATCCGAACCCTCAACTTCTAACAACAGGAATTATAAGTAACGGCGAGCGGAGCGAGCCGCGATATTTTTTGTTAATTATCACATTTTAGGATGTTTGACAAAATGTATGACAAAATAAGTAAACAGATATAAATATCAATATCGGCTAGCGAAGCGAGCTGGTAATTTTGGAGTTCAGAGAGGTTAACAAAAATACAAGTAAGACCACGGCGAAAGATTTTTTTTAAATTCTTTCTGGCTGCAAGTCAGAATTAAAAAAAACTCTGGCAACACTGCAATTGACATTTCATTTCTGAACTGTGTGTGCTGCTAAGAGTATACAATAACCTGTGCTGTGCCGTGCTGGTTCGCTGACGTAGTTATTGTATACTCTTTGGTTCGCTGCTGTGCTCAAAGAGAATAAAATCACTACGTTATAGCTGTGCTCTGTTCGTGCTGGCTGAAAACACAGAGTACATTATATATACTGAGATAGAGGCCACAGCTAATACTTTGCTAGTAACGCCATCTAGTTGAAATTGTTGAAACTAATTTCAGTCATATATATATGTGTTAACATGCTGTATAGTAGGTACTAGGTACATACCGGTACAGCTACATATCAATAACCATTTAATTTCGTGATTTCAAAAATATTTGATTCACCTAGAAAATATGACAGTCCTATTTTTGTAGTTAAAAATAGGACTGTTCTATTTTTTAGGCGAATCAAATATTTTCGAAAACGTGGGTATTGGAAAAGGGTTTGTGAAAAAATAATTCAATTAATACTTATTGTACAAACTATTGTTTATTTCTTTTTTCGTTTGTCGTAATACATTTTACATATATTTTGAATTTCATCATCTTTATCATAATCAGATCTGGTGCCATTTAACAGTTTATTTGTATCTCGGCACCAGTTACATATAAAAAATCTTGCGCTTAAATCGAATATAAAATCAGTCAAATTTTCTTTATGTTTTTTACAACTTATAAATGAACTACTTGTACATATACACAATACTAATTTTATATATTCTTTTAAATTAATAATATTACTAGAGGTTCTTAAAATATTAATCGTCACATCTTGTATTTCTGAGAAAAAGGTCTGCAATTCGTCGGAAGGGTATGTTAACCAATTTTTTCCTTGAAATTCTCTTATTTTTATGTTTGAATCTTTGGTTTCACGAGAATACAAATCATGGCGGCATATTTTACAATTTTTAAAGATTTTTTCAGATGCTTTGCGCAAAATATATCCAGTTACATACTCCAGTGCAGCTATTATTCTGGGGTTATTTTTTTTTATTGCAATGTCTTCTATTACATTTGCATCTATATGTCCAAAGTCTATCTCAGTTGTCTTTTTTTCTTTTTTATTTTGGTTTTCATTCAATAATTGATTTATTTGCTTGAAAGCTCTACATGTATCTCTCTCACAGTTGGACCCTGGTGAGTAATTGCTGTTCATATTATTTAATAATAGAGACGCAAATGCCCCTTCGAACGCCGCACATGATGGTTTTGTGTTTTGTGCGCCGTGACTTCGAATAGTACCAAAAAAGTTTTCTAGAGGATCTTGATTTAAATGCCTTAACCACAAAGATTTTAAATTGTATTTTATGAATAGTTTTTTTTTTAAACTTTTGATCCAGTTTGATATTGAAGGTGGTGAACATAGCCTTCCAGACAAATTTACATATTTCATACTACTTAAGACTTTTTTTGATTCACTCCAAACCTTTTCATGATTTCAAGAAGGTGTCACTTGACGAAGAAGTTCTTTTCCACTTCTGTTTTTTGAATTTTGAAAACTGCCGTTGACTGAGTCGAATAAGTTATCGAAGAATAGCAAAATGTCCGCAGTCTCCTTGCATTCTTCAGGTAATATTTTTTTGTCTGAAAAGATATAATTTGTTAGTAGGTTTAATGAAACATTTGGCATGAACAGAGCTGGTCGAAAGATACACAGATATTATATTGCTCTGATAAGGCCCAATTAAGATTACATTTACTTATGATTACCATTTAGCTTGGCTAGATAATGCTGTGTGAATTGTCCAGCATTATTATTTATCATCTCCATGGTGCGTTTCTAGTGTTGTTTTAAAGAGAAAATTAAAGCTGTTTAAGGTGGACCTTTTGCTTGCTTTTCATACAAATTTTGCTCATAATTATGTTATATTTGTGCACTTGTAGAAAAGCTAACCTAATAAAACAGATAATCAGGGTAAAATTTAATTGATCACTATGATTTTTAAGATAAAAACCATTTTGATTAGAAGTAACTCTGGATGAATTTTTAGTTCCCGAGCTGTTTATTAGCAAGAAATTATAACATGCAGAATTCACTTCAAGAGAGCTGGATGAAAACTTTGTATGAAAATCAAAGGAATTGTAAGGGCCCACCAGTGGCCTAGTTGCAGAAAGCAGTCCAGGAACAAGTATGAGAACTGTTAACTTATTCATACAAGAAATCAAAAAAGAAATAAAAATACTCACCAGCTAAGTATCCTAAACCCGAAGCTACGGTTTGGCTGAATATTTGAGTAGCATATTTCACTTTTTGCTTATTCAATTTTTGAGGATTTACATGTGCCTCTGTTAAGTTCTTGACTAATCTGATCCCTTTATACCCCGGGTTCTCTTGATAAAGAAGTTCTAAGTGACTCCATTTAGCCTTTCTCCATTGGTTATTAATTTTACATATCAAATTTTTGGTAATCAAATTATTCCTTATCCCTTTGATCAGGTGAGGTGGATCGTATAATGGTATAACTTCTTCATTATTGACTTCAAAAACCTCTTTTTCATCACATTCAACATTTTGTTTTAAATGTTTTTGTCTCCTTTCCTCAATTAAATAATTAATGGCACTCACATTGGATGCTCCTTGGTCACATACAGTAGCCATTACTGTAAAGCCAACACTTTGTAGATTTGTAATGTTTTCTTTAATTTGCCGAGCCAATTCATTTTTTTTGTGCTTCACAAACAGAAGGTATAGCTGATGGGCTGTTTATAATTTCTTACTATTCCTCGTATCATAAATACGAGAGCATGATCTGCCAAACTTCGCTGGTTTTCTTTGCCATTGTCCAATTTTCCGAAAGAATTTTTGCTTTTTTCAATCTAGCGGCATATTTTTTTTTGGTAAATGTAACTTAGCAATTTTTCGAGCCATTGCTAAATTTTCTTTCTTGTAAAATACTTTTTTCTTATCGCCACCTAAAAAATTAAACACATTAAATATTTTGATCTAAATTAAAAGAGATGCTACGATGTGAACTGGTATTTGCTACGTCGTCTGAACAAGTTTTACAGTATGGCAAAGCAGTCAGCGTCTTGGAGATGCTTCCGACTGGTGTTGATATGGATCAGTTGAGCTACCTGTACATTGTATGCATTAATCTGCAGTTGAAATTAAAAATACTGAATGGTACTATATCTCAACAAGCTCATTGTGGTCTCAAGGCTAATTGAAACACTTTTTTATTCTGGTCATATGTTTAAATGAAATAGAGGGGAAATAGAGACATCTTTAAATATTTCTTTAAAATTAAATAATCTTGTATGATTGTCATCAGTATAGAATAAACAAATTATGATTGTGCAACATTTAATATCGTAAGCAAGTACACTTACCAACACACAGAGTGATTTTGGGAGGAACATTAGTAGTTGGGCTTTGTGGAACTTGTGACCCTAAAAAAAAGATAAATTATGCTACAGAATTAATTAAACTAAATCAAAGTAATTAAAATAATCCAATAGGGTGTTTTGAGAAACTTTTTCTTAGTACTGATTAATATAGTTATAGTTTTAAAACATGGAAAAGGCAGAAGACAGAGTAATTTTAAGAAATAGATTTGTAATCACAAAGTAGGGTTAAAATTTGAGTTTCCCTCAATATGAAGCCCCCTTACCTCCTTAATGATCCCTCTTTACAATCATCATTCAATATAGTATTAAATATTTAAAAGATATACCTTTGGATGTTGATGGCATCTCTACATTTTCTTCAACATTCAGAGTGTTTCTTGTAATATCTGCCATTGGTTGCCTCTGTGTGGCAAACAGTCCTGGAATAGATAATAATAACAAATATTTAACACAAATGGATATACACAAACTCATACTAATAACCTTGGAGGCAGGGTTGGAATCCAGCGGATCCATTTATTTTCCTTATTATTTTAGAAGTCATATTTTCTTGTGACTGAAAATGCATCTATTCAATAAATAACTAGCAATCCACCCCAGCTTCGCACGGGTATATTGTATAGCCTATGTTACTCAGTGATAATGTAGCTTTCTAATGACAAAAGAATTTTTGAAATATTGTTAGTCCAGTAGTTTTCAAGTTTATTTGTTACATACAAAAATACAAATCATTCCTCTTTAAAATAAAAGTGTAGATAAATTTTCAATTCAAATTTGTCCCAATAGACTGTAGGACTTTATTTTGCTTGTTTTATTAACAAAAATGTTTACTTACCGGGCATGTTTATGGTTGGAACTGCAGAATTTGATAGCCTTTTGCTTCCCAAATAATATTTTCGTTCAAAATGCTTGCGGCAAATGTTTCGATATTTATAAATATACTGATTGTCCAGTGCTAAGATATCACCTCCAACAGCATACAGCCAAGATCTGAACCTTTCTGGATCACTAACGGGATTGGGAAATCCATGCAGTGGTGTACCAGGGGAGCCTACAAAGAAAGTTAAACAAATCATATTATTGACTATAAACTTGTTTAGTTACATAAAACATTTCTGTATCAAAAGTAAAGGTCGGCATAATATACAAATTGTTATTTCATGTAATGCAAAGAAAGTTTATCGATATAATGAAAAAAAGGTAGAAATTTTAACAAAATGTTTTGTAAACCCTCAACCTTTTTTTAGGTTATGTCAAGACACAAAAATTACAAAGAATAGCATCAGAAACACATGATGGTTCATTTCATTAATTAATTTGGTTATAATTAACAGTTAAATTAGCAAAACATAATTGATTAGTACTAGAGTACTTACGTGGTCTTGTACAATTAGAAACACAACAATGTTTTTCAGCTTCCATAATCGTCAAGCAAATCGAAAGTCCAATAGTCGGTTGCCGTAGTCAGTCAAGTCAAGTGTCTGGGGTATCGGAGTCCGTAAATACAAAGCCAAGTCGTAAAAAAGTCACCATAAACACACGAAACACACACGACGCTAAGAAGAACACGAGAACAATCAAAATGTCGGCGGTGAGAAGAAAATTTAAAAATGCGCCAAACGAACGTCGGCAAGATGTCAGAGTTGCCAGCTCCGAAAAAAAAATATCCTTACATTATGGTGATCGCAATAAAAAAAATTACAACTAAAGCCGACATAGTGTTGATCGCAATAAAAAAAATTACAACTAAAGCCGGTAGTGGATGGTGTTCAATAGTCGTTCCGAATACTTGTGCGGTGCAAAGAAATTGCATTTCATACCTAAAGGTTTTGTGATTTTCTATTGTTTTCTGTTAAGTATAAAACCTTGGACTTGCAAACAAATCTCCTTGGATTTGTTTGAACTTTCGAAGAATAATTTATGAGTTGTCAAAACATTTTGAGTGTGAAAATATATAACTTTGTGAATGCACTGCTTCGCAATAAAAAAAATTACAACTAAAGCCGGTATTGGATGGTGTTCAATAGTCGTTCTGAATACTTGTGCGGTGCAAAGAAATTGCATTTCATACCTAAAGGTTTTGTGATTTTCTATTGTTTTCTGTTATAAAACCTTGGACTTGCAAATAAATCTCCTTGGATTTGTTTGAACTTTCGAAGAATAATTTATGAGTTGTCAAAACATTACCAAAACATTTTAAGTGTGAAAATATATTACTTTGTGAATGCACTGCTTTTGTAATTTATTATGATTTACAAGAACACCAGTATCATAGTATTACTTATGTTACATACTTATCAGTTATTCTATCATTTTCGCTAAAGTTTTTTTTATTACTAACTATTTCTTGATTTGGAAGCAGTCAACATAGATGCTGTGTAAATGTAAATCTCTATTTTTTTTATTTACAACGTAAGGGCGAACGAAACCGACCGACAGACATTGATTGATTTGACGGATTTGACTGATTGAACTACACTACCGTTCTTTCCTGTGAGTGAACGTGATCAGACGTGATCACTCACGTCATAATGAAATTATTTTATTCGTTCTTTAAGCAGCTTAACACAGAACCCCGAAAATACCCTAAATTAAAGTAATATCCCTTTGAGATGGCAATAAGGTCAATTTCATTACCTAAGGTGTTGCCAAGTGAAAATATCTTAGTGTTCCCAGTTCTATTTCACCAAAATATATAAATGCGTCATCTATTTACGATTGTGGGAACTAAATTTACGGTATGTTTTTGTATGACGCATGATTTTTACTAGCTGTTAACACCCTGGCTGAAAAGCTTGTATGATGCTACAGCAATAGTTTTTTTGATTCCGTTGTGTCCTCAACCGAAAACATATTTTCCTAGGGCGTGAATCGACTATCTTCTTTTTATAAATAATGGAACTACGTGCGTGAAAATAAAGGAAATCAAATAGTCCGCGTAGATCATGATGACATCACGTCATATTTCCTGATTACCTACTTACTTGTCTCTCAATTTTAGGGGCGTGATGTTTAAGTAGTTACTGAATCTGATTGTACGCGAAAAGAATGGGACCTATAGGTTTGTGAGGAGAAGACAAGCGCATTTACAAGTGAATAGTGAGAGTAGGTCATAAGTTCGGAATGTGGTACAACCAAGCTGTGTTATGAATGAGGAGGCTCTATTGGCACGTGCGGCCGAGGAGAGGGAGCGGATCTTCCAGCGGTATGAGAGAGGCCGCGAGAACCTCGCTGGCCAGATAGATCCTTGGGAGGACCCTGAGTTTGAAGAGTACCACAAAACTGACAGGTTGGTCTCTTTAATCCAATTCAACTTGTTGTGCATATAAGAACCTTTCACTCTCTTGGTACTCCCTGTTTATGTAGTTTATTCACAGTTCAAACCCACCTTTATTTGTGTCTGATGTAATTAATGCTGCTTGCATGGTAGTGCATGGGAAAATATACGAAATGAAATTGGCTTCTGCGAATGATGACTGAATTTTGAGCTACTTGTTCCAATACTTATAAGAATAAAAATAAAACTAATATACATATACACTTTACTTCTGACAGTCCAATAGGCCCGAGTGTTTGAGTCCAAGAGTGCTTACTTCAACAGAAGACAAGAAATAACATTTGGCATGAAATATGTATACATTCTTTCTTCAAATATGATCGCTACCAGAACCAGAAAATTTGGTCTGCTCATAAATCTTAAAATAACTAATATAGTGCTTAAGTTCAGGTCCTAATACAGTATAATTATTCTGTGTTATTACTTAAAGCATGCCGTAAGCGTTGAAGAAAAGATTCTATGAAAGAAAGGACAACATCTTTCTTCTTTGTTTTTTAAGACCTTAAGCGTGATCACCAATCCAGGGAGCCAAGCTGCCATGTGCATCACAATGATTCTGTTCAGATTTAGACATTAAAAAATCAAAAATCTAAGTGCTTTATTTCCTTTAGATCTTACAGGACTATTGGACATGTCACAAAAATTCAAATTATGTAAGAAAAACATGCAAATAAAGTGATCACTTTAATTTTTGTTCCCTTCAATCTTTATAAGATAATCTGATATTTTGTAGTAAGCCATTTTACAAAGGGCACGTTTGACAATTTGAATTTATTCATTGATAATTTTTGCAACTCACTTGGAGTTTTGTTGTAGAAGTGTATACATTGCCCTTTAAAAGATACATTAATCTTGTGTAGCCTAGTTGTGGGCACAGCGAGTGTTTTTTTCTAGTATTTAAATTATGTATGTGACTATTTTTAGGGAACTGATTGATATTTCTATGAGTGTACAACAAGTTTTCATAAATATATTGAGAGGGGACTGTCAATATATTTATTTCTTCGAATTTATCATGTAAGGACTCATATTATAGATTGCACGAACATCCCTCTTGTGCAGCACAAATACAGTGTTAATATCAGCAACATTCCCCCACAGCAGATACCATAAGACATATGGTATATTGCTATGTAATTATGTACCTAATTGGTTTCATTTACCGTTTTAATTAAATAAATAAAAAATACTGTGGAAGCAGCTGAAATAAACAAGTTTATATGTATCCACATCTGTAAGATGACGGTTTTTTAAAACTGCATACGCTGCAGACCTAAGTCTCTTCGATGTGTGAGCTTATATATGTGTGGGCCCCATTGAAGTTTATTATCTAAGGTAATACCTAAGAATATGGTACTTTCTACAATTTCTAACGTTTCTCCTTTTACGTTTATAAACTTAACTTGTTTAACATTAGGTAGAATAAATCTAATACATTTTGTTTTGGTTTATTGACACTAAAGCAATGGACTACTTTTGAGATTGCATTATTCACATTTAAAGTATGAGTTTCATTGTTTCATATAAAAAAAATTATGTATCATCAGCAAACTGTACAATCTCGTGATTATTCTTTACAAGTTGAGGCAGGAAACAGAGTTATGCCTTCTGTAGTATTTAGGTGTACTTTTAGTAAGTTTGTTGCTTTGCAAGTGCTTATATGTACTCGTACCTAGTTTCAGTGTTCAGTAGTATAAGTATCAGTAGACTTAAATATAATCATTTAATTTTATTGTTAACTAGTTTATGTCCACGGCTTTGCATGCGTTATTTCTGGGAGCAAAAGTAGCCTACAGACACATACAATATTCATAGTCGACAAAAAAAAACAATTTTATTATTGTTCTATGGAAAAGTTAGGAGTATTTCTATCTCATGGGAACTGATTTTTGTTTAACAATATTATGGCTTTGCTCGCGTTGGTTCTATGACTACTTTCAAAGTTATTTCTATCCCATGGGATTTATGGAATAAATAGTAGCCTGTGCATGTGCTATTCCAGGGTTAGACAAAATACAAAATTTCAGCCTGATCCATTCAGCACTTAAAGCGACACCCCTGATGAGAATGTATGGGAAAGGATGGGAGGCCTTTGCCCAGCAGTGGAATCCAACTAACTAAGGAAAATATATAAAACTGATAATTTTGCGAAATTGTACACATGCAACACAAAAATAGTTTGTGATTCCTGATGCAAAAGCAAAATTCTATCTTTTAAATATACTTGGTGCATAAGCAAAATTCAAACTTTAATTCTATAGTAAATAAGTATAAATTTTGATTCTGCTCTCTTAAACAAAAGGGTTAGCTTATCATATGAAAGTTCATCAATATAAGTATGTAAGTATACCCTATGGTGACTGTGTGCGCTTACCATAAGTGTGTTGTGTTTCGTAAAAAAGTGACCATTATCTAATCTGACCATAGTCCGATATCAGCACGGTAAGTGCTTAATGTTTTATGCATCAAATTTCATTCCAGATATGGTTTCATCCACGACGAGCGACTGCCGCAAAAAACGGCGCCACAAAAAATCAACGTCGAAGTGGAAAGGGAGAAGAAATGGGTGAAGATGCTCGGCTCATGGGAGTCCCCAGCCACAAAGGAAAAACTCCAAAGACGAATTTTCAAAGGCATTCCAGATTCACTTCGCATAAAAGTGTGGTGTAAACTACTAGACGTGAACAAGATGAAGTCTGACAACCCCAGGAAGTATCCGGAGATGTTGAAGCTTGCAAAGCTCTGGTCGACGGATGTGAGGCAGATCGACTCCGACGTTAACCGACAGTTCCGCGAGCATCAGTTCTATAGAGAAAGATATTCTGAGAAGCAATGCGCCTTGTTCAACGTACTTTGCGCTTACAGCATTTACAACTCTGAAGTGGGGTACTGCCAAGGGATGTCCGGCTTAGCTGGTGTGCTGCTCATGTATATGGATGAAGAAGATGCCTTCTGGGCGCTCGCGATCCTACTCTCAGAAAATAAGTACTACATGCACGGCCTTTACGTCGAAGGATTCCCAAAACTGACAAGATTCTTGGAGCACCATGATAAGATACTCAATAAATTCATGCCGAAGTTAAAAATGCACTTTGACAAGTTCGGTTTGGACGCTATACTGTATTCCCTGAAATGGTTCTTCGTATGTTTTGTTGAACGAGTTCCATTTAGTCTTTGCTTGAGAGTTTGGGATATCTACTTGATGATCGGAGAAAGAGTTATCACTGCCATGGCTTATACAATACTCAAGCTGCACAAAAAAGCTATTATGAAGTTGAATGATATGGATCTTATTGTTAATTATATTCAGGTATAGTACCTTCTGCCAACATTATTCTATATGCTAAAGCCTTAGAAATACTAACATTCTTCTTTCTCTTTGCTCTTTTCAGGTTAAGCTACACAAAGATTTTCGCTACGAAGACGACATAGTGATTTTCCATTTAGAACGAGCTATGGATGAGTTGAAGCGAGCCAAACTCGACTACCCGGGACCTCCGCCGGCCATTGAGTTACCACAGCGCAAACTGGGCACTTTCGTAGAGCCAGACAAGAAGTCAAAGATCGGCCAGCGCGCCGAGAACTTTTCTGAGACTGAGAAGCACACTAGAGCTACTGTGATATCGAGGTGATTATCATTTCTATAAGCCAGCCTTCGTGGTTGTTATAGCATAGACCAGTGATGATGATTTATCTCGACGGGTGAACGGCAGTCAAGGTGTTCCTGGTGTGCATTTTATTTATCGTTGACGATGTTTTGACCTCTTAATGCATGTGGAACAAACACGATCAAAAATGCATAATTGAACTAAACGAAATACACTACCTACTAAAATATCTTAAAATTGTGCCTAATAAATGACTAATCAGAAGAAAACAAATTACTTAGCAATTGCCCAAAGCTGGGAGAGATTTCTGAGTAAAGAGTATAAAGTTAAAGAATAAAACAAACCAATCTACAATGTTTCAGTAAAATTTGATTTACCGTGACCTGAATTTAAAAGCTGACGGTTTGTTCCAGAAGAGAGAAGGCTGCAATCGAGCTCCAAGAGCTGCGTGTCTCGCAAAGCGACACCGTCTCAGGTAACTTGGATATATCATACAGTTCGCGCGCCAGTTCCTACGATAGTCTAGGTTCAGATGAATTCACGCATTTATAGGCTTTATACGGCATCGTGACACTAGAATTTCCAAGGGTCCTTAAAAATTAACATAAAAAAATTGTAACTAAGCAGAATCTATAAAATTAAAGCAAGCAGAGCTTGTGTTATGCTAGAGCTTATGTTATACCAAATGACTGAAATCTACCTAACACATACAAATTAAACATTAAACTACCTGTTAGTTACCTGAAGTTAACGTTTAATTCATTAGTAGTCAGAGAAAAATAAACAAATGCTATTGATCAACCGTGACAGCATAAATTGATATAGAGCTATAAATAAAACACTGAGTTGAATTGAGACATGTAAAGATTCAATTTTTTTGTTGAATAACACACTATTGTTGACCGACCACTCACGTGGTCAAACGAACCCTTGCAGCCGGTTTTTCGTACGCAAATTATAATTTGACAATATTTTAAACTTTTTGTTAACCTCTAGTGTGTTAACTTGTCTATGGAGAAACCAAGACTTAGTTTGTAAAACAAATAAACAAAACTTAATCCGGATAAGTGCTCTATATGCTATATTAGTGCTTTCTTAATAACCGAATCGTGTTTTCGAAACACGTAAATGATAAAGTCCTGAACTTTACACTATATAAAAATATAAAAGTTAAATATTTAGTACTTTGGAAGATATGGAGGTCCGGCGGAGTTGATTTAGGTTAGTACAGGCCCTTAAACCAACCGCTTTACGTTGCGTAACTTAAACAAATGATAAGCAATAGTGTTTGTTATTCGGTAGCAAAAAAAAAAAACAAATAATTGGTCGTCATTCAATCAATCTTTACATGTCTCAATTACGTACGTTTCCACTGGAGCACACACTAAACATGAACATTAACCTGCGACTATGTACAACTGTAGCACAGTTTTGACATACCACTTCCGACGTAGCTTCCGACAGTGAAGCTACGCACGCGTGTATAGCGTTGACATCATTAAGCTACGTGGGTGCCATATTCGAGCGAGCCACAGGTGTAGTAATGACATCATTAGAACGTATTCGTGCGTAGCATGTTCGTGGATTGCAGTAGAGGTATCATATACATTTGCAAAGCGAAGCTAGACACACGTACGTAGCCTCTCCATGCGCAGCGGTGGGGCAGCGGCTGTACTCTTGATCGGTCAAGTTTTAAAGGTTGTCGTTCATACGTCCCCACTGTCGCACAACACGAAAAAGAGCATTTATAGCTTATACTTATAACATTTTACACATTTCATTTATTTTATTGTGTTGCTTACCGCAAGCTTCATGCGAATGGCCCGCGCGCAATTCTTCTGGTTTATGCCGCCACTGTAAAATGTGTCAATATGTTATAAGTTTAATCTCGTATTTGAATGCTCTTTTTTGTGTGTTTGCGGCATTAGTGTTGGACGTGTGAGCAGTAACCTTTACCGTTCGCCGGTTTAATAATTGGCTTGTTTAAAAAAAACAAAAACCGACTTCGAATCCCTTAGTTTTAAACTGTTTTTTTTTTTAAATTTAGTGGAATAGAAACAAACCCTCGGGATCAAAATTTGTATGGGTCCACCTCGGGATCATTCTCTATAGAACTGCAAAATAATCATCTTAATAGGTCCTTAAATGACGGACAAATCGACTAACATACATATAAAAACACATACAGCCGGACAGAACCTCCTCGTATTTTCGAAGTCGGTTAAAAAGCTGACACTGACTCCCTTACAATATGAACGAGTAAACAATTGTTCTACATAACTTATGTCTATATGTTCAAAGTAACGTTGTTACGGAATTTGGACTCGTATAATTAAGTGTAATTTTGACACGCTATATGTGTTTTAGTGCTTTATGTAGCATTAACAAATAGCCTAGCAACAAAATTAAAAAATAACACGAGATTAGGTCGAAGGGATCAAAAAGCGTCGTTATCCTTGCCATACTGTTTGTATTCACATAATGTTTAGTTAGCTGGTAGAGTAGGCTAACTCATTTCGGTGAAATAGGTAGTCAACTGGATATTATGTACTATACCTACTGTTTTGGTGTCACTGTGACGTATTGGACAAAGCTAGAATTTGGACCGAGCACTCTCATTATTATAACTTTGTAATAATGATAACGCCTTATCAGTTTCAAAAGAACTTTTATTTACTATTTATGTGAAATATTCAGAATAAACTGTAATTCCTTTATTCTTGGTTATTTGCTTGTTAGATGCTAATATCAAAACTATTTATATATATAATTTTTTTATGCCACAGTCTCATTAATGATGAGTATATCGTTTTTTTATTTTTAGGTTTTCTCTAATGATATAAACATTTACTAAGAAAATTACAATCATAAAATAAAATAATTACGACTAAAAAGTAATATAAGGCATGAAGAACACTTACATGCATGAGTTTGAAAGATATTGTCGCGTGAAGTGTGTGTAGTGTGAAAGCGTTTTACATCATTCGATCCGACACCGACATTTAGCTTCATATGTAGGTATTTCATCGAGTCATGTAAATAAGCTATCTTTGCATACGTTTTACTGATAAAAAAAAACATTTGCAATTGAGTTTAGCACTTCAAAACAAGGTATTGCATGCATAAACGTTTAACTACTGGTAATTTGTTTTAATTAGTAGAACATATGCAAGTATACCCTTTATTCATTTCTTTAATTTTATTTTATTAAAGACAAATACGCTTCTTAATTAACTTCATACTCATTGTCTACCAATGGAAAAATTTACTAAACTAAATAATATGATATTAACATTACTAAAGCAATGACATTTCAACTACATTTAAACAGTAAAAAATCAAGTCAAACCTTTTTTTTTCCGACTACCAACTCGCTGATTCGTTTATGAAGAATCTATTACATATTTCATTATAGTGATTCGTGATTCTAGACTAGTTGTAAGAATAAAACTTGATTATTATAATATACAAGATAAAGTTAAAAACTACAACCCGACTACGTGAAAGTTATAAAAGTTTGAAACATTTACATTGACAAAATAGAATGACGTATCGGTCATATTTGATAGGCATAGAGTTGAAAATGAAAATAGGTCGTAGGTATTGTAATTTTTCTCTATGGGGCCTGCAGCTACCTAAACTACCTACCTAAACTTTAATACGCGTTTTGAAGGCTTATTCGGAGGCGGAGCCCTAAATCCTATAGCCTATAACCATCGGGGCATTGAGACGAATCAATCGATACATAATTTGTTGAAATCGAACCAGTAGTTTCAGCGCTACGTGGGAACAAAGAAATCGGCCACATACATACAAACATACAAACATAGGGTGCTAACCTCATAACCCTCCCCTGTTGGTAGTCGGGTAAAAACTATAAAGTTTTTCTTATCTTGTAGCTAAATAGGTATTGATTATTTTTACTTGCCAGTTTTTAAGCAGTCATTAGGAACTGAAATCTCCTAGCTAGTATTTCTTTTTATATATTTGTAATTAAATAATGACTACCTTGCTCGAATCAGTATCCAAATTAGTGAATAAATTAGAAAATAGTGAGGGGTTTGGTCTTTTGAGTTGCGAGGTTCATTTTATTGAAATTGTACAAAAAAAAACACAACATCAATTCAAGTTGCCATATCAAAAAGGTAAAAAAGGGTAACTATCATAAATAATTGTACCTTATTCCAAAGGATTCCTGAAAAAAAAACGAAATTACGACTGTTTGATGTTACGTTTGTTACCCAATATTTTATAAGCTGGTGCTTTTTCTTTGGTTCATGGTTTCCCATGTATGCTGGATTACAACCGTAACATAAGAGATAGAGTAATTTGTCAAAAACTACTAAAGTTTGTGAAGAATTGCATGTTCACTTCACCAACTAACTACACCATGGCGATTTGCGTAGTTTACAGCTTGCATTTTTTTTCCATGTGCATTTGTTTATTTATCTTCTTCAGAATGTATGATTTTAAATAGGCAGCCGGTAAACGGCGAATAACTTATTATGTCAACAACAGGCAAGATCCTTTTAGTTTTTTATTTTTAATAAAGAGTCAGAAAAGTGCTAGCCATGACCTGCATTTTTTTATCACTCTGCAGCAGATATCTGCGCGTGATCATAATGAAATGGGACCTTTTTGAACTAAGATTCGCGCGGTCAGTAGCGTCCACCAACTCGCGTCAAAGCTCGTGAGATGACGCTTTTGATCGATAAATTGTTGTACAGATCTTCTATGCTAATGGAGTGTATACTCACCATAGTCACATCAAAGCAAAATGTTGCGACATTTCAGTGTATAAATATTATAAGTTGGTACGCGGGTTTGTTGTGTAGAGTCCATTGAGGACTGTGATTTTGTTATAAAAAACGAAAATTATGCTTTGACGAGATTCCAGTTCCACGCCATTCAGATCGCGCGTGGATCATATCTTGGAATTATACCATGACGTAGAACATTTCCATGTTACCAAGGAAAGGTGTAGAAAATACAGGGCTGGATACACTACCCTCAGTATAAATGCACCAGCATGTGTGTTGTGGTGGTATGGAGGTGGGTTTATGTCATTAACGCAAGGAGTGGACTGCCTTAACACGCATTCTCAAGATTCGAGGAGTTCAAAAAGCTACAAAAAGCTTGCAAATTGTTATTGTAAAGTATATAAAACAGATCCATTTTATACATTTAAAAGTAATGCATAAATAATATGATTTTCTGAGTGAAAGACAATGTCCTCGACCTCGCACTATTTAGCATACCTTTTCAAATAGTAATCAATATGTTACTTATAGAGGCATCATCAAGGATACGTTAATCGTATGAAAAACGCCTAATATCTGACTCCTCGAATTTTATGTGATCATTTTCAGCTTGACATTTTGCTAGTAATCATTAAAACGAATGTTTCTTTTATAATGTATGCTAATTTTGTGAAATAGATATAAGATCTTCTTATTAACCAATATATATATATATACCTAACTCTTAAATGAATCTCTGCTCAATAATTTTAGTTACAAAAACATAAACCCACCCCTTTATCACCGTAGTATTTGTAAAAATATTATAGGCTTAAGATTAAATTAAGAATTTTAATACCTACCCTAAAATTCACAGTGAATTTGGGCAACTATCGAATCATGAATATATTCCTTATACTTAAATTGAGTAATTATTTTTATTGTCCTTGAGTGCTAGATCTAAAATCACGAACATGATTAAAATGGTGTTCATTTATTTTTAGTTTTGCCTCCAGTGGTGATCTGAGGGTCATGTTATTTAGAGATACGTGCCAAAACCCATTTAAACTATGGTACGTTTAGTTTACATACGATAGTGCACTTGAGCTTCATAGCCACCCACGTCACTGTAGTTACAACGTCAGTGTCACTATCCCTTCCCTCATGATAGTATTCCATTCACTTATGTCTGTTTGTATCGTGTCGCGTCAGAAGCACATCAGTATCATAAATTTAGCATGCTTAGAAACACATTATTACAGCGTCACAGCACTCTGTAATAATCTGTTTTTAACCATATTAAATGTGTGAAGCTTGTATCACATTATTGTGTCTTGACGCGTCAAAAGCATAATCGGTTTTATATATAGTATGTTAAAATCACATTATCAATATTACCGATATGCTTGTGAAGCGTCGCGACACAACAGAACACACGGAAATGCTTTTGAGGCGAAGCGACCCAACACGTCACAATAGTATTTCTGCCTTCCCCTGATGCTTGTACGGAGTTGTTTGGTCCGCAGTGTTGCAACCACCCAGCCTCGTGCCCCTGCGACTGTCCCAGGCTTCCGTCAACATCCTCCGCGACCCTGTCCAATCCCGGCCCAGTCCCTCCTATCTTATCAATAAACCTGCTAGACGAATAAGGAAACCAATACATTGATGTGTAAATAAACTTGTGTTTCACTGAACTATGAGCAGAGATTTGTTTAGACGCATGAGTTTTGTGGCATTAAGTTTGCAAAAAGTGTGTTTATGTCATGGTGAGTACCTTATTTATTTTGTACTGTTTGCATGTTTGTTGTTGCATTTCATTTGTGTTTACTTTTATTTATTATGTGCACAGACTGCTTTATACATTTGGCAGTTTCATTTTTTAGCTTGAGTTGAAACATGATATTTTTTGTTTATTTTATCTTGTGAGCTAGTTTCATAACCTGAGATAAATCTTTACTAGATAACAGCCGATTCTAAACGCATCTTAACGTTACAAACTAGAACAAGAAAATATATTTAAGTAATGAAATATTTGGTAATATCAAAGTATACTCTGAAATTAGTTCATTGCTTAGTCTGCGTAGACGCAATTTGCAACGATCCCTCTTGTCTGTTCTCTAGATCTGTTACCTTCATAGCTCTGAGTTTGGTTCATATCCATTTAACGAAGAAATTCCTCAATCAGAACAACATTAAGCGTTAAATTCGGCTCAGATTTTTTAGACTTTCATTGCAATGCCTACAACAGTGTTTTGATGAATCAGATTTTTATGATGACAGATTTTAGATGACAGCGCTTGGTGAGGCTTTACGGTTTTAAAATTTATAGAACACAGCGGGGTAGCAGGCGTCCGCTGCGATGACTCAGTGTCCGCTCTGGGCTCCCGGCGCTCGCTAGCGGACACCAGTGTGACCAGTACAGCGGATCTCAGCGTGTTCTCTAGCGGACGTTCACACGCACCGGATAACTCGCTTGACACGCATAGCAACGTGTCCGACGATGGCACTGGGTCAGATGGGTGAGATGTTTTCGTAGCGATACGGCGCGTTTAGTATGATTTTGTTAATTTCGACTAAAATGAACATGCGTGAACGATATGGTTTTGTTGTATAGGTACAATCGGATCAACAGGGATAGTTTGTAGGCCCCAACCCAAAAAGAGGGGTGTTATAATATAAGTATGAAGTGTGTGTCTGTCTGTGCATCGTATGGAGGAAATGATTTAGATTTTTATCCGTATGAGTCTTCGGAGGATATTGATTATTTGTCAAATTAGCTTTTACCAGTATATACCCCACCCATCTCGGTTTTGAATTTAGCTTAATTATCTGTGGCATATTTTTTTTTCAATTTCAGTAACTATTTATTAAAACCTTAAATAACTTTTGTCTGGTAAAATAACTAGTGTCATTGTACCAGATTTATTGATTGTATCTGATTTATTTAATTCTAGAATGCACAAACATATGTATTACAAGAAAAATTAGGGGCGTGCGCTTATCAAAACTTATGTAGGTATTTTTTACTTTGCTTTTTTTAACAAAACATAAAATTACTTAATCATAAGTAGATGTTATTTTAAAATCAATGAAAAAGGTTGTAGATATATTCCTACAAAATATACAAGTTTTAGAGAAGGATTTGCATTTAATAACATAACTATTTTTGCATAAAATTGCATTGTTTAGCCAACATTGCATAGAGAATTAAAATAGAGGGTATTATAACTGTTCGTCAGTTAAATGCTCTATATCTGATGATCCGACTGTACTCTTTAAATTGCGGTTTCTATAGAAAGGTATAACTGTCATCATGACGTCTTTATATTTTCTTGTAAACAATCTGTTCTCCATCAATAAGTTATTCATACTAAACGAGCCCAAAGGATTCAAGCATTTGAACAAAATTTAAGAATGGATATTGTATTAACACCGATTTTACTTTTTTTAGAGCGTTTTTCTACGAAATAACTTTACTGGAACGTCTTTCATTATGAGTGTAAGCAGGTCAACTACAACCCCTGTTTATGTTCGAAGAAAACGAACGTTTCATCCCTTATCGAGGGGCTTCTTCAGGCTGAGTGCGGTTCGAATCGCACGCCTTGTGCATCCCTGCGAGCGCTGCACTGAAGAACTCGTTGCGCAAACGATTCGATTTGTTTGGACTTCTTCAGGCTGAGTGCGGTTCGAGTCGCACGCCTTGTGCGTGCATCCCTGCGAGCGTTGCACTGAAGAACTCGTTGCGCAAACGATTCGATTTGTTTGGACTTCTTCAGGCTGAGTGCGGTTCGAGTCGCACGCCTTGTGCGTGCATCCCTGCGAGCACTGCACTGAAGAACTCGTTGCGCAAACGATTCGATTTGTTTTCAAGTTGCAGAATATTGTTCACCAAAAATTAAGTTCGGTGTTCATCCACCATCAGCGTCTTACTTTCGAAATAGCATGATAAGATAACACAGCTCACTCATTAAAATAACTGATAATTATTATGCCAAAACAAGTGCTTGATTTCTTTTTTAGATTTTTCCGCGCTAATCTTTTTCTTACTTCTGTCTTTTACCGGTGCTTACAAAAACATCTATGCTTAATTCCAGGTCTGGCATATGCGGCCTGAGTATACAGCGTGCCCCGTCCACTGCGCAATCGACCCCGCGCAACACGCCGCACCCCCCCTCAGCCTCCCCGCTATCAGATGACGTGGTACGCATACACGTGACGTATAACCCTCTAGCCGCCAGTCCATCTCACTTAGGCGTCGCACCCAAGTACAAAGGCTACGATGAACACCACCACAAGCCAGCCACTTTAGGCTTCTTCACGACTAATGGCACCAATATGCCATCAGATAATAGAATCAGGATCCAAGTCCCGTCAGAGGAACTTCTCACTCCTGTTGTAGACTCCGGAAGAATAATCTCCCCGCGGTATGTTGAATCTCACTCGGAAATGTTCGATCTGAAATGATCTGAAAACTGAAAGTATGATATGATCTGAATTTGAAATGCGTGTTGCATAATTTGATGTTGATATTATGTTTGATGTACTCAATGTAAAACCTGTTTGTTCAAAGATTAAGAGACGTGTTGGACTCAGTTCTTGTTATTATTACTATAAAGCTAAACATAAAGTTTTAGATGTTAGCTAAAGGTCTCCAAAGTAAGAAGACTATGTAAATCAATGTGTTATATCTTTTTTGAGGTCGTAGCATTAAGTTCCTCTTATGGAAGTCATCGGACAAGAGTTTTATCTAAAGCGTACGTGTAAAGCTGTAAATTTATATGTTAGGTTAGATAATTAGTGCATTGAATTGTTGGTCTTTTTATTTTAAAGTACGTTAAGTGTTCAACTGAGTAGTGGTGAGTTAGCAATATTACCATATTATTTTCACTTGCTCAAAAAGTCGTTTTTTATTCCATATAGAATATGTCATTCATGATTGAAAGTCGTTATCAAAACATGAATACATAATAATCATACAGACATATTCGAGCCAGCTTGTTAAAATCTAACTAAGCTGAAGTTAACTTACTGGAAAAGTAGCATGCATTGTTTCGAGTGCAGTCCTAAAATACATATTATATAAGTATCCTAAATGGGCCTAAATCGATGTTATTAAAAATATATGTTCTTTTAAACAAATCTTTTTCGATACTGTAGGTAATTAGTCTTAGATATTCTAAGTATTGTGAAACATTGGTTTTTATAACATTAATGTTAAAGTTTAATATGAAACTCGTAGGTACTATACACTACAAATCGATATGATTTATACATAGCTAGTAAAATAAAATATTTCCTAGTGTAACAACGTAATTTAACAACAAAAATAAGTGTTTGTGGCACTTGCGTCTATACTTCAGCCATCGAAAATTATAAGCAATAAATGTTTATCTAAAAATAAATACAGGTTAACACATTATTTAAATAAATAGATATTTTAATATATAAGTACATGTTTTACTCAAAAATAAACAAGAGTATTCTGGTTTTATGGAGTCTACGCTAGATTTGATTAAACTAAATAAGAATTATGCCGCGGGATTTAGACGAGCTAGTAGTCGATTATTCTATTAAAATTCTATTGTAAAATTATGCCACTATGTAATATATTCATACTAACGTGACTAATCAGAAAAAACCAGTATTGTATTAGAAGAGAACAAATAGTTGTTTGTTTTAGAATACAGAAGATGCAAATAATATACCTATGTTGATCTCAAACTTAGAGTCAACGTCACACTCTCTTTATGAATTCAATATATTAGCCCCAATAAGAAGTTTCAAAATATGATTATGAAGATAATTGCACACAATAAACATTTATGCATTTATTCATACTAACAAAAAATATTGTCTAGCTAGCTGAAGTGGAAAAACGTTTTAGGTGTAATGAATGTCTATTGTAGTGAAAATTTTATAAATATAAGTTTCAAAATTACAGTGAGAATTGCAATAATGCCAGTAAAACTGAATCGATATATTAGTCGGTAGAGATAAGCTGTAGGGGAGTTCACGCTCTTAAAATTATATTATTGGAAGCTATAGGAGAAAGCTAGTTAATTATACGATTGCAAATAACTCGAATGTATCTCTTTTGCAAAAACACTAGAAAAAATGTAAAGTGACAAATGACATCTTGATATAAGATGCAACAATTAAAAATGGTGTAACATTTGTTTAATTTGATTTGAACTGGACCGAACATCGCTTTAATATTATCGGTTGCACTATTACTTTGTCACTCTTATTTGAAGTTTGATAGAATAATTTTAACGTCCAAACAAGTGTTCTACAAAATTCGTGCCATTTTTAAATTAAGCATACATTAATTTAATATTTTTTTAAAGAATTTAGTACGTTTGTTGTACACTTGATGCCCTGAATTTCTTTTCGATCCAGTAGGTTCTCGTTGTTTTTATCAAGGACTAAAGCTAGATCTGTTTTTAACGCCAAAACAGGCAGTTGTATATTTTCAATAATTATTTTAATTACGGTAAGATTTTACTACTTAATATAATTGCCTTTGTGTCAGAATTGACTACTCTCCGAACCCGCTGACTTAACCCGGTGGGTTGGAGCGACATATATATATTGTTGGCAGCCGACAGTTTTGTCAATTAATCGGCAGACCGGCGACTTTGGCGTGTATACTGCTAAAAAGACGTCGTAAATGGGAAGACAGTTTTTACTACTTTGATGTTCTGCACTGATTTGTAAGATACAAGTAATGTGGAAAAACGGAAACTACTTCCTTGTTGACTTCTCCGTCCACTTGTTTCCTGGTACTGTTTTCCTCGAGTGTAAACGTAGAAAGTTCGATATAGGTAAATACTAGGTAGAATCACACTATGGTGCCGTGTAGTGTTGTGATGCGTCAGAAGCATATCGGTTTCATACATAAACTATAGTGTGTTTCAAGCTTAAAGCAATCATATTAAGTACCTCAAGTATGTATGTTATTACTTAAATTGAATACGCTTGTCAGGTGAATTGTGTTCAATAGATACTACTTACATTTTGTCAATTGTCAGTTATTTAAGAATTATAATATTGGATACGAAATGAAATATTTAATTGTATTAACACTTTATTTTATTAATAATTCTATATTATCTGAAAATTGTAAGTAATTTTTTCGGTACAGTTGGCAAAAATACTATCTCGGTATTTCTAAAGTTACTGAAATATCTTGTAAGCATCAGTTGCAGTAGATAACTGATACTTTTCACTTGTTTAAAAACGCTCGTAGAAATGATACGAATAATGATTAATAACAGGGTGAGTTTTTTTTCAGGTCCACTGAGGGGAAGTCTGAAACCGTGAGAGTTATCGAAAAGTCATGATATGTAGTATTTATAAATGTTCAATTTTGAAGGTGTTCCAACAACTTTGGGCGCATGGTCGTCGTACATTTTTTTATTTATTATCGACCGAAGAACCCACAAATAGCATTTTTTTTTCAAAAACTCACTTTTGCATAAAAACTACTACAGTTCTTCGACTTTGTTTAATGATGAACTTATTTTTTTTTAAATTGAGCACGTAGCTCCTAACGTGAACTCTCATGGTTTCAGAATTCCCCTTCGTAGCCCTGAAAAACTCACAACAAAAATACACGAAAAAAATATTTAAAAAAAAATCGACTGCTATCGAAAAAAGAAATAAAATGTAACCACTAGGCTGGTGCTTATTGTCCTTGAAAAATATATAAAAACCTAGGTACCTGTTTACATTCCCCTTAAAACACAAAACACCTTAAAACATCATCGAAGTAGGCGACGCGCCTTAGCTGCGGTATGCAGCCACCACAAGTGCAGTTTTCCTCGGTTCTATGACAATAAAGCACATGCATCTGTTATTGCCTAGTCTAGTGATCGTTTAGTTTTTATTTATTATATATCGGAAAATAAAAGTCGGGATTTATTAAAAATACTTTCCCCGTGTTCCGTAATCAAAGCTAAACCCCCCCTGAAAGTTTCGTTCTTCGTTTTTGTTACACCCTGTATATATTATATTGAAACCTAAATTTTCATAGTACATGGTAGGTACTTTGAAGGTACTGTCTGGTTTTTTTTCGATCAGACATGCTTTGATATTTGATAAGTGATATTAAATGTTGGTTATTTGTTTAATGGGTACTTCAATGTAAAATAGATAATTTGGTATGAATATCACGAATAACTTGTGTATCATAATTTTCATAGACAAATTATATTGTAAGTCGACAAATAATTCATAATTAAACAATTTACTGAAAATACCTATCCTACAGAGCCTAGGAATAACTCGTTGTTGTAAGGATTTTTTGGATAATAGATAATCACGACTTGATGTGATGCATTATACGGTTAAATTGATGTTCTAGAAAATAAATGACAGAATACAATTCAATAATGAGGGCTTTTCGCTTTTATTTTGACCCTAGATGTCGCTGCACAAAAGTCAAGTGTCATAAAATAAACAACGAAATAATTTTCTGTTTCCACCATTTCCATTCGATTTTTAACACTTGAATTTCATACAGCGCCATCTTAGTCTACGGCAACCACTTTTTTTTAAAGGTCGCATTGAAAAGCCCTCATTAGAAATGTAATAGACAATGTGTATAAACAATACTCTGCGCGGTACTAGAAAGTACCTCTTCGCTGTTGTGTATAAATATGAGTACTTTTGGCCTAATAAAAAATCAAGTAATTTAATGTTCCATTTTCAAATATGATAAATTATTGTGTAGACCTATAATATATCAAGACTGTTTCGATTAATTAATTGAGCTTCTAACTTGAGAGTATTAAGTATTATCCTACGCCTATCAAAAAGTTGAACCTTGTTATTTCATTTGTTTTTGGATTTATAGAACGTCAAACTTTTTGGAGGCTGTTCTTAAATTAATGACTGGTTATTTGCATTTAACTGAATAATCGTTAATATCGATGTTAATCGAAAGTTTATATTCAAAAGTTTCTATTCTAATAAGGATGTTGTAAGTAGTTTTGAAGGTTCTTAGATTCGAACTGTATTTTCAACAATGTCTTTCCATTTACATTACAAATTAACTGGTTTAAATTACATTTGTAAAGGATGTAGTATCTATAGTGTTAAACACAATTTTAAGCTCGCATTTGTATGAAAATATGGGTGGCGTTGATTTAAATATAAATGTTCTTTAACTAGGTGTACTTTGAACCATCAGTCATAGTAATAAGTTATACCATATTAACCTTCAAGACTCTATCAAATTAATGTTTTCCAATTTGTAAATGTACTAGCGTAGATAGATACGTCATTTGAATTTAATTGTTATTTATTTATTTCAAACTTGAATAATGTATGTTGTTTCATCCAGAGACGGGTAAATACTGATTGTATAATAAATAATTGTATTATTCAAATTGTTCTTTTATTTAAAACTTTTTAAATATAAATATAAATAATTATTTAAAAGCTACGTGAATATATAGTTGACATCGACATCTGAAAAGAAAAAGTGTTGGTTGATTTGTATAAGAAAATAAAACAAGGTAAGAGCTTGTACATAAGTATATTTTAAAACGACAATATGGTAAATTAATTTGAAATAATACCATTCAACCAATTTCATAATGTCTCCATAACTTGTGTCTAAAAACGGTAAAAATAACTTGCTTTTACAATACTTATCATAAATATACAAGAATATAGGAACTTGTACGGTTATTTTAAATAGTAAAAAAGTAATAAAAGAATTGCACTTTTCCTCTATTTTAAATAATGCCTATTAAATGTCGTTAGACCTCTATTATGCATTAAAGGCAAAAATATTAACCAAACTGTTAAGGTCTGGGTTTGGGCGGAATAAGATACTTACAATATGTCGAATTGTTCAGGTGGATTATATGCTGTATATAAGACCAAATAAATTGCAAGGGTTACGGATTACATTTTGATTTGATCCACCACGAATCAATCCTGTAGGAACGTTCTACCTACCTTAACAAAAAAATTCATAGCTAGGTAGGTAGGTACTATTAGTGTCACATCGATGAATGTAAATTTTCATATAAGTATATATATTTTATATTTGATTTTCAATACTAATTATCACAATACGATCTGATAGGTTCTATAAAAACGGATTATTCTTTTTCACTGTATTTACCGACGATACAATTATTTATCATAGTATAAAATCTTAAGGTGGTTCTTAATGTTAAGGCCTTACGCTCATTAAATGCAACCCAACTAAGATATATGTATAATATTATCAAACTACTAAACATACTTAGAGCTCCATTTTATGCAATGGAATAACTTACGGTTGATACTTTGTTCTCATAGACCTTTGTATTTCTGTCATATGTATCACCAACCATCATTATCATTAGGTATATTTTTGGTCAGGGTTAGTTAATACCGCTTTATCACATGATTAAGGTAGCCAATTAGTGGATTTAAATAAATCTATCATACTACACAACAGTAGCTACTCAGGCACACGTCCGAATAGCAAACAATAGGTTTGATCATTATTCAAGACTTGTTTCCGTATTACATACCACAGTAAACCTCATTCTGGGCTGGGAATGTACATAAAAATTTGGCTAAGACACTTGGGTCAAGTTAGATTCAAAGCACACATTTTGCTAACTTTTTATCCGTTGGATTAAAAAGTTTTGCATTGAACGTGTTTCTCCCAAGTGACTTCCTAGAAAGCACCCAGAATGCCGACAACTTCACAAAAATATTATACATCTAGAAAATAAAAGAGCGTAGAAAATAAAACGCACTTTAGCACCATTGCTCTGGTAAAAGAACCTCAGAATACAATAGTTTCAAACACTGCAGTGGTATAAAATATTTCTCTGTACACGATCTTGGGGCCATAAACGTAGGAATTTGATTAGTACAGGTAGGTAAGCACTACTAATCTTGTAAGTCAAGTTCAGCTTGTTGAGCTGCAAATGTTGCAACACAGCTGATTATGTAACAAACCAAACAAAGTCATCAGGTACTCGGGTACCATAAGGTATAATGCCTAGTCTACTCTCGTGACAGAGACTCCTAATTACCTTATCCTACAAATTCAATATAAAACGCATGTTATACCTCCTCTATACTATGTTCACGGTGCTGTTCACTAGCGTATTATTCACGATGCTGATGGTGCTGTTAGTGACCGCCACGATAGCGGGGCCCTTCGTGTACTCGTGGATAATGCTTATCACAGCTTCCTTGGTACCGAAAATGAGAGCGAACATTCCGAAAATGACAACAATAATGTTCTTCCAAATGATGTAGTTGGTGCGTCCGAATCCGATGTCCCAGTAAGTGATGACTTCAATGAACGCGGGGGCGATGAGGCCGAGGATGGAGAAGCAGAAAGCACCGATGACACCCATGAAAGGTGCGATTGTGGGGACCGCGACGGCGAGTAACACGCAAATGGTCACCAGAATAGTTCTCAGAATGTAGTCAGCGAGGTCGGGCCGCTTCGTGAACCTGTCCTTGATGGTGTTCCAAGCGATCTCGATGCACACGAAGAACTGAAGTCCAAACGTGCAGAATACGGCTAATGCGATTGAGATTTTCACGGTCTGAGCCAAGCTGAAATGACAAGGTAATTATTAGGTAGTACAGTACTGGTTTTTTAGATCTGCTAGAATGTTCTTACTTCACTGTTGATTGTCATTTTAAACTCTGAAATATGCGTGAAATGAAAAAATACAACACTTACGGCTCACTTTCCGGGAGATTGAGCGTGATGGAATCCTTGACATTTTCGCCATAGCACAGGTAGCCAAGGAATCCCAGCAGGATGTACACGAGAGTTACACCGGACATGCCTTTGTTCAGCACACCGCATATTCCGAGCATGGAGCGTGGGGTTTTCATAGCGTTCTCTAAGGGCATAACGACACCGATGGCTTCCATCGCAAAGATACTCAGGGAAAAGAATTCGGGCCACTCTGAAGGCACCTTGAAGAGCATGTCGTTTATTTTTTCGGTCTCCAGGTTGGTGACAATGTAGTACATCGTGATGCCGAGGCCTAAACCCATGAAGACGTTGGCGATCATAGAAACAGGGGCCAGGTACTTGAGGTTGCGTACCCATGCCATGAAGATAAGTGGCAGGAGAAGGCAGACTATGAATATTCTAATCTCCACATCTTCTTCCTTGACTTGCATGTGATATGCTGCGACCTGTACAAAGATAAGTATATCTTGAAATGATAAACACAACTAAAACTTCGTTAACTAACAAAATTACAATCAAATAAAACTAACAAAATATTAGAATTACTATTTCGGATTGAAACAAGTGAGCTAACTGCAGACTGTTGCAAACAATGATAAACATGATCTACACTAACATGATCATCAGTTAAAAGATATCTAATGTAGAAATGTTTTTAAAACATATTTATAACTTACTTGAACTATGTTTTTGGCGATAAGCACTGTATACACGGAGCAAGTACCGAAGTACGTGAAAAAGAGACTCACGAGGATGAAGACTCTGTAAAGAAATTCGAGTATTAGGGAAACTGCGTATCTCCCCTTTTTATACTTATAGTTTAAGTAAACATCAGAATAGCCGAAATAACGTTGTTCAAACGTTATAAACAAAATAAAGTCTAATGCATAAAATTAGTTTTCAAAAAATTTGTAACGTGATAAAAAAGCACTATGAAGTCTATATATATTCTTAAAACTTTAAGGTCAAAATAAAACTAAATTCGTGGACCTACCTAAACGTGTTAGCCCATCGTCGTAAAGATTGTGGTCCATTTTCTAGAGCCGCCTCGCCAACCTCTGCAAATGTCATTGTAGATCTTCTGGTCTTCTTATACAGGACATGTGCGCATTTTATCTACAGACACAAAAATAGGTGAGATAGGTGAGCTGAAAATAATTTAATTGTTTTGAAAAAACTAAAAACCGACTTCAAATTCTTTTATGGGACCAACTCTGGAACAGAGAAACTGGAGCATTAAAATTTTCTAAATTGGAGCATTATTGACGAGAAATCGACAGATAAGTACCTTAAATAAAATACAACCGAACATAGAACCTTGTCTTTTTTGAAGTCGGTTAATAACACTAAAATCAGGCAAAACTTGCTGCCCGAGGCACCAACTTTGAAATTCCTTTATACATTTCTTCGCATAGAGTAAAAACCTACTGCTTCATTCATAATCTAAGTTTCTTCATATAAGCTAAACCCAGTCAGATGATGACGTTTGTGAGTACATAATATGATGATGATGATGACGTTTGTGAGTATATATATGATGATGATGATGATGACGTTTGTGAGTATATATGATGATGATGATGATGACGTTTGTGAGTATATATAGGAATTTTAATCGTTAATAGATACCTACGTAGTTTAGTTTACCTATCGCGAAACAGCAATGAATTTTTGTGCCTAGGCATATGACTCTTGACCTAGGGTCCTAGAACCAGCGCTTCCTACAGAACGAATTGTTTTTAAGTTTTCATAAGATAAATATAATATAAGAACGAGTCCGAGGTAAATACATTTCTTTTAAATTCATACACGTGTATGAAAACGAAGGAGCTTACTCAATACTTCATTACAGTTGTTTACCAACCTACTTTTCGCTGCACACGCGTGCGAATAAACAAAGCGCTTGGAATAAAGCAAGTCACGTATTACAAAAGCGTGTCGCGCCAAATTATTTTGGCTATAAATAACCAATATTTTGGTTACCAAGAGATACCTAGTTTTTGGCAAATTTTGAGTTACCCACTAGCTCTACACCTAGCCAGAGCCAACCTGGCTGCAAGGAACATCCTACTAATAATATTATGAAGGCGTACGTTTGTGCCTATGTGAAGATGTTTGGCTGAAGAAGACAGCGCCAAAACTACTGAACAGATCGGGCTGAAATTTTGCACACAGAGATTAAAGATCTATTCTAGAAAAACTAGATTTTTATTGAAAGAAGAAGCTGGTACCAAACTTGTAAAAACAACATGTTGTTGAACGCCACTACGGGACTGATCAGATCACCCGAACTTTTAAGATAGATAGATAGAGAATTCTTTAATCATCACCTTAAAAGAGCAAAACAGATCTAAGATCCCATACAAAATCACTTCGTTTCGGCTGTTTATGACCACAAATTAAAATGTCCCTTTTCTATTCATTTGGAAAGTACACCCATTATTGCAATGAAATTTTGCATCATCAGCGAAAAATTTCATTTCAATTCATTTTCAAGCGATTTTATTACTTTCGCTGTAATGTAATGATAATTTTATTTTTTGAAAAACTAAAACGGTTCAATCATCGCTTTTTCTTATCCGATTATGTATGCAAAATTTCATTAATATCGGGGATGTAGTTGATGAACGCGTAGATTTCCAAATGAATCGGAAAGTACGTATGTATGGTGGTTTAGACGTTCGCACCCACAGTAGCTATATTATAACGAAAGAAAATCAGTTCTCACCAAAACATAAGAGCAGTGAGTGCAGATAACTGCTACCAGGACGGTGAATATGATACCGTTGACGAGGCCAGCGCATTTGAAGGCTTTGGGCATAGCCAGGATGCCGGTCCCAAGCGAGGCTTTCAGAAGATGCGTCAAGGTGTCATTGTTTCTGAAATATCGAAAAGTTTAGAATGTCATCGATAGTATGTCAAAGGTTAGGTACCTTGCAAAAGTTTTTCTTAAACTTTGCACTTACATCAAAAACTTTTAGCTAGGTACTACAAATTTAATATTAGCAAAGCAAAGTCTACGTAGGCGATCGTCGTGAAACTAGATCACTATTTTCGCAATAGCCTCAATTCGCGTATGCAAGGAACCACGATGAACGCACCAGTTCATCCTGGATGTTACACTCAACATTAAACTCAACATTAAAATTATCGATAGCTTTGTACCCAGTGTTCAGTTATATTTTTAATTTTTACAACACATGCTCTGCTTAGCTTGGGGCTAGATAATGCTGTGTGAATTGTCCAGCATATTATTATTATTCATTCATACCATGGACAGTGAACCCTTGGTTAAGTGTTAAGTTAAGTATTATAGTAGGTTAACCTACGATCTTAGGTAGGTACTATTTTACTACCAGGAAATAATAGCAAAGCATATGCACTCGCAAGAAAGCTTTCTACTAGCGTTCAAACAAAAAAAAACTTTGAATAACACATAGGCTACTTATTATCCCATAAATCAGTCCCCATGGGATATGAAATAACCTAAAACGTTTCTAAAGGAAAATAATTGGATCTTTGTTGGGTAACCTAGGTACCTCCTATCTATAAGGGAGATAAACTATTTTTTTCCCAAAAAAAAAAACGCGTTCGAAGCCGCGTACAATGAATAAAATTCGCCAAATACGATTTTGTCTAAATAAAAAATTTATCGGCCAAGTGCGAGTCGACTCGCAAACGAAGGGTTCCGTAGGTCTACTTGATATACTTTCGCAAAATAAACATGAGAAACCCTAAAAACAGAATTTTCAAAAAGTCAACATGACTCGGGTGATTGTGTCCAAGTATAGATACCTAAGAACCTACTGATAATGACCGCGCCCAACTTCAGTGATCGTTAATCAATTTGGTACGAACGTTGCCACCATATTTATTGAATTTATTTTATTTTTTGTTGTTAAAGTGGCAAATAGACACTAACAAATTCAAATGTATACCACATTTGAATTTGTTAGAGTGTTTTACACTTCGATAGAATAGATACAGTCTTGACAACGTAGAGTAAAAATAACCAATAAATCAATATAGTATAGGAGCCCCCTTTTTATGTTTTAGCGGCAAGAGAAATACACACAATGAAATAAAATGGTTTCTACTGTCTACCTTTAGGTACCTTCGGTTTATGAGATAGTGCATACAGCCCTCTGCCAGACGGACAGACAGACAGACGCGGAGGCTTAGTAATAGGGTCCCGTTTTCACCCTTCGGGTACGGAACCCTAAATAAAGACTACTTTTCATTGTTCTGATATAAAGTGCTGAACAAAGCCGCGAACGAACAAGTCAATTAGGTCTTACGGTGCTGGATGGCTGTAAAACACCGGCAGTATCCCTGCCCCATCCACACCTTAATTATTTATTACCTTTAATGTCTGCCTGCCTACCCTTGGCTTACCCAGTCTGTGGGCACGGAGCCAATTCCGGGTCTAGTTATGTTATAGCCTATGTTCAACAGGGATAATATAGGATTCTAATGGTGAAAGAATTTTTCAAATCGGTCCAGTCGTTTCGGAGCTTATTCAATTCAAACAAACAAATCTTTTCTCTTTAAAATATTAGTGTAATTAGGTAACCGTATTATAGTATAGGTAACCACTACGAACGGCTTGACC
The DNA here is from genome assembly GCA_947086465.1 of Eupithecia exiguata. Taxonomy (NCBI): domain Eukaryota; kingdom Metazoa; phylum Arthropoda; class Insecta; order Lepidoptera; family Geometridae; genus Eupithecia; species Eupithecia exiguata. The sequence continues at coordinate 9,700,319 of OX352226.1, forward strand.
GATTTTCATCAAACTAAATATGAAACTGTTACATATTTTAAAAAATTATAAAATCATCTTCCAAAATAAAAACGATATCAAAATCAAATCCATAAGTCAGACACGTTTAATTATTGCTGTAACTTTTTTGCATCGCAAGTAAAAAATAAAGTACCTAATTGAAAATTTACTTACGATGTAGGATTCTCCAGTTTTCGTTCCGTGAATGGGTCGAATTCTGCTGATCCGGCATCCTTACCCATATTGTATCTGTTGAATAAAAACCTTCTAAGAACTGAGGTATACACAGGGTAAATAATAATACCTACCTAAAAACAACCTACGGAGCATTCTCGGTAGGTCAGAATCTAACTTAACGAGAAATTCAGATATAGGATCGGTTATCAGCGTGCAACAAAAGAATTCGTCCCTATTTTTATCCCACTCCTCTCGCAGTTGGGTAAATATAAAAATATGTTCACGAACTGTGTGTTGTATTATTTGAGGACGAACTCGCAAAATCTTTGTTTTGAGGGTAGCTACTAAAAGTATGGCGAATATTGCTGTGGATTCAACTTTGACAATAAGTTCGACTTTTTTATTAAACATTGTATTAAGTGTATAAGGTATAATCATTAATAGAGTTCCCTAGGTGTATCAATACGTACTTGCTAACAATTTTTTCATTCTTCTTTTCATCGGGAGTCAGGAATGTTTCCAACTCCTGTGGAGGTATACTGCCATTGGTTTCCTGTAAACATATGGGAATTAAAAACAATCGAGAACTGGTATCTGCAATTGAAACAGTTGAGCTAACTGCATATTGTTTGGTATATCTGTTGTTGCAAAGAATCTAGAAGTACCTAGCTCAATTGATCCATATCAGTAGGTTAGGTTAGCTACCAATTGGAACCTTCCCCATAGGCCCCGCTGTATGGCAAGGCTTATAAAATGTTATTTTTTTTAAATATAAAATATACCTAGTATTGTGTTTTTGTTTGCGCATAAATTTACTGCCATGAATAAATGACTTCTTAACGACTTTTTTTTAGCTCTCACAGTTTCAGATTAGGGGTTACACTCAAAAAAACACGCTGTATGTAGCTTAGTGTAAGATGTGAGTAATAGTCTATACTTACGTTAACCATTTTGATGCCTTTTTGTTGTAAGGCCTACTGCTGAGCGCCTTTTTGCCTGTGGACAAAAAAAGCAATTATTACCATAAATTATTCTAATTAGCATGTAATATTAATATTAACTATTGATTATGCAAAATATTCAATCCATACGCTACGTTGTCAGTTTTTCTTTTGTGTGTTAGTATTTTAGGTTCAGAAGGTTTTCGAAACGTTGATGATCTAATACAAATTGCATGGTAAAAGTATATATTATAGAGGTGATTCAAAAAACATTTCAAACACGCTTCAGGTTGATAGTTTCAATCAAAGTTCGGTTTTTTCGTGGGGTTCAAAGAAAATGGGTAGGTATATGAATCGCGGCAAATTACTCTTCCATCGTTTTTATTCCTCTCCACTCGCCGATTACTATAGAAAATAATCCGTAATATACCTTGCTATGATTTATATTAATATATATTATAGCTCCGTTTGTTGTGACTTGTGGGCTTAAACGCAGACAGAAATACAACCATAAAAAATATCGTTTCGCGCCAACACGAAACGATCAGCCTTAAAAGAATCTCACTAATATTATAAACGTGAAAGTTTAGATGGATGGATAGATGGATGGATGTTTGTTCCTTTATCACGCCAGAACGGCTGAACGGATCTGGATGAAATTTGGCACAGAGATAGATTATAGTCTGGAATAGAACATAGGCTACTTTTTATCCCGGAATTACCACGGGAACGGGAACTACGCGGGTGAAACCTCAAGGCGCTGCTAGTACAACATAAATTTATTAGTTTGTAAAAAACTGATATTAAATTTATTTTAAAAAAAATTATTAATTTCTTGAAAAAGTAAAAATTTTCTATAAAACTTTGCGTTAGGTACTAAGATAAAAGTAAAAAAAGGGAGATGAGGTACTAACACAGAAATCATAATAATAAGACACGCAACGCAAGGGAGGCGTGACTTATTATTATGATTTCTGTGGGTACCTACTACCATCTCGAAAGTGTATGCCTAGAAAATGAAGAAAAATATATTATAGAGGATGTTATATTTAAGAGGGCCGCATGCCTATTCGCTACCATGCTGGTATAATCAATCCTGATATACCTACCTACTCATTATTTTTATAGCAAAGTTAAGCTTTAATAATGTACGTTAATAGAATTCTAATAAGCGTAGCGAATTAACTTTAAATAAAAAGATTGTGTAATTTATGATCTTTCCTAGATATTTCCTCCGTGTGTTCTGGTTCTTTTCTATGTAGTGTAATGAATAGCTAAGGAATTTATTAATTTAAATACCTAATATCTGTTTACTTTCTAGCAGTGATTGTCTAGCAGTGTTTATTAGATTTATTCCTTTCTAATATCAAAAACTACGGTTTATTGTCGTAATTAATATTATATTCCTAACAAATACCAAATTTAAAATATTTAATGAAGTACAACTTCTATTCCCAACGAATACCAAAACATAGCTTTTGGTACAGTCACAGAAACATTTTGTTTCGCTTTCTTAAATTTAATATTATGATCATAATACAATCCTAAACCTTTACACATTCCGTTGATCACTGTTAAGAAAAATTTCAAAACTCATTATTAATTGTAAAATTTATGATTTATTATTTATATTAAAAATTATGATTTTTATGCCAAAAATAAAATAATTAAGTAAATAGTTGTATACTTTTTTATTATATACTAAGTTGATTTTCTGATACGTATTTAATAATAATCAGACTCCAAGTTAATAGTTATGATTGTCATAGCAAAATTTTGAGTATTTTTTCTAGTTTCTAGGTATAAAGTTGATTATTTTTCTATATTAAAAGTTGATAAAGAAAACTACAATCGAATAATAGAAACAAACTAGAACTAGTATTTACAATTGAAACAATTGAGTTAACTGCAGACTGTTGATTTGCAAACAATCTTCTGGTAGCTCAAATGATCCATATCAATACCAGTCGGAAGCGTCCCGAAGACGCTGCAGCTGGCTGCATTGCCCTGTATGGCAATGCTGATGCGCTGCGCCAGATACCCACCGGCTCTCGGGTCACACGTCATTTCGATAAGACGGTCAGATAATTTTTTTAAAACCTGGAGGGCCGCGGTACCCCACGGACTTAGGGTCTCGCTCGACTCCAAAGGGACCAAATACTCTGTCAAATTCCAATGCTCTGCTCGGCCCTGGTGTTCCTATTCGCCTCTTACGACAATCCTGTAAAGATTTGGGGTGGTGAGAGGTCCCAAAGATTTTCGGTGGAACTGACTAAGGTTTCGTGGCTTACTTGGTTAGAGCACACCCAAACTGAGGGTGGGGCGAGGGTTCGAGTCCCGCCGAAATCGAAATTTTTTAAGAACTTATTTCATATTTTCTTAGAGATACCTAAAGCACTATAACAAAAAACCTTAGAAAAACCGTCTGTTAGCTTCTCAGTTTTATTGTTACACTAACGGCCCATGACACTCACAAATAACGTGGCTTTCTATTGGTAAAATAATTTTCAAAATCGGTTCAGTAGATCCAGTGATTAACCCCGACAACCTCGCAAACTTTACTTCCTTCTAATATTAGTATAGATAAGACAAGGATAAGACAGATAACAACTCCTACTTTGGTATAATTTAACCAACTCTGAATTATTTTCTTACACGAAAAATAACTTGTTACGACTTATACCTTATACCTACAATTTGGTATCACACAAACCAAACATTCTGTGACGATGTGTCTGTGTACTACTTAGGGTAGGGGGTTATCTACTGCATAATGTTTGTAATTCCAACAACGCAAGTACTTAAATTCTTATCACTAAAATAACTAAAGTCCATCAAAATAAGTTGGTCATTATAAGTCAAGTTGTTGGTTATGCAAGATTCAATTTGGCATAAGCAACAACCTTACTTCACTTACGCGTATTATCATCAACTTGTTTTGATTGAGCTTCGAGTGAATTATTATACCCGTCTTAGTTGATTGCATATTTTGGTCCACAGAACTACAAAACAGAAACACACAGAATAATCGTTACTTATATAAGTTACGAGCTGCTGTATGAGGCTTCGCACGCGCTTTTTGAGTACCCTTTGTCCGTCCCCGGGATACCATTTACCTTTTTGCCAAATTTCATTTAAGATCCGTTCAGCCGTTGGGTTGGTGGCCGTAGGTGTGAAAAGGTAACACACAGACAGACAGAATTACTTTCGAATTTATTATATTATATACTAGCGGTCCGCCCCGGCTTCGCACGGGTATATTCTATAGCCTATGTTACTCAGTGATAAGTAGCTTTCTAACGGTTAAATAATTTTTGAAATCGGTCCACGTTTTTAAGTTTATTGTTACATACAAAAATACAAATATTTCCTCTTTATAATATAAGTGTAGAAATATAAGTATATTAGTATATATAGGTATAGATATTTTACTCAATGATAAAAGAAAATATTTATGCTAATCTACTGATTATCATAAAAGCGAAAGTAATTGAGTCTGTCTGTAAATTTTCACGCCAAAACGGCTAAACAGATCCTAATGATAATTGGCAAAGAGATAACTAGTCATTTATAGATAACTAGTGTAAGCCCACATTTGAATTCACATTTTTGTGATATTGTTATTGATTAATGTGCGTAGTCTATAACTCTCTGCGACTTTTTACGCGTAAACGAATCTTATTAAAATTTGACAGTAAGATCTAACTCTTTATAGTTGGTTTTTCAGTTGAAATTGCGTGTTGAACTCACATAAATTTCCCGGCTTATTTCACTTAGTTGTCGGTGCTGCCGCTTCGATTGTTTGATCACGACTGCCGAGAGATCCTTGTAAACTCGGATGTCTGAACAACTTCGCCAACTTTGCGATGTCATCATCTGTCCGGGTGTCGTGTGGATATCGTGTTGGTACATACGATGTATTTATCATACCTACATAATATTTGTTTTGCTCACGATCACGAATCGATCTCCGTATCTTATTTGTTTAAGATAACCTTAGAACATTGATACGTGTCTCAGTTTTTGACGAATACATTGCAATTTTTATGATTCAACTAGAAAGGGAATTTCGAATGCTGTATTTTACAAAATGTAACTGTTTAGAACAAAACAAATAACTAATTTTTACACTGTTTTTAAATTTTGCACTACTTGGGAATAACTTTTTTGTGGGACCACCCGAAACCATTTCCCCCCAATTTGACCATTTTTCAAAAAGGGTTATTTTTACAGACCTCTATATTTTTTCTGTAACATGTAAATCTATATCTACAAACGCCACATACATTGTACATGGATCGCTCTGCAAACTTTGGAAAATGGGGGGGGGGGGGGGGGAATTTAAACATCACATATTGTACTGAAAATTTGGATATTTCTTTTGTTTTCTTTAAATCAGTAATGGCGCACAAAGTGTATTATTATTTCAAATTTCCAGTTATTAGCTGCATGCAGTAGTTACTGAGATATTAAAAAATGAACGGGGACGTATAGAGCGAGACCGTAAGGGTATCGATACTTCCCGAACCGATCTCGAAACCCTAAAAACATATATACAGCCACATAGAACATCTCCTTCTTTCATTAGAAAGAAGGATATAGTTCTATGTGTATTAATAATAAATAAAAAAAAATACTGTTTATTACACACTACTTTCTCGTTTGTTGACTAATCTTTTTCATTTATTTTGCAATTCTATCCACTGAGGACGGCGTTGTTATCCGCGACACAGTTCTAAACTTCTTTAGATGGTATCGTTTTGCATAATGTAACTGTTCTGGACACGACGAGCCCTCGTAGGATAAGTTGAAGAAGATCCTTCTTAGAATAGGTATAATAGTCTAGGTTTGAAACGTCAAAGGAGGTTGAAATACCTCAACATGGATGCTGGCCGCAAGCACATTCAAAAATTCAAATACCTGCGAACGAACGAACCATTTGATCGTCTATTGTTTTTTCTCATTCTAATTTTGGAAAATGTAGGGGAGATTTTTGTATAAATAGGCACGCTAGCTAGAATAAGTTTAGTTTATACTCGGACGCGATCAAGAAAACCTGAAGAAGTAAATAAAGCTGGAAACAAGAATAAAAGTGTTTTACTGGAAAAATTGAAGAAGCTTACAGTCCACAACAGTTCCTGGTCCTTCGAGCCGGATTGGAGTGAAGAGATCCTGCACCCACCGGATCGGAGTGAAGAGATCCTGCACCCACCGGATTGGAGAACGAAGAATCAAGCGCTCGCGCAGTATGGTTGTAACCAGAAGCCAAGTGGATACGTCCGAACGACGTGAAACTGAGGAAGAGGCTGTACGGCAAGCCGCCGAACTGGAAGCCATCGCGAACGAACGAAGACGAAGGCTGTCGCAAGAAGCTCCGGCGACACCCGCTACGCATCAAGTAGCCAGACATCGCGACCCAGCCATAGGGTTCGCACCCGACTTCACCCGCGCCGGAACGAGTACGGAACGCCATAGGGATGAACAATCTCCCGCCCGAACTGCGCGCTCTCTACGATCGAACGGGAGCATAGCGGCCAGGGCGCGGGCGGCGGAACTGGAGGCGGAAGAGAAACTGGCCGAACTTAGGCGTAAAGAACTCCAAATAGAAGCAGATCTCGTCAAGAAGAGATTGGCTGCTAACCTAGCAGCATTGGAAGACGAGGAAAGGAGTATACATGAAGACGAACTACCGGAACACAGTGAGAGAGTCGAGCAGTGGCTGCAGACAACTGAAGGGGAGAAAAGTGACACTATTCTTAGAACTGAGAAGAACATCCGATTCAACGTCAGGAACATATCGACTACGCCGGTCAAGACTAAGAGTACTGCTAACGTCGATGCATTAGCTGATGCGATAGAGAAGCTAGCAAGACCGAGGATGAAGTGCCCAGACCTGCACGCGTTTTCCGGTTCACCGAATGAGTGGTTGCCCTTCAAAGCTGCCTTTAACGACTCGACGAGAACATACAAGCTGACACCGGCTGAGAACATCCAAAGGCTGAGAAGCAGCCTTAAAGGGGAAGCAAGAGAGCTAGTTGCTTCACTCCTGTACACCGCAAGCAATCCAGAAATCATCATGAAGACCCTGGAACAATGCTTCGGAAGACCAGAAATCATCATCGACCGGGCCATTGATGACCTTCGAAGACTACCGAAACCCGGATCATCTGCAATAGAACTGAACTCATTCGCCGTCAAGCTTCAGAACGTGGTCTGTGTGTTGAGCAACATCGGGAACAGAGGCTACCTGTACAATCCGACGCTGACCAGAGAAACACTGGAGAAGCTGAGCCCCCACATTCGCTCACGCTGGTGTGACTACGCAACCGAACAAGAGGGAATGATCGAGCCCGAGATCATTATGCTATCACGCTTCCTTATGCGCGAAGCGGACCGAGCCCTGCGGTTCAGCTATGCACCACCGACCAGCAAGAAGGAAAACCTGCCGAAACCGAACACAGCATTCAAGAAGAAGACGAACGCCGTATACAACACTACTGAAGAACTCGCTGAAGCTAAAGAGAAGTGTTCATGCTGCGAGAAGGAACACAAGTTGACAGATTGCCCCAAATATAAGGCAATGACAACTGACGAGCGATGGGAACACGTGAAGAAGAACAAGCTGTGCTTCAAATGTATAGTGAAGAAGCATCGACGCACCAACTGCAAGGCGACATCATGTGGAGTCAACCAATGTTCACGTCCACACCATCAGACTCTACATCAAGAAAGAAAAGACAGTCCAAGCCCAACCGAAGCAGTCATGACAGTGACCACCGCTGCCTCGAATGACATGGCAGTTTTGCTGAAGATGTGTCCAGTCACCGTCGTCGGTCCACGGGGGGAGATCGATACGCTCGCTCTCTTGGATGAAGGGTCCACAGTCACTCTGATTGATGAGAAGTTGGCGCGTACTATCGGAGCAAAAGGACCTTCACTGCCACTACGAATGCGTGGAGTCAACACTACGCAAAGGGAGGAAGAAAGCCAACTTGTCACCGTACAACTGAAGGGCAAGGATAGCAAGCTACATCCACTTCGGGCACGCACCATCAAGAACATGAAGCTGCTGCAACAATCGATTCCCGCAACACTGTTGGATCAAGACCATCTGAGGGACTTACAACGAGATGAAGTCTGCTACGAGTCATCACAACCTGGGATCCTGATTGGAGCTGACCACTGGGAGTACATAGTCTCACAGGAGCTACGAGTCGGAAGAGCGAACCAACCAGCTGCATCGAGAACACAGCTGGGATGGGTCATCCACGGAACCATACCACGCAGCATCATCGCGAACCAAGACAGCGTTCTACACATCTACACACCTGAAGCCATTGAGAAGCAGAACCAAGAGCTGCATGAGCTAATAGAGAAGCATTTTAGCATTGAAGCGATTGGCATCAACCAGAAGCCACGTACGAGTGAAGAAGATCTCCGGGCTACAAATATCGTCGAACAGACAATCAAGAAGATTGACCAAAGATATGAAGTTGGTCTACCATGGAAGAAAGAAGACACGAAACTACCTCAGAGCTACAACATGGCACTTCGTCGTCTTCAAAGCATTGAGAAGAAGATGGATGCTGACCCAGTCTTCGCCGAAGAATATACGAAGCAAATTGAGAACTTGCTGCAGAAGCGGTACGCTGAACCATGCGATGGATCGGAGGAGTCTAGCACCGTCTGCTGGTACTTGCCTCACTTCGCAGTACGCAACCCCAACAAGCCCAGCAAGATAAGGCTTGTCTTCGATGCAGCAGCAAAGAGCAATGGAGTCAGCCTGAACGACCACCTGCTGGAAGGACCCGACCTCTTGATGTCCCTACCAGGCATCCTGTTCAGATTCAGAGAGAAGCGAATCGCGATTACGGCAGACATACAGGAGATGTTTCTACAGATTAAGATTCGTCAAGAGGATCAGCCAGCACAACAATTCTTGTGGAGAGGCAACGAGAGAAAGAAGACGCCTCAACGATTCAAGATGACAAGCATGATATTCGGCGCTGCGAGTTCCCCATTCATGGCGCATTTCGTGCGAAACTACAATGCGAGGGTATACGCTCAAACTCACCCTCTCGCCTGCGAAGCCATCACCAGAAGCCACTACATGGACGATTTGGTAGCGAGCTACGATGACGACGTGGAAGCCCATCGAGCCGTGACGGAACTGCGCACAGTGCACGCAGTTGCTGGATTCACATTGCGAGCATGGAACAGCAACAAGGATAGCGTACTGGAAGACGTGCCGGCTGAACTACGAGCTACAACACCGATGCAATTTGACGAAAGGGGGTCAGAGAACAAGATCCTTGGACTCTACTGGAACGCCGAACAAGATGAACTTGGATTCAACACCTCCATGAATAGAGTTCCCGCAGAAGTACGTGCACGAGTCCGCGCGCCAACGAAGAGAGAGGCACTCAGCGCGGTGATGTCCATCTACGATCCGCTCGGACTGCTGAGTCACTATACGATACGAGCAAAAATTGTGCTTCAGAAGCTATGGCGCATCAAGATGTCATGGGATGAACCGATTCCGAAAGAAGAAAATGAGCTGTTCGCCACGTGGCTGGAACAACTGAACGACCTGTCTTGCCTTCGGCTGGAGCGACACTACGAGATTCAAGACAACACTGACCTCGAGCTACATGTACTATGTGATGCCAGCGAACAAGCCTACTCGACCGTGGCATACTGGCGAAGCACGAGACCAGATGGAAGCTTCAGTGTTTGCCTCGTCGCTGCTAAGTCCAAGGTTGCTCCAAAGCGAACGCAAACCATTCCCCGCTTGGAACTACAAGCGGCGGTCATCGGAGCAAAGTTGGCCTACGCCATCAGACATGAACATCGAGTCGAAGTCAAGAGAACGATCTACTGGAGTGACTCAATGACAGTTATACATTGGATACGAAACAATGCAAGAAGATATACGCCCTACGTCGCGCATCGTCTGGGAGAGCTATCTGAACTTACCCAGAAAGAAGATTGGAAGTGGATACCGACCAGCGAGAATACGGCAGACGACGCGACCAGGCTGACGAACACACGCATAATGGCAGAAGATCGATGGTTCCGAGGGCCAGACTTCCTTCGCCGCCCAGAGCATCAGTGGCCGAAGGAGACGTCTGACTGCAACCACGAGGAGGAAGTTCTGCACACGCGAGTGGAAGAAGACAAGACGGATGGATGGCTGCCAGATCCATCACACTTCTCTAAGTACGAGACACTAGTCAGAGCTACAGCACGAGTACTCTTCTTCATCGAGAGATGTCGACGACGAGCCACGAACATGGAAAACCGGCACATCGAAGATGCGGAACGTGCGCTTATTCGCCACGCACAAAAGGAGAGCTTCGCAGACGAGCTGCAACGAATGAAAACGTCTCGTCCAATCACGAAATCGAGTCGCCTGTTCCGGTTGGACCCGATTTTAGAATAGCATTCTACGAGTACGAGGTCGCATTGGAGCTTCCGACGCACCGATTGAGATGAAGCGGCCCATAATACTCGACGGTCGTCACCGCATCACAAGACTTATCGTCTTGCGAGAACACTGCGCAGCTGGTCACGCTAACAGGGAGCGCGTGACTAACGACCTCAGACAGAAATATTGGGTGATTCATCTACGACCGACAGTACGTGGCATCGAGAAGGAATGCAGACTCTGCCAAGTACGGAAGATGAAGCCTCTACCACCAGCTACGGGAGACTTGCCGAGAGCCCGCCTCACGCCGTTCCTGCGCCCTTTCAGCCACTGCGGAACTGACTATTTTGGGCCCATGATAGTAAAGATTAGACGACGCCGGGAGAAGAGATGGGGCGCCCTCTATACGTGCCTCACTACACGCGCCGTACACATAGAGGTCGTTACTACACTTTCCGTCAACTCTGCAATCATGGCACTGAGAAGAATGGCTGCGCGACGAGGCTGGCCCCGTATCATGATGTCCGACAACGCAACGAACTTTCGAGGTGCAGACAAAGAACTGCGGGCTGCCTACGTGGAATGGGCACCAGTTCTGCGAGATGAAGGACAACTGCATCGAATGGAATGGCGCTTTATACCTCCTGGCGCACCGAACCAGGGGGGAGCCTGGGAGCGACTGGTGCGATCAGTCAAAGTCGCATTAGCCGCCACCTTGAACGAGAAGGAACCACCCCAAGAAGTACTGATCACCCTCCTGACAGAAGCGGAATTCTCCATCAACGCGAGGCCACTTACGCACGTTAGCGTGAACCCCGAGGAACCCGAGGCGCTAACTCCGAACCATTTTTTGCTAGGGTCATCCAACGGTCTACCTACCACTGGTCCGTGCAGCGAGGCAGATCGACGAACATGGAGAATGAGCCAAGCGCTTGCTGACCACTTTTGGCGGCGCTGGCTTCGAGAGTACCTTCCGACATTGGTACCTCGCGGCGAGCCTACGAGCAACAGACGACCACTTCAAGAAGGAGACATCGTTGTGGTCGTAGACCACACTCTACCCCGAAATGTGTGGCCAATGGGAGTCGTCGAGCGCACGTACAAGGGACCTGACGGAGGCGTACGAGTGGCGGATGTCCGGACGAAGACTGGCGTTTTCAAGCGGCCGACCAGCAAACTCGTCGTGTTGGTGAAAATGGAGGCTGCGCGAGCTACGCCGGGGGGAGGATGTTCTGGACACGACGAGCCCTCGTAGGATAAGTTGAAGAAGATCCTTCTTAGAATAGGTATAATAGTCTAGGTTTGAAACGTCAAAGGAGGTTGAAATACCTCAACATGGATGCTGGCCGCAAGCACATTCAAAAATTCAAATACCTGCGAACGAACGAACCATTTGATCGTCTATTGTTTTTTCTCATTCTAATTTTGGAAAATGTAGGGGAGATTTTTGTATAAATAGGCACGCTAGCTAGAATAAGTTTAGTTTATACTCGGACGCGATCAAGAAAACCTGAAGAAGTAAATAAAGCTGGAAACAAGAATAAAAGTGTTTTACTGGAAAAATTGAAGAAGCTTACAGTCCACAACAGTTCCCTTGTAATCTTTGTGTATGTTTCTAAATAAACATATCTATTTATTTATTTAAAGAAAACTGGAAGAAATGGAGAAAAGCCTGCACTACAGTGAGACATTAGTGTCAAAACTAAACAAATTTGACAGCACTAAAAATGTAGCCGTCCTTTTCATAACGATCTAAATAAAAAGGATGGCAACATGATTGTGTGCTCTCATTTTAGTGTCGTTTTGACGACGTTATAATTGACACCGATGCGAGATAAAGGTGGTTCGACGCAGGTTAGCGCAAGATATTTTTTTATTGTTTTTTATTTTTGGCGTTCCACAAGCAATAAAATCAGCGGGTAAGTAATTTGCCGCAAATTGTAAAACATTTTCGGTTCATTTGTATTATGTCAGCATTTGGGAAAATGTTGATTTTTAACACAAAATCTCTTATTTTCCCAAATGCTCATAAATACCAGTGAATCGAAGTTGGTTTCATCATGAGTTTATAGAAAATGATTTCAGATTTGCGGCAAACTACTTTTCCGCTAGTGTTATCGTCGCGGAAGGTCGAAAAAATTAAAAACCACAAAAAAAAAATATCTTGCGCCAACCCGCGTCGAACCACCTTAAGACGTCATTTTGAATTACGTTGTCATCATCGGTAGAACAAAATAAAGCACATAGCTATGTATCTAATATTTTTTATACAACAATAAACACAGCCTAACAGAAGTAAAACAGCGGGTGAATTGATTTGAAAGTGCCTATCACCTTTCTTGAACTTGGTATTGTTATTCAAAACATGATATCCGATTGTCTGCCGACCGCTGATTCAATTGTTAAACCTACCTACCTAACCTAAATACTTTGAAGAGTTTTAGACTTCAGCAGGCGACAGGAAATAAAACCGGCCAAGTGCAAGTCGGACTCGCGCACGAGGGTTCCGTACCTTTATCTATAAAAACGGCAAAAAAACATGTCTGTTGTATGGGAGCCTCTTAAATATTTATTTTATTCTGTTTTTTAGTATTTGTTGTTATAGCGGCAACAGAAATACTCATCTGTGAAAATTTCAACTGTCTATCACGTTTCATGAGTCACAGCTTAGTGACAGACGGGCAGCGGAGTCTTTAGTAATAGGGTGCCGTTTTACCTTTTGGGTACGGAACCCTAAAATGAAACAAGTTTGCTTTGTTTAGTCTATTGGAAAGAGTTTTACACATTATTATGGTAAGGTTTTTCGTTCCAAGCTTCACAAAACGAGTTTGTCGTTTTGTAAAGCATGAAACCAAAAACCTGAGGTAATTTTTACCCGACTACCGAATTTATGTGGCTGTAATTAAAAAGGACCAAGAATATTTTGTCATCAGCCTTTTTACCCACAGCATGAACGAACAGCCTTGTTAATAACTAACTAAATTTTTAAAATAAAAAACTGCGATTTTTTATTTGTGCCGTTGTTCTTCAGAACGTGAGGCGTTCCGAATGATGTCTGACTGAAGACAACACCAAAACTCCGGATCGAGCTGGAATATTTCACATGTAAACATCTGGACCTAGAATAACATCTACAATCGAAAGTGTGTATGTTTGTTTATTTTATTTTGTCCTTTCTTCACGCCCTAACTAACCAATCGACTTGGCACCTTTAGAAATGCTTAAAAGTTAGTTAAGGATAACAAATCCAATGAACTCAAACTGAACGTGGTTAAGTCGTTTCTTTAGTTGAAAGGATAGAGAGTATCATAGGCTACGTTTTTCCTGGTAAAGCATCAAATTCCCATAGGCGTTTTACGGGAATAATCCCCCTAGAAATGTCAAATTCGAATTTAACGTGGGTGAAACTGCAGGGAACCGCTAGTTATATAAATAAACCTGGACCTCTGTGATGCCAGAAAAAAACATTGTGGACTGGAAGGGTGGAAGGCGGAATAGGAGGTCTTTGTAAATCAGCGGAACAGCACGGGCCCATAAAAAATGGTATGCGTTCCAAAATTTTAACGTTTCTCTGTCACACTATTTCGTGTAAAAGTTAGAAAACCTCGAGTTGATGAAAGAACACAAAGAAGTTACGCTCTGATATTTTAGTACGTTGTTCGTTATCGCAAACTTACCTACTTTCGTTAATATTACGACCACAAGTTTTTATGTCCATCTGAAAATGATCTGAAATCTACTGTTGCGTTGTTTGGGGCGAAGCGAAATACCTACTCATTACTTTACTTTACGTAGGTAAAGTAAACCTACCTACCTTCTGATCCGTATTGTGGACGTGATATCAGAAATCAATGACCGAAGATTCAATCTAACAAGACCGGACTTCAGATAAATGTTGCGCCATGAAAGTTTTTATGCACAAAGCAAACTTTTTGAGATGGAAGTGAGTAGCCAAATCCGGAACAAAGAGAGTTAGAGAAAATACGTGAAAGAAGTCATAACCTTGATTTATAAGAAAACGGCATATTCGGTTTGTTAACTCATTAGGAGAATGATCCTGAGATCATTATTAAATTAAAATAGCGAAAGAATTTGAAAATTGCAAATATTGCAAAATAAAACTGTATTTCGCACACTGCACTGCTGATATTTTGGCAGCAAAACTGTAACAATCTTAGCAAGCTCGGTGGGCGATCCTTTATTTTCACTTTTTTTTTATTTTTTTATTTTTTTTTTTATTTATTTATTCCACATAGATACATTTGAGTACACTTGGAAAGGTCAATTTTTATACAATGTAGGTAACATGAGTTAGAAATTCACTTATATTAGTACAAACAGTACATATCTAAGATGAGCTAGATATAACAGTAAGATCATCAGCAATAGCTTCGTCGAGTGTATAATAGGATTTTTCCATAAGAATTTTTTTAATCTCTATACTGTAACGGTTTATGTCTAAATTCCTAATTTTAATTTCTAGTTTATTATACAATTTAACACTTACACACAGAAAGCTTTTACCTACTTTTGTGAGTCTATGAGTAGGTATGGCAATGACATTTCTTGTTCTGGTGTTATAACTATGCGTGTCTCCATTTAAATTAAATTTATCAATGTTAATTTTTTTCGCTAGAGGACCAAAAAAAGTATGGAGTAGAACATAGCTTCCCACAAGCTTCGAACGAGTCTACAAGCTGTTTGTCATCTGATGACGTCAATATAAAATTAATTAGCCCATATTTCAATTTCAATTTTTGTGCTGCGTGGTATCAGTGTGCCTCTGAAATGCGACAATCGCGTGTCCGTCAACTACATAACACAACACTAAATAACACTACTAACACCAATCCGTTTATTCCCAATTCCCAGTCGTTCTGTGCTGTAGTTAAAAATATATTATTTTGCAATTATAAAAATATATTATAATTGCAAAAATGTTCATAACCCACGCCTCGTGGGTCAAAAAACTTACATGATTTGCAGTTTTCAAAAAATAAAATATGAACTCGTCAAAGATTCCACATTTGATAAATGGGTTCAATTCTTCCGGTCATTAGTTTCGGCACATAGTTACATGCATAGAGTAAAAACGCGCCTGTCCCAGTTATTCTAAGGTTACATGTACCTAAAGCTTGCAGTTTTCGAAAAATAAAATAGGCACGGTCAAAGATTTCACATTTCAATTCTTCCGGTCATTAGTTTTGGCACATGGTTGTCATATACCTAAAACTAAGGACCGGAAGCGCTTGTGTTAGATCAAAGTGGGTCATCCACTTCTGATCGCGTGCCGATTCTAAGTTTATACACGGTGCGATGAAACGTGTGCACTAAGCCGAAAAGTGGAATTCAGAAAACCCGGGGAACCAACTTTTGTCCCTGCATAAAGTTGATGCCGCGGTCAGGAATCAACAACACTTTGACTGAGTTGAGTACACTTATTGCATAGCAACGCACCGAATAAGGTACGAAACAAATGTAGAGACAACAAACTTATTTTTATATGTTCGTTAGTGCTTGTAATTTAAAAATGAAACGCTTAGATTGCATCACGCCATATAAAATATAAATATATATATTTATTATATTTATATTATTATAAATGTCAAAGATCGACTTGCATCCTATTTCTATCGAAGTACTTATCGGTATAAGTACTTGGTAAACGCTTCTTACTGCATATTTATATCAGAATCACATTAATCATTTATACAAAGTAGAGAAGGTAGTTAGGTATGTTATATACATATTATTTATATTAATTGTAGGTAAATTAAGGCCTATCCTTACTTATTTAGTACTAGCTGTTGCCTGCGGTTTCGCACGCGCTTTTCAAGTAGCCTATGTCCGATATATTTTTCCTTCCTGCCAAATTTCATTAAGATCCGTTCGCCCGTTTAGGAGTGAAAAGGTAACAGACAGACAGACCGAGTTACTTTGGAATTAATAATAATAAAGAATGGATATCGCATCCCCGCGCAGTCTCAGGGCGCGACCCGCAGGGGCTGATGAACGGGGCCGGATTGGGTATCCGACCTTTTTTATTTCTCGAGGCACGAGAAATCTCGACCCGGATTTCTCAAGTTTCTCGAATTGAGAAATTTTGAAATTTTCAGGTATACACGATGTTTCTTTGAAATTTTTGCTTTATTATGAGTTAGATTAACAGATGAGATCAATTGAATGAAATGGTAAATTTTTAATTACCATAAATTGCACTTTTTAATAAAAAATCAACAACAAACAATAAATTAAACAAACTATACATAACACGGCTGGACTACATAAAAAGTAAAGAGCAGGGTTTTAATTATCTTTCACACACACAACACAAATTTCTCGAGAATTCCCGAGCGAAACCCTAGTCCGGATGAACGAGTGCGTCGAGGGCCATAAATGAGCAATGAAGTGTTGTTATTTTGGTTATTATTTATTTATCTATTTATCCAAAGCTACGCGGTACTCGCTGCAGAATGGTGGCGGTTCCACGGTAATCCGCCGAGTCTTCTAAAGACGCTTTTAGAGACGGTGAGATAACTGCATACCCACTCGAATTTCGCTGACGCTCTGGGTAGCGAATACCGCGTGGGTCTGTCTGCAGTCAACAGTCCTTTATGTCCAGTAGGTAATGTAGAGTCTTAGGTATTTATTTATCTTTTTAATGTGTAGTTTTTGTTATAATTTCTATGTCTTTGTCAATGGATAGGCGAGCGCCGAGCTAGACGCAATATTGGGCTACATTAGTATAAAATAGGGAGGAGTGGAAAGAGAAAATGCAGTCCTTGCCCTGCTGGGCAGTCGGATATATGATTCTTATGAATCATGTCCGACTGTTGGCCCATTTAGCAATTTATTCTCAGACGTTATTTATAAACGGTACCCTGAAGCGGTGTGATCTAAGCCAAAAGGAGGAATTTCGAATCCTCAATCGAAACCGAAAGCGAAATCCAAGCGAAACCGCTAGGTACCTCTCTGGGTCGCGACTACCGTAGGTGAATACCTAAGTGATGAAATTCCTCTAGCCGCCAACCAAAATAGATCGCTACAGCGTTGACAATATGCATGTACCTAGTGAAGAATGAAGTAAAGCGTATGTAGGTTAGTCTCTGTAAAACCAGGTTAGTACAACTAATTATGCGAGTAGGTAAGAAACGAGGCCTCGTGTCCGACCACGAGTTTAAGGAAATTCAATTATTAATGCGCACGTGGCACACAAGTGTTTAAATTTCCCTAAAGTTATCCGTCTTGTTTATTAAAGAAGTTTTAATTATTTTTTTGTTGTTTCTGTTTCGACAGAAAAATACTGTTACTTCAAGAAGTTTTAGTTAACTTTGTTTTAGTTAAATTGTTTAAACGAAGTTTATATAAGAAAAAAAAAACATTTTTGACGGCTTTTAATAAAGTAACAACAAATTTTAATGCTGTCGAATCCGATTGTGAAATTTGTGAGTAGTAGAGTCGTAGCGCTTAGTCATACATACTTCATGATCTTTTTGCGACTTGCTTGCTTCGTTTAAACGAGGAAAATATAAAAGTTAGAATATGCCATTCAAATAGATATTGTACAGCAATCCGTAGTACTACAGTTCAACATATATTTATTTTGTAATGGTACCTTCTTACTATCTTTATATAAGTATTATTGAAACAAGTGCGGCCAGCGTCTTGGGGACGCTTACAACTGGTATTGACATGGATCAATTGAGCTACCTGTAGATTGCTTGCAACGGTCTGCAGATAGAACTCAATTGTTTTAATTTTAAATACTTGTTATCATTTGTTTCTATTATTTTACTTGAAATTGTAAAAAACATATCCGCTGCCAGGACCAAGAATACTGCGGCTGCTGGAGACTAAGAGCCTTTGTGTACTGGCTGTGGCACTGATCAAAACAAGGGGTTTTAGCCATAAAATGCCGCGCTGGCCAGTCGAGTTTTTCGTCAGAGCATTGGTCGTTGGTCGGCAAGTTACCACATGCAGGTGAGGTTGACCTGGGGTCCGAGAGATGTTTTCCGGCTGCGGATGATAATGAAGTAGGAACAGGCGCTCATAATGTGCAGAAGTTGGTGAAAGTCAAAATGCAAATTTTCTGAGAGGTAACAATCGCCTTGCACCATCTCACATCCATTAAGTTCACTCACAGTGCTCGCTGTACTCATGTTAATAGTTGTTCACGCTCATTTGAGACACCTGATCAACTCAAGATCTTTACGATTATGATTAAGTACAAAACAGAAATAAGCGTTAATGAAACTGGTTTATTCTACAAAATCTGAACAGCATATAAAGTTTATATATTTAGTCATTTAGATTCTAATTTTGAGTTTTTGCGCAACTTTTTGAACTAGCTAGGCCTAAATCTGCAAAAAAGGTATAGGTCTACCTTTATCATCTACAGCCATTCCACTGCTGGACATAGGCCTCCCCTGAACGGCGCCAAAATGACTCCTATAATTAAAGGTTACGACTTAAGACCATATTCCGAATCACACAAGTCGTATTCTAAAGTATTTTCTATTTTTCTACCACAAAGGTACCTCCGTAACATCCCAATGAAGAAATTCTTAGATTTCAACGGTTTCGTTCGACGTGGTCGTAGTATTAAAATGATCATTCTAATACACAACTATTTAATTAATAAACAAATTAATATTGTAGGTAAATACTAGACAACGGCGCGTAATAATAATAATGTGTCTATACAAACAAACAATAAAGTTATTGACAGGGTCTTAACTACATAAACTCTACATTATTGTGTGTATTGTATCTGATTGATTAGCAAACATTTACAAAGATATTTCCAGACGTCTTTCTACCGATTGATTTAGGTATCCTTATCAGTTGTTCACTGAGAAAGGATATAGCTATAAGAGCTCAAGAAACGCTGGCCTCGATAGAGCCTTGTGCCTGGGTACATATTAGCTCCCCTTGGAGTCGGGTTCAAATCTTTTTATCAGAGCATCTGGTCGAAGCGATGCGTGACCTGAGAGCTGGTGAGAAGATATCTGGCACAACGTTTAATTTTTGAGTGGCGCAACGCAACGCATCAGCTTTACTACACAATGGGGCAATGCAGTCAGCACTTTGGGATCCTTCCGATTGGTATTGATTTGGATCAGTTGAGTTACCTGTATATTGTTTTCAACAGTTTGCAGATAGCTCAACTCCTTCGTTTGTAAATACATTCTAATATGATATCATTTGGTGTGTTTTAAGAAACTATAAACCGATTTCAAATTCTTGAATAATGATAACATACAGCCCGCTGACAGACAGACGGACAGACAGACAGGCAGACAGACAGGAGGCTAAGTAATAGGATATGTTGGGACTCTTTATCTACAAAATCCTACCAAAATATGAATCAAGGATCGGTGTTCGTTTTGCGATCCGCCATCTGTCAACTTTGTAAGACGTCTTGTTGTCGCCCGTTGTTGCCTAATTATGATATTGATTACGTTTCATAACGATGGAATTTATAAAGTAGATACGTTTTAAAACGTATAGATACACTTTTTGGTACACATATAAATTCCTCGTTTAACAATCTTTTATGGGACCTACTCAACTTCAACCTTTATACAAAAACGAAAGAATTATCAAGATCTATTGAGAATCGAAGATATCACCAAAATTGTTGAAGCTAGTCGGGATTTTTGGGATAAATACTAATCCCTCGCTAATAATCTCACTAATATTATAAACGTGAAAGTTTAGATGGATGGATGGATGGATAGATAGATGGATGGATGTTTGTTCCTTTATCACGCCAGAACGGCTGAACGGATCTGAATGAAATTTGGTACAGAGATAGATTATAGTCTGGAATAGGACATAGGCTACTTTTATCCCGGAATTCCCACGGGAACGGGAACTACGCGGGTGAAAACGCGAGGCGCTGCTAGTATTATATAAATGCGTGAGTGTGTTTGTTTGTCCTTCCTTCACGCCCTAACTAAGCAACCAATCGCTTTGATTTTAGGCATGGAGTTAGTTGAAAGGATGAAGAGTAACATAGGCTACTATTTATCCCATAAATCAGTTCCCATAGGATATAAATAACATTAAACAACGCGTGCGAAACCGCAAGCAGCAGCTAGTTGGTCAATATTTGATGGAGAAATCGATGAACATACATAAAGTATAATCATACAGCTGAATAAAGACTCCTCCTTGAAGTTGGTCACAAGCGAATGCGTCTGTTACCTTTTCTCGCATAAAGTTTATACAGTACTAATAAACTATGTTTTCACGGATGAATAATATAATTTGACAGGGAAGTAAACGGTATCCCGGGATCGGACATAGGCTATAAAAAACACATACGAAGCGGCGGGATTCGCACGAGTTTTCTTGTTTTACCATCGTTTTGTAGTATGCTTGTATTGTAAGTTGTACATAATTTACTTTATGTTCATATAGTCAGGCACGCAGCGGTAGTACCTATATAGATATTGTATTTCACGTGGGCTCTGTTTACAAATGAAAGCTGAAGCCGGTTTTGTGTTTCACCCTAAAGGTATGATATGAAGCCATGTTGTGGCTGAATCACCCTACTTACGGTGTTGTCAGCTTACGAATAATTACACATATTTCTGTTACATTAACTGTTTTTGTTATCTTATCGTGAATATTACGACAATGGTTGGAACGAGAACTATGTTGGACTGTATTTAGTTAGGTATGTATGGAACTAGTTTCAGGCCGCGTCTTCGCACGCGCGTGTCTATGTGAGTTTCAAGGTTATTTCTATACCATAAGAACTGTATTTTTTTGGATAAAAAGCAGCCTATGTTTTATTCCAGGCTTAGAGCTTCTTTCTTCTTAGAACATCTATGCCAAATTTCAGCCCGATTCGCTCAGTAGAAGCTCTCTGAAGAAGTAACAAACATCTATCCATCCATCCATCCAAACTTTCGCATTTACAATACTAGTTTCTGTCCAAGGCTTCGCACGCGTTGTTTAAGGTTATGTCTATCCCATGAGATCTAATTTATGGGATAAAATTAGCATATGTTTTATTCCAGTTCTAGTTTATTTTATTTTGTTGTATTGCTGTATGCAAATATTCATCCCGACCCGTTCAGTAGTTTTAGCAGGAAGAGGTAACAAACCATACTTAAGCATTTATAATATTAAGTGTGATGTGAGTGTGTTATCTATGGTATGGGTGGGATATAATTGCTTGATATTTTTTTGCTATAAATCATTTACTTATAGATGTTTTCTATCCTCTTTGTTACTTTTTAAACTGATACAAATCAGTTTAAAAAGTAACAAACAGTAATATATAAAATGATTTATATCATATTTTTATGATATGATTTACAATCATCTAACTTTATGGCTCTAAACCGAGGTTACTAGAATAGTATTATCATATCTGTGCCGAGGTTCCTTTTCTATCTATTGATTGATAAAATCAATGCTTTTGTTATCAGTGCAAATTCCAGATCCAACATTAGTTAAGCTTGTTTCTTTTTGCTTCATTGTAGCACACAGATATGTTATAACAGCTATAATGTTTCTATAGCCATCAAATGTTTATACATTATTACAGGGTAGTCCTGAATACTTGAAACAATTACTCGGATCGTAAAATGCCAATAATACGTAAAGCTCTATTTAGAAATTACCTGAAATAGAATTTGCGTCAGCCAATACCTGTGTTTGATAAGTAACTCAAATCACCTACGCAATTGGTTGGTACCGCTGCGTTGTTCTGAGTGGTAAGCATGAGTTTGTATAATATCGAAACGGAAATGTTATGTTCCTACCGCTTATCGATTTTAATAAATGCAAACAATCACTCAAAAAAGCATTTGAAAACTAATGCATGACTTTATGGGAGGAAATTAATAATTTACGGTTTTCGTGAATTGTACAAAACCTTGGATGAGATGTCGAGTGGCACAGAAGTTAGGAAAACCCAGCAGTGGATGAACTCGGGTTGCAGATGAAAAATAAATAATAATGCCTAGATTTCTGATATATGTAGTTAAGAGGTGAACCTAACAGGTTTGGTTGTCTAGGCTTAGATCTTAGTACCTACTCACGGGAACCCCGTGTAAAAAAACTCGAATTATACATAAAATTCAACATTTTTTCTTTGGTTCCTTGAAACCGAAAATACGATTATAAAAAAAAGTATATTTTCTTAGTCGTGTTTTCACAATAGTGAAATAGTCCGGCTTTCATTATATTTTATGTTCATAAACATAGCGCGGCTTCTAGGAGAAAAAAATAAAAAAGATGCTTGCTAGTTTTCTACCTTTTTGTAGATCTTCTACCAAAACTGCCGACAGCAAAGAGAGTTGTTTTTGTGGGAAAAGCGTGCGAGTGAATAAGTACTTTTTGGAAAAACGTGACCAGATCTTCGCTTTCATAAGAGTGATGGTGGTCACACTTATTACCGTCATCAGTAAAATATAATACAATACAAAATTCTTTTTTGAACAAAACAAAAAGAACAAAAGAAAAATAGACATAATAATGTTAAAGTACAATGCGCGGCCTTATCGCTTAGAAGCGATTTCTTCCAGGCAACCTTTGGATGGACAGAAATTTGAAAATTTAAGAATGGCAGGGGTGTAACTATGCAATATAATACATAGAATAATTAATAAATATTCTTATGCAAGTAGAAAACATACCTACATAAAAACAATAAAAAATACTTTACAAAATATAGAATATGTAAGGAATAAATTAATACCAAGACAAAATCGTTTTTTTAAGCCTTTAAAATTTTACAAAATTAGCTAGTTTATTTATTAGTTTTACTGTATTTACCGAAAACTGTCTGACCGGCTAAATGTGGAGCACAACTTTATACTGTTAGACATTTTCTTCCAGGGTCTTAATAAAAGAACTAAACAAACAAACGTATCTTATGTTACAGACCACCCATACTGGGAATCGGGACCAATCAAGGATTCCGACAGAGTAGCCTAGCGGGCATTGGATATATGATACTTTATTCATCATCTTATGAACAAACCGGCCAAGTACGAGTCGGACTCGCACACAAAGGTTTCCGTGCCATTAACTATAAAAAAGGTAATAAAAAATATTAAAATATTTGTTTTATTTTAATTTAATTCAATGATTTATTTTTAAAGTGAATATATAAATAAATATTCTGTGAATATTTCAAGCGTCTACCTGTAGGCATTATCAATATCGTCCCAAGATTTTTTATCGTCTAGATAATCTGATATTTTGTAGTAAGCCTTTTTACAAAGGACATGTTTGACAATTTGTTGGAATTTATTCATTGATAGTTTTTGCAACTCACTTGGAGTTTTGTTGTAGAAGCGTATACAATACACTGCCCTTTGAAAGATCATAATACATAGAGGTGAAACTATTCATGTGACGCCTATCATTTGAATGAATGAATGAATGAATGAACACTTTATTGTACAATAAAAATAAACATGAATAAATAATCTTATATCTAAAATAAACATAATACAGTACAAAAGGCGGCCTTATCGCTGAGAGCGATTTCTCCCAGGCAACCTTGGGATGGAAAAAAGATAAAAGAAAAGTTGGTTGGTAGTGCAAACGGAACTACCTACCTAATACAAAAAAAAAAAAAAAAAAAAATGTGGAATTTAGTTTATAAACCTCTATATTTAGTTTTATGTAATTATGTGTCGAAATAAATGCCATTCTATTCTATTCTATAGTTATCTAGAAACCCACATAAATCCATATGTACTTTCTCCGTTCGATCGCGGGTAAAGACCGGGGTAACAAGGTAGGTAAGTATGAGCAAGTATACGACCCTAAACTAAACCAGGTCATGGCAGCTTATCTACTAAAATCTAGAGCGGAATAAAGATGTATCGAATAACCGAATAATTTACTAAGTAAATAAGACGTATTTGGTAACAGACAAAGCGTATGAGCTGATTAGTTACCAAGCAGTATGTTAGGTATCGACTAGATAAGTAGGTAGATACGTACTTAGGTACTTATCCGATAACCGTTATTTATAACCCAGAAATCACAGCTTGATAAACCTAACTGTAGGTAGGCAATGCATGGAACCTACCTAGGTACTGCAGTTGTAGGTTGGTACCGTATCTAAACTGCTAGGTAGAGTGCTGATCGCAAAACAAATTGACCTCTGTGAAGTTGACTTCAACGGCTGCGCACCGCGTAGTGACGACAATCACTCTTATTGCAATGACATATACATATAGGGTGTCCTCCAAATATCTGCACACCCGAAAGTGGTAATACTTGAAGAGTTATGGCGAATTAAATAGCTACGATCCACTCGTGGCAAGCATAATTTCAAGTGGCTGCCGTACAGTGAGGAAGAGGTTTCAGCCACTTTTTTCAACTTATTCTATCATTTTTGATCTAGGTTTAACCACTTTCGGGTTTACAGATATTTGGGGGACACCCTGTATATAGCTTGCGTCCAGCTGTGGACTAATATAGGCTGATGATGATGATATAGTAATTCAAATAATTAATTAGTTATGCATAAAGTTCAAAACGCCGTGTGTCGCATACTATCACTGAATATTACCACGCCGTATAAGATTAAGAACTATAACTATAAACGTAACAAGGTAAACATACATGACATAATAAATATTATAAATGAAAGTTTGGATGTTTGTTACCTATTCAACTGATCGGGCTAAACTTTTGCATACAGGTAGTTCTAGATCTGGAATAATTCATAGGCATATGTATATAGCATATTTTTTATCAGATAAATCAGTTCCCAGGGGATAGAAATGAAGCCACGGGCAGAAACTAGTATGTATACACCAAATATTCAGTACCAGATATTCACTCACAAAATTTTTCAGTCGATATCTATTCCATACACATGTATATTTTACCGAACACCGCAAACTTCCTGAGTCGAGAGTGCCCCGTATTTGATGAACACACAGTTATGTTTCTTGTGTACTATAATAATATCCTGCACACAAAGATAGTCTCCGCTTTGACAGCCATGTGGTTCGGCGAGGAGGACGATGTCAATTTTCATTATTTTGAAAAATTAAAAAAAAAGACTTCAATTTCACTGTTACACTGTTTTTTCTTCAAGTTTTTCGGGACATATACTTATCCCTCGGGACATAAATTAATGTAATATTCGGGATCATTCTCTATGCAATAGTGAAAGAATTTTCCAAATCTGGACATAATTGACGGAGAAATTGACGAACATACATAAAAAACACATACAGAACAGAATCCCCTTTTGTTTTTCGTCGGTAAAAAAAAATAGAAATCTATAAAGACAATAATTTTGCTTTGGAAGACCCGTCATAATCGTAGCATAAAGGCGTGTCCAAACACAGCGGGGAGTGCGCGGCAGCAACACGCGGCAATCGCAAGACACTGCCCTTACGCGCGACTAGTGAAGACATCCCAGAAATGTGAGCACGGCGGCCGTCCAAACACAGCGTGGCTATCGCGCGCAGCGTGCCGCTCACGATTGCGGCGCTATGTTTGGACACACCTTTAAAATGGTTGCACCGGATTTGTTCAAACATGGCTAAGAACACTCGGTGCAGTCACCTTTCAAACAAAGCAAACAGACAACAAAAAATCTAATCGGTGCATCAGTTTTGAAGCGATGTCTCAAATAGACACACAGAACCCAACCAGCAAAATTGTCCTCTACCAATAGCTTATATCTCAAAAACATCCCATAAAAGCCGTATCAAAGTGTTATTGGTGACCGCTTATTGTATAAAAGCGTTAAACAGGACATTTTTGCTCTATAAGCGTATACAGCAAAATTATTCCATAGTACAGTGATAGAAACGTTAACATCACATTATAGTCCAGTACTATAACCAGAGTTGACAAAAACTTATAGAGTCATTTGCTCTATAAAAGTGTTTTATGATTCTCTTTTGTATCTAATTTGAGCAATAAAGGTTACAAAATCACTGCTACATTCATTGCGCTTTAAATGTGTTAGAAATTCGCCGATAGAGCGATTGCGTGATAAAAAGGTTTTAGTGTGGCTGCTTATAGTAGTGAGAGCTTTAGTGGTTACAAAGACTCTACAATATAACGGTTTGGTGATATTACCAAGTTCTATGACACTTCATAATGCACTACTTGTATTTTAATAGTTTTCAAATACCTGTTTTAGTACAATTGATTTAGCGGTCACGGAGACCCTTTTTTAGCGTAAAACAAGTGTGTAAAAGGTTTTTGTAGTATTACATTTGTAGACTTCGTTTTGTTTAGAGTTTCTACAAATTAATGTATTGGTACCTTGGCTACCTACATACAGCAGGTGTACCGATCATATCGTATCATCTTGAAACCTGATGCAAACACGGCCTCACATTTTCAGATTAATTTTCAAAAGAAACCCTTATTTCTATGTTTGCTCTACAATGGCGGTGACACAATATTTTGACACGGGTACTAAAGAGCGCCTATAGTCGCCACGGTTTCACCCTTTGTTCTATAGTGGTAACTTATAGGATAGGGGGTTTAAATAATTCTAAAAATAAATTATTTGAATTTTTGATAATTATTTGCGTTAAAATTCTTTCACACCCAAGTTTATGAAAAAAATTGAAGTCGAAAAAAAAACACTGGATACCCACACCCACAAGCACTTAGTTATATGAATATAAAATGAAATAAAAATTACTTAGGTACCACGAGTTGTCAATATTTTATAGTAAATTGTCCTTTGACTTGACTTGACTTGACTTCTTTGTTATTGGCAATATGCGACTGTTTTGTCACTTTTCTGCCAGTGGTTGTTCTCCGAGAAAATGAGTGACACAACACAACAAACGTCAAATGAAATCATACGACACGACTGTGATGTGAAGGAATCACGATAACCACTATAGCTTGAAAAAGTACATAAACAGCGTCTTAGTGACTATTACATCACCATTTGGTGATCTGCCTCATCTGCTATGTCAATTTTATATGTCAAAAATATCATGCAGCCGCTATAGAAATACTATATCACTGAAAAGTGATGTATCTGCGCCAAATCCTGGTTGAGTAAACGTTCTTTGGCCATTTATAGTACTGGTTACTAACACTAAATGGTTTTCGAGAAACGTTGTATGGGCTGCTATGTGATATCTGTTTGTTAGTTGGGAACTACGAGCACTTACGTAGGTTGGGAATCACTTCTCCTTTTTGTCGGGGCAGGTTGGAGTTAAAAGATGACTCTACCAAGTCTTCTGTTTTGCTTGTATTCAGCGCAAAATGTTCAAAACTATTGGTAAATTTTTTGGCTATTACGAGTATTATAGCCCAGATTCCAGAGCTTGTAAACTCATAGCACATAACCAAGACTGATATGTAATTGTCGAACAACCAGCAGTTATTATTTTAATTGCCAACATGCAAACCAATTTCGTTAACTGTGTTAATTTGGGTCCATTACGCTTGCAGTTTAATTAAAAAGATCACTGGGATGATGATGATATATGGGGCCACTGACATGTGAGCAGCTGCATTTCTCTATTGGGATACTATTAGATCGGGTTATTTTAAGAAAGGAGACGGACTGGATAGAACTATTTGAGACGACACTAAAGTGCAACAGCTCGTGAGCTCAGAAAATAAACCCGCTGAAAGATGTCCGCGGCTACTGTTTACTGTTAGATATCCACCAAAGATCACGAAAATGACAGATGCGCGATTCTCACTATTCTCACAAGAACTTTACGTAAACTTAGGTAATTCTAGACCATTTACTCTAGATTAGACGACCAGCACCAAGCCTACTTCGCTAGTCTAGCTTATACATACCCCAAGGCCACGACATGCCCGCCCGCGCGTCCTGCGTCTTGCGTCTGCGTCCGCGGCGAGAACAAATCAAAGAAGTTGCTTGAGTGTGCCATGAGTCGCCGCGGTGCGATTTGCGGAGAGGTGACATAACGACGCCAGAAGCAAGACGCAGGACGCGCCGCAAGACGCATCATCGTCCAATGTCGTGGCCTTGGCTATAAAAGAGCTATTTGGCAAGAAGACGACCCCGTGCTTACACTATTACACAAAAAAAGCTATTGCAAGATCTGCAGACGAAAAGAAGACAAACATATTTAAAACAACACTTTGCTTGGGAAGATAAATTCAACGACGGAGTACGTGCTTCCTTAAGGAGTTCCTATGGCAACCTTTATTCCCATCGTCAGACCAGCTAGATGGTGTCATAATACCATTTCGTTAACTGTGTCCATTTGTGTTAATTACTACGCTTGCAGTTTAATTATGTATGTAATAGGACAAGTTAAAATAAGCTTGTAAAAAGTCATAATAAAAAGGGTAAAATCGGGTAATGTGCGACTCTCGGTGAGGATAGACTAAATTAAAACTAAGCTAGGTTCTTCAATAATGGCTTTATAGAAAAAGCTGTAGAAAATACCCTCGAGGGATGTTTTTTTTTCAATATTGTTGATTAAAAGACACAAACTCAAAGCCATCACGCCAGCACGCACGCAGTAAAGACTCATCCCTCAGTTGACCTTCAAAACTTGAGGTTATTCAGATCCTCCTGCGGCGCAGGAGGTTGCGGTTTCGATTCCCGCCTTGTGAAATATGTTTATACGATCTGCAGATATTTGTTCCGGGTGTTGTGGTCGTTTTCTATGTATAATAAAACATATCTATCTGTGTATTCTATTGTATATGTATATCAGTTATCTAGTACTTACCCATAACACCAGCTCTGCTTAACTTGGGGCTATATTAATGCTGTGTGAATTGGCCAACATTACTTATTTACTTATTATTATTATCTGCCGTTATACCCACGATGACAAAGCATTTGTCAATATTTTTATCATCTCGTCACGAAAAGATTACACGACGCGTCGTGTAATCTTCGCCACATCGGTCGTCGCGACCACCGAGATGTGGCGCAGGAGATTGCGAGTTCGATTCCCACCTTGGGACAACCGTTTGTACGATCTGCAAATATATGTTTCAGGTGTTCTGGGTATTAACTTAAAGGTATGTTCGCCGAAGCTCGTACCGACTCTTTCGACGCAATATGGCGCAAAAAGACAGCCTCACTGCTCAGCAGAATCCGCGGGAGCAGCAACAGCATCCTAAATGTTATATCCAACAAATTTTATTGTCCTCTTATGTATACCCTACATCAGAGAACAAAATCCGTGTTTAGCATTAAGTATTAACCCCCTAGCCCTAAGTATACTAACAAAATAGACTAGTTGTCTCAATAAAGATATTATATTATTAACTATGTTTGATAAAAAAAATATATATGTATGTAATGTATTAAATTAGGTATAGCAATAATCTAGTAGGGTAGGTACTAGATTATTGCTATACCTACCCATAACTCGAGCTCTACTTAGAGCTAGATGATGCTGTGTGGATTGTCCAGTATTTTTTATTTATTATCATTTATTTATGACACAATATTTTGTAACCTCTAAATTAAACCCTGTGATTGCGTATAGAAAAACCTTAGGCCGAATATGGAGCTGAAAGGTAGGACGAAATAAGATTTTCTGAAATGAAATATATTATAGGCCTAATACGGCATACAATGTGGGACGAAAGCAGATTTTTTCATGTGTGCCGAATTCCTAGGGACTAATCTCACTATCTCACTAATATTATAAACGTGAAAGTTTAGATGGATGGATGGATAGATGGATGGATGTTAAACGTGAAAGTTTAGATGGATGGATGGATAGATGGATGGATGTTTGTTCCTTTATCACGCCAGAACGGCTAAACGGATCTGAATGAAATTTGGCACAGAGATAGATTATAGTCTGGAATAAGACATAGGCTACTTTTTATCCCGGAATTCCCACGGGAACGGGAACTACGCGGGCGAAACCGCAAGGCGCTGCTAGTATGGCATAAATCTGTTAAGGTCATAGAATAAATACGATAGAGCTAGACAGAGCGGCCGAAAGCAATAGCATTTTGTAATCAAATCATTGACTAGAGTTAATTTAAGAGTATTCAGTAAATTTACGTAGTATTAGCTACCTACCGCAGCGAATCTGTAATGCCTGTCATTTACTTATTAAAAACCAATTTTCTCATTACTGTTTCCTATTTCCTCCTCACTGGCACCAGAATTATGGTTTAGATTCACTATTCGTTTCTAAATGTACATCTCATAAGTCATAATTGTGCAAACGAAGTAAAGTTTGTTAGACTCTACGTTAGAACCTTAAAAACCTTACCATCTTATAAACATATCTATCACAAAAGATTGTAAGTATGATTTTTCGAAATGACTACAGATGTTTTTAAGTTAAGATGGTTATGGCAGTACTAGACAGATGGTAAGTTCTATATTTCCAAATATTTATTTAAATACGGAACTTAGTATACCTATACATAGGTATCCTAAGGATGGACATCAGCTACTTTTTATCTCGGCAAAGGGCGTGCGAAGCTACAGGCAGAAGCTAGTAACTTACAAAGCGGTGGAAATAAACAAAGGTTAGAGTTTTGTCTTATGTATATTAATGGGTTATCGGCCATTAGGTTATAATAATAGTATAAACCATATTATTAAACTGCACGTTTAACTGGTAACAGTGATAACATTATCTGTTAAGATAAGACGCATTGTTTTAAATTTGGTAAACAAGAGATGAAAGATTATCTTAATTTCGTTTACTATTGTTTCTGAAACAGATATTATTGTAATACTTCGGACAATTATTACTGAAACGGCTTGTGGTGAATTAAGACAATGCATTTATATTTATAAAAGTAAGAAGTAGGTGGGTAAGAATAATTTATTTTATTATACAGTCTGATGTAAAGAAAACTGTTGGGATAGTTAATAAGAAGTCTAGGCTATATTATTTGCATAAAGAACAGTTTTTTCTGGTGTCTAATTTATCTTGGAAATACACGTACGAAGCCGCAGACGAAAGCTAGTTACCTACTTCATAAATTAGTACACACGATCATACCTTTGTATTTCCGTTGGAGCCGTAAAGCAATAATTATTCCAAATTGGTAAGTCATCATCGTTCTACGGTGTAATGAATGAGCATTTCGAGGCCTAAACTGTTATTATCTGATAGACTGACACCGAGATATAAACCAGAGTAGCGGTAAAGATAGCAAAAAAAATGCCCGTGCAAAAACTTGTACCCGTTCCAAAAGTAACGGTAACAATGAACGTGGGACACGACGTTCAAATTGCTCTATGCAAGTACATCTTTTTTGCATTTATTCTACATGTTTTTTTTTAAATTTTTTGTTCTACATTTTTCATTTGAACTTTACTTTTGTCGTGGTTCCCGCTTCTACAATCTTCAGTGTTCATGCTTTGTACGCTAGTTATTTTTAGGTTTTTTTGCTGCACATTTTTCATTTGATCTTTATTTTTGGGCGTTACTCGCGCAGTGGGAGTGAACTGCGAACCTCACTAAACCCTTTATTTCAATAATATTTTGTATACTAATTGGGTTATGTATCTGATCCGATTATGTATGTTAAATTTCATTAAAATTGAGGACGAAGTTTCGAAATGAATCGGAAAGTAAATTTTTATGGGGCTTTATGGTTAACCCACCTTAGACAATTTTTAGTGTTCATGGTTTGGCTATTATTTTTATGTTTTCTTTTATAGTGTTTTGTTATTCTGATAAGAAAGCCAATATCGGATAGCAAAGGACATGAAGAGTCGATCATCGATAAATACTACATTTTTACCCTACTACCGACAGGGGAGGGTTATCTCACTAATATTATAAACGTGAAAGTTTAGATGAATGGATAGATGGATGGATGTTTGTTCCTTTATCACGCCAGAACGGCTGAACGGATCTGGATGAAATTTGGCACAGAGATAGATTATAGTCTGGAATAGAACATAGGCTATAGGCTATAGGCCCGGAATTCCCACGGGAACGGGAACTACGCGGGTAAAACCGCAAGGCGCTGCTAGTATACAATATATTATGTACTAGGACATTTTGCTATTTGAGTCTCTTCAAATAGTGTCATCAACATCAACAACAGCCTATATTAATCCGCTGCTGCATAGCGCTTGTCTTCAGCTTGCCGCATCCAGCATCTGCCTGCAATCATCCGGAATTCGTCATCCCACCTGGCAGGAGGGCGTCCTACACAACGCTTGCAGAGTCTCGGTCTCCACTCACACACGTTTACCTCAGCGGTTGTCGGTTCTTCGCGAGATATGGCCGGCTCACTACCACTTATGCTTGCTAATTCTTTGTGATAGGTAACTTTAAGTCTTCAAATGTGCTCCAATAAAATAGCCGGTAGTGGGAACCAAAGTGTTTGTAGCCTGTACGTTGGTAATCGCCATCCGGAAGGTAACTACCACTCGATCGATCGAGTAGCAATCGATTCTTATAATTTATAGCTTCAGGTTCAGGGAAATTGTCTATGCACAGTTCGTGGAAGACTTTATTTTATAGGTACTGTAGCGAAATACGATTTGAAGCTGATGAAATAAGACAATAAAAAATAGAAACTCTTTGCTTCTGAGCAATGTTAGACAACAGGGCAAATCAAATGGCATAATAAACTTTGTACCGTTCCTTCTGTTAAACTCAGACGGGGTTTATGGGTTTAACTCTAATAAAAAAACTAATAATTTAGATCCCGTCTGAGTTAAACCCAATATGTATCCCTGTACTACCTATTTAAGCTATAACATATTACATAACAGTTTTTATCTGACTTTACCTCCTGAAAACTTTAGATTATTTAAAAAATAAGATTAACCCGCACTTTGGGTATCTCTAAGAAATGAAATAAGTTCCCGACAATTTTTTTTGGAAACTTTTTTTAATTCAGACTGTTTAAAAAAAAATTATTATTTGTCTTTCTTTGTGGGTAGAAACGCAAATCGATAAAAAGTTAACTCAATGGTAAAGGTTCCCACATCAATAAATGCCAGGTGGTCTCTAATAGCATTTTTCACAGGAGGGTTAGTAATATTTAATCAAAAGATTGATAGTGTTACTCTGATATAAAGAAAGAGATGCGAATAATGTCGAATTCGAACTTTTCACAGTATAAAATATTTGGCGTTAAATTTTCTGTTTTATACGTTATTCAATAAGAAATTACTAGTTTCTGTAGGCGGATTCGCACACATTGTTTCTGGGATAACAAGTAGCCCCTAGATACGTTATTTCAAGTCAACGTTAAGTAGATATAATTTTTTTTTCTAATTCTACTGTCTACTTACGTAGGTTTATGTCCAAAGATGTAAATATAATTTTAATTCATCCTAAAAATAATTTTAATTTAATAATTTTAGAACATAACAGTTTTTGTTTCATATTAGTTGCGTTGATTTAAGGCCCTCTCATTAATGATGATGGTGGCGCCACCGATCGCGCCAGCATCGTGGTGTCTTGAGCTACCAAGCGAAAGAGAAAAGAAACACCAAAACCAACACCAGCTATCTGGCGTTTCAAATAGATATATACATATTAATAGTTGCGCCACCAGCGGGTGACATGGTTGCCGGCAATAAATTCGGTTGCGCAAACTGAGGTACCTCCTGGCGATTTATGGGATAAAAGTAGCCTAGATGTTATTCCACATCTAGACCTACTTTGTGAAGAAATAACAAACATCCATCCATCCAAACTTTCGCTTTTATATGTACCTAATTGCTTTGTCTGCTAGTAGTCTAGCTAGTCATAATGTTTATTAACACTCCACTAGCTATGGAAATGACTTGCGATTTGCTTGAGATACTATTTTTATACTCCGATGTACCAAGTGAGGTGGATCATAGATTAAAAAATTTGTACCTAGTATAAATGCTGCCTAAGAATCTACTATTACACATATAGTATACTACTATTGCCTATACTACAAATTATTAGTGTATAATATATTATACTACTAAGGTTTTTTGTTATAGTGCTTACCCGCTTTTTGGGTATCTCTAAGAAATGAAATAAGTTCCCAAAAAATTCCGGTATCGACGGGACTCAAACCCGCGCCCCACCCTCAGTACGGGTGTGCTCTAACCAACTCAGCCACGAAACCCTTAGTCGGTTCAACCGAAAATCTTTGGGACCTCTAACTACTCCGACTATACCGGACTATATCCGTAAGAGTTCCCAAAGATTTTCGGTTGAACCGACTAAGGGTTTCGTGGCTTAGTTGGTTAGACACCCGTACTGAGGGTGGGGCGCGGGTTCGAGTCCCGCCGAAACCGGTAATTTTTGGGAACTTATTTAATTTATTATACTACTAATTTGAAATAGTAGTTTATTATAATTATGTATAGTAGGTTCAGAGGCCGCTACCATCATCAATAGGTAATAATGAATTATTATTAATCACGTTGTTTCATACTATAAGGGCTGAGACTAATTATCAAAACCTAACTGTAACTAAAGTAAATACGCTCTTAGAAAAAATAATAACAGTCTAATCTAATTCTAAACTTGTTGTATCACCTAACTATTTCATTTTATTTAGCTTGGAGTCGACAGAAAACATAAAAAGTAGCTAGGTACAATAATTTAAGCCTTATCGACATGCCAGTTTAGTTTCAACTCTACAACAATTTGCAATTATTTTACAATACCTACATGCAAGTTGAATATATTGTGTTATTGCGACTGATTTCAAACGCAATTGCATATCCGGCGGTTATTTTTATGATTTCAAAACTATTATAACATCACCTTATATGATAACACTCCGCACTTCAAGGTTCATAGATAATTTTATGTTCATTGTATATGTAGATACTTACTAGAACAATAATATATCAGTAATAACAAATCAAACATTTAAATGCGTTCAATATCCCTATGCATATAAAGTTAAACAAAGATACATTTAAATACCACGTCACTTTATGTGCTACTTTATGCATAGATTAATATTATTAAATATCCTGTATACATCGATCGAAATAAAATTACATCCGAACAAATAGAACAAGTTTTAAGTATCGATTATTTGATTGTGACGAGCGAGTTATTTATGACGTTGAAGAGCTCAACCATATGGCAGTTTCCAGATGCATACCCAGACTGTATGTCCTATATGAACTTTGGTAAGACCAAAGACAATCACCTATTGCATGAGTTTAGTTCACGACTATTTTCTCCAATAAAACGTTCAGGAACAAACGCTCGTTCGTCGTACTCTTGGTAGAAAGATCCCGTCGTTAAGTTAGTGAGAGCCATATTAGTCTCTAACCGGTTCGGTGAATGTTTAACTATAGAAACACCATTCGTACCCGATTGAAATATGCTGTAAAACTTTATAGTACTACATATTCCTGGCTTTTAAAACTCAATGTTTATTGAAGAGATAAGAAATAAAGTACCTAACTATGTATTGAAGGCTGAGATAAGTTAAAACACAATAACATAACATTCGCTACGGCTGTAAATATTTTCAAAATTATTATGTAGGTAGTAGCTATTTAGTTTCATGACACGGTGACCTATTTTCCTGATGACGTTCAAGGTTACCACCTAACTTCATGAAAATTAACTACTATATTAGTATCGCAGTTTTCTACGTACATTATGTGAAACACTTCTAAAAATAATGAGTACGATCATCTAACAACGGTAATGCTAATTAACTCGAAACAGTTCAGACTTTCAGTCACTCGATGTATGAAAAGCTTTAAAAAAATAATTATAGCCAGCGATCTTCGACTGTTCGTGGTAGTATAAAGGATGACTTACTTGAGCGGTTTTCGGCGGGATCCCTCGCAGGTAGACGAAGAGGTTATAGAGTGACACCGAAGCACCTGGCCACGTGCTTTATAGTTCGGCTAGAGAGCGCGAAAGGCGAGCGTCCGGCCCGCCAGTTATATGCGGAGTGAACTCCTGCTAGCGCTAGCGGAACAGAAAAAACCGTACAGTTCGTACACACCGAGTACGCTGTCACAGACGGCAAGCTTCAACATTGTTGCGTCATTCACCGCGTTCACGATTCCTACGTATAGAGTTATAAACACACCGTGCCAAATGCGAACACATTCTTGTAAACTATTACCTACGAACGAGAATGCCGTCCAATGACGTCAACAATTTCTTTCGGATGAATTGCTTACAAAAGTCTTTTAAACAAGTTGGCTTGTGAAAACAACCCTAATTTTTTCTGTAACAGTTGTTTAAGTTATGGTAGCCAGGTAGCCATGGGGACGATCGTAGGCGACGTAGGTAGCACGCCGCCGCTGCCGCCGCTGACGCGCAAGCAACGCGACGGTAGATAGTATAGATAGATATTCGGTAGTGGTATATTTTGCCGATGAATCATAAAAGCTAACACACTTGGCACAGTTTTAGTATCACTCCTAATTTATCTCCGGTGAATGACTCTGTGTAATTTTAGACCGTCATCATCATTGTCCGCAGATATTTCGCTGAAGTTATCAATCATTTTGGGTTCGTTAATTACAATTTAGTTTTTTTCGGTGCTAACCTACTGTTCACTGTTTAACGAAAGTACCTACTTTCAACCATACAGTGACTAGATGGTTGAATTTATTTCCTTGGTGGAAAATACTTACCTATTTCGATTTTTATTCTGATATGCTTTGTAAGACCATTTAACAAAGTAATGTCACGGATGTGAGATTTTTTGTAGGTTAAAAATAATAATCATAATCATAAATTCGAAATTTGCAAACTCACGCTGCGCCTTGTAAACTCAAGACCTTGATTAGTATAAATAAGCTAAGTGAGAATCCGATTTTGACTGCTAAGTATCATCGGATTATCGGGTAGTCGATAGGTAGAGATAATTCTTCAAAACTTCAAATAAATGATTATCTGTACTTAGTCCGCCCAAAAATGGGATCTAACGGCTCTTCCCTAATTTTGTTGTATGTATGTGAAACTGGCTTAGCCTGTGAGAATATTATTAGCATAGAACCCAAAAACAAATTCATACAAAATTTTACAAAAGCGTGTGTACAAAACTACTAAAATATGCTAATTGATCGGTCGCTATAAAAAGCATATAAATCCAAATAAATGCCGTAATATGCGATAAAAACCGTGTTTTACATTTTTGGCTTCAGAAAAATTGTGAATTGTGTCTTCTATAAACATAATATAAATAAAAATGAATCGCCGCATTAACGCGCATAACTTCCGAACGATGGCACCAAATTGGATAATTCATTTTTAGTGTCGTAAAGGAAAATTAAAAAATAAACAGCCGAACAGATCTTAATGAAATTTGGCAGGGAAATAAATGGTATCCCGGAGACGGACATAGGCTACTTGAAAAGCGCGTGCGATGCAGCGGGCAGCAACTAGTTTAATTAAAATATTTAACTAAAAGTACAGATAACAAAGTTATTAGAAGTTCCTTTTATCTTCGTTTTTCAATTTAAACCGCCGCGCCGGTTCTTAATTTTTTACAAATTCCCATGCCTTATAGATTCAGAACCTTTTGTGAGATCAATAGTCTAATACCAACCAGAAAGATTTAATACACATCCATTATTATAGAAATTACGCCACGATAATGTTTCATCATCATCATCATCAGCCTATTAGTCCACAGCTGGACATAGGCCTCCCCTAATGAACGCCATAGCCCCCTGTCTTCAGCTTGACGCATCCAGCATCTGCCAGCAGTCTTTCGCAAATCGTCATCCCCGTCGTCATTCTTTTGCAATGTTGTAGAAGATGATCACGAGGAGGCAGAATATTTATTTTTATTTTTAATGAATTAGTAGTTATCCCGCAAAACTTAAAAAAAAACAGTAAAAACTAAGGAATTCGACGTCTATTTAGTAGGTAGATCTTTGAAGGTTTTTAGTTTTTTCAAAGCAATCAAACAAATTATTATATATATGGGGGATTCACAATCAGCACCTAATAGAATAAAGTCTGTCAGGTCAACTTGTAACAGGTAGGTAAATTATATTATTATTATAACCTTCTTATGAACGATTCAAGGTAGCCGCGTATCTTGAAAGTTTCTGATGCTATTACATCATCCATTCATGAACTCGCCCACTCGCCCCACGACCGACGAACGACGCCCAATCACAAGTTATTGCTGAAATTGTACGTGAAATATTGCATTGTTTTTGCGTCTTTTATACTCAGCGCGGAACAATTTATCGTATCGTAAAAAAACTTAAGTACCTACTCAGACTGTAACTGTATTTTATATTTAGAATCTGAATATTCTTTATTTCTTTATAAATAGAAGCTTTCGCCCGCGGCTTTGCAAGCGTAATAAGAAAAAATAAAGTTTATTTTTAGAAGGAACAAAAACAATAGCTAAAATACAACTCGACACTGGAAAGCGCATAAGTTTAGAACTGTGTCGCACCTCCCAGCGCTTAAACTAGGTTAAGGCCAATTTCGCCTAACAGAAAAGACGTTTTAATATTATTAAAGTTTTCGATATACCAATTAGTAAACAGCATTTTTGCAGGTGGAATCGGGCTCTAGAAGATCTGTCGTTCATATAAATTAATATTACTTACCACTATTATCTATGTAGTACATATAAGTATCCTACATAAGTTAGGCTATGT
The DNA here is from genome assembly GCA_947086465.1 of Eupithecia exiguata. Taxonomy (NCBI): domain Eukaryota; kingdom Metazoa; phylum Arthropoda; class Insecta; order Lepidoptera; family Geometridae; genus Eupithecia; species Eupithecia exiguata. The sequence goes on from OX352226.1 coordinate 9,739,380, forward strand.
CTTAAATGTATGCCGAATTCCATGTTGATCTGTTCAGTAGATTTGGAGATCATAAGGTTAAAAAATAAAATTCACATTTCACAAACTTTCGGCTTTATAATATTAATATAATTTTAAAGTAGAATAGGTAGGAAAGGAGGACTAGATGCTTACCTTGGTTCTATTCTATTGTAAGTAACACAAGCTCTGCTTAAGGTGGGTGCAAACCTCTAAGCAGTTTCCAAAGGAATTGATAAGTATAGTTTTTCAAAATATCATTATATGAGAGCGAATATTCAATTCAATTCATTTTCAAGCGATTTTATTACTTTTGCACTCATTTAATGATGATTTATTTTTCGAAAAACTAAAACGGTGCAAACATAGCTTTTTTTTATCATATTATGTAGGTGTGCAAAATCGGGGACGTAGTATCGAAATGAATCAGAAAGTACGTTTGTATCGGGGTTTGAGGTACGCTTCGCACACACCTTAACTTGGGGCTGGATTATACTGTGCAAAGTTTTCAGCATCATTTATTAATTTTCACTCCAAACGCAAGTGTGAGTAAAACATTAGACGCTTGTTGATTGTTAATTTTCGGGGGATCCGGTCAGCTACGGCTACGTGTCTTGAACGGCTACTTCCCATCGAGTTGGGGCAAACAAAACCTAATGTTATACCGATTGAATTGAATTGATGTGAGAAGCTTTTACTCAAGATCTTCTCTTTGACTTGATTTAAATAAGTTTTTACAATTTAATTAAAATTGCTTCACTCGAGCTTTTGTTGAATATTCTTTCTACGACTGTTTATTGAAGGAGCGCGTTGATGTCTTTTGTATGAAAATGTTTTAGCAGATTCGTATTGAGTACAAAAATACTAGAGCCGACGCAACATGTTCTCACCATCAGTCTTGTCTTATTGACACCTACGAAAAATTATAATATTAATGCTGAACAATTCACACAACATCATCTAGCCCCAAGCGAAGCAGGTACTTAGTTATCTGATATACCTACTATTAAGTATATCAGATAACTGAGTACCAGTTTAATACATTATACTACATAGATAGATATTTTTTGTTATATGTATATAGAAAACACCTAGAACATCAGAATGATAAGTCAGAAATGTGGCGGTGTTACACCCCCGTTCCTCGGATAGCTCGGTAAGCCGTAGGTCGTACGCATGATCTCTCACCGGCCGTGTCAGTCTACTGTCGGATCGGATCATGATGAGAGTAAGGGTATATAGATAGAGAGTGCACGTGTTTGCTTGCGCACAGACTTGTGCACCATAATGTATCCTGGGCCCATGGCAGGGCTCCTCTCCTTTGAGACTGGCCGCCATCGTCGTGACCGAAATTTGGCTAGAGGTCATCACCATAGTTTAGGAGACATTGAAATGAAAATTTTCAGTAGAAATTGATGTGATATCGAAATTTTAGTATAAACATATCAAAATATATTTTAAAAATTTTGTAGGTTTCATATTTCTTGGCACTCATTAGGGGAGGCCTATGTCCAGCAGTGGACTGATATAGTCTGATGATGATGATGATACTTCTTGAAATATTTTGAAAAAAGTAAAAAAAATACCATTCCTCGCCTATCTCCGAAGTTTACCGAGCGATCCATCTGAAATGCATGTGGTGTTTGTAGATATAGATCTGTTTTACAGGAAAAATATAGAGAAATCTGTAAATTACACTTTTCGAAAAATTTACAAAAAGGGGGAACATTTTTTAAAGATGATACCCGAGTGTGGTATCAAATGTAAGATATCGGTTTGTACTTTTCAAAACAGACATTTGAAATTTCTGTCTTACACTTTTTGAAATATTTTGAAGAGGAATTTCGGTAGGTTTCATATATTTTCTGAAACATGTTGAAAAAAGTCGACAATTTACCACTACCCCCTAATTTCCTAAGTTAGCAGAGCGATCCAGGTCTTTAACCGGTACCTGTTATTACATATTTGTATAATTAATTACCAAATACTCGAAACCCTCGGCGCGTGAGTTAGGTACCGAGTGTACCTAACTCGCGCGCCGAGGGTTTCGACGGATTTGACGGTACTTGACGGATATTGTTTCAAAACAATTGATTTATTTTAAAAGACAACGACGCGTGCGTAGCAGCCGCAAGAAACTTTATGAATGCTTATGTTAAAGTTAACAAGCTGACCGATCGTGATCACAACACCGCGTAAGTTCAGTCCATATTAAAATGGAGTACGTAGATATTTTATTTGAAGACCAATTAGCTAACGATACCTCGACTGATGCACCAGACGCTCTGTTTACATGACGAATCCAGATCTTAGGTGTATTGAACTCATTTATTGAATATTATTGCTTGTGGGTAGTGAAACTTACGGTAGGTACTTAGGTAATCGTACTACAGGAAATCACAGAAATCGTTTAACTTTTTGTATAAACTTTTTGCAATGCGGTATTACTTCTGTGTCGATATCGAAGCTTGGACGCGATTAGGTAAGAACCGAGCGTTCTTACCGAATTTATCGACACCAGAGACCAAATCGGTGCTCCAGCACTCCAGCATCGTGATCTATACAACCTATCAAATCCTACGCGCTCATACGCGAAGTTTGTGAATAAGTTCGATGTAACCATGTTTGAATCATAAGATTTCAAAAACGACTGAAAAGCACAAAATGAAAGTGTTAAAAGTTTGTTGGTTACTTATGGGTAAAACAAAAAGGAATTATGTTGAAAGCGGTGTTAGTTTTGCATTCAATTTAATAGTTACCTACCTCACATCTTTTTAAACATTGAAATGAATTTTTACTTTTGAATAATTATGTATCTATACAGCTTAAAACATAGTGTTACTTGACTCGGCGCAGCTAGGAGCAGCATCGTGGCCTCTTCTTCTTCCTCATTGCTCGACAGGAGTGGCAAGGCACACAGCACGGTATGTCATACTCATCGCACTGGATCTGCTGGCACGAGTGCAGAGCTGGCCTGGGCTTTGCAGGGGCGCGGGGGGTGCACAGTTCCACCTGGTGGAATGACCCGAAACGATCATGACTTTGGAGTACACAACTCGTAGATCCGTATTATGAAAGCCTGCTCAGTCGTTGATCTATGCGTATGCTTGAGTAACGCTTTTCCATGGCCGTAAACGCCACTCAAGCATAGATCTGAGTGAGCAAGCTTTTATTATATATTTGGGGGCAAAGAGATAGCAGCCAAATAGAATCTTATAATTCTCTTTGCCACACATTGTTATGCAAATTGGAGTTACCACTCGAACTTACTAATTGTTGTGATAAATTATGTGACAATAGCGACCACAGGTTAGCAATAGACACATTGTACAAAAACTTGATTAATATACTTAGTAAAGCATCAATTGAGAGTTTTGAATCTGCTCAGGGTAAAAATAGGAGGCGAGCCCAAGTTGTAGGATGGAACAGGCACGTCAAATGCACTCATGGGGAGGCTCGGGTGGCCTATCATACATGGCTCATGTGTGGAAGGCCACCTAATGGGCCTGTTTACCAACATATGGTTGAGACCAGAAAGGTGTTCAAGAGCAAATTAAAATGGTGTCAGAACAATCAAAACCAAATTAAAATGGACATATTGGCAACACATCATGCCTCTAAAAACTTTACCAGCTTTTGGAAACACACCAAAAACCTATCTCCGTTGAGTGGTCTGCCTGTGAGTGTAGGTGGTGTGTCTGATCCGCAATGTATTGCCAATGTATTCATGGATCAATTTAAGGTTGAGCCAAGTTTGTCAACCAAGCGTGTGCAGGTGCTCAATACTGAGGTTCAAACTGCTGACTCCCATGTGAAGGTTGATACTGAGGAAGTTCAAAAGATCATTAGAAATATGAAGAGGGGAAAATCCCCTGGTTATGATGGACTCAGTGTAGAGCACCTGCAACATGCTGGTACTCACCTGCCCAGGGTGCTGGCTATGCTTTTCAATCTCTGCATAGGCCACTCTTACTTACCAGAAGAGCTCATGAAGACCATTGTTGTGCCCGTCATCAAGAACAAGACAGGCGATGCCTCAGATGTGTCCAACTACAGGCCTATATCTCTAGCCACGGTGGTTGCGAAGGTTTTGGATAGTATACTTGACAAACACTTATTGGAGCACTTGATCATTCGAGATGAGCAGTTCGGGTTCAAATCTGGTCTCTCCACTGAAACGGCGATCCTGTGCCTCAAGCATACTGTCCAATACTATACCAGCAAGAAGACACCAATATACGCCTGTTTTCTGGACCTGTCGAAGGCATTCGACCTGGTTTCTTATGACATCCTGTGGGATAAGCTTGTGAAGGACACCACAATGCCCAGTGATCTCATAAATGTCTTTAAGTTCTGGTATTTAAATCAGAAAAACATGGTTAGGTGGTCGGGCTCGCACTCTGAGGAGTACAAGTTGAAGTGCGGTGTGAGGCAGGGGGGGATAACCTCTACAAAGCTTTTTAATTTGTACATCAATCAGCTGATTGGTGAGCTCAGTAGAACCAGAATAGGCTGTTCTATCCATGGCCATAGTGTAAATAATATCAGCTACGCAGATGATATGGTTCTACTGAGCCCATCAATCAGTGCCCTGAGACGGTTACTCAAGGTTTGTGAGACATACGCAGCGGCCCATGGACTCAGGTATAATGTAAAAAAGAGTGAACTGCTTCTCTTCAAAGCAGGTACGAAGAGCTACTCTGTACCCCCGGTCTCGCTATATGGTACTCCTCTTAGTTGGGTGAAACAATTTAAATACCTGGGTCACTGGGTCACTGAGGATATGTCAGACAATGTGGATGTTGAAAGGGAGCGTAGGGCGTTGTCGGTGAGGTGTAATATGGTGGCTCGCAGATTCGCACGTTGTACAACGCCAGTCAAAATTACACTTTTTAAGGCATATTGTACTTCTTTCTACACGTGCAGTCTGTGGGCCAGATATACACAAAAAGCCTACAACGCCTTACGCGTCCAGTACAATAACGGCTTCAGGATGTTGTTGGGGCTGCCGCGGTACTGTAGCGCATCAGGGATGTTCGCGGACGCGCACGTGGATGGGTTCCACGCAATCATGCGCAAGCGGGTCGCATCCCTGGTGGGCCGCATGCGCCGCAACACCAACAGCCTGCTGGCCGCCGTGGCGCAGGACCTCCGCTCCAGTATCATGGGCCACTGGATGATGATGCTGAAACCAGTATCATCGCTGGTGGCTCAATGATCTGTTTATTCTAATTTTATTTTATTTTGTTTAATTTTTGATTATAATTTTATTTGATTTTAAATTTTAATTTTATTAATTGTGTAGGTACTTATTATTTAATTTTGAAATCGTGTATGTACATCTATTCTATGGATCGACTGGGTCTGAAATAAATTATTTTTATTTTATTTTTTATTTATTTTATAGAACTGGTTGCTTTTATAATCCAGGCCGTAATGTTCACGATGAAGTATTATAGTTAATGATGGTCCTTCTGATAAGAAGGGCATAGGATACTTTTTATCCCAGAATTCAGTGCGGTTTTTTTGGTAAATTAATAATGAAAAAAAATTTAAATTGGTAAATTGTATAATTAGTCACATAATTAGTTGGTATAATTAGTAAATTCATAATTAACTACTTTTTATCCCCGAAATCAGTGCGGTTTCCTTGGTAGATGGGATTAAGGTCAAAATGTTTATTTTTAGTTGTAATTCATCATCAGCCTAATATATCCCCTAATGAGCGCCATAGCACCCTGTCATCAGCTTGCCACATCCAGCATCTGCCTGCTTTTTTCGCATTTCGTCATCCCACCTAGTCGGAGGGCATTCTACACTGCGATTGCTGAGTCGCGGTCTCCACTTTAGAGCACTTTTTTTTAATTTGTAAACCTAAAGTGCGAGGTAGAAAAATTCACTTATTTTAGTTTTTCACAGCTTAACATAATATTAAAGAAACTGTCAAATGCGGATGATTATTAGTCTAGTCTAGAGGTAGGTATGGCAATCGCGATCGAAGTCGCGGGTACAGCTAGTATGTTATATGTAGTTTTAGAGATAGTTCAAAAGAGGACCTAATTGTGTGGATTTACCTCTATATTTCCCGTCCTATTAGGCTCGTCAGTTTGTTTCCCAATCTTCAAGATAAACACATCCTTATCCGGATGGAGAACTTTCTGCGCCTTGACTCCTTTCGGAGCATCCTTGGGTGTGACATTGCAGACACTGCATAGAGTATCGTGCTTGTCTTGCATACTGTATATCATCTCCGAGTTCAGTTGCGTGCGGTTGGTTAGGGATTCGCATATGTCGTCCGGTATCTGGGAAATTTTCATAATCATCATCGTTTTTGTGTATACTGGACGAATCACAATTACAATCTCACTAATATTATAAACGTGAAAGTTTAGATGGATGGATGGATAGATAGATGGATGGATGTTTGTTCCTTTATCACGCCAGAACGGCAAAACGGATCTGGATGAAATTTGGCACAGAGATAGATTATAGTCTGGAATAGGACATAGGCTACTTTGTATCCCGAAATTCCTACGGGAACGGGAACTACGCGGGTGAAACCGCGAGGCGCTGCTAGTAATATTATATTTTTCTATTGTTTTATACAGTCAATACTGACCTTGAATGACTGACCAGACCTTCGTTTGACCACAATCTCACCTGATGGAAAGTGAAAATGTGGCCAACGATGTATTACTAAGGTCTAGAAGATACCTATTCACTCATGTCTTGAAGAGATCCAGGTTGTCATTAACCGGAAAAACAGCAGCAGGGAGCGTGTTCAAAACCATAGCGGTACGATTAATGAAGGTGGAGGAAACCCGCTTAGTGCTAGTGGACGGTAACCACCACTAGTACACTAGTAGAGGTGGATAAGACTTACGGATCGGGCTGACATTTTGCATACAGTTCCCATGGGATACAAATAACCTTAAAATATTCCCATAGAAACTACGTTAGAATCTTGTATAGTCACACTAATCTCATCTCACTAATATTATAAACGTGAAAGTTTAGATGGATGGATGTTTGTTCCACTAATATTATAAACGTGAAAGTTTAGATGGATGGATGGATAGATAGATGGATGGATGTTTGTTCCTTTATCACGCCAGAACGGCAAAACGGATCTGGATGAAATTTGGCACAGAGATAGATTATAGTCTGGAATAGGACATAGGCTACTTTTTATCCCGAAATTCCTACGGGAACGGGAACTACGCGGGTGAAACCGCGAGGCGCTGCTAGTATTATTTAAATGCGAAAATTTGGATGATTGTTACCTCTTGACACCACAAATACTGAGCGGATCGGCTTGAAATGCATTTCACAATGGATAGAAATAACCTTAAAACGTTTCCATAGAAACAAAGCGTACGAAACCGCGGGCAGAAACGAGTTGGAAGTTATTTCTGTTTTTGTTTAAATACCTACTTAAATGTAACTTGAATCAGCTCATTGACACTGATTTCAGGGTCTCCTCTATTACACCCTCGTTTATTCCATTTCATACCTTTTACTAAACTCCTGTATACATTATTAGCAGCGCCTCGCGGTTTCACCCGCGTAGTTCCCGTTTCCGTAGGAATTTCGGGATAAAAAGTAGCCTATGTCCTATTCCAGACTATAATCTATCTCTTAGCCAAATTTCATCCAGATCCGTTTTGCCGTTCTGGCGTGATAAAGGAACAAACATCCATCCATCAATCTATCCATCCATCTAAACTTTCACGTTTATAATATTAGTGAGATAAAGGTTCATACGTATGTACCTATAAATACGAAAGAAACTCTGTGTTCCCTGACTGTTACCTCTTCACGCCTGCACAACTAAACTAATCCCGGGAAAAAGCGAGAAGAAGCTAATATAAAATGAATATTCAATAAAATTGGTGGACTTTCTCGGGCGGTAACATCTAGCTTCAATTCAAATTATGCAGATCTTTATCTTTGACTCCAGACCCGGAGTAAATACTAGCAGATCAATCAAACTTTCGTCCCAGGACGAAAATCGAACCCGCTTCTGTGTCTTACGGCCCTATCTCATTAGGACCTCAGACTAAGTAGATTTCTTACTTAGTCTAAGATTAGGACATGGTGGCGCCACCGGTCGCACCACCACGTAGTGTCTTGAGTTACCAAGCGAAAAACAACAAAACCAACACCACCACTGATGGTGGAGTCAGTGAGACGCCAAATAGCTCTATTTATAAATAGATTACTATAATAGATACATTTATATATTAATGGTTACGCCACCAATGGGTGATTTGGTTGCTGGCAGCAGGCTGCGCAACCAAGGTAAGGCCCTTAGGCGGACATTTTTTTTTCAACTCAAAACCCAAAGTACCTACTTAGGTACTTTGAGTTTTACTCAAAACTCGAAGTACTTACTTTGAGTTTTGAGTAGAAAAAAAGGTAAGGGTAAAAAGGTAAGGCAAACCCGGAGAAAATACTTGCGGGTATTCAGACTTCCCACGACGGAAACCGATCCCCATGACATTTTCTACGAACTCTTTACTCGAGTAAAATGACTCCCATAACGATAGATGACACGATTTCGTGGAGATTGGCCGACGATAGGTGTAGCTCATTGGTAGCTAACGCCATTGAGCTGATCTGAACGAGACCAAGCGCTACAAGAATTTAGTTAATAGGCCTATTAGATCAGGCTTAGGTAGACCATCAAAACGCTGGAGTGACGATATAGCCTAAGTAGCTGTAGTTACTTGGAGCAGACAAGCTTTGGATAGAGAAGCATGGAAGGACCCGAGCCCGGAGGAGGCTGTCATTACTTAAGTGGTAGAACCATTTGCTTAATATTTATACGTTATTACACTCAAACCATTTTGAAAGGTTTGCGATAACATTGGTTATTTTACTTTGAATGGCAGTGTTTTTGTCACATTTTAATAATAAGGAGATGTCATCAACAAGCACCGTAGCAGCAGCATAGGCACCGTATAACGTTCAACGGATCCGTCATTACTGGATGCGATGTGTGAACAGAAAACTCGCAGTATACCGCCGCTATTCAAAATTCAAAATTCAATAACTTTATTTCTTTAGGCTTACAAAATAAGCACTTAGACAAGTCAAATTTTATAGATAAACAGCTTAATAATAGTAATTATTATCAAATAAGAAACAAAATGTTATTGATTTTGTTCGCTTCAATTTTTTCTACAAGGATGGACGCTGTCGTGTTGTAGTGGTACTATCGTCGGAGAAGATATATATATATATTAGATATATTATATTAATTGTTACACACAATGCACGCGCGCGTTCTCTATGAATGTACAATAGAAAATGCATGCGAGTCAAAATCTGTCGCATCACTCTCCCTCCTACACCCCGCACACACCGCCCACGCACACAGTATCTATCCGTTAAAATTCTACGTATCCGTATATTTTTACTATTCCGTCGTCCAATATTCGATGACAATACGGAATGTAATTTTTTTACGGAACGATATTTTTTTCTGTATACAGAATACTGTGCCATGTGTGAAGTCGCTCACACAACTACATACGCATCGACGAAAAAAAAACGTACACGATAAAACGGAACAGTAAAACGGAGACATGTGTGAACCGGCCGTTAGTTCGACACGTCGTCGCTACGATTAAAAAAAATATTTCGCTATTGTATGGAGATCGATCCCGGGGTGTGAATATTTTTTTCCGACGGATAAGTATTTGCGCCAAAAAAACAAAAAAAAACTGTGCAACAAATACCTGCAGATCGTACAAATATTTGTCCTAAGGCGGGAATCGAACCTGCAACCTCCTGCGCCGCAGGCGGACCTTCGCCCACCGCGCCACAGTGGTCGTCAATTGTATTTATCAGCCATAGGATAGAGTCGTGGATAATGGAAATGGTACTGCACCGACCTGAAAATTGAGCTGATTGCCACCAATCTGGTCTGGTGGGAAGCCGCATGTCTCGGAGCAGACCGACTCGTGGTCATCACACGTACATGTTTGCTGTAACTTCAACTGAGACGGTGTCAGCTTCGGTGGCTTCGATGTACTTTTTGGAACTCGTATTTTGATCTGTAATCGTTGTTGATTATGATATCCGCTATAAAATAAATAAAGATACCGCCGCCAAACGGGATATACACAGAAATTGTACAAAAGCATAGACATTATCAGTGTTTTTTTTTATCCTGTGATCACACACGTTTTTTTTTTCGCCCTAAAAATCTATTTTTTTTCGCCGTGTGTAGGCACGGCGCTATCAACAAGCTTCCGTGGTAATCCATACCATGACGACGACGGTGCCAACACACGGCAAATTAACCGTAAATTATTACAGCAAAAAAACGTACCTATAAGTACAAGAGCCCGTTACTAAAAATACTAAATTAACGCGTTTGTCGGAGACTTCTGTGCATCACGCCATAGCCAGATGCACTTCAGCGGATGTGTCATTACGCTCACGTTACATAAAGTGAGAGTATACGTCCTGGCTTCCGGGTAACCAGTGCCTGCTACCCGGGGTGTATGGGCTTGGGCAAGTACGATAACACGTACCGGTTTAATTTGCACCGCCGCCGGGTTATCCAGCACCGACTACTGTGAGGAGTGGGTTCATAGCGGTGATAAGACGTTTTACAACGACTTAGTATTTTCAGTGAACTCCTGTTTCCGCATTTGAATTATCATTTGATAGGTTCATTGCGCGTTACACAAGCACATCATACACCAGCCCCAAAAAGAAGAGCCTCCGAGAAGTTATGTATAAGTAATGATCAGATAAGAAGAGTGGGTTCATAGCGGTGATGAGACGTTTTACAACGCCATTTACCTCATTTCCATTGAAACTGGCACCGATCTCTTCATAAGGTTTGCGAGCTTTTACTTTTCCCTTGTCCATGAGGTGTGTAGATAAATGTTACTTTAAAAATTTCGTAAAGTGCAGTGCCAAATAAAGATGGGAATTTTTGGGAAATTTTTACAAAAAAAAATGTTGTAACTGCCTAAAGAGAATACAATAACTCTACGTAGGACAACTGCCTAGTCTTAAAAAGTACTCTGTGACAACTGCCTACCAATCTATCTACCGGGAACTGCCTTGACTTTCCAGTTCAAGACTTTCCAGTCCAAATTATGTTGATCAAAAATGATCGACGTATATGTTGGAAAAAATGGCCAGAACTTCTTTTTGCAACATGTTCCACTCTGAATGGCAGAAATTACCTATGAGTGGGAATGCTCGTACTTAATTTGTCCTAGATAACTATCCTCGTTATGACACAATTTACCCTATTTTGCTCTTGAAAATATTCTATTCATTGTCTACAAGCAAAATTGAAATTAATTTGTAAAACTATTGAAAAAATACACAAAATCCCGTAAATTAATGAAAAAAATATAAAGATCCACAGCCTCGTTTCTGCAGTAGGGCTCAATAATTAAAAAATATTTAGAACTTTAAAAAAACGGTGTATTTTTTCATTGATCTATAGTCTACCAAAGGGGATCTCTTTTTTTATAGGTTTTTTCAACAGTTTAACAAAACGTAAGAGTAAATTAGGTAACTGTAGTACCTACCATTCAGACTAATACTTGAAGAATATGACGAATAAATACGAGCATCTTACTCATGGAAAGCAACATTACAAATGCCTGCCATTCACTGATGAAGAGGTTCTGGTCATTTTTTCCAACATATTCGTCGATCATTTTTGATCTCGTTTTACCCACATTCAGGTATGCAGATATTTCGGAGACACCCTGTATACTAGTTTACTTTTTGGGTAAGAAGTTAGAGCAAAGAGTACCCCTAATATAATAAAGGGTACCTAATTCATGACAACGATTGGAAAGGTCATAGGGGCGTATTACACAGTCATTTTTAGGGTTCCGTATTTGAAGAGAAGCAATTGAAATTCAAAAACATCCAAATAATTTCAATAGAGAAGATGGTTGGGGAGTACCTGCTGCTTGGGATCCAGTCCTACATCGAGTCAGGTCCACAGCCAGCCCAGCAATCCATACCTACAGCCCATCAAAACACTGTTAGTGATTACTGCGTACATACGGAACGTTATAATTAAAGTTGTATAATTGACGGTAGATATGCAAAATTCAAATTACTTGTAAAGACAAATGTCACCCCAGTCTGCCTGTGACCATGGAAGCTGAAAAGCCTCCGAAACGTCAGGTTATAAACAAAATATAAAATATACGCGATCAATCCGGTTAAAACAGTGTTTTATTATGTATTTCAAATTTCAAGTGAAGTAGGTAAGACGTATGCTAGAAAGTAAAAACGAGGTAGAAACTTTAGCGTTCTTTTTTAATTGGCTGATATATCGATATTATTATAAATAAAAATAAATAAATAAATATCGCTGGACAATTCACACAGCATTATCTAGCCCCAAGCTAAGCAGAGCTTGTGATATGGGTACTAGATTACTGATATACATAATACAATACATTAGATAGATAGATATTTTTTATTATAAATAGAAAACGACCAGAACACCCGGTACCCGCAGAACGTACAAATATTTGTACCAAGGCCGGAATTGAACCCGCAACCTCCTACATCGCAGGCGGACATTCGCCCACCGCTCCACAGAGGTCGTCGATTATTTTCTCGATATACCGAAGTCGATATTGATAAGTTCATAAATATCGATGTACTTATATTTTTTCTCACTTCGGACATCCCTACGCTCTATGGGGAGCTCCTCGGACTTATGCGAATAATCTATGCTGCCCTCATCGGTCCTCCATTTTTAGGACTAACATTTTCTAGCTCTATGGTACAAGCCATCCACACTTAATATTATAAATTCGAAAGTAACGCTGTCTGTCTGTCCGTCTGTCAGTTACCCTTTCACGTCTAAACGGCTGAACGGATCTCAATAAAATTTGTCAGGGAGATAGATGGTATCTCGGGGACGAACATAGGCTACTTTTAACCTATCAGGGATTCTTACTAAATATAATAATAATAAATAATAATGATAGCTTTTATCCCTTGAGGATTGTAGATGGCGCGCTCTGAGGCCTCTGAGCCCTGCTCCGGAGCAGGGCTCGTAATACTTATAGGTATAAGTTTTGCTGGCCCACTCCGGGCCTCTCAATCCTTGAGTGGTTAGTACTGGTATGGCGGCACACTCTAACATATCTTACTAATTTATAACAATTATAACATTTGATTCTAGGTGGAGTTAAACTCAAAACAAAAAGTAAAAGATGACCGAATCCTTTATATATATATTTAAGGTTTAGGACGTTTTGTTCTAGTTATCTACGGACGAGTTGCATATTTATTGATTATTTCGTTTGGTTATAATATTACTTCTTTTTTCTACAAGTTCTCGAACAGCAGCAAGGTGGCGGGTCTGGTTCACATTGAGTATCTTTGGTGTCAATGCGCACCAGTGGCTTCTTCTCGGGACCTTTAGGAGTCACCAGTTCTAACTCCATTTTGCAGATCCGATCCCCAGTGGGCCCAACTTTTGCTACCTGTTAACATTTTAATTAATGTGAGTGGTTCTAAAAACTGGTATTAATATTATCTTCAGGTAAAGGTGTAAAGTTTTCAATTACACAGCATGAGAAGAAGGTCTCTGCTTTTTCATAATTTCAGTTATTTCGTTCCTCAGCGGCGCAGAGAACGAGGCGAATCGGATATCCGATTAAATTAGTGTAACATCCAGCGACCTCCCTGTGACGCATGAGGAGTGAAGTTAAATTTAGTAATTCCATTCGCGACGCAGGATGTGACGTTTGCATGATCTGAAAACATTTGTTCTGTGTCTGGTCTGAGGCCTGGGGGTAATAATGTGCCAACCGAATTAGCGCGGCATGTCTCCCCGTAGAACGAGAAAACGCGCGCGACATGTCGCTTAGGTGGGATTTGGCACTAAAGGTAGGTATTACGTATATATATCAGTTTGTCCATAACACCAGCTCTGCTTAGGCACTTTAGGGCCAGATGGTGCTATTTGAATTAGTCCCGTATTTTGGAAATTTGCAAAATATACAGCATTCTAAATTTTTTTCTGTTTACCTAATTCCTAACTATATTTATACCTGAATTAGCAGTTTTTTGATAACAGACCGAAAACAAGGGAAATCAAAGCAAACTCACGTAACAACTCTCAATGGGGTTACTCAGAAAATCCGGTACACCGTCCGCAAGCTCACAGTAAAATAAGTATGCATTATCTAGCAAGTGGGTTGTTAAAGCTTTTCATCAGTGGGTGGTACTTCACCTCACCTCAACAGCCTATAACGGTCCACTGCTGGTCGCAGGCCTCCCCCTGTTAATCGCCTTATTGGCTTTTATCTCTTGGGAGTAATGCCCATAATACCCACGCTGGGCATGCGGGTTGGGATCGCAGTTCGGTGGTAGATCTATTCTGCAAGAGGCGCTGCTGCCAGCCCCTTAGGGTATGTCCCTTAGTCGCCTGCTCTTACGACATTACAACACCCACGGGAATAGGTGGGGTGGTGGGGAGAATAGTCTAAATAAGTCATCTGCTGTCCTCTGTGTACCAAGTTGAAGTTTCTCATGTAACTATTAGCCAGGGAAAAACCAGGCCTTCTCTAAAAATAAGAAATAATAATAATAAATAATGCTTGGACAATTCACACAGCATTATCTAGCCCCAAATGAACAAAAAAAATACAAATCGAGAAAAAGTAACTAGAAGAACTGTTGAGTGATACCTTTAGAACGAAAACATCTTTTTTTGGATGCAGCACTTCCTGAGCTTCCCCCGGTGTAGGGACGTTGGTAGGCACGAGGGTACACAACTGCGGGCATGGTCTAGGCTTAAATTTAGTAGTAGATTTACCAGATTTTATTGATTTTTGATCAGATTTCGTTGATTTTTGATCCGATCTCATTGATTTTTGATCAGGTCTCATTGATTTTTGATCAGATCTCATTGATTTTTGATCAGATTTTAGTGACATTTTGGGTTGATCCTATAACTCGCAATTTCAATGCTATCACAAAGTTCTTTGATATCACGGGAAAAATGCTCTAAAAGGATGGTTCTGAAATGGAAATCAAAAACGTGAGATACGGTGTGGAAGTGATACTCTTACGTAGTTATTGTACCTATTATACTCTTGGTGACACAAAGAGCAAAGCAAAGAGAATACAATAACTACGGGTAAAGAAGTTTAAAGGGAGGTGTGGTAATAAAGGTACCTACTGCTCAATGAAAAAGAGATTCCCTTGCTACTCCTTCACTCCACAATCATCTAAAAAGAGGTACCTATATAGTTTTAGCCTCGAACGAAGGAAATCGCCCCCTACCTAGGGTGGACCGGATATACCGGCGCATAGTCTAATGTTTGTGGATATATCAATGAAAAAAGCATTGATCTGGAAGGATCCCCTTCCAGATCAATGCTCTTTTTTCATTGGGAAAAAGAGATCCCCTTGGATATACTCTCTAAAGCATAGAGTTATTATAGTACTAGCCATAGAGAGCGTCTATGGCCTGTTCCTCCGACTGCCCAGCGTAGCCAGGAGAACCTCATTGACAACTGCAACGGATAAGGATGGGCAAATGTGCGCGCTACTATGAGCAAAATATGTCGATAGAATAGATAGTATTCAATTTTTGTGAATTTGAGTAGGTACATGGTAGGTCCTAAATAACTATGGTCTCAATAGTTTGTCCTCTCCGACATACACTAACTATAAAAAACTTAGTTAGCAAAAGCTAGATACAAAAGCCTATTTATTTATTTTTTCGAGGGCGTAAATCTAATCTACCTTGCCTCATTAAATAAAATTTTCTTCCTATCTATTCGAAAAGAGGCGAAGGGAAAAAGAGGCAATAAGTGGGAGCAAAATGGGTCCTTCCGGTGCCCTTTATATGTGCCCTTGTCTACAGTGATGAAATGATTTTTGAATTTGGAACAGTATTTAATTTTTTAAAAATATACGGTATTCGCTTCGTTTAAATCCTGGACGGTAATAAAAAAACCTGCCGACACTTAAATTTAAAAAAAAACGCGGAAACTTTTAATTCGTTTTTTTATCACAATGTCATTGGTGACACAACCTACTATGGATATAGGACCAAGCATAAAAATTAATGGTTATTAATTGTATGTATTTTGTCATTTTGTTTATATTTGAATTTACACATACGTGACCCCCATTACCTTCATCTTCCCTAAAGGGATGATCCTGTATTACTATCACAACCAACATAATTAACATTTATATATAAAGGTTATGTTTATTCATATATTAATATTTATATAATAATAATTTATGTAGGTACTTAAAATTTTTTTGTCGTTCGTCTTTTCTTGAATGCACTGCTCGCTCATTACTTTTTGCTAATTCGACACATTCAATTTCTTTAACCAATCAGAGTACTGGGGCAAAAAATATGGCTTGTTTCTATTTAAAATATCCAAAATCTATCAA
The DNA here is from genome assembly GCA_947086465.1 of Eupithecia exiguata. Taxonomy (NCBI): domain Eukaryota; kingdom Metazoa; phylum Arthropoda; class Insecta; order Lepidoptera; family Geometridae; genus Eupithecia; species Eupithecia exiguata. Next base: position 9,755,811 of record OX352226.1, read on the forward strand.
TAGTTTACATAAACTTAGTATTCTACGATCAAGTTCCTAATTATACTCGACTTCACCCATAGAAGCTAAAATCGTTTGCAGTTCGAGTTACGGCAGACGATATCTCATAAAAATGCATCCTTGAAAAAGTACATTTAATCAAAGTACCTGAAAAGAAAAAATAAAAAACAACTTATTTCTCGTAGACCGTGCTACGTCTTAGCCTACGCAGTCGTAGAGGCTGTATAGCAACTACATTAGCAAATATTAGCAAAAAAAAATGTATATTCTCGAAATAGACAGTTTAATCTATTATTTACGGTAGGTGAGGATAGTTGATTAATGTAGAAAGTCCATTGAAAGTCTACGTAAAGTCAACAATTAAGGCAAATATTTGGTAGAAATCCTGTATGACGTAGCACGTAAAAAGTTAGCATAATAACGTCAAATAAAATTTTAAAATATAACTAAATAGGGAAAACATACCTTGATCTTTGAAATCCATGTCACAAACGCACTCGAAAACAATGTCATTCCGAGAATACACCGTCACAAAAATAATGGCGCTAACAGCCATTATTTTTGTGACGGTGAATTCTCGGAGAATTTTTATTATTTTTAATGGCTAAATAATGGCTGTTTGCGAGTTTCTAATCAGGCTAGCGCAACGTACCTAATTATGTGTTAACTTCGGAGGGCAAAAAGTACGTGATTTTTAGGTAAAATGGGTAGGATATTTATACTTTTGAGGTTGCTTGCTTATCGGTTAATCGTTATAGGTAGATAAATTGAAGGTAGTTGTTCTTTTTTTTTAAATTATGACCTAAGGCGGTACCACTGTTCAATGGTACAAGTGATACTACTATGTGTCCTTAGTACCATCAATGGTACTATCGATACTAGCACGTGTGGTTAGTAACCTATTTGTGGAAACTGTCGTTGTGTTAATTAGTGGACTGCTAACTGCTAACTATGGGTATGCTTTTGCTAATTTCTGATTTCCTGAAAGAATTGAATATAATAAAATACATATAGTACTATTGTAGAACTTATTTACAATACCTACATAAAAAATAAAGCAAGACAACACAGCCAACATTGCCGGTGTTGTCATCTATTAATTTTAAGACGACACAGATTTAAATAACATTTAATGATAACTTATTTCGCAATGAAAAGCTCAACTGTGGGTAGCCTTTTCTCAAAAAGGTAAAAGCCAATTGCACTTGAAAGGAAAGTCTAACGATACTTACCTCACATTGCATATATTCGTATCTGTTCGGGAATTAAAAGTAATGGTGGAACTAAGAAACACACGATCGCTGAAATCATTATGTACACAAAAAATCTTATTTTTAATCAAACCTACATAGTACGTACTTGCTATTTCATTCGGACAGTTTTTTGACGCTTTTTAGTTGTACAACCGTGTAGGCCGTATCTATAAGTTCTTTGAATTCAACACTTCGCGTGACGTTCCGCTACTCGAGCGGCGATAAGTTTATTAGGTACTGTACTATGCGCCGAGGAAATCGTGTTGCGGCTCCGCTGTTTTGATTTCGCGCGGAGGTATGGCACGGGCGTTAACGACAGTTTCGTCTATAAATCTACTGAAATCTACAATGACTCTACATCGTTTTTGTTCCGTTGCTTAAAAAGGGTTCCACTTAATGGCACACTACAAAGAGCTTCGCTTACTGCTACGAGCCAAGCGACTCGCTTAGTGACTGACCTAGCAAACAGACGTATTGCATACTACAGCAGTGGCCACACTACGAGCGACGCGCCTAGCTAGGCGCGCCTGTAGAGGATCAGTTACTAAGCGTGTCGCTTGGCTCTTAACAGTAAGCGAGGCGCTTACATGCCCAGCAAGTTTCTCCAAGAGTCATTTCTTTTACTCGTGGTAACACTATGCGATGTGATCAACAGTACACAATGACGAGCAGCTACCACGAGACTTATGTTTTATTAATTATTAATAAAACATAACTCTCGTGGTTACACTGCATGTGTGGGGAAATACGTAGGGAAATACCAAGTCTTGCCGACGAATGTTGGAACTGCGTTTATACATATCCCCCCCTTTTCGCGGGAGTGGGATGTGTGGAGTGTAAACACACGACTGGGTGTATGTAGGAGTAAGTTAATGTTGATGCCTACAGTGGAATAAGGGGTCCAAAAGTTCTGTGTTGACTATTTTATCTATCGGGCACTTCACTAGATACCCTCTATTCAGTCAAGTGGGATCTTTTTCAGAGTAGTGTAACCACTAGTAACAGAAATTACTCGACCTACCTGGTGTAGCAAAACGGTGTGACCACGAGTCCGCCGCTGCTAGGTATAATCACCATGCCTGGCAGATGCATTGGTGTTAGTGTGACACACCTTTATACCTACTCATAATTAATACTTAAATACTCATAATTAATTTGAAAACAATAACACCAGACTACATGTAAGTATGTTAGATTTATTAAATGTTATATTATGTACATGGTTTGTTGTGTAGATGGTAAATCCCTTTTGTTGTCGACAAATACCTTTTTTTAGGATTCTTTCTATTAGGAATTGTTCACTTTTATCTCTTGCATCTGATCGTGCCAGCTAATGGTACTGTTCATTACAGTCGACACGATCAGATTGGTATCTTCGAAACGTACCGATGTAAGAGCTTTAATATTACTTAGCAGTAATAAGGCCTGCAAACCGAGCGGCATTTGCGCGGTGGGCAATATGTTAAGCAACAGCGTCCAATGGAAAAGCAAGGTCCAGGTAAACTTCGGCAGCGCACAACCGGACAGCATTTAGAGCGATTGAGGCAAGGAGATACACGTTTTTTGTGTGGTTTAATACGAGGGTGACTGCGAGCTCTGCGGGTTTTCTTGCGCCCAACTGGACAAAGTCGAAGACATGGAGAGCTATTGCAAGGATTATTAACGTTGAACTTGCAGCACATGGGGTAGCAGGCAGTGGGTGGAGATGGAGAACAAGGTGAAGGTGAGCATGGCGAGCAAGGTGAGGGTGGGCATGGCGAGCAAGGTGAGGGTGGGCATGGCGAGCAAGGTGAGGGTGGGCATGGCAAGCAAGGTGAGGGTGGACATGGCGGGCATGGCCGGCACGGCTGGCATGGCCGGCACGGCCGGTATGGCCGGCACGGCCGGTATGGCCGGCATGGTCGACAGGGTTTACTCGCCACCTTACACGGCTCCATTCTACATGATGATCTTTTGCACGGCGGTGATTTACATTGTGCACACGTTGTTCTACACGGCGGCGATTTATTTCGTCCACACGGTTGTTTGCACGGAGGCGATTTACATCGTCCACACGGTTGTCTGCACGGAGGCGATTTACATCGTCCACAGGGTTGTCTGCACGGAGGCGATTTACATCGTCCACAGGGTTGTCTGCACGGAGGCGATTTACATCGTCCACAGGGTTGTCTGCACGGAGGCGACTTGCATGGTTTACAAGGTAATCTGCACGGTGGCGATTTACAATGTTCACACGATACTCTACACGGAGACCGACACGATGGAGGTCCGCAGGTTTGTGGTGGAGGTCCGCAGGGTCGTGGTGGAGGTCCGCATGGTTGTGCACAAGATCCACAAGGCCTGCCGCAACAAGACGACTTAAAGTATTTTTTCGGGCTCTTACACCTCGGTCTGTAGCATTTGGTTTTACAACGTAGTGGTCGACACACTATCATTTTGCATTTTGATGGACGGCAGGGGCTTGTACGGCACGGTAGGTTACACGGCAGGGTGCACGGCAGGTTGCACGGCAGGTTACACGGCACTGAGCACGGCACTGAGCACGACACTGAGCACGGCACTGAGCACGGCACTGAGCACGGCACTGAGCACGGTACTGAGTATGGCACTGAGCACGGCACTGAGCACGGCACTGAGCACGGTACTGAGCACGGTACTGAGCACGGCACTGAGCACGGATCGGCAAACGGCGAGTTACACTGCACGGAACACGGCATGGCACAGGTCGTTGATTTAAAGGGTGGTGGCGTCCATTCCAGCATCAATTCATTCTTGGCGAGTGGAGCTCCAGTCATTCTCCGTATGACTAGCTCAAACACTCCGCGTCGAGGATTGGCAGCTGATGTTACTTTCACAGGAGCCTCCTGTGAACCGGAAGACGCAACTATACATTTTGGACCCTGACATGGATTCATTCCATGGACGGGGCAGGGTTCTTTGGGTCCGATTCGAATATGAGACACGGTCACGCTCATATCGCCTTTTGTGGCCCCTGCAGCAGGACAAGGTGCTTTGTCTTCTTTGATCGACACGGCTTTTGCAGTGCTAGTTCCTGTTGAAGAACCATTACATCTTGTTTGGCAGCATTGAGCGTGAGCTGTAGTAGTAAATGATTGCTGAAATTGTGTTCTCAATGCAGGCCTATAAGAATCACTGCATTTGCTGGGTTTTATTTTTGTAGAATAGCTTCCCATCCCCGGTTGTAAGTCACTTTTTCTGCCATAATAATATAAATCAGAAGAATTAAGTATGTTGCAATTTGACGTGTATGGGTTTTCATTCTCGGGACACATTTCATTGTAAACTTGTAAACATTTGTTAACAGATGCCGTCGCTTGTGTTGAGGAGCAGCGTTGACGCGAGTATAGCTCGTCGACTAATGTCATAAAGACCGTAGTATCTTGGTTTCCGAAGTGGCTTCTTTCTAGAATTTCATGCCTGGAAGGCTGTGATGCGCATTCAAAATCTTCAGAATAAGAATAACTGCATTTTTTGGATCTGAGTGTGTATAGGGATGGAGACTGGCTGTCTGTAAATGATGAGCCCATTCCCTGATATCTATCAGGCAATTTCATATTGTCCAAGCAAATGTGTATACATTCTTTTGCAATATGACAAGCTGGGGAGCTTGAACTAGGGGACACCATGGTATACTTTTTTAGAAGATCATTGTAGGTGCTTAATATTCCTTCTATTCCATTGGTTTCATTGGCATTCAGATTCTCTTCTGCTGACCGGCGAAACGGCATTCCCGAAAAACCTACGATAACATTTATTTTAGTGTTAAATAATTGTAACCTATAGAACATTTTTTTAAAGTTTACTTTGAATTCTACTTCACAATACATTGCAGGCCACACTCACTTTACCTACTCTAAGATATAGCTACACCTACAGTCCTACACCTCAGTAATCACACCAATTTCCAGAGTGAGAAAGTTTGAATAGCGAGTACTCGTTTGGTTGGATCTAAGTGTGTTACCTAGGTACTTCTACACGCCATAACAACTGGATTGAGCAGATTTAATTCAAGATATGCGATTAGCATCGTAGCGTCGTAGTTTGTTACCTTCCTATGATCTCCAAACCAAACTACTGTACCAATAAAATGAAACGTGGCATATAATAGAGAACACAATCTGACTCAATAGTACCTAGATTATGTACTTTTATGACAGCCCGTGCGAAGCCGCGGGCCACCAAATACCTATATACAAAGTTAATAGAGAACGTACTAGTACCTATCAGACTATCCGACATAGTGAATAAAAAAATGCATTCTGGACAAAATAGTAATTTATTTTCGTCAATTTAGCACCTGCGTGCTGGGCAACACTGCGAACAGCCGACAGACCACTGAGCCGTGCGTGCTTCGCTCACGGGGACTTTCCGCTCGTGAGATATAGCCGGTGTTATGAACTGATACTCCATTCTGGACTTTCTGCCGGCCATTTCAACGGTCTTGCCGATTCGCAACTTGATCACTTGTTGAGGGAAGTTATAAACGACGCCTGGGTAGTTTTCGGTGGTAGTGGGCATCAGTTGATCGGGCTCATCTCGCGAGATATCTCCCACTCCGTCGGTTGTGTAGTTAAAATGAGACCGCTGCTTATGGCCCGTGTTGCAGGAGTCGGAAGGCATTTGGAATATCACCTTGTTTCCCACCGGGCAGCAATCTGGACAATTTTTGATCATATCAGGAATCAGGAATGTAATTAGGAATATTTGTAATAGGTAAGTACTACAATTTGAATCTGTTACACTACGTAGGTATCAATGCAACGTAAAATGATCTATTCTCGCTGGTTTTTAGTGTTTTTTTTTACTTTTGTTTGTTTTTTTATTCTTCTCACACAGCATTCGCAATCAAGATCGGATTGCATTTTCTTGTTATCTTTTTGCATTGGCAGTCTTTTACTCGGGCCCTTCGGAGTAACGAGTTCAATTTCCATTTTACATTTTCTGTCCCCCTGCATGGCTGTTTTAGCTACTTTTAGAACAAAAAGATCCCTATTTACAATTTCCGGTTTGGTGTCACCCTTGGCGAAACTTGGTATTTGGTGCTTCGCAGGTATTACACAGCCCTCAGTCGTGCAAGTGAAGTGTGTGTCTGCCAGTTGGGCTCCTTGGCAGCAAGTGGCCTCATTAGGAAAATTCAAACTTATTTGATTTTTTCCACAGGGTGGATTGCAGGGACCCTCGTTATCTGTCTTTATCTTATAAGGATATTGTAAGGCCATATGTGTTTGGGATATTTTCTTGATGATGGACGCCGTAGCAGGAACTTTTATTTTAAGTTCATTACCGCCCAAGTTTGATCCTATTTCCTCGTATAGTTTGGAGCGCCCTGCCATCAATAAAATAATTGGCATTTCATGTTTTTTATTTGGATAGGTACATTCGTGTTCCTACTTTGTCCAGAATGCAAAATTAAACAGAAATGATAATGATTCTAAAACTACCCCAAAAGCGAGCAAGCTATAAGAAGTATTAGATGTGCCAACTAATTGATTGGGTAGATAGACTACTTACCCGAGAATTGCACTCAACGAACGACTTAGGTCGGTAATGTTGCTGGTTCGTTAATGCAATTATTTATACACAAAGATTCCGTACCTTTCGGAACATGAAGGCAGTATGGACCCGTATTCCTGCACTCCATTTTTTGTGGTTTGGGAGGTTTTGCGCCTGAGCAAAAGCACGGATCATCTAAATCTTCACACGGCATACTGTCGTAAGGGTCTCGAGCTGAAAATCAATAGGTAACCTATTTATGATATAAATTTAACTAAGTATAATAAACTTATAACATATTGTGTTGGTGATTAGGTGAGTAGCCAGGTTTCATACAAGTCAATAAGAAATCCGCTTACCTATCGGACAGCTTCCGGAACCAAATTTCTTAGTGTTGTGGTGGCCTCTGGCTGCTCCACAAACACAAGGATCGTCAGGACTTTGAAACTGTCTTGCTGGATTGCAAGAACGATCGTTGATGGTCGGGCCACCAGTTCCTAATTTTGGTGGAGCAGAAGAACCTTGAAATCTAGTGACAATCAGTTTGCCAAAACAGGAAATCCTCAGAAACATTACGATTTCCCCAGCTTCGGTTCCATCTGTCCCAAAAATGCGAAAAGTATCCTTCAGAGCTTGATAGCTGACATTGTTGGGATCTTCTAAAAACTTTTTGCGCGCTTGCACGAATTCCTTCGTCATGTCCACTGTGGTTTCTCCCATGTGGATCTTGGTCGGTAAACAGCCACATGGTAGAGATTTGTATACGGATACTTTAATGGGGAATTTGCCTATGGCCTTGGCTATATCAGATTGTGTTAGTGAAAATAAACAAGATTTTCCATTGTTGAAATTTTTAACGAAAGGACCTCCGCTGCTCGCGACACAAACTCCGGGGTCATCATCGCATATTTCCAGAGGGTCAACTGAATGGCATTCAATTTTCACACAAGTTCTAAAGTCCTTGTCGGAGAAACAAGGGCTTTTCGCAAAGACAACCTTATCTACTAAGACTTCCAGAAGGAACAGGCCGTCGTCCTTTTCCGCCATTATATTATTTTTTGTACCAACACGGGGATGGGAATTTTTCTATTTTTCTGTTTGAGTTAGATGAGTATCAAACCAGGAATTTTGACATTTTGTATCAAAAAATGTAATAACAAAAGAAGAAAGCCTTTTATGACATGTATTATTTCTTTGAGTAAACAGTGGAAACCTAAGGAGGACTTAATCACAGTAATGTTATCTAGTTACCGCAAAGAAAAAAGAGATCCCCTTTTAGATCAATGAGTTACCGTGACCTATATAATTCTCAAACGGGCCTATATGAACTCATTATACAACGTTAAACAAAGAGCTCAGTGCTATTAGGGGGTTTTCTATCAAAGATAATAAAACCACTCAGTTATATTTTTCTAACAAGAATAGTACAAACCAAAGAGTATACAATCATAGATGAACACTAATAAACGTGTATACAATAACTACTTTAACGTAGTGGTTTTAATCTCTTTGATAAGTACGTACATACCTACAAACTTCAGGCGCGTTTTTATTCTGCCTACAATTTTTTAATATCATCACTTGATCTAAGTACCTACCTAGTCTACCTACATTTCTTTCATAGGTGCTTCTCAACAATTCAAAGGTTCACCTAACCTTAGTTTTTTCAAAAGTACCGTGGATATAAGTGGTCTGCATGAATATATGAAATTTAAAAATATATCTGAATCCTCGACATTTGTTATTGTTAAATGTATCATAGAGTGTGGGCGGCCAGTGGTGTGTGCCGGCAGGCGGCGGCGGGTGCAGGGCGCGCGATGTGCTGCTTCACAGTATGCACGCCACAGGAGCCGGCGGACCAGAGTACGCGTATTACTATCCTCAACAACGGCATCCGCATCGCCACCGAGTTCCGGCCGCAACCCCTCGCCAGCGTGGCGCTAGTAGCCGAGGCTGGGCCGCGCTTCGAGAGCGCCCACCTGCACGGCATCTCACACCTCATTGAGCACATGGCCTACAAGGGGTTTAACATCACCGCGCAGCCGTTTTTCGACAACCAGCTGAAGCTAATGGGCGCGCGCATGGGCGCTGACACGCGACGCGACGAGCAAGCCTTCATCGCGACGACGCTGCCCGAGGCCGTGCCCAACGTATTGGACGCGCTGACACGTATCGTGACCGACCTGGCGCTTGACCCCTGCGCACTCGAGAGCGCCCGCTGCAACATCCTTCTCGAGAGCCAGGAGAAGGACCTCGACCCTCGCGCCGTGGTTTTCGACTACCTGCACCAGACAGCGTTTCAAGGCACGCCACTCGCGCGTGGCATTATTGGCCCCTCCGCCAACGTGATGGAGTTCGAGCAGTGTCAGCTTGTCGAGTATATTTGCCGGCACTACCAGCCGTACAAGCTGTGTGTTGTGTCCTCCGGGTTCGTGGAGCACGAGGCGATGGTGGAGTGGACGGACGCGCGGCTAGGGCACCTTCGCGGCGACGCATGCTGCGTGTCGGATGACGGGCCTTGTCGGTTCACGGGCTCGCAAATCCTGTACCGTGACGACAGCATGAAGCACGCGCACGTGGCTATCGCCTTCCAAGCGCCGGGCTTCCACTCGCCAGAGTACTACCACCTACTGGTGGCAGCCTGCATCATGGGCGCGTGGGACATATCACGCGGTGGCGGGTACAACAACGGCGCGTACCTGGCGCGCGCCTCCGCCCTGACGGAGTACTGTGAGCGGTACGAGGCGTTCTACCTGCCCTACCGGGATGTGGGCTTGTGGGGCGTTTACTTTGTAGGCAATGACCAGCACCTGGACGACATGGTGATGTCTATACAAGACGAGCTGATGACGCTGTGCCAGATGCCGGCCGAAAGTGATGTGGCGCGTGGCGTGGCGCAGGCAAAGTTGCTGGTGGCGCGCCGCAACCAGGGCACCGCCGCCGCCGTCCGGGACATTGGCACGGAGCTGCTTTACACCTGCGGCAGGACTTCTGTCAAGGAAAAGTACGACAAGCTCAGCTGCATCGAAGTTAGTATACCTATATCCACTCGCAGAATGCCTAACGCTGCTGCGATACTTGAAGTAGAGCCAGAAATTAACTATACATATAGTGCCTACCTGGAATGGCGACTAACCCACGTTCACTGCAATCCCCTTAGCCAAACTCGTAGAATTTTTATAAACAAACCGCCCCTACTTAACCTAAACTTGACTTTGTTGCCGCGTCTTTTTTTACGCAAATTACATTAGGTAGGTACTTGTCGATTTGATATCTCTCCTTCGTACATTTATTTTAGAGACTAGTGTTACTATGTAGTTCTCGGTCTGACTCGCACTTAGCCGAATTTATTGATATCTCCAAAACGGATAGACTTGTAAGTTTTTTTTTCACATCATCGGGGGGAAAGGAAGATACGGTACGTTCTTCCAGCGCTCACTCAAAACTGTACCGTGTTACAGATGAAAACTTTAAATTTTCTGATAATCCGATACCTTATCAATAGGGTATCGGATTATCAGAAAATTTAAAGTTTTGTGTATCTACTTACGCGGGAAAATATGTGATGCCTTGGGCTTTGTGTTTTGTTTTGGAGCTATTTGTACACCTGGTGAACGAACACAAGAGCATTGTCGTGGTGATTTAGTCGAAATCACACAAAATTATGCGTCGTAGCAAGCACGCGAAACACAAATGCCCGCGCCGCCCGCCGCCGCCGTCCGACTATGACTGAGGGAACATAGTTGAACCTAACTTGAGCCATCCACTTTCGAGATGGTAATGCCTCATCTCCCTTTTTTTACTTTTATTGAAGGTTGCTCCAGTATTCCGTTCATTTATATTCACCCTGGAGTTTCTATTCACCCTTATTACGGTAGGTACCTGTACCTACTTATGAGATACGAAAAAATCAAGCCACGCCGGCGCATTTAAAGTCGGCGCGCATGTCTAACTAGGGCTGCCGGTCGGATATCTTGCCATGCTAGTCTTAACGACATCATCCGGCGGGCCTTTGTCACCGCTAACGTATCAGCTATTCTCGAACCGAATGGTCTGTTGCGCGACGATGGTAAGAGGCCCGACGGAGTCCCCTTGGAGTCGAGACCTCCGTGGGGTACCGAGGCTATCCGGGTTTTCAAAAAAAATTCTGAGCGTCTGGTCGAAGCGACGCGTGACCCGACAGCTGGTAGCGCAGCGCATCAGCATTGCGATACAGCGGAGCAATGCAGCCAGCGTCTTGAGCACGCTTCCGACTGGTATTGATATGGATCAGTTGAGCTACCTGTAGATTGTTTGTACATAGGTACATGCCAAATTTGTGAATACATACAAAATGGGAATGGATGGCCATGAGGGGGGTTCTTCGATAAAACCGGTGTATATTTTCGTGATTAATTTTGAACACCACTCAATGTTTTGATTGTTTATTTGTCTTGTACCTAATAATCCCACTAATATTATAAATGTGAAAGTTTGGATGGATGGATGGATGCATGTTTGTTACTCAATCACGCCAGAACGGCTGAACGGATCTGGATGAAATTTGGCACAGAGATAGATTTAAGTCTGGAATAGCAGCACATAGGCTATCTTTTATCCCGGAATTCCCACGGAAACGAGAACTACGCGGGTGAAACCGCGAGGCGCTGCTAGTTTAAAATATGCTAGCTTTTTTATGTAACTTCTTCAACGTGATAGTTTCAACAGTAAATGTTTGTCCAGGGTGAGGGCATTATACAAGCCTGCAAAAAAATGATGTACGATCGGTGTCCAGCTGTGGCCGCCGTGGGGCCGACCGAGACGTTGCCTGACTACACGCGCATCTGCTCTGGCCAGTACTGGCTCAGGATTTGAATTATTTTTTATTTTCTTATGGAAACTTAACTAATAAACTATACTCACCTTCTTTTCCATGACTCATTCCATTGCCATTCAAGTTTTATTTACTGTACAATGTAAAGTTATTTAGCTTATGTAAGTCAGGGCCGTAGCCAGAAATTCAGTTTGAGAGGTGGGGGGTGGGGGTCGAATACCCTACCGAGAACCCCTAACTAAACGTTATCGGCAAACGGAGCGAGCCGGAAGAAATGAGTGTTTTGCTAGTTTTAGTGTATTTTTTCTATGATGACAATCTTGAATGGTTTAGGTACCTATGTTCGGAACAACGGGTAAAGATGCGTTTGTCATCGGCATCACGCAACGCATCTACACAGGTAACATTTTTGGTCGCTGTGTAGTCGTATTTCAGTCGCTACGACTAAAAGTGGGGACGATCTAGACATACCTACATTTGGTTTTCAAGTTAATTTGCTGTGTGGTAACATTGTTCCTATTATGCATCAGACTTTGAAAGTAAGAAAAGATTCTATGTTCGGCTGTATCTCTGTTTTGAATAAAGATGAAGATTTTTTATATTTTTATTAATAGGTAGTATTAATAAAAATATAAAAAATCTTAATATTATGTTTGGTTAGGTTGGTTGCTGCGACATAGCGTGACTGCGAATTTATACATTTCAATTGTCGGGAGCTCACGTACGCGTATGTACGCGTACTACGTACGGTAACAGTCACGGTACTGTGGTCAAATTCGATCTGGCAACCAATGAGAATAGAATTACTCCCTGGCAACACAACGCTGAATTTATTAATCGATCGATACCTCCTGTACGGAGGGTAGGTAATAGTGAAGTTAAGTTTACGTTTTTCTAGAATCTTAATTGAAACGCTTTGTCGAAACCATCAAAATTGTGAGAAAGAATGCCATTATCGTCGTACGTAGATAATTAGTTTACTTCCAAAATGGATCACTCAGTAAACTTTGGTCGACTTTACTGGTTTCAAGAGAGCCCATGGCCACCATGGAAAGAAGTGAAAAAGCTAGCTTCTTCAGGTGAAGAGCATTTACTAAGCGTGATAGAAGAGCGAAAAAATATGCCGAACATAGTTCGATACAAAGAATATTACAGACAAGAAAATGGAAATGAAAATCAAATCCCATACATAGCAGAAGTAAGTTAATTAAGCTACCTACCTATTTATTTTTTGATTTGGAATGTGGGTTGCTTAGGTACGTATAAGTTGTTTATTTATTGTTATATTAAAAATTATTTATATAGGTATCTTTTATTCACCTTTCAGACTCCTGTAGCAACAGCACCTGATAAATTGAAACCAACCATGAAAATCCAAAATTATCATGTAGCCCTTTTCTCAAAGTGCCAAAAGTATGTTTCCACGATGAGAACACACCCAGATAAGATAGTGATTCCATTTGAGTATGACCAGCGCTATAGAGGATGGAAAAAATTCTTCAAGTCACATAAGCCTGCTTTGTCACGTGTAATAGGACTCAACAGAAAAGAACTTGATCGTGGACTAAAGATACTGTTAAAGTTGTTAACTCAAGTTAAACATGGAGAGACCATCGAACCTGTCATAGGTAAAAACTTAATCTTGACAAACCGTTATTCGGTGTTTCGCTGTGAAAATAAGGTAGGTATACTATATGAATTCTTAGACAACCCGTTAAATTAAATCTCAATTTCAGGGCAATGGCTTTTCACATTCCTGGCTTGCTTACAGCCGCCTTTCCTGGCAGATACTTGTGTTGTGATGAGGGATATAGCAAGGCAATGTGCAGAAATCAGGTACCTACCTACCTACTTAATAAAAGTAAAGTAAAGAGAAAAGCACATTTACATTTTAATTATACTAGAAGTATTTTATTGTTTGTCACTATAACAACTAACAGTAGTAAAACATTCACTGCCGAACAATGTTATAACATTCGGTGCTCTAGAGCAGCAGGGAGCCGAAGTGCATTATATGTGTCATAGGATAGGCAAGGAAAGTGTTATTTTTAACACCTCTGAAGGACCTTCAAATTTGACAAAATTTGATGCTTATAAATTGATTTTTCATGTACCTAACTAAAATATGTTCCTATCTTTTCAGATCCCATATTGCTACAGAATATGAATACGCAGCTTTATTAGCCGTACCACTTAATCTATTCATTTGTCTTGTAGGAAGATGTTTCGGGCAATATGACTTAGCAGATTGAATTCTGATAATAAACATGTAGCAATGAATATAGATTTTTATTGTATGACATTCTTGACTGTTGACCATTTTGTGAGGATGAACTCACTGCACAAATATTATTAAAGAACCTTTAATGTGAGAAAAATCTGATATAATGTATAGTTTTACCTGTTAAAATTGTTTATTTTTTGTAGCTTATTACGCCGTAACGGATTGGCAGATTTGGACGAAACTCGACATAGGTACCTATTATAGATAGAGTTTGTGAACTGGAACTTTTTAGTTCACGAACTCTATCTATGCCGAGTTTCGTCCAAATCTGCCAATCCGTTACGGCGTAATAAGCGACAAAAATAAACAACTATAACAGGTAAAAGCTACTTTACTCCTTGATTCAATAACTTGCGAGAGAAGCCACTGCTAAACGCATACCACAAAAATATATTATGGTAATGTGTGGATTATTTTTAAAAGTACTTCTTATAAAGATAGTTATTGCAGAAATGATCTACATGACTATCAAATCGATAAAAAATAATCACTATTACCTACTTGTGACTTCTATCCAATGTTCTTTAACACGTTGTACGCCATATCACCCACCGGTGAGCCTAGCTTACTTTTCCATTCGGGCCAAGCCAAAATCAGGTAATCGGTCATTTTCATCAACTTGAAATTTTAATTCCAAAGTTAATAAAATGAAGTAATTGGCATGGAAAATAAAAATTACCGACTTTTACCGTGTAGTTTTTAAGATATCGTCAAAGGCTCATCGGTGGGTCCCGTGGCCTAGTGCAAAGGATTTGCTGTTTTCCGCTGGCGGGGGCCGCGGGGTCACGATGCGGCCCACCCCCGCGCGCGCGCCGCCGCGCCTTTAGTATCGCGCGCTTCGTTGACATGTGAGGATCTAATAAGCTTTTCCCGGCAAAAATGGATGAGTTTGATTTTGAGCTTACGCAAGAGGATCTAACGCAGTTGGACAACATTGAGATAAATCTTCTGAACCAAAGTTTCAGACAAGACTACAACAAAGCTAAAGGAGCAGTCGACTTATCGGATCAGATGGCAGCATACTCCTCGCCGTTGCGAAAATCTGTGAAGTTGTACAAGAAGCTGGCTGTGGATTTATTACTAAATACTGCGATGGTAAATGCTTTGACACTGTTCAAGTCGGTGACAAAAAAAAACACGCAAATGGTGGACTTCCGAAGATTCATAATGATGAATCTTTGCGGAGTCCACGAAGATGCTCTACCTGAACAGAGGCCCAAGAGAATAAAACACTGCTTGGAAAAAAAAAATGGGTTGGCTAGAAAAGTTAGAAGGACATGTCCCAATGTTATGCAGACAACGTAACAGTCATGGGTAGCAAACAGGCCAAAACAAAGACGATAAAAGTGGTCACTTATTGCCAAAGCTGCCTGTGACCATGGAAGCTGAAAAGCCTCCGAAACGTCAGGTTATAAACAAAATATAAAATATACGCGATCAATCCGGTAAAAACAGTGTTTTATTATGAGTTCTCGCGAAAATAACCTTAGAATATACTTTGTTTGAACTGTTTCAATAAGATCCACAAATAATTTTTTTTGCTGACGTAAATAAGTCCTTAAATTTGTATTTTAATAAATATTTGATTATTATTTTGTAGTTTTATTATACCTAATTTAAGTTACCTAGTAATATTTTCTACCGTAAGTTAGCACAACCCTAGCATCATTACAAAAACCTTGATAGAACCAAAAGTTTCTATTGGATTTGAAAACCACGCCGTCCGTATCGGCTCTGTAGCCGTATATACGCGTATGGAAGTGAGCCGCGTGGCCCTGTGGCCACGCGGCTCACTTCCATACGCGTTTTGTTTCATAGCTGCAATCTGTGGCTTGTAGGAAGCGTTTACGTCAAACCTCTCATGCGGCTCACCGGTGACCCCCATGGCTCAAACGGCACAGTACGATTAGGCTCACCGGTGAGCCCCGTGGCCTGAATGGAAATGCTCGATTTTTCATAAAGCGTTCAACGTGTTAAATTGATATACCTAGTTAAATATTATTATCATTAGAAGTGGAATAACGAGAAAATCATGTCTAAACCTTTGTCATATATCTCAGTTTGGCTTATCTGTGGTCTGTTACATTTTGGCATAACACGATAGGTAGGTACTTATAAATAACAGAAACTATTATAGTGTGAATATTTTTGTAGTGTTGGCAACAATCACAAAATGGACGATGTAATTTTTTTCAAGGAAAGTGCGTAAGGAATAAGCTTAATTAATTGAACAAACAAATAAATAAATATAATACTATATTAACTCTATGGGTAATAGGTTTTCATTCCAGGCTTCATTACAAACACAGCTACAGTTTCGTGGTTGATGGACATACAAATTAGAAAAAAATCGACGTACCTAATAACCTCGCTGGGGCCGTGGGTTGAGAAAGTAGTAACCGCTCCTAGGATCCATGAGTATTTGAATCTCGCGCCAACATAAATCGTCCCTCCACACAAGTGCGTTTTTTCCTTAGAGTATAGGTATACTCTAAGGTTTTTTCAAGTGATTTTTTTCGTCCACGGTTTTTTCACAGACGGGAAAATTTCAACTTCAACTGTCAAGTGACATTGACAGATGACCGTAAGTAAAACGTTTCGTTATACCTACGTATTTTGCCACGATATTTCATCGATCAAAAATGTAAATTGAAATGGAACGGAACGGATTGATAATTATAAAATTTTGGATCTTTTCATTTTCGTGTACCTACACTGTTATGGCGAATACCATAATCAAAGTGCATTTTTGTGTGAAATTAGTGACCTAGTGACTCATTTTTCAACTGAAAAATGTCTAGAAACATTGTTTTCGAAGGGTGGCTTACAAAATCGCCACCAACAAAGCGTATTTGGAGAACAGTAAGTGCTGTATTTTTATTGTTGTTGATAAAACTTTGAACATAGGCTTGCAATCCTTTCACTAGAATTAAATTAGGGATCGTATACCAAGGACTTGCTACGACAGACTAATTATTTGTCGTTAGCAACGTCGTTTATTGTACTTCACTAATAGACGTGGTTATTATCTTGGCTGAACAGAAATGGCAGAGAAGGTGGTTTGTCTTGCGACAGTCGGGCGATCTCCCTGGTCAATACTTCTTAGACTACTACGCGGACCGGAACGGCAGACGGCTCAAGGGCACTATCAATTTGGATTTATGTGAACAAGTAAGTAACAGCTGTTATTGCTAAGCAACCTTTGTTTCACCTAATTTATACTTTGAGCTTTCCAGTTCAGTTTGTTTTGTCTTTTTATTGATATGTACAATAAACAACACACAATACAGTAGACTTGGAAAATGCTACATCAATTCACCTTAGGTATACTACCTACTTTGTTCTGTGTGATAAAATAAGCATAACTGAATCATGAACCTCATCCCCAACAAAGATCCACTGCTGAAAATGTCTCCCCAAACAAGGAGGTTGTTTGGGGAGACATTTTCAGCAGTGGATCTGAGCTATAACTTGTATAAACTATTAATGAATCTGAAGGTTTACTCCAGATTCGGTGCCACCTATCATAACATTCCCATCAGCAAAACTACAAATCACTGAATAAAGATTTTCCGCCCCTCCCAATGAATAAAACATTTTGTTCAATTTGAGATTTCTTATCAGTAAAGTTATCAATAAAGTTATCTTTCCTAGCTTGAATAGAAACCTGCTCTTGCATTTATGAATATGTTAACCCGATGTCAGTATGGTAAGGATTTGTTACACTGATAGTCAGGTTAGGTTCTAGATGACAAATACCTAGTGTTCCTCTAATATATTAATCGGTGCAGGCCCAACATGACGGGATTGTCAACTTCAGCTATATATTGGGAAGTTTGGCTATGTAGCTCTAAAATTCTACAATTCGTCTCAAATACATGCAATATCAGTGAGAGTGTGCTCACCGGGATAAACCCCCAATGGAATATTATTTCTTGGGCTTCAGTCCCAGTCAGATTCAGGTTATTCTATACTGTAGGTCCAGCTCTTAATGTTGGATAAAAATTTATGAGGTAATTTTTATCATTGTAGTTTGACTTACATAATATTTCATTATATTTTCAATGTATTCTAAAATACATTGAGAATATAAGACAACCTTTGTGGTGCGTATGTAGTAATGTATTCTATGATGTATATCAGTTATCTAGTACCCATAACACAAGCTGCACGCTGTTGAATTGTCCAGCATTATTATTATTAAAATATTTTAACTATTAAATCAAACAATACCTACTTTCTTGTGTCAATATCAAATGTTGTTTCATTTGCTGTTGAAGTTTTGTATTGTGGACTCGTTCAACCGTCACCATTTCAGTGGTCACCGTCCTGGCCTGCAAATGATCTATCAAAGATTGTGTGTATAAAAGTTTTAACCAATAAATTGTTGTTGCTTATGTAATGACACATTTCTAAAAAGTAGGCATTATCCTTATTTCATAACTAACTTTCCTGTTCAATTAAATATTTTCCTGTCCATTCCATCCATTCAGTGTGTCATGCATGATATAAGCAAAACAGTGTCTCATTAAAAGAATTGAAATAGCTTTGCACATAGTCAATTTAGTTGACATATGTTTCAAAAAACCCTGTAAGGGTCAGAATCATACAAGAGTTACCAAATATTGTTATACCTGTTTTATCCTAACTCTACCAAATACCTATCATGTATTCTTCAACCCCCATTCAATGCAAATTATTTTTACTTTTGTGTGAGTTCATAGTTAAAATTCTTATTTCTAATCAGGTTGATGCTGGTCTACATATGGAACGTAGTGGCAATGGATCTTTAGATCCAAAGCTGAGGGGATCAGTTTTCTCAATCCAAACCCAGTCAAGGACTTACCACTTGGAGGCTGACTGCGAAGCGGAGATGGAGAAATGGGTGGATGCAATCTGTAGGGTCTGCGGGCTCCGAGCGGCAGATAAACCTACCGAAGCTTTGGGTAAGCATTTCATGAAAATGTGGAGTTATTTTGGTGAGTTACAAGCTTTTTGAGGCTAACTAACTACAAGTCATTGGCTACAATGATAAATTTTATCGGTCGATAGCTACAACAAAAGTAATCATTTGAACCAACCTAATGTCATACATAAAGGTATAAAATTTTTCTTATAAAATGGCAGCCGTTTTGCATTAGATCATTAACTTTTTTGCCACCTGGTACATATAAATATATCATTGAGAGACTGCACCTTTCAGGCTGTATTGACCTGTGCCTGTTCCAAGACGTCCAGTCTGATAGATGAGATAACGTTTTATAATAGAGATAATAAAACTTCTCTATTATAAAACGTTATCTCATAGCCTTCAGGATACGCATCCAATGTGCACAAAATATTCTTAATGCTAAACTTCGAATGTGTGGATGAATGTATCTTCGTTCATACTCTTGCCGAAACCACTGAATCTACTGGATCGGTTCGAAATTTTGCATAGATAGGTCTAGCCCTGGAATAACAACCCTAATGGAATTGAATTAACTATTATACACTACCATAGAAACAACTCGTGCCAACCAGCGGACAGTAACTAGTGCAAAATAATGCTTCGGTGGTAAATACGATTATTTACCTTTAGCTACTTACTTTTAGGGTTATTTATGGAGTTTTCACTGTGTTTTCACTGTTCACCATCATCCCGGGCGTCAACTGCGTGTACCTAAGCCTTTAATTAGCGCTCTAAATAAAGATTTGCTATATGAATTCCGACAGATAGAATACTATTATATTCTGTAATAATGGTATAAACTTATAACATTACGCTGAGGTGCAGCCCCGGCGGCATTGCGATGAAAGCTACAAAGAAACCACTTTAGAGAAGGTTTATTTGTTGTGTCCCTGAGTTATAAATAACTAAAACCGAATAAAACATACAGGACAACGTCTATCAGGTCAGCTAGTAAAAAATGGAGACAAAAATACCTGATGAACACAAAGTTGACACAAAGAAAGATAGATATTCTTTATTCATCATCTTAAAAAACCAGATTGTATTAAAATAAAGATATTAAACGAGGTTGGTATAGCACTTTAGCCTGTGCAGCAAACTACGAGCTTGCGATTGCTCAAAAATTTCAGAAACGCATCATGGCTACGCATTCATCCATTCCATTATTATTAATATTATAAATGTGAAAGTTTGGATGGATGGATGGATGTTTGTTACTCAATCACGCCAGAACGACTGAACGGATCTGGATTAAAGACACTAAGATAGATTATAGTCTGGAATAGCATATAGGCTATTCCAGGCTTTTTATCCCGATAAAATGTATTGTACCCGTGGGATAGATTTGTTTTAATCTACACTAATATTACAAAGAGGAAAGATTTTTATTTTTCTATGTAACAAATAAACTTAAAAACTACTCGACCGATTTGAAAATTATTTCACAATTAAAAAGCTTACTTTTCACACTTACATAAAATTTTGTTACAAATACTTATAATTAAGTTCAAAATTTACTAATTATTTGTTTGAAACCCACAACTTTATTACTGCAATTTTGCTTTACATATAAACTTAACTTTTACTTTTACTCTTTTATCATTAAATTTTCTATAATAGATTAGAAAGCCAATACTGCACTCAATTTTTTGTAATTTTCAATTCCATGGGGATCTTTCTAGAAGATTGTTTATAATTTATAAGTTTCAACGATGAATTTGATGATACAAAAATGTTGTTCTTCTGCAGATTCAGACCAGAACCAGAGATTCCAAAAGAGTTTGTCAAGAATGTCTGCCATGAATGACAACTACGAGTGTGCAGATGGCACCGGACCATATATTCCCATCTTCGAGTGCATCACAGGAGTGAGGTTTCAGGTACCTTTACGCATCTTTCTAACAGTATTTATACTCCATCGGTTTAACAACCAGTGGATCTAAGCCTCCAACACAAGATTTCTCTAGGCATCTTTCTACTGAGGTATCCCGGTAGTACCAGGCTAGGCGCACTCCGCGCTCGTGTCAAATTCTGCAAGTACATGGCCTGCCCGTCCTGACGGGTTTAGACACTAAGCGCCGCACAAAGGCTTACGTCGCCTCTCGGTGATACAGAAGTATGCCGAACAACCCTGTATAGTCCTACACAGGGTTGTCAGGGTTGTTCGGCAGAACGTGTATCATGGGGTGATGATACTTGTTTAGAACCAAGTACAAAACCTTTAACATCTTAGCGGCTTTTTAAACTGTATCCAACATTTTTTTTACGATGTCATTCCGAAGTTGTCACTTTATTAGATATGTTTATTGCACGTGATTTACCTAATTATTGGCTTAATGCGTTCCCTCACTGCAAGCGTGTAATTTAATATTCCAAGAATTGTTTGCGAGCGTAACGTTACAAGAACTCTGCATGCCTGACTGATAGCATTCGCCTGTAATATAACAAATCCAACAAGATTCGATTTTGAGCATTCTGCTGCAGTCGATTCCTATGTGTTTATAATGTGAGCCAAGTCGGCTTTTACTATATTATTATTTTATTTTTTATTTCCCATTTCCCTTCGGCTCACGTTATATCATTATGGTGCTATCAGTGCTGCTTTATGCTGTGTTGCCTTGGAGCTTTTCATAAGGGCCGCCGAGTTGACCTTCGCCGTTAGATGAGCTTTTGTGTGGGCTCGCTGCGCCTTTCTTGGACGTCGTACATGAGAAGAAAGTTGCTTTGGGCTTTTGAGACTTAGATTTTCTGAAGAGATTTGGTTTGTAGTTGGTGCAGTGCACGTTGTGGTGAATCTCTTCTATCAGCTGCATCATAAATTAAATCGAATGTTCGTAATCGTTTCGATGGTTTTCGTAGCTTCAAATCCGCTTTGCTGATTCCTGAGTGACTGGTGGATCCTGAGTTGATCTTTGATCTTTTCAATGTTAGTCGTAGACAGCTGCACATGAGAATTCATGATACAGAGGGTTTCCAAAATGCGTCATGCAATAAAGAATTGTGTCGACCTTAACCCACTGCGCATGTCCGTCTCGAGCGGCACTGACCTACCTAGTGCTGAAGTAGGCAATTTTGGCAAATACCTAACTGCGTCGTTGCATTTAATTTTTATTTGGCATTGATTTTAAAAACCGTCACATCTGTATATTGCTTAATTGTTGCTACAATAAGGGCAGGTCAATAATGTGCAAGCTGTTCAAATATATCCAAGGTCGCCTGACTCACTGTAGCTTAATTGATGATTATTATTTGGCTTGCTGAATGGTCCCTTTGACTGGCTGAAGGGCCCCTGAAACCAAATTTCTCTTTGATATAAGATACTTGTCCAACAGCTGCTCTGCGATGTAGGTTCCGACGGGCAACGTAGGGAACATAATACGCCTTCCAACACCTGATCTGCGACGAAGGTTCCGACGGGCAATGTAGGGAACACACCTCGCACAATACTATACGAGTGTATGCGACGTAGTATCGTTATGATAACGTTTAAGTAACGTACGTTATCTTATCACTTTGTCTTTCGAGAGACAGTGGTGAGCGCGAACGCGGATTTAGACTGTGAATCCGGCTCGAACAATGTTGGAGGTACCTATCTACCAGGGATGGGAAATGATAACTCTAACGCTGATAGTTCGCAACTGGTTTATTGATTAGATTTAAGGGCCTATACTACCTCTAATCAACTCCGCCGGATGTCCATATCGAAAAAAATATGTGTAAAAAATTTAAATGAAAATTTTCAGTACAAATTCTGATGTTGAAATTTCAAAAGAGACCTATGGGGGCAAATGCGTATCAAATGAAAGGTTTATACATTTCAAAACAGTTTTTGAAATTTTTGTAGGTCACAATTTTTTAAATATTCTTAATAGTTCCTAATTTATCTTCAAAGTTTGCAGAGCGATCCATGTACAATGAGTGTAATTTCATTCTGTTTTGCAGGGAGAGCAAAGAGCATTCACTTTCGATACAAAAAACATTGTGAGAAGCACCAGAACGCCGTTCGATAGGGTTGGGGACAGAAGAGAGACAAACAGAGCACACCAAATGTACATGAGTCAACCACACATCAGGCTAAATAATATTGAATTCTCCGAAACTGAGTCTAATATGAGCGATGAGGAATGCAAATCTTTGAACGCTAGTCAAATCAATATAAGTAAGTGAATCACATTGTCACGTCACAAAAATATTATAAATGCGTAAGTTTGGATTTATGTTTCTTACTTCTTAACCCGAAACCCACTCAACGGATCGGGCTGAAATTTCGCCTTGTAGTTCTAAACCTGGAAACACATAGGTTACGTTTTATCCTATAAATCAGTTATGTTAAATTAATAAATCAGCTTATGTTTTATTCCAGGCCTAGAACTATTTGTATGCAAAATTTCAGCCCGATCTATTCAGTAGTTTTGGCGTGAAGAGGTAACAAATATCGAAACTTTCACATTTATTATATGAGTGATGAATTTTCCATAAAAAGTTTGAAAATAGTGTACAAAATGTAGTCGACCACAGTAACGCAATTGTTCTTACTTTTTATCACGGAAATACGCGTGTAATGCTGCAAGCGGAAGCAAGTAGCAAACAAAACAACAAAATATACTATTTCATTGTATTGAATAGTCTGATAACAACAAATAAAGTCATTTGGACGCACAAGTCTGTTAAATAATACAAAATCTTTAGCAACATTAACAAAATCGATTGTCAAAAAATATTGATTCGGTCAATCATTAGCAAATGACTATTTGATTTTCAGTCGAACTACCAAAAATAAAATGATTTAAATTACTTACATACTTTGGTACTTTCAGGAGAGTGGCCAGTTGGGAAATCATTTACAAAACTAGCCATAAGTCAACGACGGAATTGTGTTTCTGAAGATGGTATGTACCTTGTATTTCTTTGTTCCTTTAATATTATAACGATGGCAATAGTGTAATGTTTTTTGATTTGGTTGGCGGACACTCTTTATAACCTCGGAAGTGTTAAAACATCTGAAGCTATTTTAATATACGGTATCGAAACACTCGTCTGGACTCCTTTATAGTTCTTAGTAGGGATGTAACGATACATAATTTTGCCGATACCGGAATACCTTTTTGAAAGTAAGATATAAAGAAAATTATTTGTTGCCTGCAGTTGAAAAAAGGCGTTCTGAGGCGACCAAGCTCACTGTCATCTGTTTGATATCGGGTGTATTATTATCGGCGATGCTGATATATCGGTATCGGAATCGTTACATCCCTAGTTCTTAGCTCCATTTTTTGGAAATTAGAAGAACAAAGTATTTTATTGTTTCATAATAACTAAATAACATTTAACTGACTCGAATTCCTTAATTTAACACTGTTTTTAAGTTTTACGGGATAAAAACTAATTTCTCAGGAACAATTTTTTTATGGGACTAGCTCAGGTTCATTCTCTGTACAATAGCGCATTTTCAAAATTGGTCCATAATTGACAGAGAATCTTTAGTTATTTACTTGTTGTTTTAAAAATACTTAATGGATTTTATTTTCAGCGCCACCTGTACCCCCGAGACCACCGAAAACATTTGCTCTCAGCAAAAATGCAGTACAAAAAGATACTTATCAGGGTCCCAAAGTACAAGAACCAATAGAAACGCAAGAAAATGTTCGTGTAAGTATGAAACCACTTTTTACTTGGCAAATATCCCTCGCTTGGCCCTTGGCTTGGCTTTTAGAATCCTTCTGTGTTTAAAATAATGGGTCAACAAAACATTATTTCTTCTTAAAATTCTCACTATCGACTTCAACTACAAACGTATGTTCCGTAATTGGCCACAGAAGTGCCACACGGGAAAATTTCTGCAGATGGGTAGACGGGCACCATCGATATAACTATACTTGACGACCGAATTGTACAATGTTCGTAAACATTACCGCTAAGATTCCCGCCTTGGGATGAATGTATGCTCCTACGTTCTGCAGATATGTATTTGTTCCGGGTGTTCTGGGTGTTTACTACATTACATATTATTATACAATAATAAAAAAATACTATCTAAGTATATCAGTTTATCTAGCACCCATAAAACAAGCTTGCTTAGCTGGGGACAGAGCATTATTTATTTAGATTAGTGCTTGACACGTTTTTGTACTACATTGCATCCTGTATAAGAACTTGCTAAATTAATGATGTACCAATTTAGAGTCAGCCAGTTTGTGGGCGAGTGACGCGGCGTACGTCGCACGGTGCGCCTCCGTCGCCGGGCCGCGCTATGCTGACGCCATATGGTGCGCCGCGCTATACGGACGACGAAGACGACTATTCACCCGGACATGTTGTAAGTACATAACTACATGTAATTATCTCTACATAAATTGTTAAAATTATTGTTTTAAAATTCTAAATAAATTGACGTAATTGACTTGTGATTTGTGAATGTTTCCAGTCGATGCAGTATTCCAACCTACCGTCTCTGCCGCCGGCGGTAGATCGCGCATTGAAGCCGCGTCACTCCAGCCACAACATAGGGCATATCAACCATCTTTTTGGACTGGTAATACTATAATCATTTCTATAGATCGTTCGTACAGTTTTTTATTCTATTAAAAAAAAGTATAAGTTCGTACTTTATATTGTCAATTTAATGATATTATTTATAATTTTTTGAGCAATATGTAGCAGATGGAATAGGATAGCAGGCTTCCGAACATCCCGGTCTTTTCCAGAAAATTAATTCAAATGATGATAACAATTAACAAAAAAAATGGTATATTATTTATTAAATTATAAAATATGTAGGCTTACATTTTTATAATGACGTGTGCCTAGACTATTCACAAAATCTAAAAACAACCTCTTTTGTATTACAGTCCGGGCATCAAATCCATGATGACATGAAAGCTGACGTCTTGCATTACCTCGATCTGGACCTGCCTACTTCTAAGCCGGTTCCGAATAGGGTGAGTTCACATTTAACTCTTATGCGCTACGCCACCATGACAAGGTAATGTTATCTATACAGTATTGTGATTGTGACTCGGCCCTGTCCTTGAAATAATTACCAACAAAACAAAATCACGCGATATTCAAATACCGCCTGCAGTATCTTAATTTCATCTACCTACTTCAATTTCATTCTAGCTTTGTGATTGAATATTTTAATGTACGTACAGTGTAGTTTTTTTGAAAGGGCCGTGATGGCCAAGTCCGAAACCATAAAGAGTTAGAGAAAAATCATGAAAAAAGACATGAAGAGAAATTTTTGAAATAATTAGATAAGGATAACCCAAGTAGCATTCGGGGTTCTATAAAAGATGTCTAGTAGTTCACATGTACTCCACAAGCTGTGTTAGTCAGCTGTATAAGAGCTGTATAGCTTGCTATAATGCTCTTATACAGCCAGTTTGGGCACAAATTAGACAGCCTTAAGTTCACTATGGCTGTACATTAGCAGTATAATAGCATTATATTAGCAGTTTAAGTAGTAACATCGGACTTAAGGCTGACTTACGGCACTATATGGGACGCAGTGTGAACCATACAACGTACATGAGTGTAATAAAGAGTAACAAGTGGCTAAATATACAGCCTTCACAGTTATAAAATCCTACAAACGTACTCCAGTGCTACCTAAAATCACGTGTGTACTAAATTATTTCTTTATTTTATGAATTACTCATTAGATTGGTTTTGTGTTTGCCATCATGAAACACAAACTCCGGCGGATATCAATTGGATAAAAGTTTATGATAACACGCGGTAATTAGCTGTTAATGCCATGGGAATGCAACTTTATCGTGAAATGTATACATATTTACAGCTAAAATATTCACGCGCCTCTGTAAAAACGCGATATTCATTTTAAAATATTTAAAACTGGCTGAGAGGAAATCTACAATTTTCAGTTTTTGATATTATATTGGCATTATAATTAAACTGCGGTAATTAAATATAACATGAAACAAAACTCAATCGCTCTATCTGCGTATTTTGTGATAAATCTGCATGATAATATTGGAGATTTATTTGGTAAACATTTTAGGTCACGAGAACAAAATGGTGGAAATGAAATACGACTATGTGAACTGTTATAACTCCAATTTAATGCGGTTAGCGGTATATAGGTTCACATGTGTTCTGTTAGAATGCTGTTATCTATATGAAGTCCCACATTTGTACCACTACAGAGCCAATGTCTATAAATGTATTCGAATGTGAACTTATGTACAGCTTTAAGATGTAGTTTAGGTCAATTGTGTACCATCGTATTCGTCTTTCAATATACTGCAATTTTAGAGATCCGCAATAATAATTCATTTCATTTCAAGCCTTTATTCAGAAAAATTTACAAATTTGTTTTTTAAATACTGTTACTTATACCTATTGTTACGACATCGATAATTCTTCTGTTTGCCCTTTTTTGGCAAAGCAATAATAATTATTGTCCGTTAAATCGCCTAGCCCAGGTACTAAGTCAAGTATGAATACCTAAAGTACCTACAAATTTTGTAACAATCTAACAAAAAATACTTTTTAATTTCGTGTGAGACACACAGTTTGGTTTCAGAGTATTTACACTTACAAAAAACACTACTCTGTTCAAGGAGGTATTTAAAAGAATGTAAACAAACTACATAAAGAGGGACAACATTATGCCCTGCGACAGAAAAGGACAGAAAATAATAGTTGTCACTCAGCCATAGTAACAAACACTGTTTACAATATTTTAAAGGTGAACATACACCTGTCAGCACCGTAAGCGCCGAGTCGGCAAGTGTAATAGTGTAACCATATTTTGCAGAATTAATCAGATAAATAACCTAATATTATTCCTTTTATTTAGTGATAAATAAATAACTGTTATTTCTGATATTTATCTATTAAAATTCTGCAAAATATGGTGCAGTACTAGAACTGCAATCACCACACTCTGATATCTGTATATTTTGAAGGGAACTTTCAGGTTCAGGCACATTTTCCTCTGCATCATGTACAGAACCACCATGAACAACGGTTGAAGTCGCACTTGTTGAAGCCGTATCGACGGGCTCATTTTCGGGCGTCGTTGTCAATCGACTGTTATTTTCACAATTTGCGAATATTCTTTTGCAATTTTTCTCCTTATTCCCCCTATTCCCCCTTTCCAAGATTTTCTATTCATTTTCACAGATTATGCACGCGATGTAATAAACACAGCTTGTGGGATAAGTGTAATAGAATATCACATTCATATTCATGTTCAGCTTACAGCAAATAAGAGTAGTACTTGTGGACAAATAAACTGCTATTGATGTTAATGGACAACACATATACTCCTTTTAACAGCCTACAGTGCACATGTGAACCATTTAAACACTTCTGTACAGATAGTAAAAAAAAGGTTATTTTATGATCACAAACAAGTCCTACTATAGCTACTAGCTGTATAACAGTCTAAAACAAGTAAACATAACAGCCTTTGGCTTTATAAATGACCACGTGTGTTCTATTAAAATGCTAGCTCTATAACATCGTACAAGTAGGCCGTGCCGTAGTTGCCGTATCTCTACCCCCCTATAATGCTCTTAGTCAGACGGCTGACTAAAGGATAGTTGTTAGAGTATTATATCACCAACAATCGTATAAAAGTATAACTCTACACTCCTATAAGTCCCTTAGACAGGTATAGGTGTTATTAATCGCAATAATGCAGCTTGTACATCACGAGTGAACTGTAGTAATGCTTCAAGTACACATGGGAACTAAATGTGTACTCTTAAATGGAGTAAAATGCTACTTGGGAAGGTATCGTCTTAAGTAGTAAATTTATCTGCCTAGCTTGCTGCATACTCAGATTGATGATGAGTTTTTTAAACCTTGCAAAGTTTTTGTTCCCTGGAGGATAAGCAAGATGATCCCAGGATCATTTTACCCCACTCGGCCTAATGAAGGGTTCCGTAAATAACTGACTTATATTTACAAACGTTTATACATATTTTAAGACATATATTTTTACTTAAACAGGGTTTTTATTTCTGTATAAATAGAGTAATACAAAAGTTGTTTTAACATGCAACAAAAACTAGGCTATACGCAACTAGGCGCAATAACTGTGAAAACTCAAAATTTTAAGATACTAGCTATCAATCATACAAAAGACATTGCTTTCCATCATCTTACAACAAAAGTAATCAAGGCTCAAAGTCAGACTACATCAAAACCACACAATTTTATTTTACACATAAATTTGCACTCGTCGCATACACCGCCATTACGTTTTGCCTGGTAACCTAGGTTACCAGTCAAAAAAAAAACATTTATTTCAGGCAACGTTAGTCTAGTACAGGATGTAAAATACTTAAAAACTACGGCCCATCTCACTAATATTATAAACGTGAAAGTTTAGATGGATGGATGGATAGATAGATGGATGGATGTTTGTTCCTTTATCACGCCAGAACGGCAAAACGGATCTGGATGAAATTTGGCACAAAGATAGATTTATAGTCTGGAATAGGACATAGGCTACTTTTTATCCCGAAATTCCTACGGGAACGGGAACTACGCGGGTGAAACCACGAGGCGCTGCTAGTATAAAATATATACCTTATTCTAACATACATAAAATATACCTATTTACTCCCACTCAAAATGTAATAATAAATGTAAACGTAGCCCCCCACGTTTTACTGTAGAAAGTTACTAGATGGTGTTGATAGTTTGGCCATAATCGTGTGGGACCATCTTACCTCGAGGGATCATCAACACGTACCTACCAATTTCCCTACTCGATTCTTTAATTATCTGCAAAAACAATGCCTCAGTACTTAACCCGTACTTAACTTTTTTGTTGTTGAATTTGATTTACAATTGTATGTAACAAACCATGTTAACAATTTTATTGTTATCTCGACCCTAAAGGTGAGAACTTTCGTTCTTTGTGTTGACATCTTTTGCTATTGCTAAGCTAACTCTTAGCACGACTATGAATATGGTAAATAATTTCAGACACCAGACACTCTACGCATGAAGATTGACATCGCGCACGGCAAGTCCATGTCCGCCGCTGATGCCGACTCAGCGTACAAAACCGTGGACTTCCTGAAGACAGAGGCGTTCAATATAACACGTCAAGACGCAGAGGCTTCTAGAAACAACCCTCACTAGGTTGCAATACTTGAAATTACTCACCGCAGATTGGCTACTATCATTTGAGTATCTAGGTAATTTCCGCGATAATTTGCTGTCTATATTCAAGCCATTTTCTAGAAAAAATGTTATTTAACAACTCTCTGAACGGAAATACAAAGTTCTCGTTTTGTGGTTGAGTTTGAAATATATTTATTATTGTTAGCACTAAGCGTTGTAGGAAGGAGCTTTTATAGGTAAGTAGTGCTAATTCAAATATAAAAATAAAGTGGTTTTTTTAGGTAATGTAAGGGGCACATGATTATAAACATTTTATCTTGATTTAAGCTGATTTAGATGCTCTTTTCATGATAGATCACAGTTTGGCATTTGTGAATGGATGATTTGATAGTGATTTCTATCTAGAGTTTGATTGAAAACTATCGCCTGGGTTTTTTGTTCAGGATTTGCATAATCCGCGACCTATTTAAATTAAATGATTAGATGAAAAGTCCTAATATTTTTAAAAATAATTAGGTTTGATGCCACACCATATGCATCAAGTGCGGAATTAAAATGTAATCACGCTTGTATATGCAGTATTAGATTTAGATAAAGGTCATTTTATTTTGTGATTTAAAAACATGCATGAAATTCCACAATATTATTGAGTATTATAAAACAGTAAACTTTAAGGGTATATGTAGTTTAAGTTTAACATATTATATAAAATTTCATTGACTGTACTTAATTTTTTAAGTTTTAACATTTTATTTTAACTTAACTGGACTACTATTGTAGTTTATATAACATAATGCATTATTTGTGATCAATTTTATTAATTTGTTACCATTAAGTTTAATAGATAATATCATATTCAGTATTCTGAAATGTATTGTGCGTTAGGCAAATACTTTTGTACATGTAAAGTTAATGAGCAACGAATGCGTACCTATTCAATTAACAATTTCAATAAAGAACGTGCAAATCTTTATCTTTATCTCGGAAGCAAGTGGCTGCGCAGTAGCGTATTTTAAGGTTCCAAAAAGGGGCGGAGAACCCAATACTGAGCAGTTTCGCATTCGAGGCTATGCAGAACTCGTAAAGATTTTCGCGAAATCTACCTACATCACATGCAAATTAGTTTAATGTTTTTTCTCTCGATAATAAGACGTCATTTAGGTTATATATTATGTAAACATAGCACATGCTTTATTCCTAACGCACAAAATGACGTCACGTAGGTACCTATTCCTTGACAAAAATGCAACATTATGCCTAGTTAATGAATTTCAGCCAGAATGGCGAATGTATTTTAGATTACAGGGTTATTGGTAAATTAGTAACACTACGTGAACTACAGGTCCTGCCCATCATCATAAACACGACCGTGAAAACGCCAGGACTAATTCTTAAAAAAAAAAAATTAATCACCTCTGATACTAAATGAAAAAACATCTTTGTCTGGAACCTTACGAGTTACATATGACCGATCTTCCACTCTCATATCTTTGTTAATTCAGGGCAGAGCTGTTTTTAAGTTGAGTTTCAAATAAAACCACTAACGAACGATTATAAAATTGCGGGGGTACCTATTACCAATACCAAGTTTAAGAATTAAGACGTGGCGACTTCACAAACGTGTTTGTGATGATGGGCAGAACCTGCAGTTCACGTAGTGTTACTAATTTACCAATAACCCTGTATACATATATGTAAGTATAAATGTTAGCTCACAGATAGCGCACAAATGACCTTACTGTTGTCATTATAGAGTAACAATATTATCAAGTAATTTGTCGTAAGATATTGTAAAAGAAGATAAGCGTAAATAATAGTATTTGACAAACCAAGGCATCTGACACACAATAATGATCAAAACATCATCTCGTTTGTTATTTTATAACTCAACACAATGTCTAATGTACTCTCTACCTCAAAGCGTATTGTTACTTTTAAGGTGTAAGCGCACTACGCGTCAACGGAACTGCGCGGCCGCGGCACTGCCCGTCAAATTAGAACAAATGACGAAAGAGGCCGCGCGGCTTATTTGGTGATTTTGTTCTAATTTGACATAAAGTGCCGCGGCCGCGCAGTTCCGTTGTCGCATAGTGCGTTTCCACCTTTAGAGAATAAATTTGTTACATAAAGGACCTGCATATAACCCAGGCAGTGGGTAGGTGTCTAGTTATGTTTGCTCTTTCTAAGTGCTTGCCTATATAGTTCCATAAGCATTTCTTCCCGACTATAGGAAGGGAGATTATGTTCATCAGATGCAGAAGAAATATTCATTTCATCAGTATCGCAATCCTCACCTACTGTCTCTGAATCGCTCGATTCATTTTTACTGATTTGATTTATCAAACACCATTTTACTTGTTCATCACATTATTTTACGTGTTTGAGGACCTTGCACAGCCCAGCCACCTAGCGTCCGCGAAGCATTTTTAACGAAAATATAACAACAATATCGCAAACAAGTAACAATAACACAACAACAAAATAATGTGAAACTGACACTCGACTCGACTGTACCTAATTCCGAACGGCAACGCGCATTGGTTTCGTGTAGGAAGATACGTAGCACTCACACTAGCTCATGGCTATCGCAGGACGCGACGCGCATTGGTGTATTTTATAATGTTGGTAGCATTGAGACACCGAATACGCTACTGCGCGCACCTCGCGCGTACTTCCGAGAATTCATAAAGATTTGCGCTAACTATACTTACCGCCTTCCCTCCTACCTGCGTTAGATTTAAATACTTGGCTATACGTACAATAAATTAGGTAGGCAAGTACTGCTAGTTTTATGTGGGATGTAAAACCCATTTAAAACATAAGTAAGTACTTACATTTATGCTATTGCACTAATGTACAAAAACAATTTAAGGTCATAACATAACACTGGGCTGTTTAATTTAGTTGTAAAAACCAGAAAAAGTACATTTATCTTTTTTGACTTGGTATAGAATATACATAGGTACACAGGTATTATTATGTTATGAAATAACTTTTAGTTAAAGTAAGTAGGTAGGTATTTGATGATTATGTATTATGATTATGTACCAAACTGCAAGGGTGCAAATTATTGTGTAATCTAAAGCAGTTATTGTTAATTATTCACCTAAATAATATAAATATATTCCAAATCGATACATATAAGAAATATTATCTGTTTTTCATTTGCCCATTAATTTCCCTCGCATATGAACTAGAGATGATACGGATACCTGTTTTGTCGGATACCGGATATCCGGCCAACCTTGTAGCCGTATTGTGTAATCTAAGGCATAGTTATTGTAAATTATTCTCCTAAATAATATACAAATATTCCAAATCGATATAATAGGTATAAGAAATATCTGTTTTTAAAATGTCCATTAATTTCCTTTCCATATGAATTAGGAATGAAACGGATACCTGTTTTGTCGGATACCGGATATCCGGCCAGCCTTGTAGCCGTATTGTGTAATCTAAGGCATAGTTATTTAATTCACCTACAACAAAAAATCACAATAAATGTTATGATTAAATAATATAAATATATTCCAAATATAAGAAATCTGTTTTTAATTTTTCCATTAATTTCCCTTCCATATGAACTAGAGATGAAACGGATACCGTCTTGTCGGATACCGGATATCCGGCCAACCTTGTAGCCCAGCTGTTGTCTGACAATATCTTTACAGATCTTTACTAACAAAGAAAATTACAATCAATTCATATACCTAATTAAAATAAAACTAGTATTTACAATTGAGCTAACTGCAGACTGTTGCAAACAATCTACAGGTAGCTTAACTGATCCATATCAATACCAGTTGGAAGCGTGCCCAATTCATAATCTATTGAAAAAACAAAAATGTAGGTACTTACCAGATTTTTCCTCGACATTACCGATTCTTGCACAAAATCGCGTCATAAAGTTATCCGTTTAAAAATTGCCGTCACTTTGACTTGTTTTTTCTGGTGCATTCCGTTTTACTCGTTTTTTTTGCATGAACCAGACTACTAGAACTCGCACCCTAAGGGTCGACAAACTGCGCGACACGATATCGTATCGTGTAACCTGAAACCAGCGTAGGATTGGGCTTAGCCGGATGCTACATGCTGAGGTGGAGACCCTTTTTTGTGTTCAAAGATGGTGACATTGACACTTTGTGGGAATAGGCATCTTGTTGATTTTAGAACCTGAAATATCTTGTGGAAAGATATGTACCCATGCATGTCCTAATATGGACCTATTAAGGTATAAGGTTAACACCCAAATTTTTAGCGTTGCGTAAATCTTAGATCCTAATAATAAAACGTTCAACGGATAATTTATGAAACTTTAATGTTTATGTAAAGATAGAATACAAAAAGATTATTTATTATAAAAAGTAGACAAGATTATTTATTATAAAAAGTAGACATCCTTTCAACATGATTAAGAGCGTGGCTTATTGAGAGCGATTTCAAAGCGAGGCGAGTGCGATTCAGGTTTTGACAGTGTTCAAACGACGTCGTCGGCGTCGACGACGGCGCTCATCGCGGCGAGCTCGCTCCTTATCCGCAGTGGCGTCATCACGGTGTGCTAGCTGCGCAATCGCAGCAAGGCCGCTGCGCACTCGCCTTGCTTTGAAATTGATCACAAATCGCCGGTGTTATGGGCTTATGGTTTTAAAGGAGAGAACCGTTAAATAAAAATTGACTCGAAATTATATACAGGGTGTCCCGAAGCTCTACGTCAAGCCGCAAACGGAGGACAGGTGGATTTCGGGACACCCTCTATGCAAGTATAGCACACAATAGGTGGGATTACGCTCACATAAAGGCTCAGGGCATAACACTTATTTGTAAAAAAAACTGTACTAGCATCTATACTAACAAATAATCATATTCCACACTCGACACAAGCTTACATCAAAATCCGAAATCATGTTGCTACTTAAGACCCCCAATGTTTGCATGATCATTAAATATGTAGGTACGTAGGCGGAAGAAATCGCCAATCAACCAGTAAAAATATATTTTGTAATAAGTTCGGTAAATGTAGTAAATTTCATAGGTAATTTACATAAATTCCTAAACCAAATATAATGAAATATTCCATCTATCAATATAATGAAAAATTCTGAAAATCATTACGTTTTTATTATACAAATAACAAACTCCTGTGGCCAGTGACGATGAACAAGGTGCGAGAATCATGTACAATCAGTATTTATATTAAATTGTGATTGCTTGTAATCAAGCAATCACTGTTATGACTGATAACTTTTGATTTAGTCACATTACTACATATTTATGTTTCACCAAACAGTGTCAACCCACGAACTGTCAAAGATGGAATATGATTAATTGTTCTACTACTTACTAAATTACGAGTATATCTTACCCTAGTTTAATGTAACTTATTTCCTATTTTTATAGGTACCCTTATTTCTACGTTACTAAACCTTTTATTTTCTGTAGGTACCTATGTACTTTCTAATTGCAGAGCGTGAGGCGTTTTCAAACAAAAACAATAATAAATTTTGATAAAACTCCAAAAAATAACAATTAAATCTATTTAAAAATAATAAGGTACAAACTTTTATGCACTGCGATTGATTGAATAAACTTTTAAAATTGATTCAATCAATCCTAGTGACTAGGTATTAATAATCACAAAAAAACTTAAATACTTAATGCTAAAAAACTCACACCGCAGCATCTAGCTCTAGTAAAGCCTAGCTAGCTAGCCTAGCTCTAGTAAAGCAGAGCGTGGGTTATGAGGTATGGATTACCTGCTAGATAAATGATATACTTAATAATAGGGATCACAGAAACTAGTAAAACGTCAAGTGCGAGTCGGACTCGCGCACCGAGGCAGAGGATTCCGTATAATTGTAAAACCTTGTTAGATACTTGCCAAATATCATGATTCTAGGTTAACGGTATGTAGTAGTAGTCTATATATAGGTTTTGATCCATGGCTATAATCAAAAACATAATTTTTGTCAATAAACTAGAAATTTTCTGTTTTTTAATTTAGTCCTTTACTTACGCTATAACACCTTGCTGTTTGCCAAATTTTATGTCTAAATATAGGTTCTAAGATCCATGGCGAAATTAAAAAAAAAAAATTGTGAATAAAATACAAATTTACGGTTTTCGGATTTTTCCCTTTACTTGGACTGACCTTGCTTTTTGTCAAATATTATGATTCTAGGTCAACGGGAAGTACCCTATAGGTTGTTGTTCCTTAACGAGAATATTAAAACAAGGTCTTTTAATTATACAACTATACGGAACTCTCGTTGCACGAGTCCGACTCGCACTTGACGTTTTATTTTATTTTGATCGAGGTTAATTATTAATTTGATAAAATAAAACTACAAAATACTATAATCGCTATGACACGTTGAACGCCACTTTAGAGAATACAGTGACGTCAATGCCATGAAATGTAAAGGTGCAAGCGCACTACGCGTCAGCGGAACTGCGCGGCCGCGGCACTGGCCGTCAAATTAGAACAAATGACGAAAGAGACCGTACGGCTGATTTGGTGATTTTGTTCTAATTTGACATAAAGTGTCGCGGCCGCGCAGTTCCGTTGTAGCGTAGTGCGTTACCACCTATAAGCACAGAATTACTATGGTGTCTTGACTTTCTTCAATCAATAGCTTTCTATGTTACTTGACAATATTGTTCTTATTTGTTTCCATTATTTGATTGTATTTTGTTTGTTAATTAATAAATAGATTCTATTGAATAAAATGTCATTCTGCATCATCAGAATTTGTGCATCATGACGTCATAGACAGACGCCACGAGTATTGTAGCGTTTTAGAGCGAAATTAAAATTGCGTTTTTAAAAGCTCATTATTGGCTTCAAAATGTTTTTTTGCTGAAATAAGTATGTTTTATTTTATACTCAGTAGATGTTTGAAAACATCTCGGAGTTGTTGTAGTATATCATTTATCTAGTACTTACCCAGTACCTAACTACCCATCTTAGTAAAAAATTAAACTACATCTAATGTACTAAAATTATTATGTAGATTAGTTAGAAAAAAACTTCCAAAACTAATATGAGATCTGCAGATCGTACGAAGATGTCAAGAGGGTGGTCGATTCTACACAGTAAGCCAGCTTCCGAGGGGCTGGGGCTTAATCCTCGGCTTACATGTATCTTAAACACACTCTCTATGTCCTTGTGTTCGAAACAAGATGTCAAGAGTGAAGAGTTATGTGCCTGTGTATGACCATTTCCCTATATCATACCCTTAAATACTAACACCATCCTTCATCAATTTATTATCATAAACCCGCGTAGGAACTTGTATAATAAGAATATTTCCGAATCCGATCTGGACAGGCTAGCATCTGATGACTTAATTCTCAATTACATTTTTCTACGCAGGTTACTACTCTATAAAACTACTTTTTGGAAAAGATTTCACGACTACTTCACTTACATATTTACTGATACTTAGATAAAAATACTGATTATTAATACGGGCGTCTAAAACGAACCCTAAAAAAACGGTTGTCTGTATTAAGTGATACAGGTCTCGTCACGTTTAATAGCGCTCGGCGAAAGTGGAGAGGGTTCTGCCTAGGTGTACATATATTGATATATTCCCAACCACCCCATTAACCTCCCCATCAATGGGGCGGTTGGGAAAAAAATTCCGCCTTATTACACAAGTCAATGGGGTGGATGGCATTTTCTGCCCCATTGACTTTTTAGATAGAAAGAATAGAAATATTAAATCTCGCTATTCATATATTTATTTTGACATAATTGAGTATTAATAGGAACAGTCGGAAATCAAAAGGCCAACTTATTTGAGCTAATCAAGTTCGTGTTTATTATCAATAACATTTTTCGTAAACTAAACACAACGCAAATTTGTAAAATCAAATTTGTTTGAGTATAATTAAATTACAGCGGTCACAAACCTACCTAGACACTATTTACGTGTTTTAAGTAAGATTAACCCGAAGAGAGGGACAGTGCCATAAACACTCGCACGGAGCTGAGTGAATGCGAATTATTGTAAAAATGTGATGATTACACTGTGATATAAAAAGTATTTGAAAACAATACTACAATACTAAAGAGATTACTAGTTAGAAAACCAAAGCGTATGATGCTTTAATTACTCACTGTTTTTCCTAATATTATTATTTGATTTTACCAATTTGCGTTGTGATTATTTTACGAAAAATGTTATTGACAATAAACACGAACTTGATTAGCTCAAATAAGTTGGCCTTTTGATTTCCGACTGTTCCTACTAATACTCAATTATGTGAATAGCAAAATAAATATATGAATATCGAGATTTAATATTTCTATTCTTTCTATCTAAAAAGTCAATGGGGCAGAAAATGCCATCCACCCCATTGACTTGTGTAATGGGGCGGATGGGAATTTTTTCCCAGCCGCCCCATTGATGGGGAGGTTAATGGGGTGGTTGGGAATATATCCATATATTCAGGCGAAATTTTAAAAAATCGACTTCTGCGAATTCAAACTCAGTGCTATTAAACCGTGACGCGACCTACACGATCAATTAATGAGATCAAGCCCAATTTATTTTTCGGGCCGCTCAGTGCGCCTTTTCTTCCCCTTCCTCTTTTTGTCCTTCTTGCGACGCTGTAACAAACGACGGATCAGAATAAGAACTGAACGATGGAACACACACACAAACGCGACATTTAAGCTAATTGTACTTAATTGTTTTCTTCATTAATATGTCTTCATTACATGCAACTAAAGAAATATAGCAGTATACAGTCTGTTGCGAAG
Source organism: Eupithecia exiguata (assembly GCA_947086465.1). Classification (NCBI taxonomy): domain Eukaryota; kingdom Metazoa; phylum Arthropoda; class Insecta; order Lepidoptera; family Geometridae; genus Eupithecia; species Eupithecia exiguata. Next base: position 9,794,496 of record OX352226.1, read on the forward strand.
GATTTGTGCCATATGGTAACGGGGGTAGCCCCAGTATGGTTACTGGGGCTACCCCCCGTTACCATAACGTAACTAATATAAAGTAAATAATATAAATACCATGACACACCAGGAGCCCCCTTAATTATTTGATGTATTTTAATTTAATTGTTTATTTTTAAAGTGTATATATAACTAAATATTCTGTGAATATTTCAAGCGTCTACCTGTTGCCGTTGTCAATATCGAGCAAAAACTATTTATTTTATTCTATTTTTAACAGAAATACATCATCTGTGAAAATTTCAACTGTCTAACTATCACGGTTCATGAGATACGGCCTGGTGACAGACGGACGGACAGCGGAGTCTTAGTAATAGGCTCCTGTTTTAGCCTTTCGATACGGAACCCTAAAAATGGTGTTGACGCTAGTTTAGATACAACTACCGCCTATAGCCTATTTTGGAGCAGTTTGCCATAGTTTGGATAAAAAAACGTTTACGTTAAAAAGTTACTCTGAAAGTTTTCAACTTATTAATTTGCTTCGATATGTGTGAGACGATTCCGTAAACAAATTCATACAAGTTGGACATTTAATTTCCTAACTTACACAAGAAGTAAGAAATAACGATAAGCTACTCGGAAAGAGTATACGTTTGTAATTTATTGTAAGTTAATTACGTAAGTAAAACTTACAAGTGTAATGGCGGTCAAGTTGATTACGTTAGCTACTTAAGTGAACAAAACTTACAAAAGTTTAAGTGAGGCTAAGTTAATTACGTTAGTTACTTAAGTGAGTAAAACTTACAAGTCTAAGGGAGGCCAAGTTAATTACGTAAGTTACTTAACTGAGTAAAACTCACAAGTGTAAGGGAGGCCAAGTTAATTACTTAAGTTACATAAGTGAGTAAAACTCACAAGTGTAAGGGCGGCCTTAGCCTCGCTTGCACAACGATATGTAACTATTAGTGCGGTGTCAAACCAAACTATTACGTCAAGCTTAGTCAAAATTAGACATATACAAGTCGTTGTGCAAGTGGGGCCTAATAAATAACCGCAACTTAAAACATGCTTACAGAATATTATAAAAGGGTGGGCAAAATTGTTATTCGTTTACCTTTTTGGCTTCAGGCGGTGTTGGAGCCGGTGCAAGTCCAGGGGAAACTTTCTTGCAGCCTGGAGATTTTTGCACGTGGTTCTTGTCCGTGGTGAACGCCCGTGGTAGGATTATTTGTTTTCTGCGAGACAAATTGATTTTACAGGGACGAGAAGTTATCTGGGGAAACTGTAGTGGCCCCTGATAGCATTTCAGGTTTCTTCGTCGCTTCTTTAGATTAGTCTAGAATACATACCGAAGCAACAGAAATAAAAAATATCACTTTATGTGTATCGATTATACAATTTATATTGCTTATATTTCAAGAATTTGACCTATTCTAAGCAAACATTTATTGTATTTACGGAAATAATTAATTTTGCTTTGATTTGTTTTGGCCCTGCCAAGCAGAGTAGATTGCCGCCACGGGGGACCCTTTTCTCGAACCATCTCGAGGCTTTTTTCATCTATCTGCTGTTTCTTACAAATTAAACCTTATCCGAAAACTATTTTAGGTACTCTAGGGTTCCGTACTCACAGTGAAAACGGGACCAAATTAATAAGCGAAGTTAAAGAAATCGAAGTAACCGCCAAGTCTAGTAGACGACTGCCAACAGAAACGCTTTTCTTAAAACATCTCGCTTTTCAGATATAATACCTAAAGTATTTGTCACCCATGAAATCAAAGAGCCCAGCCTGAAATGTTTTAGGGAATTCTTCATAACATAGTTAGGCTGAGGCGGAAGGGCAGCAGCTTCTTTTTGTGTATTTTGAACAGGTGTACTGCGACCACCAGCCGCCTGCCGCAAGCGTGGTGATTGGGACCATACCGCACTTGTTTGGAGCAGCAGCAAATGTTAGTCATGTTTTGTAAACGGGTACTTCTTACTTTACTGTCTCTTTTCCTCTCAGTTTAGGTTCCTTGTGTAAGTCTTGTAACAAATAAATAACATCATAAATTAGTAAGTATATGTTTGTGTGAGGAGGTATTACGTACTTGTGATAGGGCAACATCGCCCGACTTATTTCCGGTGGAGTTTTTGTTAGAGCCGTTTCTTCTGCTTCCGTCAAATTTTCTGTCTCGGGACGTAGCGACAACGTGTGGCCAGTGAAGCCGGCGCCTGTAGGCTCTGCTAGCGCCGAGTAGACCATAGCGTGCGCACCGTGGCCGCGCTGAAATGTTCAGACGAGTTTTAGAATAATTTGTTGGTTTTTACTAAAACTATAAACGGATTTCAAATGAATGATGCCTGAATATTACCTACACAGTTTATTAAGGTATTCGGGAGACATAGTATAACAAGATTTTTTTAATGGAACATTTTGAGATCATCCCTCATCTAAAAAAAGAGACGGACGGATGTTTAGCAGTTTTTCTTTTCTCATAAATGGGGCACATAACTTCCGAGACGATTTTGAATTATTTTTTCGTATTTGGTGATACATTTCCATTTCAAAAAGCCATTATTTGTATCGAAATAATAGATATTTAGAGTTTCACATGAAAAAGATGCCGTGGGCAACAAAAATATTACTCTAAATCCGTCTTTTTAAATTTTAAGTAATTGAATTTTTTTAGGTACTTAATTGGATCTACGGATGCTGTATTTTCAATTTTGATTTTTATTGTATGCTGGTTATCTAAATTACTTACATCGTGCGCCAAAATGTACTGGCCCGGCTTCAAAGAACGCAGCTGCTCAATGGCCCCATGAATTTTATCGGCAATCTCGCTTTTTTTGTCGCCGTGCCATTTCGTAAACTTTTGTTCATATGCTCTATCGATCACGATGATATTTCCGTTCTTGTAGTCGATGCGAACTGGATAAACAAGGTTTAAGGCTTAATTAGTACCTAATAGTTTCATACAAAACGCAATATGGCATGACAGTATTGTGGGTTACTTAATTAAATAACCGAAAAGTTATAAAGAAATAACCAAACAAAAGAAGTGCCAGTTTCTTTTTTCGCTGCTTTCCATTCTGATTCACTCAGCTTATCCACTAATGGATCAGTTTCCACCGATGAATAAGTTTCGACATCCAGTTCCACTCTGATCCACCATTGGATTAGTTTCGAATTCAAGTTACACTCTAATCCACCGATGGACTAGTTTCGACATCAAGTTACTCTCTGATCCACCGATGGACAGCGGCCGCACCCTGCCTGCAGGCCCCCAGCTCCGGCTGCCAATCCCCTATCGCCTCCAGAATGTTACATACCATTGAGGAGAATAGCATTCGGGCGCATCATAAAGGCAAGCGACAGCGCCCACACCCTGCCTGCCGACTGTTTGCAGCCCCCAGCTCCGGCTGCCAATCCCCTATCGCCTCCAGAATGTTACATACCATTGAGGAGAATAGCATTCGGGCGCATCATAAAGGCAAGCGACAGCGCCCACACCCTGCCTGCAGACTGTTTGCAGCCCCCAGCTCCAGCTGCCAATCCCCTATCGGCTCCAGAATGTTACATACCATTGAGGAGAACAGCATTCGGGTGCATCATAAAGGCAAGCGACAGCGCCTGCACCCTGCCTGCCGACAGTTTGCAGCCCCCAGCTCCAGCTGCCAATCCCCTATCGGCTCCAGAATGTTACATACCATTGAGGAGAACAGCATTCGGGCGCATCATAAAGGTAAGCGACAGCGCCTGCACCCTGCCTGCCGACAGTTTGCAGCCCCCAGCTCCAGCTGCCAATCCCCTATCGGCTCCAGAATGTTACATACCATTGAGGAGAACAGCATTCGGGCGCATCATAAAGGCAAGCGACAGCGCCTGCACCCTGCCTACCGACAGTTTGCAGCCTCCAGCTCCAGCTGCCAATCCCCTATCGGCTCCAGAATGATACATACCATTGAGGAGAACAGCATTCGGGCGCATCATAAAGGCAAGCGACAGCGCCTGCACCCTGCCTGCCGACAGTTTGCAGCCCCCAGCTCCAGCTGCCAATCCCCTATCGGCTCCAGAATGTTACATACCCATTGAGGAGAACAGCATTCGGGCGCATCATAAAGGCAAGCGACAGCGCCTGCACCCTGCCTGCCGACAGTTTGCAGCCCCCAGCTCCAGCTGCCAATCCCCTATCGGCTCCAGAATGTTACATACCATTGAGGAGAACAGCTTTCGGGCGCATCATAAAGGCAAGCGACAGCGCCTGCACCCTGCCTGCCGACAGTTTGCAGGCCCCCAGCTCCGGTTGCCACTCCACTATTGGCTCAAGAATCGCCTCCACATTCGTCGGTCCTTCGTGCTGCAAAAACAATATGATATTGAGACGTGTGGTAGAGCGTTCAGCCAAGTTCGGAAAGAGACTGGCTACGCATTAGCATTGATAATCAAACGAACCATTGGGAATGGATTTGGTCCCCTATGTATCTCATTCATTACTAATCCTACGGGCTAGCAATTTTGCGGGTCTGGTGAGATCCACGAATAGATAAGGAATCCTGAATTTCAGAATGAAATGTATTGAGATTATTGGGGTCTAAAAAGTATCATGTTTAACAACTGACTCATCAAAAACATAAACCACTTCTAAATGACCAAGGAACTTGAAATTTGGCATTATCATCACATTTTATCCAAGGAAAAAAGCTGAAAATCAAACATTTTTAGGTACCTATCAATATTGGTGCCGGATGTGATTTTTGTGAGGTTATTTGTGCACAAGCAGTGGACACACTGTATCAGTAGTTTTTTAATCTGTGTCAACTTACTTGAGCTTTATGAGAACTGTGAATAATGAGATCGAAGCTCCCATTCGTAACAGCATTCTTAACCTGCCATTTCTGGAAGGAGCGCGGAGGAGGTACCTCGAACACGGTGCCTGCAAAATATTTCCATTTAGTTAAAGAGAAGAAACTCCTTAAATATATTTATCATAAAGGTTGGGTACAGCAACTGATTGGTGGTCAATTATGGGAAAAAGAAACGTCGGACGCCCAGTTGCAAGGTACCCACCTTGCAACTGGGAGTCGTGACATAGTACGCGTCGAGGGGCGTCAATGTAGGCGGTTAGCACAGGACCGTAGTGGATGGCACAAACTTCGGGAGGCCTATACCCAGCAGTGGGTAAAATCCGGCTGCGGATGATGATGATAGGTTAGGTATTAAATTTTTATAGTGTAAGCACTAACATAAACTACGTATGGTCTATGGGAACATGATTATTTGTTTTTCTACTATATATTCTTACACTATGGCGCTCATTAGGGGAGGCCTATGTCCAACAGTGGACTACTATAAGGGGCTGATGATGATGATGATGATTCTTAGACTGATATCTTGGACCGACCTGCCGGGCTGTTTTGCCGACGTTGCTGTGTATCACATCAAAGAAAGAAATAACTATATGAGAAATTATGTCGTACCTTCACACGCGCAGATAATTTCATCGATATCTTCTCCGGAGGTCGGATTCTTGCCAATAATGTTAGGAGAGGCCTTGGTGGGCAATGTTGTATCGAATGAGCTCTGATCACTTGTTTGAGCCTTTTCTATATCAGTACATATTCCGGCGATATTGGTCTGCTTTCGTTCATCGTCAGGATCTGAAACTTCGATTATAGCTTGAAGTTTTTTTTCAAAAGCTTGTTCTTCTTCAGAATCAGGACCGAAATACAAGGCAAAGTTTTGTTTCCGGCTGAGTTCAGCTTGAGTTTTATACTTTCCTATAATGAAAATCGAAATGTTTATTCTTGTACAACCAAATAGTTCTGGGCAGCTTTACCTTCTTTTTTAGTTTTAAACACTGTTTTACCGTTTTTTAAAGTTATTATTGGAAATTGTAATTTTTAGTATTAGTTATCCCATCCCACTAATATTTTAAATGTGAAAGTTTGGATAGATGGATGTTCCGGTAAAATGTATGGTTCCCGTGGGATAGATTTGTTTGTAATAGGCTCCGAAACTACTCGACCGATTTAAAAAATTCTTTCACCATTAGAAAGCTTACTTTTCAGGCAGTGACATAGGCCATATTTTATCCCGGAATTCCCACGGGAACGGGAACTACGCGGGTGAGGCACTGCAAGTTATTATAACTTTTAATTCATTGAATTTTATGTATTATGCTGGATTGATGAACAGTTTATTATTATTTGCAATTAATTTTTTTCTTTTTGTGCTTTGCTTGGGGTTCGATGATGCTGTGTGAATTGTCCAGAATTATTTATTTATTTAATTACCTATATACATGTAGGTAACAAGTGTTATTAGTAAATGATTCTTAGAAAACAAGATACGTCAAGTACAGGGTGGGCGTTCGGATGAATCGGTCTACAAACTGGGGGGGTTCCTATTTGGGGGGGGGGGGGGGGGGTTCGAAAATCGCCAAAATCACCTCACGTAATTAACAATGGTTAACTACAAACTAGTAAACCCACATTAATTGAATTCGTCCAAACTACGAAAGTTTTTATAGTATAATATATATTACCACGCTGGACAAGCCCAGAAACTTCAGGTTTTTGGTTGTCGATAACAAGACCATCAGGTTCTGAACTGCCACTTTCCGCTTTCATTTTCGGTTGTTCAATGTCGTCCGCTGTTTTAATGCTGCTATTATTTTGATTGTCGTCCATAAGAGGACGGCAAGGATCGGCAACACATCTCGACGTTTCTCCTGGCTCAAGCGGGACACAGGACACAGTAGCACTTTCAGCTGATTGCCGACGTTCAATAGGTTCCGTCTGTAGCTCTTCCTCATCCTTGATGGAATTAAGAGCGGCTTGTTTATCGTCAAACTGCTTAGATTGGTTCGAAGTACTCGCCTGATGTGCGGACGAACTGCTTCCGGTGGTTTCAGTTGGTCTGCAAATATAAGGATATTATTATGATGTCGTTAATTCGAAAACCAGTATCTTTTCAATTAGTACACAAATTTAAGTTGGTCTAAGCCTCGTAAAATGTCCCATATGAATTCAATTTATAAACTTCGCCTGCAGCTGTAGAGGTGGGGATTGCACCTGGTGAGGGACCAAGTATTATCCCCACCTCTGAAAATGTAAGCAGTATTCATTAAAGGAAGGATCTCAAATCAGACAATAAAACTTACGTTAAGAATGAACACCTTAGTAGGTGTTGATAAGCCTGGAATGAGCGCTGTGCTGCGCATTCTTTTTGCAGATCAAATCGGCTTCCTAATACCACCACGGTCTTCACACCGCCGCCTTCTGTTAACATAAATACAGTAGGCACTAGTCAGGAAAATAGGTATTTTGCGGGTGTAAAGTAAAGTAAGCCCTTCGGGTGAAAAAGTATTTTTTTTCTGAAATGATCAGCCAGTTCAGTAACTGTGTTCTCTTACATAAAGACGACTTTTTGATGTTTCCATCAACAAGGAACGTCTATGAACGTTTTAACGTTCTTTATCAAAAATATAAGTATTCAAATGTACATGAATCTGCAACATTTAAATATATAAATATAAGTCATTACAACAGTAAAAGTATTTTAAGTTGGCGAAAGTGTTATTTGCAGCTATCAGGATTCTTTATATTAACTAAGATTCAGACACGATTTTTTTTATACATTAACTTTTTTATCGGATTATCAAATCATGATTCAAGACATACGTACCTGGACATTCTATCTCAACTACCGACACAGGGAGCTTCCAACTTTGTTCGGGTTCGAGGAGGCACTGCAACGCTTTTTCACTTGCGATGCAAAGAGCGTCATTTTCCATCGCGAAGTGAGCGAGCTGCTTGTTGACTTCAGGCAGCGGCAGCGTTGTTACCGTGTTTTCATCTAAAGAAATGCATACTTAATTTACAAATGCGTAATTTTGGATGTATGTTTGTTAGTTTATTACGCCAAAACTACTGAAAAGCGTGGCCTCCTGGGGACCCCAATTCGTTGCGTAAGTTGACATTAATCACTTTCGTTAATGCCGCAAAATGCGATATCCAGCGTGCGGCATTAGATTCCTTTACTTCTCTTCCGTCCATAGAGTGTCTAGGTAGGTATAGCGTAGCAAGTTAAGCAAGTGTAAAATTTAAGTTAAAATTCAACTTAGGGTTAAAAAGCATGTTTTTTTCTAATTTTTATTTTTTTTAGCCGCTACAAGACATTCTTCCTCTTACTCGACTTTTTGGTGTTCCATCTGAATGCGGCTTCTATACAAACTTTTTCAACTTCTTATTTTTGGATACAAACTTATTGTATATTTGGTATATGCATGACTATGAAGTTCCCTTAATGTTGAAAGGCGAGTGAATCGAAGAGTACGTTTGTATGGGTATGAATCGGAAAGTAAGCTTATAGGTTCGCAACCACCTTAAGAGTTCGAATTCGTGAAGTAGAGAAGTGAAAAAAGTGTGCAATATTTTACTGAAGTTTAGATTGTTTTATTTTCTCGCAATCGAAGTGAAAAGTAGAGTTTTGCACTCTGGCAGAAACCAATACGCATTAGCATACGCTACGCTCGAGAGTATAACAACCTCGCATATAATGGGGTGGTTTAGTCCCTTGTAAAAAATCTACTATAAGACACGCCTCTTTTACGTTGGGGGTTAAAAACTCAAAAAAATATTAAAATATTAAATTTAAATACCCACCTTACCAATTTTATATTTTAAAGGCAACTTACGCGGCAGTATGAATCTTGTTGGGTGCTGGTGGCAGGGAACTGGTACTTCATATTCTCTTAATATGCTCACATCCACCTCCAACACATCTGGATACATAATTTTTGGCAATGAGTTGACATCCACCTGAAGGAAAGAAATTTTCGTTGAGCCTTTCGTATAGCTAATGAAGAGTTATGTTAATAAAAATAAAATGTTAAAAACAACTCCTCAACATGTTCAGAATCCTCAAGCAGAGCTTGTGTTATGGGTACTAGATAACTGATAGGTTAATGTGCGCCGAAGGGATTTCGATTAAAACCTCTCCATTATATGGAAAGGTTTTAGTCGAAATCCCTCCGAGCGTTTTATGAAATTTACCAACAAATATATGGGACATTATTATGCTAATTCAAAAATTTGCAGTTAACTTTTATATTTAATGTATAAAAACAACTGTCACTAACATTAATTAAGTACCTATAATGTAATCATAGGATTTCATTTTTCATTCATTGCAGAAAATGCTTTACACACACTTACACTTTTCAGGTTCTTTATATGTTGAAACTCAAAAGCATCAGTCCTGGGCTCTAATGAAATCTGAGCCGCCATTTCAAATTCATGCGGCAGGGTATGAATTTCCTTCTTCTTAAGTTCGAACTGTGCTTCATACACAGTTTCCAGTAATGGTTTAAGCTGGAGAGGGCGGACGCAATCTCCGTTCACCCAAAGATTCCTTGCCCAAACCACATATTCCTTTTGCTCTTTCTCGTAAATATCTTTAATTTTCTGTAAACAGACAGTATTTATAGCTGGCACTATGACATTATAATCTATTGGTACTTCCTACTGATATTGTAGAAGTGAATGGTTGTGTGCTAAAATCTGGAATAACATAATGAAGGTAGGCATCAAAAACATGAATATTAGTCATCTAAACTAGAACATAAATGAACTTACCTCAAAGGCTCCAAAGTCCTCTTCAGCAGGTGTAGGAAAGCTGCATGGTTGGCATCCATACTTTAAACTCAATACCTTCAGTCCCAGAAGATGTTGCTCCTGAGTAAGTGTTGATAGCCGAGGGTATTGTGGAATTTTCTGCTTACCAGGTATGTACTCAGCAGAACTTTTCTGGGCCTGGAAAATACCATTTTTATTGGATTCTTGGAATGGTTAAGGTTGGTAAATATGATACTTCATTGGTTTATAATAATGAAATAAATATTATTTCTGGATTACAGTTTCATTGGGTCAAGGTAAAACAAAAGATATGATAGAAAAATGGCCAGTGAAATTGTTCACTGTGTCCATTTGCAATGCAGAATAAGTCATGGATAAAGTTGGTTTATAAACAAAAATATATTTTATCACAGGTACAACCAGTTTTAGGCCTACAATGATAGAAAATTAGACCCTTTTGGTCTAATAATGGATGAACACTAAAGAAATAGTACCTACCTACAGTAGCATTACATTTTAATCATAAAATCATAATTCTCTATCATGATGATGGATAACAAGAACCATGCTTAAGTTGCTTACAAATGGATCTCGTAGATTCCACCAGGGTTTCCGCCTAACATATTCTGTCTGCTGAGATGATGGGTCGTACGACCCTCGAATCATGCGGCCAAATAAAGAATTATATACATCATCGTCCGTTAATGAAGGACCGCTTACTCCTAACCTGAAACAAATATGCGATAAGATTTGTGGGTCTGATGTTACTGTAGAAAAATAAGGAGGTAATTATGAAAGAAAGCTAGAAGAAAGAAAATCTATTTATTGGTTCATATTACAGCATTACTTGAAAACTTGAAAAATAATTAACTACCAAGGTACAGTAGACCAAGCGAACATGAATGAACAAATGCAAACGAGTGGGGTTTGAGGATCCAGTATCCCATATTCACTTATTTCTGTGTCCACACTAAATGAATGCATGTAAAACCTAGTGAAAGTCGGCGGCGTCCATAAAAGAGACCTACATGGTCAAGTGAGGTATCGAATGAAAGATATCATTTATAGTTTGTACATTTCAATACCAAAAAAACATCCTTTATGAAATAATTTGAAGTTTAAAAACTGACCACCCCTATCTCCGAACTTTACATCTTTGGTTTAATACCTACTTTTTGAATTACTATTTGACCCAACTTGGGATTTCAACCCAGAACCTCTCCCTCCTACTAAGGAAACCAAAAGGTCCTGCCTCAGCTTATTGTAAATTATGCATGTGATACTGTGTACACACTGTACAAGTGAAAGCCAACGGATGGATCTCACTGCCATTCCTTGGTCCTTTCTGGATGACTTAGCGAACCCAAATGATTGTTTGTTGGTGTGTGCCGGCGATCCAATGTGTGGTGGTAACCACTATAAGGAGAAATTTCTATTCTTTATAAATGTGTATAGTTTCATTTCAGTTTCATTAATGTCTAGTCATCTACCACTTCTGCTTAGGTTTTTTTTTTTTTCTATTACAACTCGTTTTGGTATATAAAACTAGTAATGATAATATTTCATTGAATCATGGGCTCGACTAATAAAATGTATTTCGACATTTAGACGCACCATCGAAGGCCAATGAGCACGCGGTAGCAAGCGCTGAATACCTTCCGCGCGTGGCATGCCGTTTGTTTGCCCGGTTTGTACGGAGCTTGGGTGTGATTTAATACAAACTTATAAAGTATGTGTTAGACCAACACGAACGTTTCATAACCAACAAGGGACTTCTCCAGGGTGAAAATCAATGATGATATAAAACTATATACATATATGTGAGAATACATCATGGCGTTCCGCGTGCTTTGTATCTGGTATTCCTTTCTGTATGGATAAGGTACTTCCAACCCAATAATAAAGAGGACTTACCAATCCAAATTCAGTGGATCTTGCAAGTTTTGGTTGTACATGGTGAGTTTGATGAGGCAAAGAGCGAAGAACAATGAGTTTAAATTAACTATCAAGTAGGTAGGTACGAGGTATTATTTTTTGCCGGTCGACAATGTCGACAGGAGCAAAATTAGTGGGTAGGACATTTCTTCTCGTAGAAGAAAAGTGGCTGGCGGCTAGCAGGTGAAATGATGCACAGAACAATAAACTTTATCTCCACGATCCACTTGTGATCCAACAATGAGTATTTATTTAATTATACAAATACAGAAATACGAATTACGAATGAACGACGCGTGCGAGCGAAGCAAACCTCTGCGCCAAAGAGATTAAAACCACTTGCTCTGCGCATTGCTCTGCTCTGCGCGCGCAAGCAAGCAAGCAAACCAGTGTTGCCAGATAGAATTTGAAAAAAGCAGTAGAAATTTTGTTAAAAAAGCAGTAGATTGGGAAAAAAAGCAGGTAGATTTTAATATGTTATAAATTAGTACCTGTATTGTTTTTTGCGAGTAATTTCATGCAAAAAAAACATACAACAAAGCTACTAACCCGTTTTTTTTTAATTTAGGAAGCGTTTTCTTTGCCCACATTCCTAAACTGTTTAGCTTTGTGGAAAGCGAGGCCAGGCGGCCTGTCGGCTGTGCTTTGCTCAGTTCGTTTCAGTCTGATTATACTTTGATTTGTGGTTTTGGACATATATTATTTAGTGCATAGAAGAGTACCTAATAACTGGATAAACAGTCTGCAGTTGCTGCAGTTTGCATTTTACAAAAGTTTATCGAACGAACGAACGGACCGACCAATCAATCGAAAACAATGAACAGACATACCAAGACAGACAGAAAGAAAGTGAAAGTTGGAAGGAAGGAACACGGAACTCTTCAGTTTCATTCATCTGTTTCAGTTTTGTGAAGTTTGTGTCATTTTGGTAACTTGTCGCGTGAGCTAAAATAAAGACATGGAGTCACTTGCTATTGATGCTCGGAAAAAGCAGGTAGATTTCACAAAATTTGAGCAAAAAAGCAGTAGATCAGTAGACGGTTCAAAAAGCAGGTAGATCTACTGCTAAATCAGTAGATCTGGCAACACTGAAGCAAACAAACCAAACCAACCAAACCAAACAAACAAACCAAACATTTTTTATCAGTGTTGCCGGCAGTCAAAATGGAAAAGCTCCGAGTCCGAACCAAACATAGAGTTATTTTAATGGAATGGAATCGAACATTGATCATAAGTATGAGAATCTCTTTTTTCATTGGAACCAAACGCAAAATGTCTTTTAACATCGAGTTAAGTACTTATTTATTTATTATAATTAAAACCACCAACGAAAAAATCAGTAGATCTGGCAACACTGAAGCAAACAAACCAAACCAACCAAACCAAACAAACAAACCAAACATTTTTTATCAGTGTTGCCGGCAGTCAAAATGGAAAAGCTCCGAGTCCGAACCAAACATAGAGTTATTTTAATGGAATGGAATCGAACATTGATCATAAGTATGAGGATCTCTTTTTTCATTGGAACCAAACGCAAAATGTCTTTTAACATCGAGTTATGTACTTATTTATTTATTATAATTAAAACCACCAACGAAAGAATCATAGTACCTACCTATGGACAGATTGTTTCATAGTGGCCACGTCTAACTAAAATTATCATGCTAATGAATGAGTTAAGCAAACAAAATAACTTAATAACATTAAATAATGAATGTAGGTACTAGGTAAGTACATATTTTATAAACAATAGGTACCTACATACAAATTAAGAAACTAGTTTGGTACATAATAATTAAATTAAACTGCATTAGATGGGCGTAAAACTAATCCATGGTGCCCGAGGACACCGGACTCATAAGAGTTCGGGCAACAGGAGTTTCCGGTCCTGTAGTAGGTACATCAGATGGTAGGTAGGTAGGTTAGTAGTAGTAGGTAAAGTATATTAATAGCTAAATTAAATTAAAAATGAATCCCTGAGGATACCGGTCTCATGAGAGTCCAAGCAACGGGAGTTACCAGTGTGTATGAATTTATAGATTAATTTTAAATTAAATTAACATAGTATTAGGAAAAATAAAAACAATCTATATAGGAAGTATTCTACACAAAATCTTATTCATCTTGTTAGGTGGCAATCCTTATAGCTCTCCGCTGCCAGGAGTAGGTAACAGTGTTCTGTGCTCTAGCTTGAGTCTAGAAGTCTGACTACCACCGAGTTGACAGCGGGTTAAATTGTCTAAGCCACCGAGTGATGATACCTACCTACTTACTGAAATAAACAAATTTAACCGTCGTTTTTCACAATCGTAGTAATTCGAGTGCTACAATAACATAAAAACTTCCTCCCGATTCCTACTAAAATCACACTTGTCAACTCTCTCCTCATTCCAATTATCGATTATGCCGACATTGTCTTCCTCGATCTCAATGAGAATCTCCTAAATAAACTAGACCGTCTACTAAATACGTGTAGGTATCCGCTTCGTCTACAATCTCCGCGAGTACGAGCATGTAAGCAAATACCGAGCTCTGCTAAAATGGTTAGGTACCTAGGTAGGTACCTATCCGCGAACGAAGGAAACTCAGGATTCTTTGTCTACTGGAGAGCCTTCGAGTCCCTCCTACTTAAAGCATAGTGGTTTTAATCTCTTTGCTTAAAGGACCGCTTTAAATTCCTGGCAGAAGATCACAGTAGAAATCTCCGCTCCTCCGATAATTTTCTCTTGTCTATACCTGTGCATAACACCTCCTTTGGAAATTCTTTTTCAGTAGAGGCAGTGCGGTTGTGGAATGACTTGCCTCTGGACATTAGAAAGGCAGATATGCGAGATTAGGCATTTTTTTTTTTCATTTATTTATGTTTCACATTAAGTAGGTACCTACTAAAATTATCTTAAAGCTAACCTAAACCGTAATTCGGTTTGTCCGTAAGCCTCTTAGTCTCTATGATATATCTAATGAAATGTATGTACCTACTAACAATTTAAGTAAAATACAGTGTAGGTAGGTACTCGTAAATAGTAAAGTTTTCTAAAGAGGTTACAGAAATAGTCTGGATAAAATGTTTATTATTTTCCAGTTTTGATCATTTTAATTCATTAGTGGATATTTAGAGATTTATGTAAGTAGGTATATACCTAATATAGTTAAGTTATATATATGTCACCGTCAAATAGTAAGCCCCGTAAAATTATAAAAATCCTAGTCACTTTATAATTTTCCGGAAAATAATCAACAGGACTGAAGCACTTACAATTTAACGCATTGAAATACGTAAATTTATAATTTTCCTAAGCTTATCCGTAAGATAATAAACAAACAAACCTGTGAACCAATCACAGCCTTGTTTTACTATATTACGAAATCTATGGCGATCACGTCACTCGTAAAATAATAAACTGCCCTCTGATTGGTCGATGTGGCCGATGCTCATGTTTGTGTTCGCTTACGAACAGTTTGAAAACTATTAACCACTGTTCCACTAAATTTACAACTAAGCAACTCCAATTTTAGTTATGAACAAACTATTTTAAATTACTTAAATTTTGAAAAACACACCATGAAAACTTTGTTGTTGTTGTTACTATTCGGGCGTCTAATGAATGACAGCAAAAGATGGCGGTGCGGGCTAGCGCCCATCAGCCAATCAGCGGGCGTCTTGCGTTCCGTCACTTAATAACTTATTATTTTACGGTAAGATTTCGTAAAATCATAATTTGACGTGTTTTAATGCGTTACATTGTAAGTGACGCGGCCCAATTGATTATTTTCCGGAAAATTATAAAGTGCCTAGGATTTTTATAATTTTACGGGTTTTACTATCCTACGGTGACATATATAATATAGTTAAGCATCTCATACCAATTTAAAGAACACATACTAGCACGCCAACCATCTGTTTTAAACATTATGTTATTGGTCGGCAGGTAGAAAATGCCTCGGCATTAAGCCCACCCTTGTTACCTTAGTGCAATAAAGTTTTAAATAAATAAACAAAATTTGTTTATTTATTTAAAACTTTATTGCACTGTTTATTTAATAAACATGTCTGATGCGAGAATGTTGACCAAAATCGAGCACCGCGCTATTATTAAATTCCTGACAACAGGAATTTTATCTTGCTTGCCTCCACGACAACGCAGCGGTTCACACGGCGCGCGTTGTTAGGGCTGCTATTCAGGAGTGTGTTTTCCAAGAAATCAATCATTCACCTTACAGCCAGAGGCGTATTTAAAGATTTGGCGCCCCGGGCCAGTTAGCTTTGCCGCCCCTATCTAAGAAAAAACCTGCTCTGCCGTGTGAAATAATAAATGAAAAAAAAAACCTAAAAATTAACCATTTATTCACTACATACTTTAATACTCCATTTCTTAAGGGAGCGCATAATTGTTTTTTCTAAGTACAAATTGGTTGACTATAATCTTCAATGACGCTCTCATAACTTAAGGCGTTTGTCAACTCAGCTTCTATGTTCAGAACTGCTAAGCAGTGGCGGCGTAGCGTGGGCTGGCACCCGGGGCGATTTACTACCAAGCACCCCCATCCCAAAAAAACGGGAAACAAAAATACTGAACCACCTTGGGGGTAGGTTGACTCTCCGAATCGGGTCGACTATCCGAACCCTCAACTTCCAACAACAGGAATTATAAGTAACGGCGAGCGGAGCGAGCCGCGACAATTTTTTTTAAAAGTTATTTTTTGGATGTTTAGTGAAAAGTAACTAGTTTGTCATAGTCATAGGTCACCTATGACAAAATAAATAAACAAATATCAATATCAATATCGGCTAGTGGAGCGAACTGCAGTCGGTAATTTTGGAATTCGGTGAGGTTAACAAAAATCAAGTATTGTAAAACCACGGCGAAAGATTTTTTTTGGCAAGTTAAAGTTTGTACTTTAACTACCAGCGAGCATAGCGAGACGAAATTTTTGTTACTTTTTTGGGTGGTCTCAAACAAGTAAAGAAGAGTATGAAAACCAAAATGTGAATTGTAAAGACGATAAGAGTTTTGCATATAAATAACAACGAGCGGAGCAAGCCTCGAAATTTTGAAGTTTGGTAAGGTAGGCTTGACAGCAAAGACAAGGAAGCTAAGGTGACGCGACGGCCGTAACACAGTGAGCAGTTGGGCACGTGAGCGGACACAGCCGTTGTACTTTTTTGATTTATTTGCGACGAGCACATTTTTTTTATAATGGAATATAAAAAAGTGTAACGGCGAGCGGAGCGAGCCCCCGATTTTTTCCCTTTTTTTCACTCTTTCGGGCGGTCAGAAACAAACTAAGAAGAGTCTCAAAAAATAAATAACAGCGAGCCCTAAAACGTTTGGAGAAATTACGGTGGTTGCGAAGATTGTTATACAACGAATACAAAATAAGTATCACCGAATTGAGTAAGCCACAATCTGTTTTAAAATTGGTGAGGCATGCTTAGCAAGACAAGTAAGCTTTGACAACGAATGAGTTAAGAATTCGTTTTTTTTTAGGATTTACAACAAAATAGGGCATAATACAATACCACATATTTGCACTCCAAATAAAATTGTTAAACAGGGCAGGGAAAGACTAATACAGATAATGTTGCATGTACAATGCCTTATCGCTTTGAGTGATCTCGGCCAGGCAACCTTTCTACACCAGACTTTAGGGTATTCAAGTATTTATTTTGCAACCATAACAAAAAAGTACGGCGAGCGAAGCGAGCCGCAATTTTTTTATATGTCTGTGCGTATGAGTTTTCAGTATCACCCCTTACGATTCGGTTTTAAAGTACCATCTGTGCGCCCCGAGGGGTGCCGAGATGGCACCCCTTGGAGCGCGGTACCCGGGGCGGACCGCCCCTCCGCCCCCCCCCCTCATACGCCGCTAGTGCAGCTAAGCTGTTTAAGCGTTCTTCGCTCATAGTGGAACGTAAATAATTCTATAACCTTTTGAATACAGAAAACGAACGGGCTGCATTGCAATTCGTCACTGCGGTGCAAAGAAAAATGCGTAATGCAATCTCTACATATGGGAAAGCTTCTTTTAAGTCCTTATTTTTTATCAAGAAGCTAAGTTACCTAACCTAACGAATATAAATGTATAATAGTTATTTAGATACCTTCTTGTTGGTAGGTATAGTATTGTAGAGTTCTTTTAATATTTATTTTATTGAATTGAAATTTTTTTAATTGAATTTATCGGGCGCCTTTTATTGCTTTACAATAAAAGGCGCCCCGAGAAAGCCGCCCCTCATAGCCATGCCCCCCTTGGCCCTAGGGTAAATACGCCCCTGCTTACAGCCCAGACCTGACCGTTTTTCCGACTATGAAGAGCTCAAGGTAGCTATTAATGATAATTTTTCCGAGACGGATGTAAATTATTTTTTGTAGGGTACAGAAAAAAATATTTCGCGCCTTAGATATATGTAAACAAGGGAGGTACGGTACGTTTTCCCGGCGCTCACTCAAAAACTGTACCATGTCACAGAATAAATAATGATAAGGTATTGAATTATCAGAAAATTTTAAGTTTGGTGTATCTAGGTACTTACGCGTGAAAATATGTGATGCCTTGGTTTTATTGGTTTTTTGTTTCGGAGCTATTTGTACACCTGGTGAACGAACACGAGGGCATTAAGTACTAACTACCGTACCAAGGACAATCTGGCGGATGACGCCACCAGCAAACTCGAGCGCTTTGAAAATATACCTGTGCGAGTACTTACCTACCTATTGCCGATGCAAAATCCGAAAGCAGTAGACGCTCCCTATCGGCATAGGGATTTAAGTACCTACGGTAAGTACCTACTATAAATATCGAAGCCTCGCGTAGGTACGAGGCTTCGATGCGTGGGTACATATGCTCCGATTCAGACCCAGTGGACGCGGCGGTAAAGTTAGGTAAGTACCTAACTATTACTTGTTTACCGTTAGAACGTACCTACGTACCAAATAGGTATTCATACAAAGTCCTGTCTAGGCTTACCTCATTTTGATCTGGTATAGTACGTAGTACCTACCGTCCTTGGAATGTAGAAACCTGCTTTAATCAATTCTTGGGTTCGCAGCTGTGACGGAAGCGTTATGAAATCGAATACCTACATTATGCAAAATAAAAGAAACATTAAAATAAACCGATAAATTAGTGCCGAGAAAGTGTTTATAAATGCTGTCACCGAAGATGAACTCGTCATAACGACGGAGGTTGTCGGGACTCCACCATGCTGTTTATTTTGGTCAGTGCATCATTGTGTTTGTTTTACGCTACAGTTAGCTGTGCGGTTAGTGGCGTATAGGTAAAGTTTGTTTTTTGTTTTAGGTGGTTTTTGGATTGGCGGTCGAGTCAGAAGCTGGAGTTAATCATCAGTATCAAGCTGGTGTTGGATTGAAATATCATCAGTTCAAAAGTTATCCTGCAAGGCCTACTCTTGGGAGAGTTTATATCACTCCGCCCATTGGACTTAGGCCTGCTCCTAAAGTGTCTTCATTTGTGTTTAAGTCTGTGCCATTTAATCATGCCATAACACCTATAACTGTCACACGCGTAGCATCCCCTCTGCTGCAACCTCCAACTTCCACAATTGCTAAGTTACAACCAACTGTTGGTTCTGCGCGCGTGGCAACGTTTTCTAACCATTTACCATTAATGGCACTGAATTTGTTGCCAATAAACGGAGCGATACAACAAGGTGCTTCTAATATTCCGTTTTTACCAGCAACTGGTTTCATCAATCAGCCAGCAACTGTCTCCGGTGGACCAGTTGGACCTCCTTTGTTAGCCAGTTCCGCAGTTCCCACAATAACCAGCAGCTATGCAATCAATAACGTACGCCCCGAAAAAGCTGTATCATATTCCTTATCCCACCAAGACTATGAATATCTAAAACGACACAAAGTAGAAGGAAAAGATTCACCATACAACCCGATTCCCGGATTCAACACCTCACCGGGGAATGAAAAGCATCAAAACTCACACAGCCATCATAAAGATGATAGAGCTCCTTTAAATGAACCAGATAAAACAGACTCTGAGAGTGCTTTGAAAAGGAGTACAGATTTGGATAGTAGTATTCAAGGTAATGGCGAAACCAAATTTATACAGAGTAATAACAGTCCCAGATTGATACAGGGCAACAGCGAATCCAGCTTTACACACGTTCACGAAGTACAAACCACCATACAAGATGACAGTGGACCCAGATTGATAAATGTAGCAGGCCCAGTAATACAGGATAACAGCGAAACCAGTTATTTAGAGCTCGGTAACAATGAACTCAGTCTAATACAAGGAAACAGCGAAACCAATTTTAGACAGGGTAACAGTGGATCCATCAATATTGAGGGTAACAGTGGACCTAGCTTTATAAGTGTTCCAGAGCCAGTAATACAGGGAAACATCGAATCTAGCTTTATACAACAGGGTAGCAGTGAACTCAATTTAGTACAGGGAAACTACGGAAGCAGCTTTACACGGGGTAACAGTATACCGCCTCTTATTCAAGGTAACGTAGAACCCAGCTACATAAACATTCCAGAACCAGTGGTATCCAAGCATATTTACTTTCACGTGCCACCACCTGACTTCGAGGAGTCTCCGCGCGTTTCGATCACCAATTCACCAATACCGAAGAAAACATACAACATACTGTTCATCAAAGCGCCGTCTCAGAACCAACAGAGCAATGTCTACTTGCAGCAGTTACTACAAAGCAGGCAGAATCAGATAGAAGAGAAAACCTTGATCTACGTCCTTTCGAAGAAACAAGACCCAGCAGAAGTAGTGTTGCCAGCTCAACAAACATCCAAGGTAGTCAGCCCTGAAGTGTACTTTGTGAAGTATAGAACGAAACTGGGAGATATATCAGACGTTAGCAACGAACATGTGGAACAGAGTTTGGTAGAAAGTATTTCTTCATCATCGTCAGGTCATTAATACCATAGTAAGTGAAATAATGGCTGGTATTGGTGCGTATTTTTAAGATAACATAGACATTTAAGAATGAAACTTAACTTAAAAATGGCAATACAACAAGGTCACAGCAAGGTTATCACTAAAAACCAAAACACAAACTTCAACAACGGATAATCTCGCTAGTAGTGCGAGAAATGTTAAAATTTCAATTCGAAAACGAACGAAAGATCTACCTAGGTATTAGATAAATGAATGATGCTTTCAAAACGGAAAATTGTTTCGAGCTTCTGTGCTTTGCTTCGATGATACCAAAGTCTTTAAATATTTTCCACTAATATTCCTTGGATTTTGTAACCCCTTTGCACCTATACAAAAAATGTCCAGGTTTTTGAATCAGACTCTAGTTAATAAAGTATAGAATTATCAGGATGCGGGCGGAAATTAGTTAGTTAATAAATGAGGCTGCTACCCAGTGAAGTATAATACCTAGTTACTATTAAATTAAGATCTTAACTGCTACGCTACCCCACTTCACGCAGCTGCATCTGGCCAAAAACTTTATACAAAAATACAACGATAACTAAATGACTGAAATTATAATTTATTTTACTCATGTACTTAATTTATTTGATGTACCTACCAAGGTGTGTCTAGGAATATTTTAGTTAAGGTTTAGTGGTATTTTAGATACGGTAAAGTTATCTAACTGTGTTTTGTTATTCTATTGCTGTGCGAACTATTATGTACTAGGTACCTACCTACTCTACTCACGCATATTTTAGAAAGTGGTTTGATTTGAACTAAATGCTAATTTTTGTAAGTATTCCTACAACTTTGGATTATGCAATAAATTTTTTCTGAATAATCTCACACTATGAATATTTAATTTCGAAAATACCTTTGCCATATCCGGAATTAATCAACCCATTTTTACTAATAATAACAGTATACCTAATTGAAATTTATATTAGATGTAAGATTTTGTTTACTTACTTGTTAGTTAAATTATTGTCCCTTTACTGGGAAAATGTAAAAGTTTTGTTAATTTTGGTCCTAGGTATTTATATCAGAAAAGCAAGTAAGTTTTGGTAGGTATTTGCTAAATACCTATTTTAACACATTTGCTGCCAGCCAATATGACGCTTTCGTCGCGCTATGAACGTTTCATTTATCAATCCGCATGTTACTTTGCCTATATAACCCGATTATCATGAATAAGTGAAATAATGGACCCTTTTAAAAATATATAATGTCCGACCGCTTTTGTGAAATTTTTCTATCCAGGGCTTAAAAGCGGTTTTTTTATAGCCTGATTCGTACCAATACTAAATTCGTTGAAAAAATTACGTGATATTTGCCGACCACGTGAGATTCGATGAGATTTTGCTCGACCCCCTCCCCCGAAATACCTACCTCACGTAATTAATGAATGCCCCCTAAGGTGTTATTGATTTTCTCTTTCGTATTTTGGTCGTCTAGTAGAAGAAGTGAAAAAGAAACCATTAGTAGGTAGGTATATTTACGTAGGTATTAAATAAAAAAAAATTACGTATTAGTTACCTACTTGTTTTTAAAAAAAAGTAAGTTGAGTTTTGGCGGAGTATAAGAATAGATATTTGTCATGAATGATACTTCCATACCATTGTGTGGCCAACCAAAGCTGGCGGAACAAGAATGAAGCACAAAACGTCCACTTACATTGGGATTAGGAGTCGTCACCCCTCCGGTTCCGCTAAGCGCCGCGATCAATAATGCTCTGTTTTAACTGGGCAAGCGGGCAAGTGGCCAGTAGACCTTTAAAAACTTTTGTGTTCGAAGCTTCAGACCCAGAAAGATAGAAAGTGCGCTTGCAATCTAAAACCACTCTCAGACGGATTAAGTTATTTATTATGGTAAGTTTAGTTACCTACTTGTTACGTTATAACTTTAAATTCTAAATTTTAGCGCCCAAGTCCCCATATTTTTCGAGTAGACAGATGATAAGGTACCTGTCAAAAGTAACTAATAAAACTGTTATGAAAAAGAAACTTAATTCTGTCATTCAGTCTTCATTCATTCAATCTCCTGTCAACAATTAGGAAATTTCATGGTCGTGCATGTATCAAACAGAGAATAAAATTGTGGACGGACGATAGGCTCATTTATGTAACCTTCAATGAATTATTATTTGATGGTACCTAGGTAGGTACGATCGAATGTGTACCTAACCTAACCGGTAGTTCAGTCATCTCGGATTTTTGTAATAGTTCTTTAATCTGGTTTGCAGTTGCAGTAAGCAGCTGATTCGTTTGACTAAACTAACTAAGGGCTCCTGTACACCTTGAACCAATGCGTTGGGCCAACGCCTTGGCATTATACGTGTAGAGACCTAATGTTGGTTGGAAGTTGGCGGCCAGCATTGGCCGGCAAACCGACTAGGTACTAGTTGGTTTTTCGTGCAGACAAACATAATTGTTTTATGGTATTTATTATCAAAGGATCTTGGTGCGCTCCGCAAACAGCGTTCACACGTTGGCATCTTATACTAGTTTATGCCCGCGGCTTTGCACGCGTTGTTAATATGGAAACGATTAAAGGCTAGTTCCATCCCATGGGATTTGATCTAAGGGATAAAAAGTACTTACACAAATTTTTGCAAAATTTCAGCCTGATCAGTTTTGTAGGTAGTTTTGGCGTGAAGAAGTAAAAAACATCCATCTTTCCATCAATCCAAACTTTCGCATTTATATATAAACGTACTTTACATTTGTACCTACAATAAGTTTAATTTATTTAAATTGGCTGCAATAATGTTACTGCAATGTGCCACATCCATCTTTGTCAAAGCGTCAATGCAGAATGATCAGTACGTACGCCAATGTATCAATGAAATCCAATCTACTGGCCCAACCTGCCGCATTATAATAAAATTGCACCAGTTTGAAGAGAGCACGGTTCACATCTGATGACACTGAAAACGTTTCCTAGATGGCGCTGCACAGTGGCCTCTTAACAGACTCGGTCTTTCATCCGGGGGTTTTTGTACATTTTGCCGGCAACTCAGCGGATTTATTCAAATATAGAGGGCACCAACCACATAGGCGGCATAGGCACAGATGGAATGTGCTACGTCGGCATAGGTCCCTATCAGACATACAATACATACCATCATACTATCCTATTCACCTTGCATTAGCACCCCTGACCTGATTGCAGATAAATATAGGTACCTACCTATGCGAGAATATTTGAAGAGATATCTAAATACCTACGTATTTGGGACTAGCGGCCCGCCCCGGCTTCGCACGGGTAGACAGAGGATTTTTTGGTAGGATAAGTAATGATTGGGGAGTAATTGGCAATGAGTCCAACATCAGATCAACATTTGCGATTATGGTTTCTTTTGTTCTCCCTGCCCTTGAATTCCATCTCTGAACCAATTAGGCTCATAAATTTTCAATATTCGCGATATGTTTCTTCCCAAATCTCGGAACAACAATTTGGGAGCGTTCATGTTGCGATTAAAATTATATTCTCGATTTCTTCTACACCAAAGATGTAAATCAGGCCTTGAGGCCAAAAACTGTGGCATTGTCTTTAAATGTGTGCGTTAACAAAATGCCAACGCACGCACACTACTAATGAGTTGTTAAAATTACTAGTATTTTTGTCCATAAACCTAACTATTATTATTACCATTGTTGCACAAACTTAATTTTTTTTTATCTATTTGCCCTGAAATTGAAAATGTTTCGTCGAAAGGCCGACACACGAACACTACCTAATGAGTAGCTTAAAATAGTATTATTGACAATAAACCTAATTATTATTATTACCACTTATTATTTTAAAAAATATTTTAAAAAAGTTTATATTATGCCCTGAAATAAAAAATGTGTCTGTCTAAAAAGTGTGCAATCTGTGCAGTGCCTCACAACAAGCTGACAGTGAAAGGGAAAATTCTAAGTGAGCGAGCTAAAAAAGCAAAAATATCTCACATCGTGTGGCAAGTTGCCACACGATGTGAGATATTTTAAGTTTCAGGGCATAATATAAACTTTTTTCATTCAGAATGTGTGTGCAATATGATTGCACAATAAATGGTAATAATAATAATTAGGTATATTGTCAATCATACTATTTTTAGCTACTCTTTAGGTAGTGTTCGTGTGTCGGCTTATCGACGAAACATTTTCAATTTCAGGGCAAATAGATAATTTTTTTTAAGTTTGTGCAACAATGTTATAATAATAACAGTTAAGATTTAAATCTTTGTTCTTCACCTTAACTGTAACTGCACATAACTGACTGGTTGACCGTGACTTTATAATGGAAAAAAAGACCTTTCAAAAAATAGAACAAAAAAATTATGGTGACTGTCCGGATTCTGTATCTATTGGTCAAACTAGACAGCAAAAATAAATTGCGTGACCTGTTACCCAAAATCAACTCAAAGCATAATATTTTCAAATTGGATAGGCAGATCTTTTGCTGATGGTACCTACCTACCTAACCCATATAACTTAGTGGAACTTAGTTTGGAGGATTACAAAATATTTACCTATCTATAAAGTAGTTGCATATTTTATACATAATAAATTTAATTTTAAATCTTTATTAAATCCAGAGCGCGTGAAAATTTAGATGGGAAACATGGTATACACTTACCGTAAAATTACAACGGCAGATGGTTTTTAATTCACAAACTAAAATAATTTGAATACCTACCTACTTTATTAAATATTACTTTAAACACCTCGGTCAATTATGTCTCGCCATTCGGGATGTGGCCTTTAAACAGGGTGGAATGTCGTACGCTTAAAAATATCTTACTCTTGAGAGTATTTTAGATAACTTTTAAGCTTTAAAGTGTCAAACAACTTTTAATAGGTCTAATAAAGTTTTAAGTGATATATCATTTCGAGCCGACGACTTTTTATGACCTGTATTGTTAACCAACCCATCCACAAGCACGTAATACCAGTTGAAGTAGTAGCTGAGGATGAATAAGCACTCTTGTGCTGGTACTTTACCACCTTTATACCAGTCTGTGATACCAGTGCTCTACAGGCTTTCTTTCTTCTTTCTTCCTTTCTTTTTTTCCTTTTACCTGTAAAATCATGGGCCTCTTTCGTGGTTTTTTATGTGTGTTAGAGCACTCTATAACTCTGCTGCTGCAGGTATTATTAACACTTTGATACTCGAATGGAACCGATATAAAAATGATATACAAGTTGCTTTATGGCTAGTGTGCTAGTAGAGTTAGCAAGCCGTTGAATATATAAATAGCTTTTAAAAAACCCTGATATCAAAATTTTAAACTATTGTCAAAAATAACAAGCGTTTGAAAAACCGGCTGTTAGAATGATAGAAAAGACAACCGAGTTGTACCAAATAAAACCGGCCAAGTGCGAGTTGGACTCGCACACGAAGGGTTCCCGAACCATTATCTTTAAAAACGGCAAAAAATCACGTTTTTTGTATGGGAGCCCCCCTTAAATATCTGTTTTATTTTAATTTAATTATTGATTTTGAAAGTTAATATATACCTAAATATTCTGTGAATAATTCAAGCGTCTACCTGTTGCCGTTATCAATATCGAGCAAAAACGAGCATAACATTCACGTTTGTTGTATGTGAGCCCCCTTAAATATGTAATTTATTGTGCTTTTTAGTATTTGTTGTTATAGCGGCAACAGAAATACATCATCGTGAAAATTTCAACTGTCTATCTATCACTTGTTCATGAGATACAGCCTGGTGACAGACGGACAGCGGAGTCTTAGTAATAGGGTCCCGTTTTTACCCTTTGGGTACGGAACCCTAAAACAATGACAAATACGCCTCATTTTCCTATTCGTATCCTTGCGCTGGTATTCGTGAAAGCACTGAAGTTGTAATTATGCTTGTCAACTCACACATACATGACTTTGACTTGGCATGACTTTTACCTCTATGATTGACGTGTTTGGGTTACCCCACAGACTTATACTAGCTGCGCGCGGCGCTGTGGGTTACCCTTGGTAAGCTCGTAGATCGCGAGGGAAATACTTAGATTCGCTGTAAGTAGCGAGTGATTTTGTTACCTGTGATCTTATTTTTCTTAAAGCACCGATTGAAGGCATTTCTATGAAAGTTTCAGTGAGTTTTATTTTTGATGATTGCTGACGACCTTGTATCCGAGGCGACGACGACGACTTTCGGGCAGTACCTACCTTCTGAGAAGGATTATTTCCGAAATCCCCCACGGTCGTCCCTCACGTTTTTTTTCTTTCTGAAATCCCCCAAATCAAATCGATCAGTCTCGTTGGGGATGTGAGGAAAAGTAGTGACTCCTTCGAGTTAGTACCTGCAGTCGGACCAAGCGCGCTGTTGGTAGTTACTTTTATTCGGTTTGTAATACCAACATAAGCTTTTTTTATGTTTCTAAAGGTATTACAGTTTAATTTTTCTAGTTTAGGCAGAGATACGAAGTTGCTCTTGGTTTCCAACAATATGGGTTTTCGCATCTCTGCCTATAGATGTACTTATAAAAAAAAGCTACCTATATTTTGAAATAGCACGCCTATTTCAAAAAGGTATACCTATCTTCCTACGATTAAATTATTCTAATGCTTTATCATTATCATCATCACGTCATCTCACGCTATAAATACTGTGTCCTCTGGCTGCAATCCCAGCAATCACAGAAAGTAAAATGACTGCACTCAGCTAGTGATGTTATTTTTGAGCGCAATCGTCATCGGTCCCATGGTGTAGCGGTTAGCACTCAGGACTCTGAATCCTGCGACCCGAGTTCAAATCTCGGTGGGACCTGTTCATTTTTGTTCTTTTAGTGCATGTTTCTAATTTTGCTTATATTTAGTATCTTATGTTATTTATTAATTTTTAAGCACAAGGAAGATTATCAACGGAATAGAAGAAGAAGCAGAAATGCAAGACTACTAAAAGGTGATATTTTTACTTGTTTTTGCTCGATATTGATAACGGCAACAGGTAGACGCTTGAAATAAACACAGAATATTTAGTTATACATTCACTTTAAAAATTAATAGTTAAATTAATATAAAAAAAATATTTAAGGGGGCTCCCATACAACAAAAGTGTTTTTTTTGCCGTTTTTATAAATACTGGTGCGGAACCCTTCGTGCGCGAGTTCGACTCGCACTTGGCCGGTTTTATTTTGGGACCCGCAAATATTTTGGGCCCAGCTAGTAATGTCTGTGCGCAAATATGATTGCTGTTCAGTACGTACAACTTTAACATCTTTGACAGGTTAGCGATAGTAAACGATAACTTTATTCGTTTTGGTACTGTACAAACCCATACTTAGTATTTGGTATTATTCCTTGCCCTTACTAGCCGCCAATCTTCACAGCTCGAAATGTCCATAGAAGGCCGCTGATTTGTTTCCGATTTGGTTGAATGTGCTACGAGACAGCCTTATTTGGTCTCATACCCCGTCTAAGAAATTTACTCACCCTTCTGTTATTCAATAGTGGCGTTATTTAATAAGACTAGGCTATTATTTAATTATTTAATTATTTAATCATTATTATTTAATCATCGGTTTACTGCAAGTAGTCACAAATGGCAAGAAGTTGCTAACTATGTTAAGTACACCAATGCATTCTTCTCGAGATCTCTAAACTTTGATAAAACTCACTAATCTGTAGCTCTTCAAACTGTTCTGAAAGTTCAAAAAGTTCTGGCTTAGTAATAAAGTTCCGTGGGCACCACCTACCACTGCCTTACGGCTTATGTCTGCTGTCGAAAAAAGCCGATTACCTAGGTGACTATTGCCGACCAATTCAGCTCTAGGCTTTGGCTCGCGAGGCGGAGTGAGATCGCAGTACATTCCACAGGACCGACTTCTCAAATTTCAAGTGTACCAGAGTTCTTATCTTCCATCTACAGCACTAGTTCTATTAATTGAAGAAGTTTTAAAGCCCTTTCATTTGATTTCACCTGGAATTTCATTCAAAATTTCATAATAGACGAAGCTCGAACGGCTTAATTGGCGTAGTGCTTTCCCCGAATCAGTGCAAGGCACTACGCCAATTGACCATTGACAAAAGAGAAATCTTCTCCGAAATCTCTTTGTTCCAACGGCAATGGGACGACCTCTGTGTGTGAGTTGACACGGAATTGTTCCGCCGTGTTGTGCGCCTCATCACCATTACGTTACAGCTATCGAACAGCTTGGTCATCGCGGATTTTCGTGTAACTACTAGGGCTGCCGCCGGTCGGATATCTCACCATGCCAGCCTCAGGCAGGCTTTTGTCACCGCTAACGTATCAGCTTTTCTCGAAACCAATGATCTTTTGCGTGACGATGGTAAGAGATCCGACATCTACGATCTAGTCCCATAGCAGTTGGGGAGGCCTATTTGTGTGGGACGCTACATGCGTCGACACACTTGCACCTTCCCATCTTCCTAGGACTCCTGTGAGGGCTGGTGCAAGAGGCGCAAATATGCATGTCACGACAGAGCTAACGCATTTGCTCCTTGGGGTCGAGACCCTAAGGTCCGTGGGGTACCGAGGCTCTTCGGGTTTTTAAAAACATATTTGAGCGTCTGTTCGAGAAGTGGTTATAACCACCTCTCGGGTCATGCGTCGCTTCGACTATATGCTCAGATATTTTTTAAAGTATCTAGTGCAGCGCATCAGCATCAG
Source organism: Eupithecia exiguata (assembly GCA_947086465.1). Lineage (NCBI taxonomy): Eukaryota > Metazoa > Arthropoda > Insecta > Lepidoptera > Geometridae > Eupithecia > Eupithecia exiguata. Next base: position 9,823,591 of record OX352226.1, read on the forward strand.
CATTGCCATTCAGCTGGGCAATGCAGCCAGCGTCTTGGGGATGTTTCCGACAGATATTTAAATGGATCAGTCATCAATTCAAGTCAACGTTGTGGGTAGTTCAAGGATGATTGCTAAAATCGATGTGAGTTAGTATTTGTTGTTATAGCGGCAACAGAAATAAAAACCTACACCTACAACTTAAGAAATAAAAATAAGTTAAAACTAAGGAGTCCACGGACCAACTATGGAAAACGAAACATCATGTATGAAGGTGCGCAGATTTATAATAACTTACCTGATAACATCAAAAACTGCTTATCAATGCACATATTTAGGAAAAGATTAAAGCAACATATTTACGACAAAATCTGTTCAACAAACGGTACCAAATAAATATTACTCTAAAAACATTATTAAAAACTAAAACTTAACCTACTAGCTAACTACCTATGTACTACCTACCTATTACAATTTTATATAATAATTAGTTAAGTTAGTACATAAGCTTAAGAATAATGTATGTACATTCTCATTTAAGTGAACTATGTTCTTTTTGAGAAATAAAATTCTTTAAACTGAATACATCATCTGTGAAAATTTCAACTGTCTAACTATCACGGATGAGATAAAGCCTGGTGACAGACGGACAACGGAGTCTTAGTAATAGGGTCCCGTTTTACCCTTTGGGTACGGAACCTTAAAAATACAAACGGTTTAAAAATGATAGATAGATAGATAATACCTTATTGTACCACACAAACACAGAAAACAGTACAGAAATAAACGACGATGCTACGAGATGACAAAGTACAAAGGCGGCCTCAACGCTATTAGCGATCTCTTCCAAGCAACCTTGGGATGGACTGGACATGTAAGAACAATAAATGAATAAATATATAAAATAAATAAATTATACTTACACTACTTATCATCCTACAAAATTATAATAAACTTACATAAACATAAGTTGTCTAACTTTATAACGATAGATAATCTTGATGAATCAGTTTTTTAAAGATAGGGAGTGGTTTGGCACCTCTGATATCGTCTATGGAATGCTCTCCGCATTCCATAGACGAGTCGCTTGTACAGTGAAAGATTTATCGTAGAAAATGACTTACCTACATCAAAAAATGTTACGATTAAACTAAGAAAAATGTTTTATGTGAATCATTGCTTATCTCGATTATAAAAAGAATACTTTCGCAATAAATTACGATTATAAAAAGAATACTTTCGCAATAAATTACTTATATCAAAACAAGTAAAGTTCACACATGAGTAAAGTTTATCGAATAAAAATACTTAGCAATTATATTATATAACATATCTTCTGTTTGTGATTTGGCTAGGCAAACTGTGCGATATATTAATTAGCTTAAAAGCCTAGTCCTTATCAAATAACAGATGGGTGAGTGAATTTCTTAGAACTGGCAGTGCGATTATGCTAAAATTTCCCATTCCCATTGAATGGGCCATCCGGGGAGAATGGTCATAAAGGGTTTCGGTTGCCATTATGGTACAAAAAAAACTTACAACTTTCTGGCGAGATGGAGTCGATCGACGACGGCATTTTTAACGTCAACGTCGAATACGAGTAATATAAGTCAAAGTCATTGTCAGTTTAAAAGGCCGACCTTTTTTTATTGATTAGGTACAATGATTCTGATTCAGATTTACGAAAAGTAAATACATTGCAGTAATTAAACGTAGTCGAACAAAACAAAGGTTAAGTTTGAGTAACGTAACTTATTAGGTATAAATAAAAATGTAACATTACAATTTAGCTTGGTATTTGTGATATTTTGGCGTTGACAGTTTCGTCATCCTACCAGAAAATCGTATGTACCGTACCGAGGTATTTGATTTTGTACCGAGTGATGGTAACTGAAATCGCTTATACCCAGTCTCCCCGGATGGCAATCTATAGAGTGGGTTATTTTACCGTAATCGTACAATCCCCACTAATCCAGCAAGGTCATACAGTGAGCGACCATCATAATCAAAATAACCTTGAGGATTTGTGATTGCAAGAACTTGGCAGAGGGTTAAACACCATCTCGTTTTATCTCTTACCGATAAAATGAAGGCGATTTATCTGAGAACATAAATAATAGACATATTTACATCTAAACAATGTTCAGGAGTCAGATAAAATGTACATAGAGAGCTACCTATCTATTTATTTATTTACAAAAGGAACTACTTGAAAATCACATAAAGGCTAAATATTACACTACAAAATCTTATAATCTATGTGTTTTCATTTACATTTCATCTGACTACTACTTTTTATGAGCGCTCTCACTTTACCGGGCAGTACCGTGTAGGTGCGGTACCGCAAGAGTTTCGCAATGACGTTTTCCGTTGTATTATACGAGATGCGGAACAGATGCGAAACTGCCGCGGACGCGCTGCGGACCTCGAGTTGCGGCTCCGCAAATTCGATTCCGCGCGGATAACCGCGGCAACAAAATTATTAAACGGCAATTTTTTGTGTGACATATATACAATTTTTTTAAGCTATAATTTACGTCGTCTGATATATATATAGGTTTAGATTAAAAGTTGCCGTTTAATAATATACTAAATGAATAAAAAAGCTGAAGTGGGCCGGCCCTTTCACACAAAAAAACAAAAACAGTTGTGTAATCGAGTTCTTGGATGGAAACCGTGACTCAGCAAACGTAGTGTAGGAAGTAGGACGCTTTCCAACAAGGTGGGAGGACGATTTGTTCAATCTCCCTTCAAAGATAAAGATAAAGATATATTTATTTGACTCCACAAGAACTGCACAGACACACACAAACAAGATAAGTAAATACAAAGTTGAGGAGATGTTACATAGGTACGTAGATAGATATATCTATCTACCACAAATTAACACAAAAATAGATTAGTACTTACCTGCAACATCCCAAAGGTCTACCCATCGTGCACAGTGCACCTTTCCTATCTGTGATCGTCCGCGCAGCCCACGTATGGGCCAAAAAGGGTCAAACTCAGCTATGTGTTGAACCGCACTGGTGCAGATCAACGCTGGTTTTCAGTGCTTCAAGTGATATCCTCCACTCGACCAATATCTTACGAGAAAAGATGTAATAATTACAAGAAAAATGTAGAATGCTGAAACTTGTTAGTTTTGTTGTACATGGTTGGACCTTCATAGCTCTGGCATACCGTTAACGTAGACAACGCGGGCCCCGCTATTCACGGTATTCCGGCATAATTGCAGTCCGCTTTAATTTCAACCGGTTCTGCCACAGCGCCACTCTATCCATTTTATAGGTGCCATTACATCCACCCAATGCAATGCGGCGGCAATGTTAGCAAATGGGACTTCGTCTTTACGACCGTGCACCGCGTGTTTAGATATTACGGGTTCAATCTCATCTCATATGTTTATTTGTGAGTTGTTATGCAACGGAGTGCAGAAAACTGTTAATTATGTTGTTAATGGGAGGCCTATGTCACGGTAATGTTATCTATACAGTATTCTGTCTTCATACAAACGGCCGGAACACGAGTCATAACTGTCGCCTCAGGTGAGGGCGGGATCGTGGTAGGTACAACCAGTCGGGGATGCGCCGCGCGCCGCAGCGCAGTGACGAACGAACTTTTTTGTATGAAACTATTTTTTATCTAATTTGAAAGTTTTTTTTTGTTTGACAGAATTGTCATTACGAATGATAAGTTATTGATTTTTCTTTTCAATAGGTAAAAAATGTTGTAAGCAGTAAGCGTGCAACTTGAGAATTTTTTATTTAAATAAGGTACTTTAGTTTTATATTCAGCTTAGAAATAAATAATAAAACGTAAATAAAACAAATATTAAAGGGGGGCTTCGATACAACAAACGTGTTTTTTTGCTGATTTTATAGATAATGGTACGAAACCCTTCGTGCGCGAGTCGGACTCGCACTTAGCCGGTTTTATTATCATTTATTTTATATTTATTAAAATATATAATCACAAAACTAGAAAGAAATTCAAATAGGTAGGTACCTAGATGAAATTAAAATACTGCAGCGGGCAGCCCTATCGCGTGCTTTTGTTTTGTTTTGGTAGGTAGTTATTTCAAGGACATGGCCGAGTTACAATACTATATAGATAACATTACCGTGCCTATGTCCAGTGGACTACTATAGGCTGATGATGAAGATGATATTGTTAACTGTCAGCGCCGTTACTAGATTCGGCTTGTAGCGGCATAATGCTGAGTCAAGGAACTTTTTGGCCCCATAAGTAACACATTTTATGTATCTCTTATAGGGTTCCGTACCCAAAGGGTAAAACGGAACCCTATTACTAAGACGCCGCTGTCCGTCTGTCCGTCTGTCACCAGGCTGTATCTCATGAATCGTGATAGTTAGACAGTTGAAATTTTCGCAGATAAAATAAATATTTAAGGGGGCTCCCATACAACTAACGTGATTTTTTTGCCGTTTTTATAGATAATGGTACGGAACCCTTCGTGAGCGAGTCCAACTCGCACTTGGTCAGTTTTATTTTATCTTCTTTCTTCGTATATATAAATGTTTTTTGTACTTAGTTATATATCGTAAGTAATAATCATAGATATCTTACGAGAAAATTTTGTACTTAATTATTATTGTAATGTGTCGTATTATGTGTTAAGTCTGGTTCCAAATAACTATATTTTCTTTTTTCTTTCTTCTCCTTTCTAATTAGCGGTCACTTGGCAGTTCTAAGAGCGTCGTTATCGTTAAGAAAGAGCAGTTAAGAGAGGTCTAAGTGCAGAATCCGTTAATTAGGTAGAGGGCTCAAGTCGTGAGCGCTTCAGCCCATGGGCTCCACAAGCGTCGCGCATGCGAAGCGTTTATATAACGGGCCCGATCCAAGCGTTGCGACCCATGGGCTGTGGTCCGTTAGGAAACTTTGGCCATTCATCTTTTCCCCAAAAGAGGGGTGCGCGGGGCCGCGCTGCGCTACCCTGGTGTTATGTAACCAGCGAGGCCCAAACCTGACTGTGAGCCGGGCCGCCCTTGCGAGCGCACCGCCCGCCTACACTCTCGCGCGACTCCCAGTACCGGTCACACGCGCCACTCGACGCTACCCGCAAAACTTTCACCCTCAACTCTCAACTGAACCAGCAAGCGGTAAGTCACATTCTTGCTATTTTCTGTATAATTTTTTTTTTTTTTCGACTTTTTTATTAATTATTTAACGTTACACGTAAGGTTCTCCGTCTTATTTTCCTCTTAGAAAAGGTGATGCTGTGCGTGCACCGCGACGGTGAATGCAGCACGGCTTTGAAACGCATTTGCCGAATAAAATAAAAATTATTAACGAATAAAACCAATTTTTAAGTAAACACTCGTTATGCGTAAAACAAATGTTTCTAATCATTGGCATTGTTTCGGAATAGCAGGCACGTAAAACACTTTTGCGCCTCTAGGCGTAACGTTTACGAGTTTCTACCACGCAAACATTATGACAGTGTGTTTCTTTTCTTGCTGTTTATTGAGAAAAAATCGTGACGCGTTATTTTTAAAGATGATGTTACAAGGAACAAAGAGAAAATTAGTGTTAAATGACGGGCGGTGAATGACGAAGCTAAACTTGCGTAGCTTTCTCGTAGGCATCTCGTAACCGCTTCGTAGCAGGTTCGTAGCATTTTCTACGTAGCTATGTACGAGTAGGGCGCTTAGGGGTGCGTAGGGCTCTAATAAAGTGATGATACTTGCACGCGTGCGAAGGGCCGTGAGGTCGTGATTAATGTTCTTAGGTACTAAGTCCTTTCTAGCGGCCGACGGGAGCGTTCTATTATATAACTTACTCTTTATGTTTATACTCGCGTACTCCACTTCCGCTTTACTGAGCTGAAAAAATTCAATGGTGAGAAATTAGGTGAAGCCGGAGTAAAATGCACGAAAATATTTTTTTTTAAACTGAAGGGATAGTTTTTTAATACGCGTTAAAAATCAGTGCTCATTTTCTTGATTCTTCTACCTCTAATGACCTCTAACACGTTTGCGTTTATTTTAAAAGTGATAATCCTCTATTTTTATTGTTATACATTTTGAAACTTTTACTATTTTTTAAGGTAAATACCTACTAACCCAAAAACTTTGGCTCGCGCGCCTGCCGCCTTTAAGCAGCAAAGAGTGCTTGTTTTCAATTCAGCATACCATGTCAATACGTTTTTACGTTTAATATCGTTATTTTAACTGCTTTTCGAATATTCGAATTAATTGACGGCAAGCATTTGGGACCTCCAAGAAACCCTTCAACAAATGTGTTACTGGATATATAAATTTCAAAGCTCTAGGTACAATCAATATTTTTGTCAGAAAACGGGTTTAAAAAGAACTAATTTTCGGGTTTTTGCCTTACTTAACGCCTTGTCATTAAAAAAAAACAAAAGAAACGCGATAAAGAAACCGAATAACTATACGAGAAATGGCTAAACCAAAATCGACCTTGCAGGTTCTAGATACCCAGTAGGTATTTTGCGTAGGCCAACAAATAAATCGTATAGTCCAAGGTAAGACTCAAGTAGATAAAAATCTAGATGGTTTGTTAAATTATCGCCGGGCAAAGCTTTCTTCAAACGCAAACACTTTTTTCGAGCGCTATCGACGAAAGAAAAAACAAACGCAAATTTTCTTTGCTCTGGACCATTTCCCCGAGATATTTAATGTTATAAAGCGAATTAAAGTAAAAGCTAATACGTCTTCTTGACTGTTGCTTGATAAAGCAACTGTTTATTTTGCTCACCTAGTAAGTGGTTTGCCAAGAGCTCTTTGTAGTAGTGAGTTAAGTTCACTCAAGACTGCCGGCGCAGAATTTTTTTGTTGAATTCATATTTACCTCTATTTGACCAACTTAAACTATACATTTTTAATTTTCTACCAGTTTATGTAAAAAAAATGTGTTTCTATTCAATTAAAAATATTTTCGTTTTGTAACGAACATAAAAGAAGTTGAATGATGAAATATTTGGAGTTGGAAATACAAATACAAAAGCATTTGTATATGTATTCCTAACTCCAATCTGGATTAAAGCAAAAGCGTGTTTTTAACCCTATTCTTGAACGAAATCTGGATAAAAATCGAAAACTATATCGACTTTTAGTTGGAAGCCCGCCAGTGCTGCTCGGCACCGTAAAAGATACATTGCTGTTTTTATCTCCCGACGCAATAACAGGGTGTTATGCTCTTGTTTTTTTGTTTTACTTTCGTTGATTAAGATGGTTTTGGTAATTGTTCTTCATTGGTTTTATATATTCGTAGTGATAGATAGAAATTACGCGTAAGCGTAGATTGGAATTTGTCGTGAGCTTTTAAATAATATTTTTGAAATCAACATAAGTAGGTATAAACACCCAAATTATAAAAAAATATAGTAATCAAAACAAGTCCCGCCAGTGCTGCTCGGCACCGTAAAAGATACATTGCTGTTTTTATCTCCCGACGCAATAACAGGGTGTTATGCTCTTGTTTTTTTGTTTTACTTTCGTTGATTAAGATGGTTTTGGTAATTGTTCTTCATTGGTTTTATATATTCGTAGTGATAGATAGAAATTACGCGTAAGCGTAGATTGGAATTTGTCGTGAGCTTTTAAATAATATTTTTGAAATCAACATAAGTAGGTATAAACACCCAAATTATAAAAAAATATAGTAATCAAAACAACACTGCGCTAAATATCCCACTTTAATTGATTTCAGGCCATACAAAGTTTTTTTATTCGTTTTGAGATTGGAGAATTTCGACCAAAAATGTTTTCACGTAGAAAAACGTCCGCGTTTCTCGCACTATAAAAAGGATTAACGCAAGACAGAGCCTGCCGGCCGTTTATTTGATTGAGCAGATCCATCAACAGCGATATGCCTCTTGTTTACTCTGCAGTACTACAGTCGCAGACAAGACCTCACTCAAATGTATCCGCCGCCGCTATACTCTAGCCAATCGATGTGTAATGTTTGTAAGCAACCCACTCATACTTTTGTTGCCGTTTATTTTTATACGCAACGTACATTACTCGTTGATTTTAGATCTTTACTCTAATAAATAATGCCTGAAACTCAAGGACAAGCATGTAAATTTTAGTTTTATTACGCGTATGGATTTTATATTCCAGCCAAATTTGATGTGAAATGTTACGTACATTTCACTTTAAATTAGGGCACTTACAAAAAAATAGAACTAATTTATACCAAGGGTGGAGATGGAAGTGTATGGCCAAATCCGAAACCAAATCGTATACGGAGTCATTTGCTCAAACTAAAAAACTGAATACTTCCATAAAAAAAATTGACGGAATATTTCAATAGCTTTTGCAGTAAATGCACCATTACACTTCACATAGTGAACACTTCTAAATCTGTTCAAATAAAAATGAAATGCTACTCGATGCTCCGCGCATCACTTGAGATCGGCGGGATAAAGGGAAAGGAAACTGGAAAAGTTGCCCACAAAATGAAAAATTCAAGAGAAACCGAACAATGATTTTTTAGATAGCATTTTAGCGTACTGCCCTATCTATTTGGACTCCAAAATTGGTGTAGTATTCTTGCAGTGGCTGCATTAGCATTATTCCATCTTAGGGATTTTGGAGAATTGTGTGGCAGTTTTGTAGTTGTTTGATACAATATAATTAATTAATCTCTATCAAAAGGATGACTGTTCTAAATTCAGTGATTAATAACTCTGTTCTTTAGTACCGCATCGGTTGAAACAATAGAATATGTTTGCTTTCTTTTTATGTTGTTCTAGTAAGATCGCAGAATTAAAAATAAGAAAATTCATGTGAAACTGAGAGCGTTTTCTGATCTTTGGACACAAAAATCTGAACAACAACGGTTCGGAGACGCCCAGTAAAAAAAAATTACAACAAAAAAAAATTAACCTGCTTACTTTACAAAAGAACACAAGCAAGCTACTAAGCAAGCTCAAGTCATTTAGCATAATCTTAATCGTATATGTTTTTAGCAACGTTCAACCTTTATCAAAAAGTTCAACTTCATTCTTGCGCAAAGTTGTATCAGCATCGTACTTTAGAGCTACTCGCTACGCTCGTGACTCTATTGAAGACTGTTTAGATAGTCGGCTGTCCAATTTAAAAACCAAGTAAAGGACCACTGTTGAAAAATAGGAGTTATTGCATTTTAGTCCTACTGGGTGGCTACACAGAACTTCAAATAAACGCTAACACGCAAAATTAGCACGCCAGAAAACCTAGCAAGTGCATAATTTATATAAATTACTGTAAAATACACACGTAATGTATTACCCAATGAGTAATTTATGCAATATAAATTACTCATTGGGTAATGTCCTTATCAGAATGAAATTTTAGTATTAGCATATTTAAGTTTTTTAAGTGAAAATTGTTAAGCTTTAGTACAATCACCATTTTTTCTACCCATTTAAAATTTTGAAGCTGTTTGTTATCCATCTAAATCATAAGTTGACAGCATTTCTAAATTAAACAGGTGATAAGCTTTTAAGTTTGGAAAAAAGTGTCAAACGTTGTTTTGAAATCGGACAGCCGAGATCGGGATTTATATAAAACATTCAAAAAACGTTTTGCTATCGTTTAACAAACAAATATTTCACTACTTCACTGTATTATGCCTATGTTACTCTACAGCAAATACTGTTCCAATGCAATATAGTGCTGAAATGTTTTTGCCTGTAATGTATATAGCAAAACGGAATTGAAGCCGCTTTTACGCGTTCATTTGCACAAACGGAAGGACTGTTTTACGGTTCCCGCTAAACTGGTTACTTAATAATTAATTGAATGTTCAATTTAACATTTATTTAATTAAGTTGTTTGGTCAGAATAAAATCAAACGATTTTGATAATAAATAAGTAAATTGCTGGACAATCCAGACCGTAACCGTCTTACCTTACCCCGTTACCTAAGTAGTGCGGATTAAGTGTTTATCATCATCATCATCATCATTAGGTTTTTCATTAGGAGAGGCTCCCTTAATGAGCACCATAGCGCCTTGTCTTCAGCTTAAATGTTAAATTAAATCTTTTGAAACTGTCATGGTTATTAACATAGAAATCATTTAGAACAGGATATTTACCATGATAGTAAAAGACAAAGAATGAGGGTAGATCAGTATGTCTGCCAATAAAAACCAACTCGCAGTGACTTTAGTTCTTCCGTGATCTCCGGCACAATGTTAAATTAAATGTTCAATATTCTAAAATAATTAATGCTTCGTTATCCATCCGGTGTGTCTGTCAATAAACAAGAATGATTTTAAATAGAACTAAGCCCACTGGCTGAGTTCTATTCAAAACCACTCATGTTTCCGATGCCCACCGGAAAATTATCCGAGCAGTGCTAACCGAACAAACACTGTTTCTAAACATACGTCGATATACCTTGAAAGTGAAGTTTCCAATGTCTTTTTATAGATTTATAAAGTAAAACAACATCGAGCTCATGTGGTTTGTGTTTCTTGATAATACTAGTCCCTTTATAAGAAGAAAGGAACCCTGATTAATAGGCATCGTTGTCCATCCGGTGTGTCTTCTCGGGTACACGTGGAGGTTTGAAGTTAAAATTCATATCAAAAACATACGACAATTCATTGGAGCCGCGAAAAATCAAATGTCTTAGTCAATTTCATCAACAGATACGGCTATGTATGCCGCATATTTCGAAACTCTGAAAGAATCAAGACTTGTGTTGATACTTCCCATCTAGGTACCTACCTAAAACCATACAATTTGGCAAGAATTTTATGATAGACAAGTAAAGGGAAAAATCTAAAAACCGTGTACGAAACCCTCGAAGCGAGAGTCTGACTAGCACTTGGCTGGATTTTCGTACTTATTTCTATTACAAATAAGCACATACAACTTAAAAGTACACCTTAAAAGTTTATAATACAACTAACCTTAAAGAACTGCGGCTAGTAAATAAGAGTACCTATGTAATTTACAAAAATATAAAAAAGGTAACTCGGTCTTGTCATGCCCCTCGCTACGCTCGGGAGTATAAACATCCGTTTACAAAGGGGTGGTTTAGTCCATAGTTAAAAAATATACTCCGACCGAACCGATTTGGAAAATTCTTTCGCAATAGGCTACTTGACTACTATACTGGGAAATAATTCGAACGTATTGTCTGATAAAAATAATGCAAAGGCCAGTCGTATTAGTTATACAAACTAATTTTAAAGTTTGAATAAAATAATGGCTTGCCAAAACGATAATCTCTGTCATGTCATGGCTCCCGTTTTCCTAGCAATGACGTCACCCCGCCATACCACACATAACAAGAAGAACTCATTGACACTGCAATCTGTGAAAGTGTGACGTCACTTGCGATCCAACCAAACACATAGCGTTTTCGATCACGGGATCATTATATCAAAAAATGTATAATTACCCGACTACTTTTAATCCCGTTTTTTTAGCTAAAAATGGCAATTTTTTTAAATAAAAATCACCTGATTACGCTTTGTTACGTTGTCACTGACTAGGATGAAAACAATTTGGAACTTATTTTTAATGTAGTCAAATAGCCTATTTTATGGAGAATGATCCCAAGGTGGTCCTATTAAATTTTATTCCCAAGGGATAAGTGTAAAAAATAGGTTCTATATTTTTTTTTTGTTATATAATTTCTATCAGTGTTTGACCCAAAAAACTTAAAAACAGTGTAAAAACGGAGTAAGGAATATAACAATGAAACTATTTGAGATTATGTAATTCTATCTAGTCTCTGTCATAATATTCAAAGTGCAGTAGCTACAAATAAACACGAATAACTGTATCCAGAAACATGATCTCCTTTGTTCAGGTGGATGTGTTGGTTTCCGCACGTTACTGGTACCTAATGCACACAATAGCTCAACGGCCGCAGGCATTTATGGAAACCCACTACTCAATAACCGTCATCAGACAAAGAGGAAATTCTATATTCAGTTGTATGTATGATTATTATTTTAGGGAGCTGACGGTGAAAATGGTATCCTATTACTAACGGCGTTTTCCCACGAGACACGACACGACACGATAAAATGCGGTGACGACTCCGGGCGTCATACATTTCTAGAACCGTTTACTCACGCAAGACACCGCACAGCACGACACGACACACGTTTTTCAAACGACAATTCGCTATGTCGTTGGATGCTGCTATCTCGTTACGTTTTTTTTTTGTGATGATGTTTGGTATAGCCACTGTCCAGAACCTGAACATGTACACGGCGCTACGCGACGGACCGCACGACACGACGCGACGCGACAGTTGAGTTTGTTTGTTTGTTTGATGGAAAAATCATGTGCGTTTATTTCGACTGCTGTGTTGCTGCTGAAATCGTCGGTCGTGGCAAAACGTTCAAACGACAGGTCGTGTGCCGTGCGTCGAGTGTTTCCATAATCGTGTGGGCAGTGGCTCGTGGGAAAACGCCGTAAGCCTCTGCTGTCTGTCCGACTGTCAGCAGGCTGTATGTATCTCAGCCAGTTGAAATTTCACTGAGTGTGTAGGTATTTCGCTTGCCGATATAACAACAAATAATAAAATTAAAATAACTACCCTACCAAGTGAATGACGAAGTTCAAGCTAAAAACAAGAACAAGGCCTGAAAATAGATTTTACTGAAAACAAAAGATGGAATGAATTACTTGCTGAAAGAGAATGGTCGCACTGGCATTGAGTCATAAGGAAAAGTAGCTTTGAATTTCTGCCATTCCAGAGTCGTTTTATGAAAGACACCGGAAGTACGTGTACTTTGCCACGAACTTACGACGAAAAAGCTTCGATGTATACAAATGTAGGTACTTGTTTGCGTGGTAATGTAAGCAATTTTTTAACCGATGAAACGAAAAGCAAATGAGGTGGAGGTTCTATGTTCAGCTGTAATTTTTTTTTGTATGTTGTCCGATTTTTCAATCAAATATGGACAATTGTAATCTTTCGCTATAGTATGGCGAATGATGCCGAGGTAGAATTTTATTACCGAGGGATATTATCATATGCGGGATACTTAATAAGTAGGTATTCATAACTTTAAAAAACGTATAAATACAAAGAAGTTTAAAGTCGGTTTTTAATTTTTTCAAATCAATCAAATTATGAGTAACGTAGTATCTTTTGTGGTTATGACTTAGACTTAGACGTTAGAAAAATATTAAATGCACAATTAACGAAACAATAGCATAAAACAAAATAAAACAAATACAAAATATATTACAATTGGCGGTCTTATCGCTCTAGAGCGATTTCTACCGTAGATGAATAGGACTCAATAGTCTTGTTCATCTACCGTAGAAATCGTCGAACATGGAAAATGAATGAAAACACAGAATTCAGTTCGATTTCAGACATTACATATCTAATCTTTTAAATCGAACTGAATTCCGTTAAAATCGGACTGGCCGTAAAAGGTCCCACTGTTAAATATATTGGTTTTGAGCTTTATTTGTTTAAAGGTTGTTAAAATAGAACTTCTATTTTAAACAAAATTCAAAAGTACCTAATACAAATTACAAAGTTCTGATAATTATCTAAATCTTACATACAAAAACCAACTGAAATTACAAAAATACCTAAAAATATACTAACCTACTAATACATATAATATAATAATACATACTTAAATAAAAACATACATAAGTATGTATCTTTACCAATATTTTATTACGGGTATGGTCAGTGACAGCAGGACAAACAGTGTTTGTTCCTTTACCATACCTACTCTTGAATATTGTAGTGACTTTGCACTTCAAACCTAGACTGGCAATGTGTTCCAAAGCTGTACAGCACGGGCAGTAAATGGGTCGTCGTAGAAGGAAGTAGAGAGGAGAGTGAACTGGAGAATAGCGCAGAGAAAGAGCGTGAGAATGATGAAGAAAAGTGAAACGTTCTTTGAGATAAAGGGGGTGCAGAAGAGAGAAATAAGATATTGTAGAAAAGAGATAGGATGTGACTATTACGGCGAAGCCGCATAATTAACAATATTTGCGCAAACCAAATATTAATAATTATAAATAATAAATAAATAATGCTGGACAATTCACCCAGCATATAGATTCTAGATAACTGATATGCATAATACAATACATCTCCTGATCCTGTTATATCGCGTATCGCTTTATCCCTTTTATTTTACTGCCTCACGTTCATCCGTGCTCGTCACAATAAATTACGGTTCCAGCAGCGTAGCCAACGTCCAGTCTTCCATCCTTGTCATAGAGAAACAAGCTATAATCGCGTTTACTTAAATTCAATCTTGAACATTGTCCTTTGGAAATATAGCGAGCACCTACGGTCTTTGTATTTGTTTCTTTCACAGTAGGTAGGTATTGTAACTGTTTATAAAGTCATATCACAATTTAAGGGGCTCTTTTCCAGTCATGTGGATTTCCGCAGTTTTCAAGCAATGTAATGGTTTTTGTAAAGAAAACCTGAATTGACGGTTGCCATTCCATTGCTCACAATTTTTTTCTCCCTTACATTTTACCTATGCTAAAGCTAGATCAGCTAGAGGTGCATTAAGGAACAATTTAGTAATTTTGTAACGTTACCCTGTTGAGCAAAGTCTTTCCCAAATTAAATGATTCTGACAGCTCGTGTAGGTAGAGTTCGCGCAAATCTTTATGAATTCTGTGAACATAGCCTCGAATGCGAAACTGCGCAGTATTGGGCTCACCGCGCCCTTTTGTAACCTTAAAGCGTGGATTTAGGTGTATTTCCGTGAATTGGGTTACGTTAAAACGAGTGTGTTACGTTTACGAATGAGTTACGTTATAACCTTTTTTCTCCGTTATTTTTATCGAAGAAGCTTCGAAGAAAATACATAATAATCTATGGGATACAATGCAGATCCCCTTTGTTTTTGTGCAATGTACCATCTGTTTTCTTAGTTAATACCGTTTTTCTCCTAAATTATCGATCACAAGTTTTTTTATTGTCATCACCGTATTAAATAATAGAATACCAAGGGAACCTTCGGCTTATTTTTGCAAATAAATGTCCTAATTAATAGATCATCAGCAAATTGATTTGATTTTTGCGCTAACGCCGCTCTGCTCTGTCCCGCTTCTATCAACGTGAAATCCTATGCCTATCCTTTTCACAAAATGGCGTCATATATCGCCCCGTTAAAATACTCTACTGCGCAGCCACTGCGTGTTCTTCCGAGAATTCATAAAGATTTGCGCGTACTATACCTACTGTTTATTTTAGAGGGTAGGTACTGAGCTACTCCTCACACTCCTCAGCACACATTATGTGTAATGTTGTTCAGCAAAATCCCTCTGTGCCTCCAAACAAGAGAGTTTTGCCATAATCACCTCATTGTGTCTCTCGTGTCTCAATTTTTCTAAAATATTGATAGAATTAAAATTAAATTAATTTATTTTTTATTTTTTTCTATTAAATTAGAATTAAATTAGTATTTACAATTGAAACAATTGAGCCAACTGCAGACTGTTGCAAACAATCTACAGGTAGCTCAACTGGCTCAGATATTTTTTTAAAACATCTACTGTTCCTCTCGGCCTCGGTACCCCACGGAACCTGAGGTCTCGACTTCAAGGGGAGCAAATGCGCAGGCTCTGTCGAAACCTGCATATTTACGCTTCTTGAAATCTTCGGCTAAATCTACCACCGCACCGGCCGTCACGGAAGTCCTAGGAAGATGGAAAGTTGCGACTGTGTCGACGTATGTAGCGTGCCACACAATAGGCTTCCCCAACGCCCATGGGACTAGTCATGCCATCGGGCCGCTTACCGTCGTCACGGAACAGACTCGATTCGAGAATAGCTGGTACGCTCACGGTAACAAAGGCCCGTCAGATGATGTTGTTAAGGCTGGCATGGCGAGATATCCGACCGGCAGCCCTAGCACACGATAATCCGTGATGACTTTTACTTGACTTTGGTTTTCCCCATAGTCACTGCTACAAAATTAATGTGTGTATATACGAGTGTGTGTAGACGATTGTTGGAAAGCTGCTGCCTTAGTCGAATCTTACAAACTTCACTATAGAGCATGATGGACTTATTGTTGTCTTGGATCAATTAAGCATTACCTACGTCTTTCACTAGTACTACTAGATATACTAGATCAAAATTGGCGAACAAGTGCAACTCCTAAATATCCTCATGAAATTTGGTGTCTAAGTTTTTTGTATCAATGAGACTTTGCGGAAAACCAAAGTCAAGTAGCAGCTTCTGCAGAAGGAAGCTGCTGTCCTAACTCGACTCTTACGACCTTCATTATAGAGTACGATTTGTACAACCTAGATTAAAGCGCAGTTTTAGTCAGACCTACCGCTTGAGGGGATTCAAATGATGCTAATGTAAATGCAGGAGACATGTAGACACGACACGAGCATTCCCAATTAACGAGGGCATGTTGCGGTAGCGATTTACAACGACCACCCAATTTAGTCTCTTTGAAATTGGACTCAATTTATGAAAACGGGAAATAACCGATAAAATAATTTAATTTTATCGGTCTAGGTAGACATCAGAGCTATTGAAAACTAACTAGAAAAGCTACGAGGCTGTTGCATAAAAATTTAGTTTAGGACGTAAGCACCTGCTAAGAACAGTTTTTTTTTTTAAATTCACATTCTTTGGTTATAACCTAGGTACTTAAATTTCTATCTGCGGCTTCAAACGCGTGGAACTCGGGAAATAATACATTAGAAAGGTAGGTACTATTCGTTTAAATATATTAACGGAATGTTTGTAAACCGTTCCAATAATCTAAATTTATAATAGAGAAAACTGGGTGACTCTTCAAGAAATCTCTGAAACTGAGATTTCTTTTAGAACGATCCGCAAAGTTAGGTTTTCTCATCACAACTTAAACGGTATTGGTTGTAAAACTTTGGCGTTGATAACTTGCCACGCGAATGAAATCGCGGGCGGGTCAGCGAGTCAATAAATAAATCTTTTGTAAAGGCTTACTACAAAATATCAGATTATTTAGAATCCTAGAGGATAAAAAAGCTCGGGATGAATTTTGTTCCAACTCGAAAACTAACATTTTAATAAAGGTTTCTTGTGCGCTTCTATACTTTACCAATGGAAAAAAAAACAAAGTGGTAACTTTCTTTCCTAGTTTTACATAAGAAATCTGAATATTGTGTTGTGACGTGTCCTGTAAGGTCTAAAGGAAATAAAGCCCTTTGAGTTTTGAGTTTATAGGACCCACGTGGCGCGGTGGGCGAAGGTCCGACACAGAAGGTTGCGGGTTCGATTCCTAGCTTGGCACAAATACTTCTCCCAGTTGTGCTGGATATTTTCTATGTATAATAAAAAATATCTATGATGCTATGTGAATTTGTCCAGCATTATTTATTTATAGAACCTCCTCTCGTTGTTTTTCGGCGGTTAAATATGTACCTACATAAAAACAGAGATTTTAGTATTCTAAAAATATTTAAATACAAACGTAGTTTCCTATTCATTTGGAAACTACGTCCCCGATTTTAATGAA
Source organism: Eupithecia exiguata (assembly GCA_947086465.1). Taxonomy (NCBI): domain Eukaryota; kingdom Metazoa; phylum Arthropoda; class Insecta; order Lepidoptera; family Geometridae; genus Eupithecia; species Eupithecia exiguata. Next base: position 9,841,028 of record OX352226.1, read on the forward strand.
ATTTTGCATACATAAAAATAGCGATGTTTACACCGTTTTAGTTATTCAAAAAACATAATCTTTATTATATGAGAGCGTATATGTAATATACGCTCTCATATAATAAAGTGTAGTATAAGTAATAAAATCGTTTGAAAATGAATTCAAATTAATTTTGTTATCTTATTATTATGTAAATATTAAGTATTATTTTATATTATATGTATTTCATTTTATATTATATGTATTTCATTGCAATGAAGGTTGTAGTTTCCAAATGAATCGGAAAGTACGTTTGTATGGGAGCTTAGAGGTTCGCACCCAGAACACGACACTAAAGTTCTCGAAGATAAAAAAAGCGCTAAAAGCGCTTTATAGACATACCTATGTATGTTAGTGTAAGAAAAACACTGCATTAGTTAAAATATTTTTAAAGGATAAGTCTTAAATCCAGATTAGTGGCATAAGTAATCGAGCGCCAAATTAGCAGAAAATGATTTTACTAAACCTACCTTCACCTTGAGAGAGATCAAAGGCACACGAAATCGCGAACGCAGCTGTCATCTAATCGCTAACTATCCAGACCAGTGAGCTGGTAACTCCGTACTAGGATTGGTTCCAGATCAATTTATCGAAGAAGCGCCAATCGCGTCTGGAGACGGAAACGGGACTTTTCCTTTACCATAGAGCTATTATTGAAGCACATCACAATGCCACATGTATTGTCTGGATTCCAAGGGCGGATCCAAGGGGGTCATGGGGGTCATGACTCTCCCATTTGTTGGGATTAGTTACTTACTTTGTATGATGATAAAGTGCAAATTTCCATCAATGAACAGTGTCAACAAAGTATTAGGTAAAACAATTATTTGTTACGTACCTAAGTAATTTAAACGCACACTAAGCGAGATTTACCCCGATCAAGGCCTGGCGCTGATCCCATCTTCCACTACACACCCGTCCCGGCCCTCCCGGCCCAGTCCGGCCCCTGGTGACCCCCGTCCTGACATGAAAGTTAGATCCGCCTTTGCTGGATTCCCGGACAGAAAGTGGTTAAATAAGATCTGAAACTTTTAATGAACGCTGAACTTTTTCTTAGTTTAGTAACGTTTATTTAGTTCAGCTTCTAACTTTGCAGTCTAAAAATGAACCACAACAATAAAACAACGCTGCTACTCTCTCTCTCTAATTTTATTTGCTGTAATTTGACATAACAAGCGTCCACACTTTGTTGTGCTAGCTTATTAGTAATACATAAATATTATAACGTAAGTAAGAAAGAACACAGTAAGAAATTACCTTAGACGAAATAAACTGCGACTGAGGCCTCTTGCATTAGAATTGTCTCAAGTTAAGCTTTGGTCTAATAGTATATTTTTACACAAGGGAACAAACCACCGCATTATAGACGAAGTTGTTTATACTGGATGACAAGACCGAGTTATAACGGATGATTTTGTCCTGCGTGAAAAAAACAAGGCAAAAACAAAGGCTTTCTACAAGAATCAACGAAATGATTTGTTAAATTTAGGTTTAATACTGTACGATTATGTATATTTTTGATAGATAATTAAACAACGAGTATAATATGTTTAAAAAATTGCTAAATATAAAAACTGATGTGTTATGTAACTACTACAAATGTGACGAATGAAATTCATGAATTCTACGAGATAAATGATTATTAATTATTGAATTCGTTGTTTGACGTTGCATGACGGTGTAAAAAAATGGATCAAAGGATTTCTAGAATTTTTGTTCATAAATCAAGCAGCAGGAGAATTGTGGATAAAAACTCCAGAAATTCCTTTCACAGCAGGGAAAATTGCTGGTGATTATTTGAATAAGCCGAATGGCAAGTGAATATAACCCAACACAGATAGTAATCGGAAATGCTACCTACTAATCTATCATATCAAACCCAATTCGTGTAACAGTTTAAAGACAATAGAGCCATTGCTCTTATCTTATTAACCAGTGCCTATTAGCTAGATATTATGAGCATCCATCCGCCCTTTCACGTGAACCCGTGCGGAAGAATCAGCTTACGGCCCTCTTACATGCTGGGTTGGAGCAAGGGCTGGGCCGAGGTCTTGGTTATAAAAAAACACTTGCGATGAGAAAGGAAAACCTATTTTCAGTGTTTGAGCATATCACTATGTATCTCTCTCATATCACGACAATATTATATTTTTTTTTAAATGAAATGTGGCTTTGTGTGATGTGTGATCCATAACTCGAAAACTGCTGCATCAACTTGGCATTTTTTTATTTTGAAATGTTCATCCGAATTATGTTTATGTGAAATTAGGAAAAAATTACACAGAAAACTAAAAAAATTCACAAAAAAATAAGATTTTTGGACAGCAATGTTGATTTTTAACTGAAGACAGAAGCAAGGCACCGCAAACGTAGGTAGAGTTTTGCTTTTCTCTACTCGTAGGTATCTACACAAAATAATAATAACAGAGGGAGAAGGAGACGAGGAAAGGAGCATTGGGAAGATAATTCTTTATGGTTTGGGCAAGGCACTAATAAAGAACGAAGAGGAAGATCACGTGAATTTCCCATGACGAGAAAGGTAGACATAGACATTCATTTAGAAAGGTCGGTTTATACACGGCAATTAAAACTAAAATTACAATTTAAAAACTACCTAAAACTGAAATGATAAGAACAATTCTTTCACCATGAGGATCCTACGTTATCCCTGATGAACATAGGCGATAGAATACCCGTGCAAACCCGGGACGGGGAAAATGATCAACAATTTGGTATAGCGACAGTGGCTCTTGTCGCCAATGGCGCAAAACATTTCCTCGAAACACCGAAAACTTGTCCTGTCCAAGTGCTTATCTTGTAGCTAGTGAAGAGTTAGTGTTGACATAGCGAGCGATGAAGTTCCAAAGAAGTCCAATGAATTGTTTAAACGATACATTGTATCAACTGGCGCTTAGCTTCCGACTGACACCTTTGAATCAGCTATGAGCTTAGCCCACAGTTTTGAACTTTCTCCCTAGGGACCTAGACAGGTTTTCCAACAATAACAAAGGTCAGGTCAAAACGTCGTATTTTGATATTCAATCGGCTTAAAGTTATCGGAACTAAAATAAAATCTGTGGCTTTATATGAAATCAGGTCAGGGGCGAGTCATTTAAATAAACAATTAGGGCCTTTAAAATTAGTTTTAGCACGTCAAGGCAACGGTATCACCGTTGCCCACTTTGGACGGTTTTCCCCCTTATGGGGGATTTTCAAGGGGAAAAACTGGAATTGTTTTTTTTTCGTTATCCCCCTTAGGGAGATTTCAGGGGGGGGGACTGGAACAACCAAAGTCGACGACGACATGCCGCTGAGCCGCTAATAATTTTGCGGGCAAAATTGGCAAAATCACTGCGGCTTTATCTTCACGGCTAGAAAATGAAAAGCGTGGGATTTTGTTTATGAAGAAGTTGTAATCAATTTCGTATACTTTTGCGGGCTTTACTCAGGCGTCTAAATTACTTTATTTTTCGAATCAGAATATTCAATAGAATAAAATTTTAATATTTTTGTTCTTTTTGTATATGTCTCCGAATTTCGCAGGAAGCTCAAGTGTTTACCTATACGGCTTCACCATAATAGTCACATTCTATCTCTTCTCTACAATATCTTGTTTCTCTCTTCTGCACCCCCTTATCTCAAGGAACGTTTAACTTTTCTTCATCATTCTCACGCTCATTCTCTGCGCTCTTCTGAAACTGAACACAATGCTTCAAGTCCCTGTTCACACTACTTCCTTTTACGACAACTCATTTAGGTACTGTCCGTGCTGTACAGCTTTGGAATACATTGCCAGTCTCAATAAGTCGTCATGTGCCAAATAACAAATATATGAGTGGAAAGGTATACCTCTCATTTTGCTCTCTTGTTGCCGTGACGGTAAAACGAACCTTTGCCGTTTGTTAATTAAAGAGCACATTTGTGATTCGAGCACTGCACTGCACGCACTAACCAAATCACCTTTACCACTACCACAATAACAAGTGCATGCCCTAATCTTATCAGACTACAAGGTAGCTGCTTCAGAAGGTGGCAGGCAACTCCAATTTTAATTAAACTGAAGCTGAATTATTTATTACACAATATTATGTACAATAACCAGTACCTAGTGGGCAAAATCTGGCTGCGGATGATGATGATGAAGTACAATACTGAATACAGTCTCAATGTTGTTCCTGAAACGACGTGAATACTATAATAATGCTCCTGCAAGCGTTTTCCTACATTTTCAGCATGCAGATCTAGGACTCAGATATTTAATACAATTTTTCTTTACATCTCCTCAGCAAAATATCTTTAATTATTAGAAACAAAGTATACCATAGGTACATACTTAACTAAAGTCATTGTTAAGAAACTCGAAAAATCAAATGATTCTAATTCACGATCATGTTATACATTATCTTTATCTTGTACACCTACTCAAGGTTCTTGAACACATGATTTATGTAACGATCTAAACATAAAAGAAAGAATGAAGGAAAACTTCGTTTTCCGCTGGCAAACCATAAATAAGCAGCGTTATTTACGTCACGCGAAAAACACACAAACTATTGTCTAAGCTGAGGGAAAGCTTTAGGTCTAATGAAATTATTGTCCGCGAAAATGTTTTTATTCATCAAATTCAAACAAGTACAAGACAGGAAGTTTTTATTGCATTTTTTTTGTATGTTTATTTTGATCTTATTCCATCATTATTTCAACTAAGCGACGTCCTCTACTGGTGGGCAATTAGGTACTCATCATTCATATATCTTATTAAGTGTAAAAATAATATGCGTTAATCATTAACAACTGTTTTTTTTTAAATTGTTCTCAATCGAAAAATGTAATACAATAACTATTACGCGGAACTTCTCGTTTAGAAATAGGTATCACAATATCAGAGTTAATTCCAAGCAACGCTTATTATATGAATAACATTTCTAAATAAGGAGTTACAAGCGGGACATTTTCTACGTACGCAATACGGAGGGGGGCCCGTTGGGATGAGGTTTGGGAGGGTTAGGAAAACAAACATACCTACTTGCATACAAATCACCGAATTTGAGCAGTGAACGGCGCGCCGCCGAGCCAAGATCTCGGGCTACGAGAAAATGCGTGTTTTTATCGAATGCAGCACTTAGAAGGCAGGCCACGTATTTAGTTGTTTTTAAGAAGTAGGTAAGAACGAACGCTTTTGAACAATCGAATGCTTAGTGCGATTTGGGTTTTTTTTTGTGCAGACGTTATGTTCAATGACCTCTTTTTGTTGGTACCTACTAACAAACTTTTTCTGTGTATAGTTACAGACCAGTAATAGAAACAAACACTACTTTATTTCCAAAAGGGGTCAATCGAAGATTAGTTTGGAAACCAGGTAGGTAAGAATAGTGGACATTGAAATTGAAACAGTGAACAGTTTATTGAATTTGAATTTATGGGTACCTATACCTACTTGTAAGTTGTAGGCAGTCGGAAAGGCAGTAAGATGGGCATTATCGCTCAACCTGAAGAAGAGTTTAAAATATTATTATAGTATATCCGCAGCAGATATCTGCTGATCATACAAATAAAAAAGAAAAAAAAACTTCCACAGAAACATTTTTGACTATAGTCTTCAAGCCCGAGGAGTAAGACTGGCTTATGACGGCTTAGATGAAAGTGTGATTGAAGTCCGCCCATTCAAATCTCACTTTCACGAAAGGTTGTATTCGCGTAAAACCGGGTCGGGCCATCATTGCTGATTACCCTTCAACATTATAGGTACATTCACCACCAAAAAGCGTTGAACAGGTGAAGAGTCCAAAACTCCGTGTACACCACAAAGCAACAGAAACCTCTAAACCACGCCATTCTTAAAGCCCCTGGACCCGAAAGAGAACAGAAGCAGCTGAACAAGTACAATAAAAACAAAAATAAAAGTCTATTAGGTGCCGAAATTGTTATTGATTATCCTTTTTTTGTAGGTAATAACAAAGTTTTTCTATGCATTTTGCAAAGAACAAAGTTCAAAAATACCTACCTATACAATAGTCACAGACCAATAATAGAAACCAACACAACATAATTTCCTAAATGGGGTCAAACGAGGATTAATTGAGACAAATAATCAATTAAGAAAAGTGGAGATTGAAATGCTTTAGCGTTTTCCGTGGTTTTTTTGGTGTACAAGAGGTTTTATGTCTTGATATGCACTGCTTAGCTCTTTTAGGCTGTGATGTGAACTACAGCTACAGATCCGCTGTAGGTATAATTAAGCTGTCGGTCGGCCCTTTGTACTAAATATTTTCTTTGTTTGAGCTTCCGCTCTGATTGTGTACTTAATTAACATAGCGGCAATTTTGTCAAGCACTGCAGGATTGTATTGCCGAGAACTTTTAAATCAAGATTTTTACGATACGCATTTATTGTGATATAAAATTAAATTTATTTGGGGACGTTTTCGATTGTTTTTATAAAGGATCAGTTTGGCTTCTCTAGACTGTTTGCAATAATTATAAATACTAGCTAGTAATAAGTATTTATCTAGTTAGATAGTTGACCGAGCGAGCGAAGCGTCTACTTCAATGCTTTGCTTTCTGGCAAAGTCTGCAATTTTTTACGAAACAATCTTAAATTTACCACCTTTCAAATAAAAAACCCACTGAAATCAGATTTAATAAAGCGGTAAAAATTATATTCTGTCGTACCTACTTATAACCAGTACCAACTAACTGCAGAGGTAAGGAAACTTTGCCAGACTTGGACCAGAGAAGCTTAGCTCGCTTCGCTCGATCGGTCAATAAAGTCACCGATGACAAAGTCAAAGTCAATACCTTTATTTCTTTAGGCTTACAAAATAAGCACTTAGACAATTCAAATTTTATACATAAAAGCTTTATAAATACTGTACCTAATAAAACCTGATAGACCTAAGCTTGCATGCACCTGTCAGTGGAAAAGACAGGCAATGTATCGAGAAGTGAAAAGAAAATTGTAGATAACATTGAAAATCGCCGTAATTTTCTTGTATCGTTAATGTCATTGGAAAATGCCAAGGGTTAAAAGGGCTGTTTTTCTTTTATAGTAAGTATCTTTGTATATACACACTTAGTGAAAATTCAAAGAATTTAAATGTGAATTTAAAAATCAAAATTTCGACCAGTCCGAAGGATAATGTCGACTAGTCGGGTGGGGACCTTGTGGTGCAATTGGTAGCGCATTTCCGTACTGAGTAGGAGGTAGCGGGTTCAAGTCCCGTCTAGGTTGTAAATTTTTAGGATATTATAATTATACATTCTTAAAAGAATGTTTAGACATTATATTTTTCTGAATAGCGTAAGCAAAATAAATGATACCTAACCTTGCATATTGGTTAGATTTTAGGTAATTTGTTTATTCCCGATCACGGTATTGTTCGTTTTCAAAATCGCGTATAAAATATATCGTCTTCATCTAAAAACTTGCATTATAATAATTTGCACTAATACATATAGATTACCTAGCTGCTGCACGCGGCTTCGCTCGCGCTTTTCAAGTAGCCTTTGTCCGTCCGCAGGATACCGTTCACCTCCCTGCCAAATTGCATTAAGATCCGTTCAGCCGTGTACAGCGTCAAAAGGTAACAGACAGAGTAATTTTCGAATTTATAATATTAGTATGGTTGGATTTAACGACTTCTGTGGTGCAGTGGTGCAGAGCAAACGGTCCGCGTTGCGAGGTTGCGTGTTCGATTCCCGCCTCGAGATAAATGTATGATAAGATAAGATATAATTTAATTTTGTTCCGGGTGTTCTGTTTTTCTTTTAATGTAATTAGGTATAGTAAGAAAATATGATATTATCAGTTAACAAGTGGCCATTTAGAACATAGATTTATTTAGAATTTCCTGAAGTATTTCTTGGAGCCTTTGCCCTTTGATACCTTCAGTACCTACGTTGAATCTGACTGTCTTAGATAGGGTTACACCAACTCTGCTTATTTGGTGCTATGAGTTTATTTATTCGTGGTCAACCAAGTCTCTGCATGAAAAAAACACTTACGGGGTGTTCCAGTTTTCGTCATTGACTGTTCATCATTTAAATACGCGTACTTATATGTTTAACTTTAAGAGAACCCTTGTGACCGTATTTAAGGTTCATATGACCCGGGATTCTATAAACCTTCCCATAACTCAAGCGGTAGGTATTAGATTTAACTTTGGCTTACCTACGTAAGACAAATGTTAGTTACGGTGGATTTAGATCAGAAGAACAAGGAACAAAACCTTCGGGCTTCCCCCTAACAAGGAAGTTAGGGAGTGGTTCAGTTTTGGACGTGGAATATATGCTAATAAAAGCAGGAACAAAGAACAATAGAACTATCGTTCTTTGTCATACTCTAAGGACCAAAACAAGATCGAGGCAAAATACGACAAAAAAATAAAACGGCCAATGAAACTTTTGTTTGATACACCCTTTAACAAACCGTTCATACGAATTTTCAGAACTTATTTCTAAATCCTTATATTTACAATTATTAGCCAGGTGTTTCCCACAATCGGGCAGAGGGTTCCCACTAGACCCTGGCTCCAAGCCTGGCAGCCAATTCTTACGAAGATAGAATAATTTAGTTCTGACTATCCCCACCAATTTCCTGTTGCTTTTGTCCGTTTTGTCAGGTATGTGTTCCGCACAAGAACCTTTCTCAACGATCTTATCTATCCACGGTTGTCTGGTAGAGATCGCTCTTGAGCGTTAAGACCGCCAATTGTAACATATTTTTAAAAAATTGTTTGGTATATATTTGATAATAGTTCAATAAAGAATTTTCTATCTATCGATCGGCATCGATCGGCTTAGGGTGTGAATTTCAAAAAACCCTGAAACGCGTGTCTGTTTATTTTAAGTCAACTGCATACACTACAAGTTTTGACGGGCCAATAGTTTACGGTGTTATAAAAATAGCCTTTGACACCATTTTAACTACTTTAGAAAACGAATTTTCAAAAATCCTTTCTTAGCGTCCTAAACGGAAACTTCATGCAAAATCGTTGTTGTGACGAACACGAATAGAAAGAAAAAATAACCTATTTAATCCTTATAAATAAAAAGAGATTTCAATTAAAAAACTAATTAAGGTCATCTCGGTGTAGAAAATCACCTCAGCTTAGTACAGAGGTAACGTGGCACCCTGTATAATGTAACCTCTGATTTCATTGAATTAATTAATGAAGAGAGAGTAATAGAGCCCCGCAAACATCCAGTTCAACTTCGTGCACTCGTAGGGAATCCAAGCATACTAATAATACGGTATGCTACCTACTCGTTGGCAAACGTAGTAAGTTCTTAGCATCAACTAAACTCTCGGCGAATGAACTATTCATTCGCCGAGTCGAGTTAAAAGGGAAATGAAGAATCGCACGTGATTTTAAAATAGTTTGCTATACAGGGTGTAACGAAAATGAAGAACCAAACTTTTAGAGGTGGTTCAGCATCAATCACAGAACACGGGAAAAATATAGGTATTAAAAATTCCCGATTTAGTTTTCGAAAAAATTAATACCTATAAGTAAAAACAGAATGACCAATTTTTTTTCAAAGTTATTAATTAGGCAATAACTTTTATAAAATAAAAGGCGTACGTCCCCTTTAAAACACAAAACACCTTCGTTGAGTGGGCGACGCGCCTTCGACAAATGCGTTTTTTCCTCGGTTCTAAGACTATTGTCTTAGAACCGAGGAAAAAACGCATTGCAAGCACACGCATCAGTTATTGGCTAGTCTACATAAAGGTAATTTAATTTTAATGTATTTTTTCGAAAACTAAAAGTTGAAATATTTTCCTCGTATTCTGTGGTTGAAGGTGAACCCCCCGTGAAAGTTTGGTTCATCATTTTGGTTACACGCTGTTTATAAGTTTGCTCTGAACTGGAATCACGCGTGCAGATTTAGTGAGCGTACAGTTATACTTAATAATAGGTCATAAAAGTGAAATATAGTTTTCTTAAAATTTTAGCTTTTTTTAGCTTACTTTGATAAGTCTTACAAATTATAGTTATAATTTTTTTTTGTAACAGTTTTACAATAATTTTACACCGTAGTGGAGCCCTTCAATTATGTATAAATACTTGTGTTAGAAGGGTCGCTCTTCTTTATCAGATATTTCAGATTGAACAACAGAAACAAAAAGGGAAAAAGATGAATATTAATCTAATTTTAGTCTAGCTTAGAATCTAAATTAAGTCTAATTTTTACCAACAAATATTTTATGAAAGTTGCATGTCCGATTTTACAGTTTAATATGCATGAGTGAGATGCCATGGGTACCATGAGAACACCAGTCACATGAGAGTCTGGGCAATATAGGACCCAGACATAATAACATTGTGTCTAAGTGAAAGTTAAACATTATTATTATATTCGTATTATTAGTGCAAAATCAAGTATTTCTGAATATAGTGTGTAACTATGATAAACAACTAGTCGATATAGTGTTTGTGTGCGTACGTGAGTGCGTGTATAAATATATGTATTGATTAGGAACAAAAATATTAGATAAGATTGTAATACTGGACAAAAGAGTGTGAGTGAGTGATGTCTTGAGTCCCCCCCTGAGGACACCAGTCTCTATGAGTCAGGGCAACGGGGGACCCAGTTTAATTAGGATAAAACTTTTATCAGCGCTTCCGTCTCGTAACAAATTATATATAAGGATAAGTTTCATAAATCGAATGTGTCATTCATAAAAGTTAGTTTAATTTAAAACATAATACGTGAAACGAATAACTGATTTGCCATATATTTATTGTCATAAATTAAAAACACCTTGACTGAGTTTGCAGATGGTTTGCTATATGAATATAGTTACCAGAAACTATCTCTCACAAGTTTAATCTTCCTTTCAAGCGCGGATCAACGGTTCGAATGCTAAGCTCAATCAAACACACATGCCTAGGTACTTACGAACATAAAGCCCGATCGACCAAGTTGCCTCTGAGACTTTCGCTCGCCTAACTTTACTCGATGTTTACCTCCGCCTCTAATAGCTTCTACCCGACTAATTAGCAAAATTACTAAGCGAATTCCATCGCAGCGAACGACGTGAGTTGATTGGAAGTTAGTTTTACGAACAAAGGATCAGCATAATATATGATTAACTTTAGAAAAAATAATGTTTACAGGAACCGACCCGAGCGTGACGGTTCGGTTTCGTTCAGAAAAATTCCGCTTTTAGGAGTTTTACTTAAAAATAGTAGGCGGTAGAATGGAAAGAATATCGTTTTAAAATTAAGTTAGGCGGCAGATGGTACAGATGTCGGTCGAGTCTCTTCGTAATTACACGGCTCATGGGCCCTGCAATGCGGCCTCCAAGATAACTCCCGACACCGTCATTATTATAGATTGTGAACCTTTGTTACAAGATCCCATCTCGATCGATAACGTAATTTACGTTTCGCGTCTATCGGAATTTTAACATTTTAAGGACCAAAATTCAGAAGTGCTCAATCTATTCGTAAAATGTAACAACCCGCGTTCTTAGTGAACCTAAATGCGATTTACTTAGTTGAACTGACAAGCGTACGACGAACTGTGAGAGGACATAAAACTTTTGAAAAGTTACGCGATAAGAACATACTGGAATTTAATACGAGTTGTACGTAGTGAACTCATAAAATAACACGTATCAGACTTCGCTGGATTATTCGTCGCTTCTTAACTTTAGTCTACATAACGAAGGAAATATAAATGTATTAAAAATAATTTTAGTTTTTCTAAGTATGCATCTAAGGTAACTAACTAACTAACTCTTCAAAATGAATTACTAAGTTATCTAAGAAAATAACAAAATATATTAGTTTTTCTTAGTAAATATGCATCTAAGGAAATTCTAAAAATGCATCTAAAAATGAACTGAACACAGATATTTGATAGTGCCAATACATAGATATCGTTTAAAGTGAAAAACAATAAAATATGTTTTTGGTTGATACTGTCATAAATCCTAAGTTAGGTTTACTTAGGCACTAGGGCTTTATAAAAATAGCAATATAAGAAGGCATGGCAGCTAATTTAGCAAATTTTTTTAAAATTCAAAATAGCTGTTTTGTATCATACGGTAAAAAACTACAGTCATCTGAACCATTTCTTCAGTAACTTTTTTTTGTTTTATTTGTGTCTTTTTTAAAGAAGCCTAATGTAGTCTGGTAAGCCCGGCTGTGTCCAGCATTATTTATTTTTGGTTACGGCTGCAAACATGTAGTTCCAACAATACAACTGAAAATCCACAGCTTAATTGTCATCAGGATGGTCAGTTCTGTAAATAAAAATACAGTAGACTACCGATTTAGGAGCGAAAAAGGGGTTTTATTTACACCCCGCTTATTTACGTTTATTGACATTCAAAGTGCCCGGGCACTTTAAATGTCAACAGAAAAAAGTCAGATAACTTGTCGTTACGTAACATAACGTATTTTCAATCGGCAGGTAGGTACTTATACTCGAACTCGTGTCTTTTTCTAAAATTTGCGAGTAAATCGAATAGACAGCTACCAACTGGTATCTCTGTATTTCTGATCCGGGTCCTTAAAGATACTATGCCAAAATGCACTGACGGTCCAAAGGAACAAACGACAAAATGTCGTTATGCGGTTTTCTGTTCTTTCTGGATACCGTTCTCTGGTATTTCGACTTCTGGTAATTCGTAGTATACAGTCGTAACAGATGGGTGGGGGAACTGAGATCTGCACTGACATCTTGCATGGGAGTGTATTGTGCATTTTTACCCTGAACTGGCTCTAACCAACCCAACTCCTTGAAGTACCGGAGCAGGACTTATGATGCTTGACAGCTTCATTTCAGTTATCCTGTGGGTGTGAATGAGAGTCATTAGTCCAGTCTTTTGTCTGGGCTGTCTGTGGCAAGATGACGGTTCAGCCCGCAGTGACCTATGATGATACCCATCATCGTTCTTAGTTCTTCGCGGCTCATCTTGAACATCGTATTTGTGGTTTTCCTCAATCTTTAGAAGAGAATATTGTTGTAGTATGCTTACAGTCTGTTCGATGCTTACATAGTTTTTGGTGTTGTTTTTCTGACTCTAGGTCTACTTTTGACTTCTGCTGTGGGCGGGTTCGAGAGAACGATCTCTTGTTGTGTTGAGTCTGTCTGCATTTATACTGTCTGGGCAGGATCGGCTGGCTGGTCTTATCGGTCCAGCCAGGTCCAGCAAGGTCTTATCGTAGACGCTACTCTGTCAGTACTATTCACCGTCTCTGGAATCGTAACAATAATGGTTTCGCGTAATATTCTGCAGTGGCCGATCTATCAATGTGAAAAGACAAAACAAAACATGGGAATAGCTTTATTCCTATATTTGGAATAGGGCATCGCCTTTCTATCTAATACGTCAAACTTTGTGGTTTATCCACCAAGTTTTTGAGTAAAAGTACCAGTAGTATTATAAAAAAATAACCTACCTATATCCAAGACGTAACTCGGGTTTAAGAAGTCGTAAATGCAGCCTTCCATAAAATAAAATTCATAACATAATATTTTAACTGCTGCTTATTTCGTGTCAGTTTTCGTCATGTATATTTATTATTTTAACGGAGCACCGAAATACATTTGAACCGTAACCATAAATAGTCTTAAAACAGTACTGGCGTGGGGGTACTCAATAATTAAGTTTGTGTACGTTATGGGTGCTATTAAGGCGAAAGAGGGATTATGAAGCATTTAAGATAGGGTTTTGAAGTTCTAGTCAATATTTACTGTAGTTAGGGTGAACTAAGAGATAGAGTTCTTGAATGTATGTTGGTTAACAAAATCAATCACTGACTACACGAACGCTCGCTGTGTGACCTGTTAAATTACGCCGATTACACGTAGCGTCACAAAGGTCAGTACCTAGCTAAAAAATCAGCTCCAATCAAAATAACCACGAGAACCGCTCGGTAGATTCGTTTAGCACCCGCGGCCGCGTCGAGGACTGCAGGGTTGGCAACCCAACCTTAATATGTTTTATCGAACAAATTGTTTAACTCTTTATCACTTTTAATGTTCGTGTGAAAAGTTCATAAAATTATTCTTGTAATGTAGGTACGTACCTAATGAAAAATGTATGGTCTCACAAGTGGAAAATACGTTCCTATTTTATTTATTTTTTGAATGCACACTTGGGTCTATGTGATCGCACTTCAGAGTCGAGACTCGAGAAGCTAAGATCGGATTAAAATAATAAAAATGTCTAAATATCTTATTAGTTTCTTGAAGCCAGTTTGTTAAGATCTTTATAAGACCACAATGGATGCGTTCCTAAGGATTTTAAAAGCGAAACGGGAAAGCTTATCTGCTTGTGGACAAAAGAATGCTGAATTCAAACATAGGAGACAAAAGACTGTGAGCATGTCCGGGAAGGTAGTTCTTAAATGCACAGATGCCATTAGGATTAAACGGCGGATCTTGCTGTTTTAATGCTTTTTATTTCCTGTGTCCCACAACTAAAGCCTCCCGGAATCCAGGGTGGTCATTATTGAGTGGATAACTTGCGCGATAATGTACGATTCACAGCGAGATTGATGAAACAGCATAAAATGCATATCCTCAACAGCCTATAATGGTCCACTGCTGGACGCTCCCTTCAATGATAATCACCTTATTGGTTTTTACCTTATGGGGGGTAATGCCAGTAATCCCCACGCGCGCTGGGCATGCAGGTTGGAGATCGCAGTTCGGTGGAAGATCTATTCTGTAATAGGCGCTGCCCCCCCCCCCGGTATACGCACTAATGCACTATTTGCCTATTTGCAGGATTATTCACTCTTTATGTGGCAATCCTGTTTATTGCGATGCAAGCGTCAAGATGGGGGTGCGTGAAAAACTGTGATAAAGAATATGAATTGTTCATTGCGATTCAAACATGACTTTGCATCGTAAATGGCAAAACACTTATCTGCTGTTATTAGTACAAATTAAAACAATATGTAAGACTAATGGCTACAAAGTGGCGATTGTACGGGACGCAGCGTGAATATTAAAACGGTTACTAAGGCATGTTATACAGGGTGACACGTAAAATGTGTACTAAGCCGAAAGGGGTAGTTCTGGATCCCGAGGGGATCAACTTGTTAATAATGATTTTTTGAATTTTGCACATGGTTTTATGCTGTTTTGATAAAGTTTTTTTTAGTGAAACCATTGTTTCGTCGTTATATTACAAACAAAACTGTGTCAAGAATGTGATGTGAATCTGATTGAAATTTTATTTATTAAAATTTGTAATTTTAGAATAGAAACAAAGAAAATTACAATCAAATATTAGAATTAAATGAAAACTAGTGTTTACAAATAAATTGAAACAATGGAGCTAACTGCAGACTGTTATTTTAAAAACTGTAAATTATAATGTAAGAATAGAAAATCTAAATGGGGCCATCCATAAATTACGTCACACGAATTTCATGATTTTTTGACCTCCCCCTTCCTTGTCACAACTGGTCACATTTGTGAGACTCCCCCATCCCTAGTGTGACGTCACATATTTTGCAATTGTACATCTAGAAATTATTGAATTAAAACAGCAGTTCCGAAATTAGTTTTATTTCCATTACAATTATTTTTTTATATACCTAATTTGAATAAAATCAAGCAAGAAATAAACAAAATGAATACGATTTATTATATTAATTATAGATACAAAACCTAATCATCTTGAGTCCGGTAAAGATTACCTAAATCAGTCTTTTTGGTAATTTTAAACTAGTTTCGTTAGTTAAAAATACCAGAAGTAAGAAAACGACAACGCTTAATCAATTGAAAATTTGAAACTGAAACAAAGAATTCACCGCACCGCGCCTAGGCCACGGTAATAATATTACCGTGCCTAAGCGGTGCGTTTGGCGGCATTTGTCAAAGGTTTAGTCGGTCGGCGCGTAGCACTAAGTAGTAGCGAGTGGCCAACAAAACAGTTTGTACCTTATGTATATACATAATTATGTTTTTTAAGGTTCTGGTTAATCGTTCAAAGTTCGTGTTTTAACACTAGATTAATCTAGAATAGATGTGGAAATGTGACGTCACTAAACTTAGGACCCCTCCCACCCCCTTGTCAAACAATGTCACACTTCGTCGACCCACCAATTAGTTGGCCTTATGAGGAGACAGAAGTTATAGTTATTATAACTATTAAAGTAGTCAGTAACTGAAACTACACTGCCGTCATTAATAAAGGATGTTTTTTTAGAGGTATAGAACTTTGAAATGGAATAAAACATAGATAATTTTTAAAAATTATCTGAAATTTACTTTATTCGAAAGATATCTTCTACCATTATAATTTAAACATGACCGCCACGGCTGGCTTTATTAGGCAACAAAGCCCGAAACGGTCACGTTCAAAACAAAAAAGAAACATTTTGGAAGCTTTCATTATTCAAATGTATAATGGAATGATGAATCAATGGAGCGTAAAAGGTTTTTTGTAATAACATCTGTGGTAATAACACACGTTCGAAGTCGACGCGTTCGATCATCCTTATTTAAAAGTTGACACGTCCCTGTCCTTCGGAATATTTTGAAATGTTGGTAATCTTTATTTCAAGTTGAAGTTCGATTGAGTTATGATTTGATTTGATTCTTGCTCGTTGTTTTTAAAGGAAATACTAATCCAAAAAAAAAAAAATTCGGATATAATTTTTTTTATATGCAGCAAAGAGTGCTTGTTTTCGATTCAGCATAGGTACCATGTAGTGCCCTAATCAATCAAATTATACTATCCTCTGCGGTTAGATTACGTGTAACTGATCAGGTTGGTATCACAGATTTTGTAGGCGCAAATACGTTTTTACGTTAAATATCGTTATTTTGTCAGTTTTTCGAAGCTCATGGACCTCCAAGAAATAGTTATGAACTATGTGAATCACTATACTGAATTTGGTACTAATCGAATTCAAGACACCGATAAAAAGTGGGTTCGAAGCAACTACGCAGAATATAACTAACACTATAACAACAACACTATAATTAACGGCAAGCATTTGGGACCTCCAAGAAACCCTTCAAGATACGTGTTACAATAATAGAAATACTATACGTATACCTATCAAGGTCTGTGATGTGTTTATTTTTTTAATTAATTGGTGTGCAATAAAGTATATTGTATTCTATTGTACAGGATATATAAATTTTATAGCTCCACAATCAATATTTTCGTCAGAAATGGGTTTAAAAACAAAAATTTTTTTTTTGTGTTTTTCCTTAATGTACCGCCACGTTTTTAATTAGAAAGGTTTTGTTATTAAGTGAAAAGAATATGAATTTATTACCTGCGAGGCGGTTGGACACTCTTTCCCACGAAGAATTAAAACCGCTTCTATGCGATTTATGTGAGTGAGGTATAAAAAAAACTCGTCTAAATTCCAGGAAAAAAATAAATTCTCGTCTAAATTCTAAGCTACATTTTGAAGTATTTTCATTTAGGAAATATCGAAAAAGGGACCGTGTAGAATTATTCACAGTTTTAAATTAATTACTTGATAATTTGTATTTATTGTTGATGTTACTTATTCTTACGTTCTTTTAACTTTTGCTGAGAAATTTAATAAACGTAAAACGTACCCACGGCCTTTTGACTTTTTGATTAAAGTCTATTTGAGGCATGCAATCATAAGTTTTGTATTGAGGTCTTATAAAGTTCTCTCTACTAATACAAAGGCGAAAGAATCTAAAAAGCTAATCGGTTTGTTATCTATATAAGTAACGTATTGTATTAAGTACTTATATCAGTTATCTAGTCCCCATAACACAAGCTCTGCTTAGCTAAGGTCTAGATTATGATGTGTTGATGGTCCAGCATTATTAATTAATTATTTATCTCCAAAACTACTTCTAAACAGACGGAAATTAAAATTTGATAAACAAATTAAAGTAAGAACTAAAAGGGCTGGTTCCTATTGATCTAGTCCTCTTTACAAACCCGAACCAAGTACCTACAACCAAACCCTGACCTCGCTCCGTTCGCCTAATGACGGTAAGGGAGAGTCTCTGGGAGTGCGCCTGTCTGCCGCTCCCTCAGGACTGACCTGAAGTTGTAAACTTCTGGCACCGCTGATTTATTTGCTTGACTCAAATATTCCATTTGCAAAGTTGAGGCGGCTTACTTGTTCGTGGTGCGCTCTGGGCATTGCGGCCACGGACGCATAAACTCGTGAATTTTCACGTATTGTTGTAATAACTAGTAACTAGTAAGCCTCTTACATTATCATTGTGAATATTTAGTTGACGAAAACTTATCTAAACTTAATTAAAATTAACTAACCTTAACTAAACATACCTAAACTTATTTTAACTAAACTAAACTTAACTAAAAGCAAATCTTACTCTTCATTACTAAAATAAAATAGAGTTTTTTTATTTGTAACTAATACACTGATGTGGCTTGATTTTTTAAATTGGACGTGAGCAGTAAGTTACATGCACATTAATTTGGTTAACTAACCTATTACAGTCAAACTTATTATGATAAATATTAAATAGCATGAGTTATGATCAAGGAGTAGTCTTCTCTGTTTCAGTTTATGAAGCGAGTATTTATGAATTAGGTGGTCGTAGGAGGACTTCTACCGGAAGCACCGGTAGTTTGTTGAGCGTATGAATTTGCGTTGAACACTTTCGATTGTTATTTTTTATCTTATAAAAGGTTCCAGACAAACGTGGCGTATTCCAACTGAGAACTTACTTAATGTCCGCGACAGTTTCGCATCTGTTCCGCATCTCGTACAACGGACAACGTCGTTACACTCATTACGAAACTCTTGCGGCACCGCACCTACAGTACCGCGCGGTAATGTGAGAACGCGCGCTCTTAACAATAAACCTTTTCGAGCGGAGAACCATATAGAAAGTAGGTAAAGCCTGCAGTATTTCCTTTTTTGTAAATGTAATGGACTTGCATTTCGGTTAGTTTATTTCTGTGTGAAAAAATGCTAAAATATTGGAAAATATTACAATTGGGACTGCGCCTGCCAATACGTTGCTGAACAACGTGTTTTTAGGGTTCTGTTCCCAATGGGTGCCAACAACTTACTAAGTAAGCCTCCGCTGTCTGTCCTGTATTTTTATTTTGTTGACTGTCATAATTCAAAAGTTACGTTTATTTATTTTATTTATTTATTTAAAAAGAATATACATAGGCTTAATTTATAACACTCTTTAAACCCGTAAGGGTTTGACCCAAATGTTACATTCCTCGGGTTTTTAAATTAAAAGGAAGTGTACCTATCTTCGTTCGCAGGTACGAGTAAGTAAACGTAAACAATGACGGCTGGGCTCTCGCAGATTAACTGCTTTTCAGCTCGTTCCACGAATTTCTACGACAAAACCAACTATCTATCATTATGTATGGTGAAGAAATGGGTATTTAAAAACAATGAAAGTGTAGAAGAAATTCTGACCTCCTTTGTAGTGAAAATCGCAAGCTCTCCGTGTTCTAGTTTGAGAACTGAAGATGATATTAGTTTGTTGTATAAAGCGTTTTATTTATGTTTATTTTTTAAAGGTAGGGTATCACAGTATATAATATTATATATACCTATATAAATTGTGCGTAAATGTTGGTATGAGACAGGTTTTTTACTATCTGTGCTCAATAAATGTATTATTCACATTCCGTGCTCGTAAAACGAATTTTTTCGTCATGTATCTGTAAAAATTATAAAAATGTGAAAATGTAGATTGTTTGTAACAGTCTGCAGTTTGCTCAATTGTTTCAATTGTAAATACTAGGTATCTAATTTGTTTTTATAATTCGATAGTAATTTTCTTATGGTAATTTTCCTTTTATAGTTAGACAGTTTTGGCCATTAACATAAAACTGATCCTAAATGCAAGGAAAAGATGACTCACCACATAACTATGTATTTCATTTTTTGCCAATCTGTTTTATCAATAACCGACCAAATATGAAATTGCAGATTTCTCTCCATTTTAATCGTCCAGGAAATCTGATAAATGCCTTTTGACTCGAAGTAATTGAGTAATTGACTACTGATCAATTACTAGGGTTTGCGCTATTCGTTTAATTTTACTATTCGAATAAAATGAATACTTCTAGAGCGAAATATTCGAGTATTCGGAAATACGATTTTTTTTAACATTGATTGAAAATAACACACACAAGAGCAGCTAGACTAGGGTTTGATTTGAATGCAGCATAATTCTATGAAAAAAAAAAACAAGTAAGAATGTTATTTAGTTGTATAATTTACTAGCTGCCGCGCGCGACTTCATCCACGTGGAATTACTTTTCTTAACTTCACGCTCTTTAGAATTTCAAGATCATAGACATACTAGTTTTACTTATTTATTATTATTTATGTTAAAAGAATATACATAGGACTTAAATTTATAACACTCTTTAAACCCCATTCGGGTTTGACCCGAATGTTAAAACATACAAACGGTATGGGCTGTCGGTTTTGCTCTTCAATTCATTGCTCTCCGCATCATCAAACCTATCAACTACTTTAAGTCTTATCATTAATAGTATATTTTTACACAAGGAACCAAACTGCCAAATTATAGACGAGGTTGTTTATACCCGAGCGTAGCGAGGGAGGATGACAAGACCCAGTTATAATAGGTGGTATTGTCCCACGTGAAAAACGATGTTGAATAGAACAATTAAAACTTACCTTCAGTAAATATTCCACGCCAATTTTACTTCTCTATTTCACAAATTTGTCGCTGGTCTTAAAATACCATATTTCATGTGATACGCGGCAGATAAATAGAATATTGATTATTTCTTTGCCATGTTGTCCCATTGGGATATTATTAATAAATTTTCGCTTGACGGCATTTTCAATTAAATAAGCCAAGTTCATCTTTAGTTAAATTTGTATTAAACAAATATTTCATATATTTCGCGCTGATTGATACCAACATTTTTGTGCCTTCGTTACGCGTAACTCAAAGTTACTACCTACCTACCCATTTTACCATGGAGGAAGAATCACCATACAAAACATAGAGTTATTATAATGATACAAAACATCCAACAATGACCAAAATGGCCCTTTCAGTTCCATTTTCAAAAATAAATTCAAATGCAACATTATGTTCTTTGTAAATGGAACACCAAAAAGTCGAGTCTTTATGCAAGAGGACGAATTTCTTGTACAGACTGATGATTTCAACGAAAATTAAAAAAAAAATTATGGTAATAAAGCTTAAAAACGAATTTTACACCCGCTTTGTTTAACAATACTAAACATGAAAAAAATAAAAAATAAATTGATTGGATGTCGTCGCTCAATCTTATTCAAAACTTTTACTAATTCGAAAATCAAACGAATCAAATGTTTATTTGAATCTACTAGTAAGTTATTGTAAGTCTGTTCTATTACTGTTGCTGAAATGCAAAGAATTTGCGTTTCACTTTGAAACCCTATTTTGAACCCTGAGGGTGTGACTTATAAAGTTCCATTCACAGTCCAAGATATAAGTATCATCTTCGATCAGTGGTTTAGGCTGTGGGTTGTCTAGATCTATGGAGTCTAGAGAAAAAGTCTAGAGAAAAAACGATTTTTTTGCATGTCTTTGTGTATCAGTCAGTACCTTGCATACGGCACCGCCATGAAGTTTACAATCGTATGAATTTTAAAATTCATTTATTATTGGGCTTTGTTCACTTTCGTACCAAGAGCTACACACCCTGCAAGTTTTAAGTCTCTACGACGATGAGTGGTTTGGGCTTTAGCTTGTTTATGAGTCAGGACTTATGAATAGAGTAGTATACAATGTATACTATATATAATGTCATTTATGTTCTTCCGAATTTCAGATATTATTATTTTTAATAAAAAATAAGTCTTTATTAACAAAGAAAATTACAATCAAATAATAGAATTAAAAAAGACTAGTAAAACTAGTATTTACAATTGAAACAATTGAGCTAACTGCAGACTGTTGCAAACAATCTAAAAGTAGCTCAACTGATCCATATCAATACCAGTCGGAAGCGTGCCCAAGACGCTAGCTGACTTGCCCCGCTGTATAGCAATGCTGATGCGCACCATGATTGTTATTTTATTTTGTTAACTATTTGAATATTCGGATAATATACATAAATTATTCGAATTTGAAATTGGAGCGGATGTTCGAATAAAATGAATATTCGTTTATTTGAGTTGCAAACCGTACGTGAGTAACCCTAGCACTAGCTATTTGGCGATTAAATTCTGACACTACCGAGTAAAATCGAATTTTCATATACGTTGGAAAAATATTTCAATAAATTCACCGACAACTTCGGTTAACATTTTATTCGGTTTCCGTTGAACTTATAGTAATGTAGGTATCAACTTCAGAGTAGTACAAATTGACATTTTATACAATCGAGTTCGAAACATCTCAACCCCAAAATAAACCAAGGGTTGGTTTAATAACAATCACACTCGGCAGGCCTCTTGAACTTATTGTTTTCTTACAAAGGCCTGTTCAGAAATACACGATATTTGCTAACAAGAGCGGTAGCGAAAGCCATTACATACTAAACGCCCGACGGACTGCCGCGCGAAACCGGGTTAAGTTTTCCAAGTCTCTCACTTCTAGCTACTAGTATCGAATACTGGCTTATTGTTCGATCTTTTAATACATTTATATATATATTATAACACATCTACTTAGGAATACTCCCCCGAAATAGGTTTGCATCGAATGCTATCAACGTCCCTTAGTTCAAAAAGATCATATCCTGTGTGGACGTCTAGTCGCATCATCGAAATTTTGCTCTAACTACCAATTAAATTTACATTCACACTACGAATGACATTCGTTAGTTGGTACACAATAATGAATATCCATTTACTATATTCACAAATTTATATTAATAAGATATGAATAGTAAAGTATGGCGTGATCAGTCGTACTCTGATAATTAGCTTTTTTCTCAGTTCGATCACGGGTCATCCGATCACGACAAGCAGTAACGACTGATCACGCGATCGGATGACCCGTGATCGGATTTCGCGTGATCGGTTGGGACATACCCGTTTAAAAGCGTAGATCTATAGAATCCAAATCCCTGTCCCCCTTTCGGCTACAATCTGGATTTCCGCTATTTATTCTTATTAAATGTTAATCTAAGTAAGTGCTCTCACAACAACCAGAATTATTCGGAAAGGACGTTTTCATTTTAAGTGAATAAATCGATATTCACAAATAATTGATATTCAGTCGGTTCCTTCGCTGTAAGCATTTTGTTCTTTCGTTGTTTATTTTGAAAGTGAGTGTCTGTTGTCATGAAACGCGTAGAATACATACAAGCTAATTTTACAAAAAAACAACTTTTATTAACAACAAAGAAAGTTACAATCAAATAATAGAATTAAATTAAAACTAGTATTTACAATAGAAACAATTGAGCTAATTGCAGACTGTTGCAAACAATCTACAGGTAGCTCAACTGATCGTTTTCCTGAACTTTTATTGATGTTACTTTAGGGAGAGGAGCCTAGGTATACCTATCCAGCAGGGGTTCACGGACTGAGCAGTGACAATTTAAAAAGTGGACAAGGTCGTCCGGAGGGATTGATAACACTGTTAGCATTTTCATCAAACATAGCTAAGAACACTCTCGATCTAAACTTAAGTCACAGTGAAAAACTTAATCTAAATCGGCTCATCCGTTCGGAAGCTACGGTGACACAGACAGACATACAGATTTAGTAATTTGTTACATTTTTTGACTTTTATGCGGTGACAAAAAACGCAGAGGAAAATGCAAGTTTAAAATGTAAAATGTGGTTGAAAACGGTGAGACGATTGGATATCAAGTTCCGCCTGAAAGCTTTCGGTTGGCTGGGGCAGAATTTTGTTAGCGCTTCGAGCAACATTTTCAAACGGCATTTTCAAAGATTAGATTTCAGTTTGAAATACTTACAAGAATTCTGTTTTCGGTTGTTTGGTTTTCTTCTTCAATCTTAGAGTATTTACATTTTTCCATATCTTTCTAGAAAAATCATATGAAAACAGTTTTGGATGTTTAATAGCGTGAGATGGATGTCGTAAGAGCCGTCTTAGGATACCTTTCCTTAGCCGGCTCTAACGATATCCATGGATGCTAATGTTCTGCTTCTGGTAGGTACCAGATGCAGAACTCTTAACACCTGAACCCTTAATTTCTGAGTACTTTTCACACCTAAACTGCAAAAACATCCACCTGGTGCGTCGTAAGCGAGGTGATCAGGGCAGATCTCCAATAGTTAGGAGAAAGCACGTTTAATACACCAACGCACGTACACGTCTGCACGTGGTCATGGTAACGCCACGTGAGAGAGCAACACAATCTATTTACTTATTCAGTTTATTAATAAAATAAAATACTCAATTATTGTCTGACTTCGGACCGCAACGTTTTAGATCGCGGAGCCCAAGTAAATGAACAATTCATAACAAATAAAAAAGTTATAAATATAATTCATTTATAATATACTTAATATATAATTTCATAAACAAACTAGTATTTACAATTGAAACTATTGAGCTAACTGCAGACTGTTGCAATCTTTAAAAATATTTAATAGTAACACAACCACACTTGTTGTATTAAAGCTAGAACAGAATATTCGCAGTATTCCATAATTTTTGTTTTATTTATTAGGTAAGTACTGGTAGAAAACGAGACATAGGTACCTTTTTAACTTATGCATGTAACGTTATATGCATTAGTTAAAAATGTACCTCTTTCTAGATAGTACTGTAATTCAAAGGTACATTTTTAACATATGCATGTAACGTTACATCATCATCAGCCTATATTAGTCCACTGCTGGTCATAGGCCTCCCCTAATGAGCGCCCTGTCTTCAGCTTGCCGCATCCAGCATCTGCCAGCAGTCTTTCGCAAATCGTCGTCCCTCCTGGTCGGAAGGCGTCCTACACTACGTTTGCCGAGTCGCGGTCTCCACTCAAGAACACGTTTACCCCAGCGGTTGTCGTTTCTTCTCGCGATAGGGCCAGCCCGTGTAACGTTCATAAGTTAAAAATATACCTCTGTCTCGTTTATTCTTTTCTAAGCTTTTGTATATCCCCACTCGAATGAGTTAAATCCACAAAGCTTGCCTACGAAAAGAATAATGTCCACATTAAAGACTTAAAACGAAAGCGCTGAAAAATATTTACTGAGCGAGTGGCTTCTTTTGTTTGGTTTTTTATTGTCCGAGTGTCAAGAAAAGGAGAATTGATAACGTTAAGGCGTACACTCTGCAAGTGAAATGGAAAAAGATCGAAGTTTACCTTTTTTTAGGGTTTCGAGATCGGTTTTGAAACCTTTTTGGACTTGCTCTGTCCGTCCTTTTTCTTTCTTGACTATCTCAATAACTACCGCTGTAACTTGAAATTTTAAATAATAATACATTTCGTGCGCCATTGCTGATTAAAAGAAAAAAATAATAATTGAAAAACGAAACTGAAAATATTATAATTGTGAAAGTTTGGATGGATGTTTGTTACTCAATCACGCCTAAATGGCTGAACAGATCTGAATGAAATTTGGCACAGAGATTATAGTTTGGAATAGAACATAGGCTATATTTTACCCCGGAATTCCCACGGGAACGGGAAGTATGCGAGTGAAACCGCGAGGCGCTGCTAGTGTTTAATATGTAATAATCAATAGACCTTCGTTTGACCACTGTAGCGACCTCAAAACCACAATCTAACCTGATTGAAAAAGATGACTTGGGCGGCGATATCCCACGAACGTCTAGGCGGCAACTATTCACCCTAGGTGTTATTGGAAAATCCTTAACACCACACACACCTAAGGGTGTGGTGTCGAGGCAAGTTGGCTTGATTATTTTAGATCAGAGATTTACAAATTTGTTTATTGAACCACCAACGGCAGTTACACTATAAATTGCAAATGTTTCGTAACATATGACAAATACAGACATATAGACATAATTTGTTCCAGGCGTTCTGGTCGTTTTCTATATATAATAAAAAATATCTATTTATGTATTGTATTATATTATGTATATCAGTTATCTAGTACCAATAACACAAGCTCAGGCAGAGCTTATGTTATGTTATGGGTGCTACTGTGGGGCCAGATAATGCTGTGTGAATTGTCCAGCATTATTTATTATTATTAAATATCTTACCATTTTAAGAATCTACATTATTTCTAGAGAATTACCAACTGGAGATGGTTCTTACTTAGTTAGCAAAAACAAGGTCAATAAGGATCATTTATACAAAAGCGAAGAAATCATCAGAATCTCGAATAAAAACATCCATAACAACATTATAAATTCAAAAGTAACCTTTTCATGCCTAAACGGCTGAACCGTCTTAATGAAGTTTGGCAGGGAGGTAAATGGTATCTTGGAGACGGACATAGGCTACTTAAGCGTGCGAAGCCGCGGGCAACAGCTAGTATCTACCGCATCGAGAACGTTATTACGTAATTTAATAGAAATTAGGTACCTACTAGACATGCCTTAAAGGTTGCGTCAAAGAAATACTGACATGGAAGAGCATTTATATTGAGCTCAATGAGCTCTGACAGGTTAATAAGAAATAAATTATAGAATGACCTAAAATTCCCAGTCCCTATATGATATTAACCCTTAATTGGGCCAGGCAACATATTTTCGAATTTTTGGGGATATTCATAATTTTTCGGGTATCAAAGGTATATCGGTTGTAATTGTAAAATATCTATCTTTACTTGATTTTGTGTTACTTGAGTTTGTCAATAGATGTCAAGTATTTTTGGGCATTTCCAGCTTTGCGAAGAAATGGTAATGGTATTAATATGTAGCCAATGGATGTCCCCTATGTGATGACGAATGGAATGCTGTTTTTGATGGATAAATTGATTACTACTTTTTAAGGGCCTTCGCCGTTAAAATCTGAGGTTTTTTAAAAGCTAGCGGATTACAAGAGTTTACTTAACTAGCCTAGTTTGCATTTTCCACTTCAATTCGATTGGAACGTGTAGACCAAACAAATTCGTTTGCACTGCGGTAAAGCTGTGAATCCAATAGGGTTCAGTTTTTATAACGAGTTTGGTTGGAACATTTTATTTGCAAATACTTGAATTGAATTTTGAAAAAATATGTTGAACAATGACGTCCGTTTATGTGAACAATAAGTATAATTTAGCACTACAAAAACCTGTGTTTTATATAATAAAACGTAGGTTTTTGTACTTACGTTTTATAGTAATAAAACATAGGTTTTTGGTTTTCATAGTGCTAAATTCTTGAAACTTTCACTGAGTATGGGTATACTCAAAAGTCTTAGAAAGTATTTAATATACCAGAAAAGAAATTATGAATTTATTATTGTGGTCTTACGCTGGAACCCAAACGTACCTATGTATCTTCTTAGTCCAGTGACCCATTGCTGGGTCTCTTCCATAACAAGCCAGCTCAAAAGGTACTCATGCAGGACTTGCGGCATAATTAATAGAGGAGATAACTTGTAATAATTAAGAATATAATATGAAAAATTCTTCTTGACGTGGTCTGACCAGATCAATAAGTAATCAGCGTTTAACGATATGAAAATCTTAGCGCGAAAAATATTATGAAATACCCTAATATGTAACAGTTTTTAAAGTATTTTATCGGATTAGGATTAGCTCAAAATATATTAGTATTATGCTGCCAGTTAAAACTGCATGCCAACTGCATTAAGCATTATTTTTTACTTACAAACGTTATTTAGAATTGTTATTAAACCTATGATGTCATGGAAACTCTATAATATAAGATGGCCAAACATTGATGCACATATTATTAAACTTTGACGTTTGAACGATGTTGTCAGCTTTCAATAAAAACAACCATTTCATAAAATAATTAGCCACATCATGAAGTGATCAATTCTAGGTTATGGCCATGACATAATATATAATAAATAAATCGACTTAGATGATAGGACTTGTATTATTATGATAGGAAGGCCACTCCCTAATTATAAATTATATCCAGTCATGTGCAATAAGAAATTTTCTCGATTGTGTAACGATGTAACGAGAAAAACAATATTAGTATTTTAACCCAACAGAATTAAGAATAAATCCAGCCAAGTTTCGATAAGCACCATAACATAACGAGGACAATTGAACGACTTCTTAAATAGACCAATTAGAAGCGAGAGTATTATGCAGACCATCTATTATTAGGCATGCAGGCCATCTATTATTTATTTAAATGAAAAGTCGGTATTGATGGCGTGGTGGGCGAATAGTCGGAAACCAAAAGCATCAATGTGTTACACATGAATGCCTCCACTCTACATATGAGTAGCCTCAGGCTGGATTTGAAAGACTGATGTGTCAATCAGCAATACAGTTTCAATTTTGGGTTATCCGGGATTGGCACTTTAAGTTAAATTGAATTGTTGCAAGTAATTTTAAAACAGATACACACATTTAAATTACAGTTATTGTTTATTTTCGAAACAGAAGTTTCGAACCATTTTTTTTTCAGTAAACATTTTATTATCTAAATAAAAATGTGAATCTATGTCTATTTCTACCATGTTCCACACGTAAATATACTTTCAAACGAAACTTATTGAAGATATAACCAAAATAGCTCAATTTAATGAATTTGCCATATATATTTATATAATTCGGTAAGTACATACATACATTTGGTGATTTCTAGTTACTGCCATCATCCAAATTGGGATGAGATATTTCCACCTCGCTCCAAGAATTGTTTAATCCACCGGGCTCCAAATAAAAATAAATAGAGTCAGAATAAAAGGCAAACCTTAATTCAATGTGCTACCTGGTGTTGATGCTGATGTTCACAACAACCCTGGTTACGCCAACGGAAATATCAGGCGTGTGTAGTAATGTTTGTAAAAAAGCCAATTACGATCGCGAAAGCTTTTAAATATTAAATAATAATACCTACTTTATTGAATGTATAAAAGATTATAACTATTAATAGATTATAAATAGATTTATGTATAAAAGCCAAGACAAAATACAGAACGATTAACACAAGCGTACACAGATGCCGTACGGTCATAATGTAGTGTTATTACTTGATGCTGAACAAAATACGTGCAAAACAGCACCTGGTGCACACAGAAAAATGGATGGAATGGGCGCTTTGTGCTCACACAAACGAAGAACATGGTACAAAAGAGGCACGCCTCGAGAATGTAACACGCTACGAGCTTTGAGCGCTTCGTATCAACATAGATATAATAATACTATACTTACTAGTTACGTAGTGTTATGAAAGTACCAACATCATATTCCTTGGTAATGAATTGTCAACTAAAGGACATGTCTGTGCATATATTTCATTTGACCTCCAAAACTTTCATGATGAAGAAAATGTGTTTTTCGAGACCTTCAAACATCACATTATTAATTGTGTGCATGTAATCATTTTCTTTGCAAAAAGTAATTTTTTGTTGATATAAAACTGTAGAGGGTCTACGGCGTAGCATAATGTTCTTTGCTACGAAAACTCGTTCAATTTATTTGTAGCTTACTGAATATCTGAATAGACTTGCTGATTGAAAACTTACTCAGGCCTGCCTTTGATGGATATATGAACGGAATGAAAAGCCACAGCAGTCCGATGAATATCAGAATCATATTTTAGTATGCATACAAAGCATGCTACGGCTGTAGCTTCGTTTCTGCTAAACAATGACTAAATTGTTACAAAGGCAACAATATGAGCTCGAGTTTTCATCTCGACCTTTATTCAAAAACAAAAGCTAATCGGTACTGCTGTGAAACGATGAATGCATTGCTGGATTAAAGTTATTGTTCTGTCAACTCGTTGTTCTGAAAACATCCCTATGAAGAGACTTAAATAATTTGATTATGGTTTGAAAAAACTAAAGACCGACTTCAAATTACTTAGTATTTATATTTTTTCTTAAGTTTTCTGGAACAAATACTGAACTCTCGTTATAAAAATGTTTATGGGACCACTAAGAGATCATTCTCCTTAAAATAGCAAAAGAATTTTCAAAATCGTTCCATAATTAACGGAGAAATCGTCGAATCGACGAACATAACGTAAATAAAAAACATACAGCTGAACTTAGAAACTAATTCTCTTTTGTTTTTCGTCGATTAAAAATCTTTTGACAAAAGACAGTTAGTTTGGTGTAGCGCTGTTTCACACCAAATTTTCCGCACCACAATAATAATAGTATTTAACTTGACAAATATTTCTGGATTTAAAGTAATTGGCTTCAAACGTGGTTGTGACTATTGATAGACCTCTCTACATACTTTTTTCGAACCACATCGTCGCCGTCCACCCACAAAAAGATTTTCCACCTTAACCTCTGCGCACATTAATCTAATACCGCTAGCACAAAAATGTGCATTCACATTGTGAGTACGAGTCTATAAGCCCATGCTTATACTCGTTGCCTTTTTAAACATATTACAGTGGTAAAATGGCTACCCACAAGCGAGTGGTCCGTGAGCTGTTTGACTCTGATATTACAATATGAAATACATCTTAGTGTTACGAGTTAAGGCCCATATTCGAATACACATTGCTGCTTTTTTGTGCTGTGGTGCAGCGGTGCTTTTCAGGTGAGCGACAAGGTTAATGAGACAAATAGTAAACAACACAAAGAAGACAAGCTTTTGTGAAGACATTGTTTATAGATATTTTTTAGGATTCCGTACCTCAAAAGGAAAAAAGGAACCCTTATAGGATCACTTTGTTGGACGTCTGTCCGGCTGTCCGTCTGTCAACCCTCTTTTCTCGGCGTGGACGTATTGAGTTGAAATTCACATCATATACCTACTCAAGTTCGTAACTTCTTGGAGCCGCGATATAAATCCAACTTCTAAGTAAACGCAATCAAAAGTTACAGCTGTTTATGCCCACTTTTGAAATTTCCAAGATTGCACACAAAACCTATAGGTACTTCTCGTTAAAAGTAAATTTGTGAGTGCAGAGCGTTTTCGGTCACGTGATCATATATATATAAAAAAAATTGTAATTTTTAATCCCTGATTACCTGATTACGCTTTGTTACGTTGTCACTGACTAGGATGAAAACAATTTGCAACTTTTTGCAATGTAGTCAAATAACCTATTTGGCTTGTCAGCAAATATCAGATTATGATAAGCTTAAGACGGAATCTGCTTCAAATACAAATACCAAAATTTAAACAAGAAGTCACTACCTACTTTTTTGAGTCTGCTAGCAGAGGTCGTTGTTGTGTCATGAGTAAATTCTTGATATGTTATATATGAGGAGCCCGAGCCTTGCTACTTTATTGCGGCTGCTCCTCCCCTTTTATTATTTATCCCAGCTTGCAAAACGTAGACAATATTGGAATATTAGAATTTTATCAAGACTGAAGAATATAATAGAAAACTTTCATATTGCAAAAACTAATATTAAAACCCTGTGCAACGTTTAATTTGATGGTAAATATCAAACCAGATATTATATGAAATTATTAAATGGTGTATGTAACTAAAGTTAAAATGAGAAGCGATTATTAGGTAAGCAGACATACTTAATTTATAATTTTCTCTCGGTTCTGATTGGATAAGGGGCTGTATGGATGTCACACAGATTTAGATACAGACACAGATTTTATTTGCAGTTTGATTGGTACCTATACAAAGATGCGTAAGATTCTGCTAGACATAAAAATAATATATGGCTAGGGTACAGCCTTGTCAGCCCCTTATGTGAGTTATGATAGTTTTTAATAGCAATTGACCTTCGTTTGACCACAATCTCACCTGATGGAAAGCGAAGTTAGAGTAGATAAAGGAAAAAAGTTTGGTAATACGTACCTACTTATTTTCGCGAGAGAACAGTACTAAAAAGACGCTATTATCTGTACCTAATGAAATTGCAACACAAATAACGAGTAAGTACTGAACAATCGTCAGGTATACTAACGCAAGCTATTTGTTGCTTTTACCCGCCTTTTGAGCCGAAACAAAAACATTACCTCGTTAATAACCCTCGAAGCGGAACTTCACGACCCTACCTTGATTTGGGAGCAGGTGCCTGTTCTTCGCATTAAAAGGCAAAGGTTGAAAAGAGAAAGAAAGATGCGTCTCCGTGACGCGTGCTTTCAAATGCTGCGTCGTCTTTGGGAAATCGATGCTGGAGCTTTTCTTGTTGGCGTCGTTCGCGAAAAGTTTTAGCCAAACCGTAGTACTGTATACCAATCTGTGGCCAAACGCCAGCGGGTACGCTATAAGAGTTGGTTGAGAACCCTCTCTTTCACCACGATGTTTAAGCTGATTATAGAGTGCCGTGGAGAGTTCGTGAAATTCGAAAACCGTGAAATCTTTAAATAACCGTATATTATGTAGGATTGTGCTGCTGGTTTTTAATTATTTAATATGAATTAAGGTACCTTCTGAAATGAGGGTTAAGAACTTGCCAAACGCTGCATTATTTGATATTCGATTTTCAGATTATTTTAGTGTCGGAATTTTGAGTTTTGCTCGTATTCCAGGCGGTTAAGATAAAGTGGAGCTTTGGACTTTCACGGCTAGGTATAAGGTATATTTTACGCCACGATATCCGCCAATCCCTTTGTTAGAGTTCTCAAAGAAAATATCTCTGTAAATTATCTTTATGTTGGTGTTTCATCCAATTTCGGGAAAGATTAATGATATTTCCACAGGCACTTTGCTACTTGGTATAGGGTTTCTGCTGGTTTCTCAACCTTTTTTTCTCGAGGCACGAGAATACTCTACCCGGATTTCTCATGACTCTCGAGAAATTTTGAAATTTTAAATAAAACACGATGTTTCTTTGAAATTTTTGCTTTATAAGAATTAGATAAATAGATGAGATCATTTAAATGAAATGGTAATTTTTAGTTCAAAACTCAAAACTCAGTGTTTTATTTCCTTTAGACCTTACAGGACTCTTGGACACGTTACACGGACAGTTACCATATGATGCACTTTTTAATAAAAAACCACCACAAACCATAAATTAAACAATCTACTATATATAACACGGCTGGACTACATAAAAAGTAAAGAGTAGGGTAGAACCAACTTATCTTTTTTACCCGACTACCGACAGGGGAGGGTTATGAGGTTAGCACCCTATGTTTGTATGTTTGTATATTTGTATGTTTGTATGTATGTGGCCAATTTCTTTGTTCCCACGTAGCGCTGAAACTACTGGTTCGATTTCAACAAATTATGTATCGCTTGATTCGTCTCAATACCCCGATGGTTATAGGCTATAGGATTTAGGGCTCCGCCCCCGAATAAGCCTACAAAACGCGTATTAAAGTTTACATAGCCGCAGGCTGCAGGCCCCATAGAGAAAAATTACAATACCTACGACCTATTTTCATTTTCAACTCTATGCCTATCAAATATGACCGATACGTCATTCTATTTTGTCAATGTAAATGTTTCAAACTTTTATAACTTTCACGTAGTCGGGTTGTAGTTTTTAACTTTATCTTGTTATAAATTGGGTAACATATTTTTTGTGAATTATATTAAATTATCGTGTCTCATTGAAAAATGGATTTGCGCCGGGCGCTACATTTTCGCGTTATGATTTTTTACGATTTGTTTATCATAATTATCATGCTACCATTTTTCAAGTGTCACCCGAACCCGAACAAAAACGATAGACTTCAAATGGCATTAATGAATCACGTTTTTTGTATGGGAAACAAATAAATATAAATATTGGTTTATTTTAATTTAATTATTTATTTTCAAAGTGAATACATAAATAAATATTCTGTGAATGTGATTTTTAATAGCGGCAACTGAAATACATCATCTGTGAAAATTTCAACTGTCTAACTATCACGGTTCATGAGATACAGCATGGTGACAGACGGACAGCGGAGTCTTAGTAATAGGGTCCCGTTTTACCCTTTATATACGGAACCCTCAATATCAGCTCAAAGGGATATCATTTTCGTCGCCGGAAGATGCGCAGTCACCGTTCGACGAGGCTGTCAACTGCTGGCTGGCGGACTGGAAAAAGTGTTTAGAAAAATGGTTCAGACGCATGAAAGTTTGTATAGAGGCTGGTGGAGATTACTTTGAAAAGATTCAATAAAAAATATTTACCTATAGAATACTTTATTTTATTTTCGCAAAACTTGTATTAAAGTTTCTTACTGACGTAATAATGTAGCCTTCCGTTCAAGATTACAAGGTCACGGACTCACTACAGGATGGTTGATTTCATGGGAGCTTGTCGGTTTGTTTCGATGGTAGGTAACTTAATGCATAGCTTTGTTATTGTTACTTACTTATTGTCACAAAACCTCTATAAGCAGACTTCACTAATACGCCAGGCGGTGCGGTACGCTAGCTTTCTAGACTGGCTTACCAAGTAATACCACGCCTGCAGCTTGCCCGGTTCCATACATTTTCATACGTTTGTTTTCTCTCAGCATGTCGCTACCTTCAAGCATCGATCAAACATCAATAATGCCGTGGCGCTAACCTACCCTCTAAGCTAAGGTGGTCACCTTGCAATGCGGTCATGACCAAAGTCCTCAGAAATATCCCCTGAAATATCTAGCAAATGATGTCACACAAATAGTGACGCTGGCGCGCATTCCATCGAATTCCTCAGATATTTCCGAAGGGATAAACAATTGCTAAGATTCCGACACTACATTCTTTTCAGTAGTTGAGCCGTGAAGGAATAATAATACATCAAAGTTATAAACAGACATCAAAGTTGTAGTATTAGATTATTTAAAAAAAAGTTAAAGCAGGATAATTCTGACGACCTCTGCGGCGCGGTGGGCGAAGGTACGCCTGCGACGCAGGAGGTTGTAGGTTCGATTCCCGCCTTGGGACAAATATTTGTACGATCTGCAGGTATTTGTTCCGGGTAGTCAGGTCGTTTTCTATGTATAATAAAAAAACGATCTATGTAATGTATTGTATTATGTATATCAGTTGTCTAGTACCCATAACACAAGCTCTGCTTAGCTTGGGGCTAGATAATGCGGTGTGAATTGTCCAGCATTATTTATTTATTTAGAAGATTATAATCTTCATTTGCATCTTGGCTTCGCTCGAGGACGTGGGCAATAAATAGGATTAGAGTTCCGACCATAGCTTGTTACTAGTAATATTTTACATCTATTTTCAGTCGGGGAGGCCTCCTTGCAATTATCATACGTTTATCATACGTTTATCCTCAACTTCAGTCTATTTGTTTACAATAAACCATAATAATGGACGAAACAAGCGGATATTTCACATGATTTCTAATGTTACAGTTATTATTGCTTCTAACAAGGCGTTACCACGCACGCGGTCTCGAAATCAAGGTAAAGCGTTCTTCAGTTTAGTTTCAAATAAAACCTCTATAGTGAACAATTGTTGTATGAACGGTTCCTACTACCGATACTAATTTAGTTTAAGAAGTTTAATTAAGACCTGGCGTCTTTACGAACGTGTTCCTGATGATCGGCAGAACCTGTTCGCACAGTTTCAGTGAATAAACAATAACCCTGTATTGTACACACTGTCAACAACTGTAGGATCTACTTGCATACCTACTTCTTAACTTGTATGGGCGTCGCTACTTTCAGGAACGTCGGGACTACCATTAGTCATAATGTCATAGTACATTGACAGGGGCGTATGAAGGTAAAAATATTACCTTACAAATAATATTAATGTATTGTGGAAAAACATCAAGAATACCAAATGTAGTAGCAGGTGAATTGCGATATCAAAGTTAGATAATCTTCACTCGAAAAGCCTTCACCCCTTTTCTTTGAATCAAACGTAGGTCACGCCGTGACATAAATGATTGACGACAATGTACCTACCTACTCGACCCTTCTCATGTAATGAATCAAAAACATTTTTTCCATAAACTTGACGTTTAATGCTCGAGAAGAAACTCCGATAGCTATTATATCCAACCGCCTCTTATTTGCTATTCATAAAATGCAAACTTGAAAAACTAAGCCGTTTTATGCGAGTTTCGTACGATAAACTTTTATTATAGCCTAATACAGTTGTAGGTATAATTTCTTACTTTAGTGCAGTCTTTTTATAGGGTTTCATGAAGATTTTATTTTCTTGGTATATTTCCAGACATTTCTTTATCGGACGCCGATGAGCTCACTTTGTATGTTTTTTATGTTTGTTATACATTCCCTTGTTTGCATTGTGAACAAACCACCGTATGCACACTTAATCCGGTTCACAGACAGATTATCTACATACTTAGGTTTGATACAAAATCAATGTTAGACGAGGTTCTGTGGAATCAGGGGTTTAATCAGCTAACATAATATACACTAAATGTGTTATCAATAGGTATCTATAGATATGCATTGTTTTCTGAATTAAAGAAGATATTATTTATTTATAAAAAAACATGTAAATAAATTTGTCATTTAAGTGATATCGATTCACTAAAATACAGATGTTGTGTGCTGTTTGATTACTAAAAGTCATAAATATAAATAATGACAACTTATAACATGACAAACATCTAAATTCTCGCTCTAATTCTCTATTTATATTAGTGGGATATAATAGTATTTTTTAATTTAATTTTTCATTTTCAATAGTGTCGTGCATGTATGACGATAGTAGGTACGTGTACGAGGCCAAATTTAAATTTAAAAAAATGTTACCTATAATATTAATTCAGAGCAAACAAACATAAAAAAAAATGTTTGTTATTTAGTTTGCTTATTGGGGACGTCACTCTACCAGTCTTATGTGTCACTCTAGCAGACAAGTTGTCTCAAAACTCAGCCACCTAATAAATAATTTATTAGATCATTTTACCATAACGACTAAAAAGGTCACTAAAAACTGATTTAGAGAAAGCGAAATTCGAAATGACTTCGTTTTTTAGGGTTCCGTACATCAAACGGAAAAAAAGAACCCTTATAGGATCACTTTACAGTCCGTCAGTCTGTCTGTCAACCCTCTTTTCTCAGAAACGCGTGGAGGTATCGAGTTGAAAATCACATCATAAACTCAGGTTCGTAACTCAACATAAACCACCTTCTCAGTCAACGCAATCAAAACTTACAGCCGTTTACCACGCGAAACTATCTCAAAATGTGACAATTGCCTTTCAAGATGGCATTGACGTTAGGCTGCCGTCAATTTCTTTTACAGAGACAATTGTCATAAGAAAAAAAAGAAAAATGACAATTTGTTAATAAAAAAAACGCGATTTACCCTACGGAACGTAGGCTGCTGTATTACATTACGTTGATAGTAGGTTTCAACCTTGACACTTTTGGTGCGTCCTCCACTGTAGTTTCTTTCATTAAAAGGTAAAATGCCAAAATTTGTCATTCTGACAAGATACCATTGTTAAGGTATAGAGATTAATTTGGTCAAATTAGGGTATTTAAAAAAAACTATTTACTATGGGTATTTAAAAATCAGCAACATCAGAGCTTAGTTACGAAAACAAACAACTAACGTCATGACCAAATACCAATATGGCGTCCACTTATCGTTCACTACGTCTAGAGTTTTCGTCAAAAAAATTTAATTTGAAATGCATTTTTATGGCACTTATCGATTTAAAATAAATGGCGTTTTTTTGTGAGTTATTAGCACTATTGAATCTAAATGAGACACTTTTCGAAATTTGG
Source organism: Eupithecia exiguata (assembly GCA_947086465.1). Lineage (NCBI taxonomy): Eukaryota > Metazoa > Arthropoda > Insecta > Lepidoptera > Geometridae > Eupithecia > Eupithecia exiguata. The sequence goes on from OX352226.1 coordinate 9,878,625, forward strand.
TGAAAAATGCCCTATTGATCCCTAATTTAAAGACAGAAAATTCATCTACCTACATTAAATTCCTAAATTAATTCACAGTTGAGCCTGCTCGTATTAGCAGGTACCTACAACGAGTACCGTAGGTATCTCGTCTCTCTAACTTAAGTACCTACATTAATACAGTAAATTAAAAGTTCGCTGCCTGTAAGTAGGTAACTTAAACTGTTGCTCAATTTCCCGGAGCTATCGTAGACAACATGGCGTGATAGAGCCGCGTATTTTCATTTAGCGCTGCAATAATTTCTGTCTCTTCCGTTCGTGTCATGAACATGGCAAATGGATGAGCTGTTAGCACCTCTACCGTCGATATTTTACGAGATTTCTCACGGATATGCACACTGATAGTATATGCGTTTTAATATTTGCTACTTTTCTGTTAGAAATCTTAAAATGGGACGCAACAGGAACGATTTCAGCATTAAAAACCAAAACTACTGAACGGATTGAGCACACATTTTGCATGCAAGTTCTAAGCCTGGAATAACATACAAATAAAGTAGTGTCTGGATGGTAATAACCTTACATGAAAGATGATATTGAAGGTATAAGTAGTTGTTTAATAGGGTGTTACCTATATATGAGAAAAGATCTAAATATGTTTTAATGAGATAGCTTTGGCAAAAAGCAGTCGGAAAATGTTGGTTGTTAGTTCATAAAAATACAAAATAAATTTTAAAATTCAATTCTGAGTTTTCACTTACGTTTTCACAGTTTTCACTTTGAATTGTAGACGCAATGTTCTTATGTCATACGGCTGTGTAGGCAAACTAAAACTTATCAACAGTCAACAGCAACATCAGCGCATTTGTTCAGGTACCACGCTGCCAGCTAACGTCATGACCACAGAGCAATATGGCGTCCATTGCGTCCAGCGTTTTTGTCAAGTTACGCGCGCAACATAAAATGTGAGTTTTAAATGCATTTTTATGGCACTTATGGATTGTTTTTTTTTTTGCCTGGATCAATATCACTACAGCACTTAATTGAGACACTTAAAAAATGAGAGACATACAATATTACCACAAGTGGTATGATAACAAACTATGTGTCTAACCGCCGAATACTCAAATGCAACTCAGATTTAAGTGAACTTAGTGTCTATCACTAAGTTCACTGATAGTGTAAGTAGTTAAAATTTATGCCAGTTAGTAGTAATAAGCACCACCCCAAGATTCAAAGTTAAAGTTAAATTATATAAATATATATGGTAACCCTTCCTCTGATAGGTGTTGCTTGCGTAATGGTAGGTCACGTGTGTTATAATAGTTAAACAAATCAAAGTAAAGTGCAGCGGCGCGTACAAAACGACACGTGAGTTATTCAATTAATTCATGATGAAACCGTACAATCGGTAACTATGTAGCGGTTTTAAAGTCTACCGTGGTTGATGGTAAATTAAAGGCAAGACACCGGGAGAAGTAAAAAATTGTTGCCTTGACTTATGGGGCGGATTACCTACTTTTTTACCAGCAGGTTTACCACATTTTTGATAAACTTGCTGGAGGAAAACTTTACTGCAGTTTTAAAATTTATTTTGTTATTTCATGAACTATGTATAACCATGGACCAACTATTATATGGTATAGCAAACATTTTCCGACTGCTTTTTGCCTAACCTATCTCATTAACATACAGGGTTATTGGTAAATTAGTGACAATACGTGAACTGCAGGTTCAGCCCATCATCACAAACACGTTTGTGAAGACGCCAGGTCTTGATTCTTAATTTTGATATTGGTAATGGGTACCCCCCGCAATTCAATAATCGTTCGTTAGAGAGGTTTTATTTGAAACTCAACTTAAAAACAGCTCTGCCCTGAATTAACAGAAGATATAAGAGTGAAAGATCGGTCTTAAGTAACTCGTTGGGTTCCAGAAAATCATGTTTTTTCATTTTGTGTCACAGGTGACTTATATTTTTTTTTAGAATTTAGAGTTGGCGCCTTCACTGCAGGACCTGCAGTTCACGTATTGTCACTAATTTACCAATACCCTGTATATTATATTTAGATCTTTTCTTAATATAGTATGTAATACCCTATTATACAACTACGATCTTCAACATCATCTTTCATCGTAAGGTCATCACCATCCAGGCACTTCTCTTATTCATCGAGTAACTATTTTCAGTCTGCAGCTTTTTCCAGAATGAAAAGTAACTCGTAGCTAACAATTTTACTCAGAAAATCGGGCACAAACGTGGAATCCTGCTAACGTGTCAACGGACAAGGTAATACCTTGTCCGTTTTCGATCCTTTAAAAAACCAAAAAACTGAATAAGAATTCGGTTCATCCGTTTTGGAGCTACGATGCTACATACCGACACATCGTTAAAATTTAACTACGAACCTGCGAATGCTCAAACGCTTTCTACATTTGAGTTGGTCGCTTTCTATATTGGAGCAATGATGTATTTATAGTTACTAAAAGTCTCTTTTGACTATATTTTTAAGGTTCATAATCATTTGTTCAGGCCACAAACTCGCAAGCATATATAAAAATTGGATTTTGATAATCTTTTAAGTTTTACAAAATTCAACTAGCAATAAGGTATTTTTGCGACCATTATTTTTCGAGTTACTATGAAAATTTGTGGTCTCGCGCTCGTATAAAAATTGGGTTTTTGTAATTTTATAGGTTCTACAAGCAATTGAGCTAGCAATAAGCTTTTTGTGCGGCCATTGCAAGCGATTCGTTATGAGCTCATAATAGAACATAGGATCAATGGTCGTTTATTAGGGTAGGAGTCTATCGACATTATGTTAATTATATAATAAATCTCATCTCTTGCGTAGAAGTTTGTGTTCAAAGAAAATGGATGGCTTTGGTCGCAACACTACATATTTGCAGACGAATCACTTAAAGAACACAGAAATCACAATAAACCAGAAAATTTTGAACGCTGCCGCGGGTCTATCGTACTTAGGTATACTACTTTAAAAATCGTCATTTCTGAGATTCTCAAATCTTAGCTCTGAGTCCGGCTGTCGCGTGATCGTGACGTCTCATATTTGTATGGGATTTGCGTAGTGTCCTGTCCGCACGATAGAGGCGTTGTTCCAAATTCCAGAAAAAGGAGAAACTACGATCACGTTTCGATACTCTATTGTCAACCGGACTCAGCGCTCTGATTTGCGTTTGAATATCTAACACAAACTTAAATGAGATATGAGTAGCTCTAACTCAGGTACTTACCTAATAGTAAAAAGACGGGGGTTCAAAATGACGCCAATCATATAAATTGGTAGATCCTTCCAATAAATGGTGTTTCATGTACCGCACATTTGCAATTTATGTGCAATGGCAACCAATAACAATTTTACGAGCGAACAACTCCTGAGAGAGATCTTCGTACGAGAAGCGGTTGGAATTTGCAGGTACCTGTGCAGGCTACGAGCAATCTTCTGCGTCGTTAGACATTTGTACTGTCATTTATTACTATTTATGTCATTTTCTTATGACGGGCAATGCTGCTGTATACAACATTTTCTCCTTTCTGGTTATTACCGGTTGAACATTGACGAGCAATGAATATTTATAGCGTAAAATCGTTGTTCTGGTAATTGAATGAAATACATAAAAACCAGTATCAGTTCGAAGAAAAAGTTTTGGTTGATTTCTATTTATTTATATTTCATTAATATTTGAAAAGGCTATTATTGGCTTATTTCTATGTGGGTCTAATCAAACTCTAGCTGGAAAAAATCCAAGATATATTTTGTTAAAAAGTGCAAAAGAAACCTCTGACTAGTAAGTTCAATACAAACCTGTACAAAGGCATTACGACCCAGATCTGTAAATAAATAATAATAATAAAGATTTAATCATTTTAAATGCACAAGTTATTTATTTTAATGCCTATTTTGTAAAATGTAATTTTTTATACATTTTTATCATCAAGGGAAATATCATTTTGAAAATGTCGTTTACACACGAGTAATGCGCCAATTGTCACTGTTCTGCCATAATTTAGTTCATTTAGGGTATTATTGCTGATAAAAGCCATTAAGGCGATTATCAGAGGGAGGCCTGCTTCAGCAGTGGAACCATTAAAGGCTTTTGAGTAGGAGTTATTACCTATTGCCGAATAGTAGCAATTATGAAAATCAGGACAATATAATGTCACGAATCACATAATGTTATTCTCGAATCGTCCCACGGTCAGCGAAAAGAGTTAGTCATACCTACTTACTTCTAATTTTGTGACACAGATTAAAATAATAGTGTGCAAAGTTGCTTTTTAACCGCGTGCTCAATTTTGACCGAGCAAGCGAAGGATTCTAAAATTGAATAACGAGCGCAGCCAGTGATTCAAAAATTAAACCCTGAGCGTTAGCGAGGGAATAGGTAAAAAATCTTTGCACTCGAGTGCAACACGTAACTTTTCATCCCACCTCAGCGAGGAAAGAGTATTTTTGCTTTTTCCGAGACGGGGGATGAATAAACTTTTAAACGAAGAAACGAAAAGCAAAAGAGAAAGAGGTTTTATATTTTGCTGTATGTACTTCTTATGTCTGTTCGTCGATATATCCGTCAATTGTGGACCGATTTAGAAAATTCTTTCACTATTGTATGGAAAATTATTTTGAGGTGGTCCCATAAAAGGTTTTTTCCTGCGGGAAAAGTAATTGTCCAGAAAAACTGAAAAAACCGTGTCAATACAATAACGAATTTGACGGCTTATAGTTTTTTCAAAACAATGAAATTATTAGTTACTTGTTAGTTAAAATAGTTGTAATTACTATTGTATTCTGTTCTTATTACTTGCTGCAATAAATAAAGAGTAAGAGAACTTTAGCTTATTATGTTTTCTATTTCTGTCATATCTCATTAAATTATCCTCGACTTACTTTAGAAGAGCTAGGTACTTTTCTAACGTCACCCCCGATTTCTAAGCTCAAATAATATAAGAGCTGATCTGAAATAGCAATTTCGTAGATTTCAATAAAAATCTTTAAAAAAAACGTTGGCTTTATGGAGGTGCTCACGTGTTTGACAGTACCAGAACGGAGTGAAAAACCTCGTCTCCAACAAGAATGAGTTCTGAAAACTCGATGTTTCAAAAAATACCTTGAAAACTTAACACCTTCAACGATACCTTAATTATACAACTTACACAAGTTTATGACGGATGTACTTACATAACAAAGTTATAATTACTCCGTGAGCGACTCGGAAAGCTAAATTAAAAATACTTAGAAAAAGAAATCGTAAAGCTTTTGTTATTGAGAGACAGTTTGCAACCAACAACGCCTCAATTAATAGGAACTTTTACGAACTTTACTTTTAATTTTACGAACTTTACTTATACTTTCACGGACCAGACCTGTAATTGAAGGATAAGTCAACCATCGTTTCTTTTCATACAAATAGCTTTGAGTCAATCGGTTTCATATCCAATTTGTATACGCTGATCAAATGGGCTTCGAGTGTGGACATTCGTTTCAAATGGCGCGTCCCTTTGAATCAATGGGGCTGGGTAACGACATTTTGTCCGCAAAATAAAGGCTTAAAACCACAGAACCAGTTCTGTGCTCAAAACCAAGCTTTATTAAAACGGATTGCATTAAAATGAATAACCAGTTAATTTTTGGAGGAACCTACTTATTAATTACTGTATTAATTCCTACAACTTTGATTGTGTTTTATTTTATCGTCATAGAGAAAGAGGTGATTATATACAGAAAGAGATCATTATGTAGGTATTGGTAAATTTATAATTAGATTGCTTCTAATTAACTAAAAACACGTAGGTACCTACTGTTTTAGGAAAGTTCTTTTCAGGAACCATCTCGAGATGATTGTCTACACTATAGCTGAAGAATCAATAAAATCAGTCCAGTCCTTAATTTAAGGGAGAAATCGGCGAACATACATATATAAAATACGCACAGTCGAGCATAGAACATCCTCCTTTTTTGAAGTCGGATTAATAACAGAACCACACCTAAATATAAATAGAGGTCTGATCATGCAGTCGGCAAAGTTGGCATCCAAACACGCTTTAGAGCTATAATATTTCATTGCAACTAAGCCTTTGCTTTAACAAAGGCCTTTTTCTGCAAGCCAACCTTCAAGGATTTAACAAATCTTTAAGTACTATATTCGAAAGTAACTCTGTCTGTCTGTTTCCTATTCACGCCTAAACGGCTGACCTGATTTTAATGAAATTGGCTTGGGCAGGCCGGTATCCCGAGGACGGACATAAGCAACTAGAAAAGCGCGTGCGAAACCGCAAACAGCAGCTAGATATAAAAGGTAGACTTATTCCGCATAACACTTCTAAACATTTACATTTTTGAGGCACGAAGAGATAATAACAAGAACAACAATTGAAAACAATGAACAATAACACAACAACAAAATTACAACCCCTACAGAATGTGAAATGACACTCGACTCGACTGTACCGAACGCAACGCGCATGTGTTTCGTTATTACGTGTAGGAACGTGGCACTCACACTAACTCACGTCTGCCTGTTACCTTTTCACTTAGACGGGTTTAATTGTCTAAGACCCGAGTTCACCAACAGATGGTTAAATTTAAAACAGGGTTTTTGACACAAATTTTCATACACTAAACGTCATAGTTAACCGATGATGCCGGTTATTTTCGCTATGCACTAGTTTCGCTTTGCTCGGATTGTGTTTTTACATTACATTGCTGGTTTTGCAAAATGAAATGTTTGACTGATTCCGAAATAGTTTAATTGCACATAATAAAGGTAATCTTATCAGAAAATAGCTATTTCTTTTTCAGACAATACCGCCCAGAGTTTTTCAGCGCTTTACAGCGACTATTCACAAAAACTTACAGAGTAGAAGTACAAAGGAAGAAACGGACAGCTCTCAAATGGTCACTTATTTTCAAATTGACACTCACTGTCAGATGTGACAATTTCTGTCACATCTGACATCATTGTCCGATTATCAGTTGGTGAACACAGACCTAAGCCTTTTCACGCCTAAACGGTTGAACGGATCTCAATGTAAATGGTATCCCGGGGACAAACAAAAGCTACTCAAAAAGCTCGTGCGAAGCTGCGAGCTGCAGCTAGTCCGTTAAAATTTAACGATGCTTTATGCATGGGCATGAGCTGCCTGCCGTACTGGGACCCACTAAACTGCTCAGCGACTCTGTGATTATATATTCTAGTTTTAAATCTATTTTCTAAAAATCTAAGCCGTCACCAGAAGGCAAAGTGCCCAGAATGCTGGCAGCATTGCCACGTTGAATGGCAATGCTAATTCGTTGACCGAAATAAAAGCCAGCATTCCGATCACCTGTGGACTCTCTCGGCTTAGATTTTTAGAAAATAGATTTAAGTGTAAATATTAGTTGTAATTATTATTGTATTTTCTTTAGTAATAAAAATTACCACTTATTCTAGTTTTATAGCTGAATGCAACCACATTATAGGCACCTAATATGTATGTGGACGGGAGCTTTGAAGTTTCAGTTTATTGATTTTAAAACAACTAGCAGCGCTTGCGGTTTCATTTGTGTTTATTTACCTAGTTTTACTTATGTTATGTGAGTTTTGTGACGTGTCCAAGAGTAAGGTCTAAAGGAAATAAAGCACTGAATTTTGAACTTTTGAATTCTGACTTATTTCTTATTATTATTGTTTAGAAATTTAAAAGGAATAACTTTTTTTTTGAGAAGGTTTAGCTGGTTAAATAATCAGAACATATTTGTGAAATATTTTATAATGTTACATAATGCAAGAGTGCGTGTAAATGAACACAAACCGGAAAAAAACATGATCCCCTCGGGGTACGGAATCACCCCCTTTCGGCTTAGTAAACATGTTACGTCGCACCCTGTATAATGATTTTGCCCACAGCTTGTATTGTGTGCCAAGAGAAGATTTGGGCTACATTACATTGACATAGACATTTCTTCGTAAACTGTGTGATTTGAAAAATGTAAAACTGAAAATTATTACAAAACCAAGTGAATTTATTAAACCGAGTCGTATTTTTGCAAGTTGTGAAGAGAAGGATGAAAGGGCACAAGTATTCTTACACATTTCATTTTAATGTAGAAAAGTTTATCGACCCACTTCAAAGGCTTAAAATGTATTCCAAGAAACTAATATTGTCTCAGCTTTAGGAAATTGCAGCGCAGAGGAATCTGAAAGCAATTCACGAGAGACTACTTTAGAAAAGTTTGCTTTCCCTAAGTTTGTCTAGCATCCTCAAAGACCTCGATTTAAGACTGCATCAGTGCGAGCAAATAAATGGAGCTTAAAAGGAAACCTCAATTGCATAAATAGGGAATCTACGTGACGAATGTCAAATTATGGCAACTCTATGGTTCCGGTAACAATAAAACACTGTTCTATGGCTTTGGTCCCACCACGATGCTATGACGATTAATTATATAATCCATGATAATATCGACAAAAGTTGAAACACTTTTCTTCTTGTCTATACTTATAACAAATTCTGTAAGCGGGGCCAGTCGACCAATTCAAAACATGCATTAGGTCAACTGGACTCGAGGAGCCAGTCCGAGTGGGGCCAGTCGACTAAAGAGCCGACTGTGTTAAATCGGTGGTTATCACATACAAGATCCGTATTCACAGGAACGGTTTTAACTAACGTAGGTATGACTAGCCCCAAGCCTTAGTATGGGTTGTAAATTAGTTTGCGATAACGAAATAAGTTTTCGTTTCTTTCCATACATTTGGCGCCTTGCAGCGCCTCTACCTAATAGAAATAAACTAATTGTCGTGGTTTGACAGCAATTGAATAGTTTGATACGATCTCGATTACAGTTTTCGAATTGTTTAGAGACATTTGACAGAGGCTATTTTCACGAAATAAGTAGGTAAGTATATAAAATTCATATTCAAAGTATTTTATGTATATTTATGTATTTATTGTGTAGACGAGATCGAGAATATAATTAGATTAGACCTAATAATAGTACTAGGTCTAATAACATTCTCGAAATCATGTTGCAAATTCATAGGAGTTTTAGCGATTTATAAATATAAATAAATAATAAATAAATAAAACGTTTATTTTCTTTCTTCTATTTATCACAACATGAACGGTCCCAAATTGTTGTTCTGAAAGATTTGGGAAGAAACATCGCGTAAATATCGAGAATTTATGAGCCATAATGGTTCAGAATGGAATTCAATGGCTGAGAGCACAAAAGAAGCCCTCGTCGCAAAATTGACCAGATGTGCGACTCATTGCCCAATACTTGTTCATCAATCATCCATTCAATCATCCATTATTTTAAAAAAGTACCGAAACCGAAAGTACTGAGCAGACCACGAAATACGAAGCTCCTATTGGTCTTTGAAAACAAAAGAAATCTAGCAAGCCGAGAGTGCCAACCGGTCACTTCACAGAAAAATCCATCCTTGTGGTGTCTAGGCGGATATTTAATGTACATACGCCTCCACCGAAAAAAAATATAATGGACTATCTGACCCGACAGACGTTTCCATTCAATTCCAACTGACAACTGACAATTATTTCAAACGTTCTTAGCAAAGAGTATATAACGCTAGTAGAGTAGTATAGAGTATATAAGTCGTTAAGTTTTCTTAATTTTTTTAAGTTTTTGCGAAATTTCCTTAATCTTTGTTAATGTGAGAACCTTCTATGAAGCATTAACAAACATAAAAAAAAGATGAATGACATCTGTAAAGCCGTTCTCAAGTTATAGCGTGACCAGGAAAAATAGGGGTTCATTTTACATAAATACATGTATAAATTAACCGATACTGTAATATAGGCCGCTGTATATTTGGTCGCTCATTAGGGGAGGCCTATGTCCCAATAGACTAAAATATGCTGATGATCATGATTATATTTTGTCGGATCAGTGGGTATATTTTACTGTCAATTATATGAGAGATCGTTTTAATGCCTACCTTCAATACAGCCGTGTGTGCTAACACCTTCATAAGGACATAACGCCATTGCCGAAAACAAAGCAGAAAAAGATAAACCGATCTTGTACAACCTTTGACAATTTAACCCGTTATCTTGTCAAAGTGTAAAACGAATCGCTTTGGCACTGCTTGGGTCGCTATGTGCATGCAGCGTAAGCGTAGGGTTTTTTGATATTTTCGTTGATCAATATCTTTAGTTTTATTTATTCTTATTTGCGAAGTGCGGCCAACAAACCCAGAAATACAATTTATTAGTAAAATCAATTTACATGTCAAATTTTCATAAAAAAGCTAAAATACAAATGGTACTCATCGATTAAAGAAGACGATTTCCAAATGAAATTAGGTAATACATTTTAAGTGACACACAACGCCTAACCCTCGCGGCCTCGTTTACTTTAGGACTGGTTTGTTCTGTAGGTACTGACTTTCTGTATTATTTTCTTGTCGTCGATTTTATGACTAATCTGTACATACATTTTATTAAAGTTACATATAAACATATGTTGGCTCTAACGTTCGAGACTTCTGTGTCAAATATAATTAAAATCATACTGCCTAAGGTGAAAAGCCAGCTCAGAAGCTACGGTTTTAATTGCAAACTTCGTTCTGAAATGGCGGGTTTTGTAACCGACGAAGTATGAATTACCGTACTTCGGTGTATTTACTACAAACCGAGTGATGTTGTCCGGTTTCGGATGGAGGCAGGCCCTCACTTCACCGAATAGCGGTAATTAAGCTGTAGTAAGCGAAAATCGCCTGGATTCTGATCCACCAGAGAGAGGCCAGGGACATCATTCAGCACGGAATACATATAAATGTATTCCGTTCACGTGAGCAAGTTTGATTGGCTTATTCATGTGTAACACGCAGTTTGTAGTGACTAATTAGGATATAGTGGGCTTACAGGGTTATTTAATGTATCTCCTAATAGGTAATTCTTAAAGGGCGAAGGGCGCTTCTACATACAACAAAACTCCTACGTTGCGAAAATTATTAGTATATAAATTCTAACAAATCGTCAAAAAGTTTCTATACGAAAAGGCTTACCATAAAATATTTGATTATCTGGAGGTTAGGGAAGCTTAGGGCGGGTTTTTCTTCAACTCGAAAAATAACAACTAACAGGCTAAAGGTTTCTTTGTCGCTTCTTTACTTAAGACCGCATACCGAAGCGACAGAATTCAAAAATACCACTTTATTTTCGGATCTGTGTTTAGTTTTATGGATTTGACTTTTTCTAAGTGTACATTTATTGTAATAATCATAGAGGAGATATTTCTAATTTGATTGGTTATTCACTGACAGTGCGTGTTTGTCTCTATAAATGCGTTCACTAATTTATTTATAAAACACAACTGCCTTAGTACATACTTCATACTTATATTGTTAATGCGAAAGTTTGGATGGAGAATGAATAAATACTACTATAGAAAACAAAAACTACTGATCGGATCTGACTGAAAATTTGTAGATATTGGTAGCCTATATTTTATTCCAGGACTACCCTGGAATAAAATATAGGCTACTTTTTATGCTGGAAAAACGCGGGCGAAGTCGTGTGCAGTAGGTAGTTTTTCTATAAAACAGCCAGTCTCACTCGGGATATTTTAAAGATTGTAAAGGTCCAAACATTTAAATCTTTTCAGGCAATTAATAGCTATAGCGGAATAAAAAAAACGGACATACTGAAAATATTAATCTCCTTTTTGGCAATCGTGTAAAAACGGAGAATAATAATTGTCTATGAGTTTCTATCGAAAAAGGGAACTCAATAGTGATAATTTTAACTTAAAAAAAACCAGACAAGCACCGCCTATTTCACACCCTCATCAATCTTCCAGCCAGGCTGACTTCTTCAATGTTCATAAAGGGGTTATAACTTGAAAAGACATCGCTGATGTACCTCCGGAGTTAGATCCGTATTAAAAAAGCTCTTGGTAGAAAGGCTAACATTGGCATACAGTATACTGCAATTTTCAGTACTGAAACATTTCCGCATGAGAGGGGGGGGAGCCAGCGGAGTCTGCATCCTTTTGTTCATCCGGCTCTGTTTAATCTTCACAGGTTGTTGAAGGTTTCGAATGAAAAGTTGGAGAACTTCGTCCGTACCTTCCTGCAGTATCTTAAATCTATCTAAGTATCTTTGCAGTGGAGTGAAACTAACATTTTCGGATTTCCTTTTATTTATAAAAGAACTGTTTTTTTCTGTGCCTCAACTACGATGTAATCATTTAAGAATGTGGTGGAATACAAGATTTTTTGACCCCGTAGTCCACCAGATTGCCTGTTGTTTGATTTCCGCCGTTGCAGTCCAGTCTACGGTACGAAGTTCCTGTTAGTTACTCAACCATTTATTGTTTTAATTTAAAATTATATTTTTGTTTATTGTATTAGGTTTACAGGGGTGTTTAGAATCTAGAATTCTAGATAATTATTTATCAAATTAGTATCACTATAGACCCTGCTGGGCATACAATAACTATGGAGAGAGACGAGTTTTAGTCGAAAGGAGTTTTTACATCAGCCAAAAGTCATTATTACTGAACTAAGATTTAGTACCCTAGATGTTTTATGTAAACAAAGACATATATGAATGAAAACTTAACAAAAACTGATAACAATAACAGAAAACAACAAGGTAACAGTGACGTTACCACTAGAAACTAAAACATTAACTTCGACAACGGACAATCTCATATGCGCAGCGAAAAATGTAAAAATTTGAACGCAACGAGAACGTTGAACGAGAGATCAATTAAATGATGAATGAAAGCATTCAAAAGGAAAAACTGTTTCGAGCTTTTGTACTTTGCTTCGATGATACCAATGTCGTTAAATATTTTCCACCAATATTCCTTGAGTTTTGTTACCACTCTGTATACAAAAAATATCCAGGTTTTTGAATCGGGGTATAGATTAGGTATAATACTAGATTCTTTATTAACAAATAAAATTACAATCAAATAATATAATTAAATTAAAACTAGTATTTACAATTGAAACAATTGAGCTAACTGCAGACGGTTGCAAACAATCTACAGGTAGCTCAACTGATCCTTATCATAATATTATACTTGATTGAATATTTCATATTTTTAGATGAAATATTCGTTAATTGTGTAATATGCTTTTGATAGGCTTCCCGATCCCTGGTGTCCAGTGGAGGCTAGAGATAGCCAGGTCACTGCAGGTAACTAAGTAGTCCACTATAAATATAATTTTTTACGTCGAAGCTGGTACACGCGGGTAGGCTACGCGCAATAGACAATCAAGCAAGATGGAGAAGTCTTGTTGCTCCGAATTGGATTTTGAACTCTACCACAATAGGCTATTTGACTACTATTGGGAATTAGTTCTTACGTATTGTCTGATAAAAATAATGCAAATGTTATTAATATTTCTTCAAGGCCCGTCGTATTCGCTGTGAAAACTAATTTTAAAGTTTGAATAAAATAATGGCGCCCTAAAACGCTCATGGCTCCGGCGACATGATTCGATGACGTCACAACTCCTTTCGTCAAAAAACACCATGTCAACCTTGGACGGAAGAAATTACCCCTCCCTTTATGGCACACACCGTAGAATTATTATAGTACTAGCCATATGATAACTCTATGCTTCACACCCACCACATTGTATGATAGACACCATAGAGTTTATATACCTAGTACTTATATAAACTCTATGACACTCTGAAACCGACACTGGCGGAGTTGCGGTAAAAGGCAAGCGGCGCCGTAAAGAAGTTGAGATGAAGTTGTTACGTCATCAGCAACGGCAGAGCGTTTTCGATCACGTGGTCGAACATAAAAAAAATATAATTTAAATTCTCTTTTTTGCCTAGAATAGACACATTTTTTAATGAAAGCCATCAAAATACGCTTTTTTACGTTATCACTGACCAGGATGATAACATTTTGGAACTTATTTTCAATGTAGTCAAGTAGCCTATTTGGTTGGAGTTCAAAATCCAATTACGATCGTTGATCCAGAATAGTTATATAAAGGTAGTTGTAAACGTTGGTTAAATAACATTTTGTAACGAGATTCATAGGATGTGGTTACACACAACGTATTTGAATAGTAAATTCGAGTTAATTCGTGAAATTATCCCGCATAACGGAGAGTAATTTTGAAACAACCCTAAATAATAATTATGGTACGACGCACGCTCTAATTGTCCTGAAACATTAACACCAGAGTGTACCTAGGTGCCCCATTTTTGATACAACTTGCTCATTAAAGTTCGCTTTTTAAATGTAGATTATAAACCACGACGCTCTTTTTGAGAGTCTTTCGTGACGTTGGGAATCTACACAGCATCATCTAGCTCCAGGCTAAGCAGAGCTTGTGTTATGGGTACTAGATGACCGATATACTTAATACTAAAGTAATAATAAAGAGACAGATATTTTTTATTAAACATAGAAATACCCAGAACACCCGCAACAAATATTAGCAGACCGTAAAACATTTCTCCCAGGCCGGAATGGAACCCGCAACCTCCTGCGTCGCAAGCGGACCTTCGCCCACTGCGCCACAGAGCTCATCAAAATATTGGTTGTTTCGAATCGAGTTAGTAAGTAGTCTTGTTTTAGTCATCCTGTGACGGCAGTGTGTAAACCTGTAGAAACCTCAGGGCAAATACTTAATTTAACGCGACACGAAATAAACGTGAAAATGTATTTTTATCCGACTACAAAAATTCTAAATATGGTGGTTCCATTTTCGTCTTTATGTATTTTTTAATATATGCTCCTCGATTTCTCCGTCATGGAATAAAATTAGCTACGTAACGTGACGCGACCAAACGGGCGCCATTCATTTATGAACCGATTTAAATGAGCCGATACAAAAATGATTCCCAAGGAATAAGTAAGTTTAAGCCGCAAAACTTATAAGTAACTTTAAATAACATGGTTTTAAATTTTGTCATTATGATAGTTAACTTCACTTACTCCATTGTTACGGCGTCGATCGGTTATATTCAGCGTTTATCTATTAAACCCTGAAAGGAGCATTATCTCAAAGGATTATAAGGGCTATCTCTACTCGGGCCGTTAAGCGTAAAAAGATGAAGCTTAAGGTAGGGTTGGTTAGTCCACCGATGCGACTAATTCTGCTCTACTTAATAACTAAGCTTAAGCAGTATAAAATAGTTTAAAAATATGTTTTATGATAACGCGTCATTGGTGTGGCAGTCGCGTGTTCAACCGCTGATAATGAGGTCCCGGCATCGAATCCCGGGATGGAACAAAATAGTTATTGGGGTTTTTCTAGCAAGAAACATTTCCCAGTAGCAGTCCTGAGTGTCAGGAAGTTGGCGCTACACCCCTGTGTGCCTCGAAAAACACGTTGCTTTTATTTATATATCAAACTAGCCGGGGCTGGCCCCGGCTTTGCACGGGTAGATTCTATCGCCTATGTTCATCAGGGATAATATAGGATTCTAATGGTGAAACAATTTTTCAAATCGGTCCAGTAGTTTCGGAGCCTATTCAATTCAAACAAACAAACAAATCTTTCATCTTAATAATATTAATAGTAGAATAAATAGACATTGGTATGTACTAAATAGTACTAATATCTAACTACCTGAATAAGTTCAAATTACTTTCGTTATATGTAGATAAGAAGAACAAAACAACAGAATCGACATGATACATGCAAAAATGAATCTGGTTCATATATATGTCACCGTTGGATAGTAAAACCCGTAAAATTATAAAAATCCTAGGCACTTTATAATTTTCCGGAAAATAATCAATTGGGCCGTGTCACTTATAATGTAACGCATTTAAACACGTCGGGTAGCCCACCTCCTCGCCTGCTTTAAATAATTGATTGTTTTGAAATAATTATATAATAATTATTATTATATAACACCATCAGAGTATATTATTTAGCTGTTGTTAGTGCATCTTACTAAATGTTGTGCACACATTCTATACTAAGTTTATAATTGTGTTCATTGCTAATGTTTCATTAAAAAAGTTGGTAGCCGAACTTAAAAAAAAACTTATTCCTAGGTATTTTTTATGGTACTACCACCTGGGGATCATTCTCCATACAATATAGTTTTTTTTTTCAAATCTGTCCATAATTGACTGAGTGATCGACGAACATACATAAAAAATCCATACAGTCGAACATATAAACTCGTCCTCTTTTATTTTTTGTAACGTCGGTGGAAAATCTAATCTAAACATTTATTAGGGTCATAGCTGTGCACCCGGCGACCCCGACCCCCGCAGCACGCTTTAATGACATGAGTTATGGGCAAGACTACAGATCGATACCAACAGTGAATAAATTCGGCCCAGATTTCGTGCCGTGGCGGCGGTCAGATATGCATGGGTAAGTATCCCCCCGAGAGATAGTCACCCCCAGTCACCCGCGTATAAAGAAACAAGTTAAGGCGCATATCCGACCCAAACTATAAAAATTTCGTAAATTTTTAGAAGTTCTTTAGCACTTTAAGGTCTAAAAACACTTCAAAAATTACCCTATTCTGAACAAAGAGTCACAAGGTCCCCCTCACAACAGGGGACAAAAAATAAGTCATCCAGAGAATAAAGCGGGGAGTTGAAGAAACACCAAAATAGACTAACCTCACTAATAGAACCAGCCTGACACGCATGCTTTTACCAAGAAAAATACATTCTACCAAATTACCATAAGTATTTAGGACACGAAACGAACGCAACGATTTAGAATTGATATGCCTATCTGTGGCGGTCTTGGTATAATTTTATCAGCCGTAATAGTGAGTTATTTGCCTGTTTACCTGATACTTTGTACTCTATTATCGTATCTAAATAAATAGCGGAAACCTATAACACTGCTACTTTCAATCCAATCTGGAACAACAGGATATTTTTAAGCTGACATCGAAAAAAGGATGAGGGACTGTTCAGCTGTATGCAACTTTTTTATGTATATCCGTCAATTTATCAGTTATTTTTATGGATTGATATGGATGATTTTTTTTGCAGTTGTATAGAAGCTGATCCCGAAGTGGTCCCATAAAAAATATATGCTAAAGGGATTTGCGTATCTTTTAAAGTCCAAATAGAATCCGTCTTACTCCGGTACACCAAAAAATACCAAGTTCCTGGTCCTCCCTTCTTTTTCGAGATGGTCCAGACGATCCTCTTGTTTCATCGAGTTGTGGTTGCGTAACATTTACTGAACGTTTAGCTCCAATGGTGCTGCCATTGGATAGCTTTCAAAGCTCCATTTTGTTTTATTAGAAAATAATAATAATAATAACAGTGCAAAAAATGAAAGTGAATCGGAGCTTGAACCAGCGATCTCTTAGTTAGAACAATAGCCCAACCGTTGCCCTTACTGTTTTAGCTCACTACACCAGCAGACCGATAAGTATTCAGTCGAATTAACGACTTGCTTGGAATTCTCCAACGGTTTGATTTTAGCCGTCCAATTAGAAATAATGACAGAGCACAAACACTTTTTGTGATGACTTTATTTTTGAATTCAGTGGTTTTTGGTGTTTTGCTTTTTTTTAGACTTCTTCACTGTTAAGTATTAGTGTACAATTGTGGTGTTTATTTATAGTTTATTTCGCTTTGATAGGTGTATCACTTTTTGTTGTTACTTTTTCAATATCATTTGTTTGGTCAATGTTTTATAGCTTCAATTATTTGTTCTGGATAACATTCTCACTTTTGGTTCCTAGTACGGTTAAAGCACACGTTTACTGTTTTGTTCAAAGTTTGGACGCGAGTTTAGGTTTTTAAATATACTAAATTCGTAGAGCTGTTGTTGCTTGTGTGAGCGCAGCGTCTTCATTTTAACCGTAACGTTACCATAAAACTGTTCCATTCACAGTTATACAAATAAATAATGCTGGACAATCCACGTAGCATCATCTAACTCAGCAGAGCTGTTTTATAGGAACTAGATGACCGATATCGTTAATAGAATGCATTTCATAGATGGATATTTTTACTATACATATGCATAAAAAAATACCCAGAACACTCGTAAAAAAATATTTGCAGTTCGAACACACTTTTGTTCTAAGACGGGGATCGAACCTGTAACCTCCTGCGTGGCGGGCGGACTATCTCGCCCGCCGCGCCCCATTGGTCGTCGTCGCACTAGTACCGTAATTTGTAACTAGATGTCGTGACAGTCAAGTTAGAAGGCGCTAACGGTACGTTTCAGCCCCAGAGGGTCATACTGTGAATTGTTTCAAGATATTCAAACAGTGCGAGGGCGCCCCGATATTTTTATAAGCATCACACTAGTGTGGTGCATTGTGAGATAACTATGATTGTCAGTCATTAATTGTTTCCAGTTGCCTTTGGGTAAAAAGCGACTGGAAACACCAAAAAATGACTTAGTTAACGAGAGATAGGATCACTCCAAGTACGCTTGGAGTGATCCCTGTCGTTAAACTCACAAGATGAACATACACATACGTACATGTTTATCTTGTGAGTGTAAAATAAATGTCTTTTTAATTTGTGTGGAGCATTATTATACCACAGTCATAATACTAATTAATTGATTATCACATAAATATCATAAACTAGTTTCTGCCCGCGGCTTAGCACGCGTTTTTAAGGTTATTTCTATCCCATGAGAGAGTTCCCTTGTTTGTGTGTAAAAAGTAGGCAATAATTTATTCCAGGTCTTGAACTACACGTGTGTACGACTACATAAAAAACAAAATCAGCCTGATCCGTTCAGTAGTTTTGGCGTGAATACCTAGGTAATAAACATCCAAACTTTCGCATTTATAATATTAGCGTTTGGATGGATGTATTTACCTCTTCATGCCAAAATAACTGAATGGCTAATAATAATTAATAAAAATAATAATCTTATTGTTGTCGAAATAATAATTTGTTGCCGGCCTAGAATAGTACCAAACCAACCCAACTCTTCCCGTGGGTGTCGCAGGAGGCGACTAAGGGACACAAACCGGGGGGCGGGCAGCAGCGCCCCTGCAGAACAACCCAACCAACGAACTGCAATCCCCAACTCGCATGTCACAGTCTGCTGTTCGGGTAGGGACATTACCCTCCATGAGATAAAAACCAATAAGACTACTATCAGGGGGAGGCCTGCGTCCAGCAGTGGACAAAAAAAAAGGCTGCTGAAGTGAGGTGAGGTTCGGGTAGGACCGAAAGGTCGACTTTGCTCAAAGAAGGTTGTCGAAATAATCAGCAGATTACATGAATTGTACTAAATAAACGTAACAATGAATTGATATAAAATTATTAAATACAATACAAATAATATTAATGTTTAATTAATCACTAAAATCGGTATTAGATGATGAGGAACTTTCACCCAGTTCAATTATAAAACGTTGTTCATTATTATTTAGTAGGGTTATAAAGGCAACGAAAGTTTGATTATCCTTGTTGTATTTTACGTTCTTTTTAGTGTAATCATCATACTGTCATTTCGTAGTCCGTAACTTGAAAGTTTGTTCTATAAAGAACATTTTTATGGTTTGATTACGTTATTTTTTTTCTCTGCTGAATAGATTATAGCTATTATTACTTGTAGTACTCACACAATTCAAAAGGCAAAAAATGTATGTTCTTTTACCGTGTCGTATTTGAAAAAACAACTGTCAGCACGATGGTCGTCGCAAATCAGAGACGACTTTATTTTAGGAATCACAATACGCAATAAAATAAAATAGTTTTATTTTGTTGTTTTATTTGCTACTTGCTTCAGCCCGCGGCATTACTCGCGTTTTTCCGTGATAAAAACTAACACAGATGGAGCTACTGTAGTAAACTATAATTTTTATAGTACATATTTTCAATTCTAAGTATTTCATGTATAAATCTTATAGAATAATATTCGTTACATTACTATTTCGGCTCGATAAAAATCGAAACTTTCGGTCCCCTTTTCGAGTCGAGAGATTAGCATTTCTATCTGTCAAAAGTAATTGTCTATGAAATACTTCAATCTGTCATTCAATCTTCATTCAAGTGCACATTCTGTCAAAAAATCAAGTACAAGAAACTGATTTACAAGTTTAATATGGATAAAGTTAACAAACATTGTATCTTGCGCTTGAGCTTGGCTAGATCTTTGCGCCTACCTACGCCATACCTATGTAGTAGGTCGATTTGACAATACCTATTAAATGGTTATCTGAAATTTTAAGCTAGGGTTCTGTGGGAGAAGATAACACATATTAGGCTATAAAATAAAGTTTTTAATTGGAACCGCTGCGTGAAATAACTGATGTGGATGTCTGTTTCAAAATGAAAGGGTGTGGAGCCTGCCATGCCCGATAAAAAGCTTAAAGAGCGCTCAACACAACCGCCACACAGTCATCCGAGTAAAGCTATGCAAACTTTAGGACTTTATACACACAACCCGTTAGAGTACCTACACATTACGCGTTTTAAATGGCCATGTTCGTGTCGGACCACGCGCAGTGTAGGGTTCCGTAGTACGGTAAAATAATTTACTTGTTCTACACAACTAACAACTTTATCTAACATTCAATGGAAATTGTACGTGTATTTATTTACTCTTTTTCTAGTACTTAGCTAGAGTACCTTTGCTTTATCGCAGCCGTGACAGATTTCCTTTTTATATCGTTACATGTTACTACCACTGGGAATTTTCGCACATACCCTTACCGTGCAATGTCATAGCATCGTACTTCGATACTATGACATTACCTAATCTGTGAAATATCACAGATAAATATCATAAATAATAATTTATAGTCAGTAGATGGCAGTGGGGACAGTCAAAAAAAAGCTTAAATTGCAATTTTTTCCCAAGTATTTCGCAATTAGACTTGATTGAATTGATATATATCTACCTCCACAGTGTTTTTGAAGGAGCTAGTCAACGAAACTCCATACCGTAGGATTAATTAATAAAAAATTAAGTGAATATCACTTAATTACTTCTATCATACAAAATATTAAGACTTTGTCAGCGTTATTAATATGTCAAAACCATGCAAATTATTACTGGTAGTTGTCCGTCTGTCCGAGGCTGAGCTCAGAAGCTTAGCCTCGGACAGACGGACATGGTGAAACTATAAGGGTTCCTAGTTTACTACGGAACCCTAAATATTATCTAGTCTGATACATTATTTCAAACGCGCATCAGAACACAAAGAAACGTATTTGAATGTATGCGGATGAATGTATACGATCAGATAATTTTTAAAAACCTTATTTTATCTAAGTACATAATATTTATTCGTTACCAAAGCACGCGCTTCAAAATGGCCAATGTGTACTCGCTCTTAGCCATCCCGAGCTTCACGATTTTATAAACTCAACCCGTTATTCAATCTTGGAAAATTTCAGCTCAAATTGCGCAATCTTGTTGGCTTTGGTGGCAAATTGTTTCTTTCCTCTTTTTAGCTTTTAATACCGGATCGTTTAGTCTGTTTTACATTTTTAGCAACGAAAAAGATTTTTTGTTTACTAAACAATGGAAGTTTGGATAGCAAAAAGCCCGTGAAAATTAATTGAGTATGAACATTCTCGCTCTCGCTCTAGCTTTAGGTACAATAAATTTACCATGAACACAGATGAACACAGTTATCTAGATTGGAAAGATCATCTTTAGCTTTATCCCTCGTGGCAAAAAGAGGATTGATACACAAGTTTATGGCTTCAGCTCCCAAACGGATAAGTTATCTGTGGTCTTACATGGCTGTGAGATAAACCGATTTTTATTTAGTTGTATATAAATGGGACTCATCGAGTATTTGCTATTTTTTGGACAAACGTGCTCCGATTGATAAGATATAGCCAAGGCGCGTTTTTGGTATACTTATAAAAATTGGCTTATGTTATGATGTTAAATATTTTTACTTTTTTTCTTCAATTTTATAAAAATAAAAACAAATAACGGTATGATATTTCAAAGTACTTGAATTGGCCCAGGTTTTATAATGTTTTGAAATTATTATAATCAAGGAAATGTATTTTGTTATGGCGCTTATTAGGGGAGGCCTATGTCCAACAGTGGACTACTATAGGCAGATGATGATGATGATGTATTTTGTCAACTGGAACGAGGAATTCGTCTTTAGGTAGCTCACGAAGATTCTATCTCGAGAAAGCAAGTAGGACGTGTTTGTTCTATGTTATATTTAAATCATGTAATTGCAAGTGGAATTTAATTGCGTATAAAGTCATTTCAGTTTATACAGTTTTGGATTTTACCGCTCACGATTGAATTTAATTTGAAAAAGTGGGATTATCGTCAGAATTTTAGCCTGTATTCGCATTCTTTCATTCAGCGTAATCCAGCTATGCTCAATGAAGTGCATAGCTGGATTACGGATTACCTATATTATATTATTTTTTTAGGCTTACAAAAAAGCACTTAGACAAGTCAAATTTTATACATAAACAGCTTTATAAACAGTAATTATCAAACGATTATCACGTATGCGAAGCTCCAGGCAAAACCTAGTGTCATATAAAAGCCTAAGCACAAAAGCTAGTATGTCCCTTGAACGTTCGCAAGGCTTTCGGAAATAAATTTCAATTCCATTTGAAGTTGAATCCCGCCAAATCTCCGATTTATGCTGCAGAAAATTCCTTTCCACTTTCGATTGAAGGTGAGCTGATTCCGTTTGATTGAAAAATGAAAAAGATGTCAGCGAAGAAGATTGCACAAATTCAATAGGCTAGGTATTCAAATTAGACCGGTTGGAAAAATCATCTTATCTTTATCTTTTAAATTTCTAACTTGGCTTCTTGAAAGTTATAGTATTCATCCCCTACTGTAGTAAAAGAAAAACTTCAAATCAAATCAGATCAATAACTCTTTATTTCCATTATTACCTACGAACACACACACACACACACACACACACGCCCGCGCACGCACGCACACACATACACTTAGAAAATGAAAAATTCTTAAAATTAAACGGTGGTTCGGAAATATATTGGTATTTTTGATACCTGTCACTTCAATATGTAGTCTAAAGTAAAGAAGCGACGAAGAAACTTTTAGCCTGTTAGTTGGTATTTATCGAGTGACATTGATGCACTTAGATAAAGTGGGGTAGCCGCTGCAGTAGGTATACCTAGCAGAGCCAGCTCAGCAACATCTTTTTGTGTTTTAACACTTCTACTGCGATTCAATCCGCTTGCGAATCGTGCATTATGGCAAAAAAAACACTCGTTGGTTGGAGTTCATTTAAAGGTGGACGGATGTGAGCTGAGGGGGATTTTTCAGACAATTTAGTCCTTAATTAATAAATTCAATTATCATTAGCACATATTACAAAACTACAAAAACAGGAACGTTTTGTAGTACGTTCCTGTTTTTGTAGTTTACTCTAGAATAATATTTCAACTTTGTTATCGGCTACATATTTAACAAATTTTCCAATTTACATTCGATAGCACGTTCAGAATTTATAGCTTCACAAAGCGGTAGTTAGTATCTCTCCTGGGGGCATCTATCCGAACTATGGGTATTTCAATAAATATGAATCTAATAATAAAATGAATGATGGAAAATTTACCCAGCATCATTTGAGCTTTTGTAAAGGATACTAGATAGATTCATTACATAAATAAATATTTTTATGCGGTTTTTGCTTTCATAACACCTCATTATAGTCATTATCATCATCAGCCTATAGTAGTCCACTGTTGGATATAGACCTCCCCTATCGAGCGACATAGCGCCCTGTCTTCAGCTTGACGCATCCAGCATCTGCCAGCAGTCTTTCGCAAATTGTCTTTCATAATACCTACTCATAGAAATATACAACAAAATAAACGTCTACTTTTCAATGTAGCGTTTTTAAAAAGTCATGCAAATGAGAGGCTCCTGCGGTAAATGTTGAATGTTTTTGTTAAGAGGGTGCACACTCATACATACACCTTTAAATTATGGCTACCTCCTCTTCCTGCTCATAAACAACCTATAATGGTCAACACTGTTTAATGTATCTTTCCTGGTGAAGCTATCCCCAAGCCGAATTTTCGGCCACGGTGCGGCGGGCGGCCAGTCTCAACAGAGATTAGCCAGCGGCAGTACGATATGCGTGCGCATTTCCCTCAGGACAATAAAAAAAAAAAAAAAAAAAAAAAAAAAAAAAAAAAAAAAGGAGTGTCAAGCTATGTCTTAAAAAAAAATAGAATCAATAAAATATTTCAAAAAAACTTGCTATTTAGGTACTAAAAGAATCTTAGGAGTACCTAAATATCAAGTTTTTTAGAAATATTTTATTGATTCAATTTTTTTTTTAAGACAGTACAATATCATCGTTATCATTTTTTTAAGCTGACGTAGTCATGCTCGCTGAAGCCAATTAAGACAACCGCGCCTGTCGTCACTTAGTCGCGCACTCTCCTGCCACTCAGCACGTTGACGACGATGCCCAAAAGTTTCCCTTTTACGACTACTAGCTAAATGGCAAAGTTTTCCCACAAACGTTCATTGTAATTTTGTGACATAATTGTGCTACCGGGCTATAATAGAGGCTGTTCCAATTTTAGGATGAAACAAAGTGGTATGACCGGGAGGGGGGGGGGGTGCATTGTTGAGCATAATAGGCTGACTTCTCTTGCTCAAAGGTGTGTAATTAAAGCGTAGCTTAGCGGGACTGAAATTAGAGTAGAGACTCGACTTTTTGGTCTTGAACAAGAAGTTGCATTATTTTTAAAAATGGAACAAAAAGCGTGGTGATGGTTTAATGCATAGAGTTCATCGATCAAAAATGTCCGGCTTTGCCGGCCCCCCTTAGATTCACAATGCGCACGCCACAACCTTCAGTAGCAAAAGAGAAACATTTTGACATGTTAGGGAAGCTTTTCAACTAGTGTCATTTTAGCGTTCAGACAAAAAGCATGGGTAAGTGCTCGTACAAAAAAAGCAAGAATCACTCGTCCAAAGTGCTGAAAAAGGATGGAATTTCTTATTTTCAGTAAGTTTATATATATTTCTTACCCGTATATTGAGATGTGAGTCATATACTTGTGAAATCAGCATAAAATATTGTTGTTTGGTTTGCCTATGTTAAAATATTAATTTTGTTCTAAATTGATAAATGGAGAGGCTATTTCTTCAAAATTTTTTTTTTCATTTATCGTATGTATTAATATATTTTTCATAAAAATAAGTTTAATATTACTAGTTGATGATTTTTAAAATAACTAGTTGGCCCGCCCTAAAATTTCATTTGCGTAGACTCTCTAATAAAAGAAAGACTAGGTTCTTACCTACCTACCAGAAGTATGAATTTATAAAACGTTTATTTTTTTCCCGTAAAAAAAACTCGTGCAAAGCCGCAGGCAGGAACCAGTTCTTTTTAATCTAGAGTGCCTGCCTGAAATTGTATTGTAAGTTTAAATTATTGTATGTCTGAAATGACCCTTTTGTATAAATACCCTACTGTTGAGACACCAATTTATAGTTTCATCAATAAATGATTCGTTATCTTTACCTGAATTCTGTTAATTAATCCTTATAGAAAATAAACTGAGTAGGTAGGTATATAATTCTCAGGTAGGTACCTACCTACTTACAAAATAAAATAAAATGAATTCGACTCCACCAATCTCTTGTTCCGTATGGAAAAAACTTGTCAGGCTCTGCGCAAACTGTCTGCGTCAAAACAAAACGAACCCAATTTTGAGTGACATTTTTGTAAGGCTCTAGGTATCTACGGGGGAGGCCGCGAACTCCTTATTTTTGATCGAAGATAGAGTTATTAAATTATACATTGATGTTTATGAAGGCGATTCTTCGTCCGTGGTAGAAATGGGTACTATTCTTTCAAAAATAATAAAGTTGATATTAAGCCTAATCTTTTATTGTTTACCACAAAGTAAATTTATGGTCAACATTGTTGAGAATGTGCAAGCGAAAATTAAGAAATGAATATGCAAATGGAGCAGAAAGACAAAGAATTAAATCAGTTGCGGTTGAAATCACGTGAAATTTATATGAATATTTAATAGCTTAGACAAATACTTGAAGTAGAGAAGTGAAAAACGTTTGCATTATTTTACTTAAGGTAAAATTTGATTGTTATATTCTATTCTAGCAACAATATTAGTGGGGATAAATAAATAAGTAAATAATGCTGGACAATTCACACAGCATTATCAAGCCCCAAGCTAAGCAGAGCTTGTGTTATGGGTACTAGATAACTGACATACATAATATTATACATTACATAGATAGATATTTTTTATTATATATAGAAAACGACCAGAACACACGGAACAAATGTCTGCAGATCGTACACACATTTGTGAATCGAATCTGCAACCTCCTGTCGCAGGAAGGCCTTCGCCCACCGCGCCACAGAGGTCGGATGGTAGGATCCTGTATACCCTACTCACATTTTGAGGAGGATCGTACCATCTCCACTAACATTGTTGTGGAGATGGTACGAAATTATTATGGTCGAAAAGTGTGCTTGGTAAGCACTAGAATTAGGGCAAAAATCGTGGTGTATGTGTGTGGTGTATTCCATCAGACCAAAAACAACCTTGGGTCTATTGGATCCCCATAAGAACTCCAGAGCACCCTACCTACTTGGAATACAATGAAACCCTTTGTAAGTACTACCTAGCTTCTGTTTTGCAATTGTTGAAAATGATAACGACTTAGTTGTGATAAATAATTGCAATTTTTATTTATCAATTAATTGCTAACGTGTAATGGTAAAAGCTAAAAAAACAAAACTCGCCTCGAATTGGAAAAAATAAGTCGGTAGAACTACCAAGGTATATTTTGTCATGTCGATTATAGTCACATTATTAAAACCATTATACCCAACATGCTACGGCCAAAGCGCTAGGACAATAGGGGCTTAATTCCAAAAGCGTAGCACTGACGTATTTTGTAATTTTCACCGGGACCATAGCAGGCCTTTCTCTTCATAATCCCACGTTAATTACAGCTGAAGCGTTGGTTGTGACGGGCCCAGGACGAGGATAATATTAACAGACTTTAAAATAAAACGGCTGCGTGTGAACATTTTGGCGTTTTCCGTAAAATTAAAATCTTTTATCTACCTTAGTACTCCCTCATAGTTACAACCATACATGGCTTTTTCGCGGAGAGGAGAGGATGTCATGTCAAACTATGAGCGGTCTATGCAGCCAAGAGTCTTATAACATCATCATCATCATCAGCCCATATCAGTCCACTGCTGGACATAGAGTCTTATATGTCGAGTCTTTAATATGCCATTTTAATTTGATAGACCCACGTCAGAGCTCTCTCTCTCTCTTTTCAGTCTGGTTGAGCTAGTTTTGACTACAACACAAACGAATCATATTTTTTTGAGATTGTTGACAGCAGGGCAGATAGTAATGTTTATTCTCTCTGGCAGAGGAGTCCTCAACGAATTTGAAAAAACTACATTCGCTACAATATGTGTTAAACGAGTGAACTCAACGGAATAAGTAAAAAAACATTGAAGGTGGTTGCGAACCTCTAAGCCCCATACAAACGTACTTTTCGATTCATTTGTTGAATCAACGTATCCAATTTTAATGAAATTTTCAATGGCTTTGTTTTATCCGATGATGTATGCAAAATTGTATTGTAATAAAGGGTATAGTTTAAAAATGAATCGGAAAGTACGTTTGTATCAGGCCTTAGGTGTTCGCATCCACCATCCTAATCCGAACTAATATTATTAATGCGATGGTCTGGTGTAGAGTTCGTTGAAAGGATGGAGAGTAACATAGGCTACTTTTTGTCCTGGTAAGACATCACATCCCCATGGGAGATTTACGGGAATAATCTCTTAGAAATGTGGTATTCGAATTTAACGCGAGTGAAACCGCGGGGAACAGCTAGTAAGTCATAATTGTCTCTAATCTGTCTATTGAATGTTGTTTTCTTTTCTATTTATGTTCGATCAGTATCATAACGTCTTCCTGTTCGTCACCGGAACCCTAAAAAGCGAGGTTTTATGTCGGCTATATTTCTTGTTAATATTCGATATTTCTTCGTCAGTTAATTAGCTGGTTTCTTTCTTTTTTTTTTGTTGACCTCTATAAAAATCTTCTCTTTTAACACCTTGGTCTAGTGCGGCGTTAAATTCAATTAATGTGTTTGTGTTATGTTTAATGTGTTTCATAGGCTAACAGAGGTATTTCGCGTGAAATAGATTATTGGTTTCATTCCAAGAGCACATAATCGGAGTGAAATATCATCAAATATGCTGACGTCAATACTTACATAATTATTATATGAAATTTAAAGATCTCACATCATTAGGACCATAATGTTCTTTACGTAACACACAAACTGTTCTAACTAAACGTTAAATTTCATAAAATGCAATGCAGTCCTGAAAGCTAAAAATTCCCGGCTACCTACCGAAATTCCCAAACCGGATATCTATTTAATGGCCAAAAAGGTGCGACTGTAAAAGCCCGCCGCCGCCGGGCCGTGTCGTGCAAGTAATGGCTCAACAACAAACTCCATTTATTTTACTCATTTTGTCTCGAAATGGCACCATGACGGTCTTTGTCAGTTATTTATATATTATTTAATTGGCTCGTGCCGTTTATGACTAGGAGCTTCAGATAGACCCATCTCAAAGCCGATCCTAAACGATGCTAATCATTTACGTAAAGTAGCTACTGCTCGTAATGTGGAAGAAAACAATAAAACCAAGAGATTCTCGGCAAAATGTATTCTTTTTGGGTTATGTTCTAGCATGGACGTGTTAGGTAACCTTTGTTTTCACCGTTCGCTCTTTCATTTCCGTCTTCGATGCTTCAGTATACGCTGTATTGTAAACAAAAGTCATCCTAGTACACAAAGCTGAAAGTCAATCAGTACCTATATCCGTCCAACAGATTACGATTGGTTCCTACTTTCAATTTCCTACACAGATTGCATTCTGCAGTGGGGCGGGGCTTCTGCTTCGTTCCATTTCACTTCCATTTCCTATTTAACAGCACGATTGGAGTATTTCCTGTGCATTCTCGGAAGTCGCCTGTAGGTACCATATGGTAGATATATATCTAGGGCACATTTGAAACCAATGCCAATACACGGGAGTAACGGTTTTTTTACTCTTGTTCTACCGGCATGCCGGTAGAACAAGAGTATGTATACATGAGTACGAATATGGGCTGCCGCGCAGCCCATATTACTTTGGGGCATCATTATGGGACCACATTTCACAAAGTTCGCATGCAAATAATCGTAATCCTGCCTTTTTAATCTTCTATCATCATCGACACAAATGTTTTATTTTTCTCTATCACTTAACCATATCTCTTATCACACAATCCATCCAATGCTTTTCCACTCCCTATATTAAGTTAAATAATGCTGTTAGAATATTCGTTATTATTGTAATTACTACAATATTGTAACTACTACAATAATAAATTTCTGACGAACGATATCGTATCAGCAAATCCTCGAAATCACCAAGACTTCATTAAATCTTAGCTCTTGTTATGTACCAACTACGTTCCAAGATTTAACAACACTCAATTTGTGAAATGATTTGAGCTTTTGTTTTACTCAATAAACATTTATTATTATAGTTATTATTTGTAGGATTAACTGTCTTTGATATGACTCTCTTGCCTCATAAAGTAAGTTCCTCCTTCTTTGTTTAGGCAGGGCTAATTTATGCGGATAAATTAAGCAAATGGTTCTCAAAAAGATACCTCAGGATCCCGCTAGGCCCTACCAAATCTCTAGAATAGAAAAAAAGATGTACCTATTTGTTTTTTTAAAGATTTAGATGATCCTTTTGGGAGGGTTATTCCCAACGGGATAGTTATTTTAAGGACCTGTTTAAAGTAGGATAAAATTACATTACATTTTGTCGTCCCGGATCGAGATACAAGAAGATTGTAAATAAAAAAATATGTTTGATTTTTTCCACTGCACTAACCAAATCTGCGCAATATTTTGAATTATGCACTGGTTTATTAACAATAACTTAGAGAGTCAACTCAGTCCATGCCTCAAAAAAATGATGAACGATTATTTCTGATCGCAAATGCGAAATTTTTGGCGATTTTTTGTTTCATGTATTTCCACTACTAAGGGCCGATTTTTCAACCCTCAGATAAACAACCAGATAGCCTTTATTCAATGAATAGCCAAATTCTTGGTTTTTCAATGGTCAGATAGTAGTTAACTTTGGAGGACTAAAGTTACCTGCTACCTGTTACTTTAAGTTACCTGTTACTTTAAGGGCCAGAGAGGGCATTTATCTCCCCGATAGGTATGAAGTTTTAGGTTATGTCAGTATTTCATTTATAGTCATTTATAGGTACAGTGATTGGTTATGCTTATGATGGATGTGTTAGTTGCAAATGACGAATTAGCAATCGAAGAACGTGAAATCCTTAATTATTTATAGCCATCTGAGAGAAAAACCTGAAGTTTACGAGAGAGGCCTGATAATTTGAAAACCCGAAGTTTACGAGAGAAGCCTGATAATTTACCTTACATATAACTATGAGAAGGCCTTTAAAAGGCCCTCCCAAAGTCCACAAGGATTCAAGCAAAAAAAACAAACAGCCCACTGGGCTGTTCTTAGATTCTGCAGTTAGGTACAAACAATTTCGGGAAGGAGGCCAAGAGGAAGATCCAGCTGAGCTGTTCTGGAATTCTTACAGCGATGCCAAATAGACTATCGTTATATCGACGTGCTGAGATGTCTACGAAGCCGCCACCCATGAGTGTCTGAGTACAGGGCCAGCACATTAAATTGCGCAGAGGAGTGAGACAGAGGGATGTCATATCCTCGAAACTGTTTAAGAGCACGTTGGAAGATGTGTTTAATACGCTGGACTGAAAAGAAAAGGGCATCAACATAAACGGCGATTACATCTCATACCTGCGATTCGCGGATGACATCGTTTTAAAGGGGAGTCGCTAGAGGAGCTAAACCAGATGCTGGCCGGCCTAGCTTCAGCATCGCGACGCATCGGTCTTGGCATGAATTTGGATAAAACCAAAGTCATGATGAATGGCCACATTGATCCAATACCGTTCGTCGTGACCTTCTGGAAATCGTTTCCGAATAAACTTACCTCGAGCAGATTCTGCAGTTACGTAAAAACAATTTCGAGAAGGAGGCCAACAGGGGGATCCAGCTAGGCTAAGCAGCGTTTGGGAAGCCACGCCGAGTCTCCTCGTC
Source organism: Eupithecia exiguata (assembly GCA_947086465.1). Classification (NCBI taxonomy): domain Eukaryota; kingdom Metazoa; phylum Arthropoda; class Insecta; order Lepidoptera; family Geometridae; genus Eupithecia; species Eupithecia exiguata. Next base: position 9,909,736 of record OX352226.1, read on the forward strand.
ATCCATACCGCTTGAAACCGAAGTTTTCAATCAGTGCGTCCTACCCGTCATGACCACGACTCGGTAAACGTAGTGTAGGACGCCCTCCATCCTGGTGGGATGACGACCTGCAAAAGACTGCAGGCAGATGCGTCAAGGTGAAAGACAGAGCGCTATGGTGCTTATTAGGAGGCCTACATCCAGCAGTGGACTATCATAGGATAATGATGACATATTCTTCGAGTGGGCCCATGCAGATCTTAAGCGAATGTTCTTTTGCGAATGACAACTTTATTTTATAACGGGATCTTTTCGTCGTTTCAGATATCATTAGAAAAACGCATAGAGCGCTTTTATGTGATGTAATTATATTGTGATAACGTAATGGAAATTCTCATTTTGCGGGGGATAGAAACAAAATTACATACACTGAAGGTAAATGAAAGTTTTAAAGTAAACATGCAAACAAACCTACGAGTGGTTTTGTTTTGTTAGCTTTTTAGCATAACAACTATTTACATGAGCAGCATCAACATTGTTGCATATGGGCTAAATTTTAAGTAAGTCAATACAAACAAAAGCATATTTTTGGGACTTTTTCGGGCATGACATGTACTTTTTTATTTTTCCTCCCTCACCTGCACTGGTCCATACCACTACTGGACGCAGGCTTCCACCCGATAATCGACTTATTGGCTTTTATTATCAAGTAAGTCCTTTGAGTGTGGCACAATACCACCTGTACAAAAAAATAAAATATATAATATTAAATAGGAACTAAAATATATAATATAATAGTAAATAGGAACAAAAAAATTTACTTAGGGCGAGAGCGATTTTTGAATCCTGGGCGTAGCGAGGGATTCTAGAGTAGAATCCTTAGCCTAGCGAGGGATTCAAAGTACGTCGCTCGAGGTTAAATAATTTTGGTACCGTTTGGCACTCAGATTTTTTACCTATGAGAAAATAAAAAAAATCATTATAGGTAGGTACGAGAAAAATAAATAAGTGATGCTTTTAGTTAACCAAATTACAAATTTATTTGCGTCTTTTTCATATTTCCTTAAAATTTTCATAAGCTTTTAGATACTTTTCCCTCGATTTGTTTGGAAATAAATTGTTTATCACAGTTTCAGCGTTTAATTATATATTTTCTGGTGTTAATATTTCATTTTAACTCATCTTTTGTTCAATTTGTGGTGTGGTGTGAATGAAATTAGTATTGTCGGTAATAATTTGATAAAAATAAATAACAATATAACGAACGAATAAAAAGTGACCGCGTATTAATTTTTTATTAAATTTGGATAGCCAATGCCGGTCGTCGGCTGCGCGCTTTTTTTATTACCGGTCAGGACTTTATTGAAGCGAATTGGGTTCAAACTTTTCAAATATAATGGTTTTCCAAATTCAAAAGTCATTTCATCACTGTTATTAAGTGCTCAGGAATTACCTATTGTGCTCGCTCTTATCGAGGGACCCATCGACTCTTTTCGAATAGATGGGATGAAATATTTTTTTCACTATTCCCGACTTTGCAGCTGAAAAACAGTGAGCAAAATCGAGATTTGCTTACATGTGGAATAAAGGATATTATTCAACTTGTTGAAAAAAGTAATTTAAATTCAGAAGGTTGCGCTTAATGTCGATGGTGTAATAAGTTTTTGATAATCTCGACGTTTCGTTTTTGTTAAAAGCCTTAATAAGCACGTCAACATTCGCGATATTTTGATCAATTTGCTTTGAAATTTGAAATGAAACCCTGTCGTGAATAACAAATTAATAGGGTATTACACCCATTTTTTAAGTGTCAATTCTATAGTGCTAATGAACCACTAAAAATACACAATTTTTATTCAATCGATAAGTGCTCTAAATATGTAATTTAAAATTTCCCTTTTCAAGTTGTGCGCGTAAATTGACGAAAATGCTGGACGCTGTCGACGCCATATTGCTCTTAGATCATGACTTCAGCTGGCTGCGTGGTACCTGAACAAATGCGCTGATGTTGCTAATGTGTTGAGAGTTGATACTTTTTAGTTTGCCATACACAGCCGTATGACATAACATTGCGCCATTGCTTCATGGTTTAAAATCAGAATGGAAATTTTAACAGAATTTTAAAATGTATATTTTGTTATTCTATGAACTAAAATAATAACATTTTCCGATCGTTTTTTGCCTAAGTTCTCTCAAGAATATATTTAAAGATTTTTTCTCATAAAGAGTAAAATAAACTATTTATGTTTGCGTTTAAGTATTCGTGAATTAGACTTACGCCCGTAGCACATCTCCGCCGCGAAATCTTAACAGCGGCACCGCGGTAGTTCCGCCATGACTTGTCCGTTGTCGGGTTGCGAAACTGTACATAGTCGTACCACTTATTATTTTATGTATTCGTTGATTCTGCCCGCGGTTCCGCCCGCGTTTTTTCGAGATAAAATGTAGCCTATGTCAGTACCCGGATACCATCTATGTCTATGCATAATTTCATTAAGATCCGTTGAGCCGTTAAGGCGTGAAAAGATAACAGACAGACAGACATACAGACAGAGTTACTCTCTAATTCATAATTGAAGATACATAATCATTATTTAGATACATAATCTATGGTTGTACTGTCAAATCAAACAAAACACACTTCTGTAGGTTTTTGATGATTCTACCATAACGTGGACGCAGGTAGGTACCAGAACATCCATCATTTTGATACGTTTGTATAAAAGGTCGCATGCGTACGTCACCCGACCATACGTTATTAAAATAACGAATCCATTGACACCTCATTCATCAAACTCAGATGAGGAGATTAGGCGCTACTGTAGAATACGTAAATAATAACTGTGGGCAGTTGAAAACGTAATTCTTTATATTGATGCCGTGTAGGTAATTCGTAATTTATTTATCAGGGTGTCTTTTTGAGATAAAGGTGGATGGCCAAATCAGAAACTATGAGAGTTAGAGAAAAGTCGTGAACGAAGTCAAGGAGTCGTAATGGAGGATTTATTATAATAAAATATGCAAATAAATATAAAAATCATTGATTTGCAAGAAACTTAATTATTCCGCTCTAAAAGTTATGCCCAACATATCACATGAGATGAGACGCACCTTTTGTGATCACGGGACGCCTATTCCCAACGTCTCACGAAACGTTTCACGTGAGGCAACGTCCTGTACAAATGATATTTAAAAACTTACATGACATCGTGCTAAAGAATATTATCCGTATTATTCGTCTATAAAAAATACGGGATGCTTTTAATCCTCAAAGTCCTGCTCTCAGCACCAATCCGATCTCCCAGAAGATTACATTATGAGCGCGACGATTTAAATTATACGCCTTTATCAAATAGCAATGGAAAACTTTATTCATAGAGCCATAATAAATGGCTTGTTTTCGCCGAAGATACGGCAAAATAAATACGCTCATAGTACATATTTGTTACGTTGACATCTCACCGCCCGATTTCGTTTTGCCATACCATATTCGTAAGAAGAAAAACAGCCATAAATGTATACCTACTTACTTAGATTGGTAATGAAAACATGCAGCAATAAATAATAAGTATATTCTTTGTGGCACAGCATCATCTAGCCGTAAAGTGAATAGACTTTGTATTATCCAAGTCACTGATAGGTATCATATTCATAAAATCCCTCAGACCCGGAATACAATGTCTGTAGGTCATAGAACATTGGTGACGAGGTGGTAAGCGACCCCGCGACCTTCGGTGTCTCATCGAGACCATCATTCACTGTGCTAAACTCGCCCTGTCTCGGACAACATTGTAATGCCAGCAGCACACACTCGCCGAGACACTCCGAGGCAGGACTAGCTCGAGTGTAAGTGACATTCACTGATAGGTTAAGCCCTGATAAGTTAAAAGTAAATTTCTATCATTTCCATAAATAAAGAAATATTTTGAGATCTCTCGGTAATAATGAAAAAACACACACACAGAAAACTTCTATAAATACAACAAATTTTATATCACAAAGCCAAAACGCGTGTAATAAAGAGACTTGAACCCGTCAGGGAGGGTCACCGATTTATGAACGCCATTGTACATTGTGAGGTCGAATCGTCTCGTAGTCCCTCGTAAACTTGCCATTGTCGCGCAGTTTGTCGGTATTTTGATCGAAAGAAAGGGCCTCGTTGCCCGGCGAGGCAAACAAAAGCGACAACGTGAGTCTCTCGCTGAGAGAACGCTCGAGACGTTGGACTAGACGTATCGACGAGTGTGTACTGCCGCCATAACTGCACCAGTACTTGATGCATAATACAAAAGTTCACATAAGCATTTGTTTTTCAGGTCGGGTCTCAAGTTGAAGTGTGAATAATATGTAAAGGCCACAAGTGTGGCCATAAAGAGTTTCTTCGCAAGTTTTTGCAAGTAACCGGCGTCTGCGAGACCACAGCGAAAATGGGCAAGAAGAACTCGAAACTAAAACAAGACACCATCGACCGACTGACGTCGGCAACATACTGTGAGTACCTACATTTCTATTATCTAAATAAGTTCTCTACCTGCTACCCCCGAATAGACCATAATTATATGTGTGTAATTGAGGACATGGTTTTAAACATATATGCTCATAACGCACACGGCCTATAAAACTACATGGTGAACAGCGGTGGCGGCGGCGGCGTGCGCTTACGTTAAGGTCGTTCGCTAAATCATTCAATGCAAATTTACAGAATTGAAACGTCTTCAGTGAGTGCTGTTTTTTCGTAAGTTACTAATGAAAATGTCTGGGCTGATTTATCGTCCAGATATCCCGAGAGAGTATGCAATAATTTGTGAGAACAACTGCTATCATATTATAAAAACAAGATACCGATGAATGATGGCAGTACTCCTGCACTGGGATTTGAATCTGCATTGCAGATTTATTGTTCATTTTGTCGGAAACGTACGTACCGCTCCTGAAAGGGGGATTCTCTAATCTCAGCACTCATGTTCAGAGACCTAGGTAAAGTGGGTAATGCTATAATCCCATTTGGGTTATCTTTATGAATTGGCTGACTGTAAAAATCTGCAGTTGCTTCTCAAAAAGCCTGTGAATTGTGGATTCATTTTGGTAAAAGGCCTTTTTCGGAGCCAAGTAAAGTTACGGAACTGTGAGTAACAAGTTTCCCGTTAGTTTCTGTTAGTGTTTATTTCGGTAGGGCTTACATATTACATAATTGGTATGATATTCCGCTATAGACCTAATTCACCATTTGGTTCATCTCCACGCTCTAACTAAGTTTAGAAAACTTGTGGAATAGACGTGAGGGAACTCTACCTCTCGGCAAATAGCTAACAGGCAACTGTAAAAGGTTTGGTTACAGTTCAGATGCAACAATTTTTATAAAGGAAACAAACTAGAAATAAATAAATTGAATAAAGGTCATCAACAATTTGAACACCTCACTTTTAATATCTATCTGAACTAGGAGGAGTAAATAGTTTGTAAATTTTTTGTCCATCATTGAGCGCTGCAATCATTTTTGAAATTATATATTTTTACAAACTAACATACTCGTATGCTAGATTGTAAAAATTTAGTCAGTTTGTAAAATTATACGTAATTAAACTGTCACGGAATTACTATTTATTTATTTAGAAAGATACCAAAAAATAAAGCATGTTTTTTATAGTAGCTAGGTTAAACTAAAATATGTGAAATAACATCAAAATTAATAAAAAAAAAATTAATTAATAATTAAAATTAATACTGTATTAGGGGAGGCCTATGTCCAGCAGTGGGCTGATATAGGTTGATGATGAATGAATGATGAAACTGTCACGGCCCTGTAAGATTCGTGATATTAGATATATTAAATATTTACATATTAAAATATGTACCTAAGTGATTACTTACAAGTAATGTTAATCTAGCTACTGTCTGCGATTTCCCACGCGTTTTTTGGAATAAAAAACCTATAAATATTGTTATTCTAGGTGAAAATACCTGGTTACCAAGTTTGCTAAATTCCAGCCCTATTTATTTAGTAGTTTTGACGTTGTGCTCGGCAAAACTACTTAACAACGGCACAAACTTTTGCCTTTATAATATTGTAGGATGACAGTTTATAATATTATGCAGAAATCACAAGAATAATTAAAACCATGGACTAGGTGATAACTTTTTGAGCTGACGAGTACTAAGCGATAACTTAAACGTTTTATTTTCCAATGGAAATGCTTTACCAAATCGAAATTGACTCGGGAGACAGAACGTAACTGGGTTTTTGATGTTATTTCACATATTTTAGTTTAACCTAGCTACTATAAAAAAAACATGCTTATTTTCCTGTGGTACCTATCTTTCTAAATAAATAAATAGTTTTTGTCGTCACTTTAGTCGTCGTAGGGTTGATGTTGATCATTTATTATTTTGTAAGATTTTCATATACGACATGTATGCAATAAAGAATTGAATTAAATTGCGATAAATGTCAGTAATTCTCCAGCGTTTGTTCAGATTAGTATTAGGTCTAAGAGTAGGAATAGATGATAGGCTAAAATAATTATCTGTTATACAAGGGTGCAAAGTTGATTTTTAACTTCAATTAGAATTAGAATTAGAATCCTGAGCGTTAGCGAGGGAAACAAAAGAGCACGAGGTAAAAAATCTTTGCACTCGAGTGCAACACGTAACTTTTCATCCCACCTCAGCGAGCAAAAATACTCTTTCCGAGATGAAGGGATGAAAAAAGTATTAACTCATTCGCCAGACTAAATTGCATACAATTTCAACCAATCAACCGGTAGGTATATTTAGGTTGAAACATAGCCACATAACGGAACATAGAACAACGGAAATCCCATTTAAACGTCTCGACGATAATTCGATTCTACATAGATAGAGAAACCAAATTCAGAGCTCTGTTATTTACGTCCCATCCCCATCTTCTGAGATCTTGACTGGTATCAAGATGCAGCCTCGACGGCGCCGATCAAAGTTCCCTTCTTAACTAAGTCGTAAACCGAAGTTTGCTACTTATTCGCGAAGTCCTCAATTACAAAGCGAACCAGCCAAGGGTCAATCATGCCAAATAATTATAGAAAGCTGGTTGGGAATGTTTTCAGTAATCTTGATCCTAATAGCGCCTTTGATTTTCAAAAGTCTCCTTAACTAAATACTCGTAGTATAATAAATTAAGTATCAATTTACTTTTGGTAGGTTAGTAGATGCCAATACATTCCGACTGAAAAGGAATAAACGTACTCATACAAGTTACGCAGGAATTGTTTTTATTTATAAATATAAACGCAAAAACGTCGTTCTAATAATATCAGTTACCACGTTTACCACCAGTTGTCCCTCATCACTTTAATTCACACACAAAGACTATTGTCTCCTAAAAATAATTTCGTTGGATCCATTTCGTTTCATTTCCTCTCACCACTTGTGTCTTCCTCGGTGTTTTTTGTGTCAACTTCAGCTTCTGAAATATTTCTTACAAAAACAATCGTATATATTATGCCTCTAATTCGAATCTAAGATTAAAAGTATATAACTTTTTGACTGCTTTACTGTGACGTATCATACTATAACTACTTGTCTTAGACAAACAGTAACTGTTATACATAATGTAGGTATGCCTTATGCCTTTTACCAGCCAGACCAAAACTTGAACAATCTGTTTATTAGCTCATTCAATTAAAACTACCCGATTGCCAATAACAACCGAAAGAGATAATTTTCACCACCAATTTATGGGTCTTTAGAAGCCCATGGCCCAAATCGCTCTGAATTTAAGCAGTGATTACTTCAGGGACACCCCCGAGTTTATGGAACTTTACCACGCAAAATTGACCTGACCAGTGATGCGGTAACATTAATAAATTGGGCCGATATTTCACTCAAATTTTTAGGGTGAGGTGGGTTCGATTTATAGGACAATAAGAACCATGTTAGAGCCTACTTATCTTCAGCTTAACTATTGACTATGGGGACTATAATGTCAAGGTCCTTGACATGATTGTTTTTAGGTTTCCGTACCCAAAGAGTAAAACGGTACCCTATTATTAAGACTCCGCTGTGTGTTCGTGTGTTTTTCTGTCCGTCTGTCACCAGGCTGTATCTCATGAACCGTGATAGTTAGACAGTTGAGATTTTCACAGATGTATTTCTGTTGCCGCTATAACAACAAATACTAAAAAACAGAAAAAATTAAATATTTAAGGGGGGTCCCATACAATACAACAGACGTGTTTTTTTTGCCGTTTTTATAGATAATGGCACGGAACCCTTCGTGCTCGAGTCCGACTAGCACTTGGCCGGTTTTTTTTTACCCACTATGCGTGGATTATGTTTTTCGCGTGTTTCTATGATGTTTCCCTCCAAGCATCAAAATGGATAAAGTGATTTAGATTTATGAAGAAACGGTCTGGCCTCGCTTCATGGCCACGCTTTCTTATTTGGCGAAAAAAATCGAGGAGTGACTCGTTTTTTAAATAAACCGCGTTACCAGAAGTACACTGATCGTATCGAAAATATTCAGAGACGTTTCTTAAGATACCTGTGTTTTAGAGTAAAGATCCCTTACAAATCTTTTACCTATGGTGAACTCCGCAAGATGTTCCATTTCTTGCCACTTAAAAATAGACGGGACATAGCTGATTATCTTTATATTCTTAAGATTATCAACCGTAATGTTGACTGTCCAGAACTTCTTAGCTAATTAGACTTCAATGTACCGTGTAAGCAGCTTAGACTCAACCCTTTACGACATGTCCAACATGTTGGAACTAATTATAGACCAAATTCATTTGTAGTGCGAGCGAGTGGAACCGTCTATGAATTCAGCTGATGTTGAACATGACCCCTTCAATACCAACATTCACAGGGCAAGGCGATGCATGACTCTAAACTTCTTTTGCACAGGATATAGCTCTAGGTACTTTTAATTTTAATTTATTGTTTTTGTTAATATCATTACTTTTTAAGTTCGCTTGTCGACGACTAAAAATTTTAGTGTTCACACCACTAGTATATTTTATACCTACTATTTTATTTTTAGTGTGTTTATTATGTTTCTATTAGCGAATGCCTAAGCTAATAATAATTATTAGCTTTTTGTGTCTATTTTAAGTTCTATTGTTATTAACTAAGCTGATGGAAATCCGATATAAATAAATATGCAAAACTAACTTCTAGCCGCGGCTTCGCATGCGCTTTTCCGGAATAAAAAAAGCCTATGTCGTCCCCGGGATACCATCTACCTTCCTGCCAAATTTCATTGAGATTCGTTCAGCCGTTTAGGCATGAGAAGGTAATAGACACACGGACATGTCTGTCTGTCAGACAGACAGATATGGATAGGCTTGCGTTTAAATTCGTCTCGCCTGGTAGAAATAAAAATAAGGCATATTGTGGTCGTCCTTGCTTAGAATGATGCTGATCTTCTCTTGAAGAAAACCCAATTAAACGTGGCGTGAAAACGCAAGGTTTAGGCTTTTTAGTTTGAGTAATAATAATAAATGAAAAGATATACTATAATTCCGTAAAAAAACCAGCCAAGAATTTCCTGCATGCACATCAGGATGTTTTGTTCTTATTTGACAATTTGAAAACGAAGTAAGTCGCATTGACAATTTTAAAACGTAAGAGGCGGCTTAATTCGTTTTGAAATTGTATTTAAATACACTTTTGATAACCTATGTACTTACTACGTTTTTAAGTCTCACTATCTTGAGATTTAGGTGTATTTTTAATAATTTTACTTCATCATGCTATGTGGTACGTCTAGTAAGTCAAAAAATCCTTACTTTGTTTTGATTTTGGACAGCCGTGCTGTTATTAACACTTTCACAAAGACTAAGATTTTGCAGTAGATTCCAGACGTATGCATGAGAGTTTGAAAGAGAGAGGTAGCATAAAATGCATAACCTTTTGCGGTAAACAAAGCTAGTTTTGAATGTATGCCAAGTTAATACATTAAGTAGGTACCTGTTATGGTTGGCTTTTCCTATTTAAGTTTGGTTTAAGTTGTGGTGTGTAAATGTAAAGTGAGTGTTACTAAAGTGTCCACTATTATTCAGAGTTTTTCATGAAATAGTTGCCAAGACTCCATTTATTAGCTTGACACATGCTAGCCTTTATACTAAAACGCGGCTGCATAATAATGTCCGAACAGAAAAACTGCAACTCAAAGGCTTTGCTAGCAGGCGAACGTCCTCTGGGATTTTTAAATGTTAATTTTTGCCAATACATCTCCATACCATTTTCTAGTCAGGTATTTTAAGCTGGCTAGAATTTTTTATTCATCATAGTTGCCGGTTCGTATCTCGGCTCAGTAACTCGGATGACGATAGCATAGGTTACGAAAACTATAATAGTTTTTGTTTTCTTCCATATACGAATATGAATGATATGAATCGAGTGTGTAGAACAGTGTTTTACTTACATTTGTATTGTATTGTATTTGTATTTTCTTTATTAATCAAACTTATACTAATCTTATTTATAAGCCAGAGAAGGTTTAACTAGTATCTACAGTTACAGCATGTTGCCACACATTTGGCATGAAGTTAAAGATAAGTAATATATCTACTAACATAAACAAATTAAATCTAAGTAAGAAGTAGGTACATAACATTATTAGCACCATAAACAAATAGTACGTACCAATAACTACCACTAAAAGCTAAGGCAAGAATACATCACGTCACGGGCGTGATTGAATCCTGAGCGCACCTCGGGAGTCTAGAATAACTCACGAGCGAAGGGAGTTAATAGAATCCTGAGTAAGATTAAATCACGGCAAAGACGAAGACTGCTTTGTACCCGAGGCGATACTTATAAAGTTTGGTTACGGTGTTTTACGGCAATATAGTTTTTTATTCCGCCTTCTTAGGTTAGGTTTCGTACAAGATCTCATTGTATGGTCCAAAAAAAAACTCCTTGGTAAAAAAACACACTATTTGGAACATCAAGTTCCAAATTCAATAATGATATTGAATTTAGAACCTCAAAATATGTATGGCAATATTGACAAAGGACTCGCCCTAATAGTTACTGTTCTCATTCGATTTGTTTGAATTTGGTAAAACTTTCACCTTTTTCATCTAACAGGACTTTTATCACTTGCTTTCGGTTTGTGCTCCATGACGTAAGTACCTACATAAAGTGCGTTTTACGAGCAGATAGTGTGAAAAGGACCTACCTATATATACATTTCATAGTTTGACAGCAATCCAATAGCATTTTACGAGCTAGATAATTGAATGATTTTGGGTGATTTGCAGCATTTTAGCAGTGTGTACCGAAATACTTTTCGGTACACACTGCTACTTGCTGGTTTACTTGACAAATTAGCGGTACCTAGTAAATAAAAACCTTTTTCGTTTTGGTACTGCGCGAGCGAACTCAAACTAACCAACCAGTCAAGTAAAAGTAAGTACCTATAAATGAACGTTTTACCTCTGAAACCCAATTAACTCTAAGCTAATTAACGTCACTCGAGCCCACTTCAAAGGCACGCATCCTGCCTGTCCCTTCCTCGTTGACACCTCTATTACCACTTTTTGAAGGCGCTCTTTGATTTTCCAACCTATGAACAATACAGAAACATATGAACCGCCTGCTTGAGGCGTCTTTTTTAAATAAAATATTTCTACAATCAGAAAAGAGGGCGCTTTATGCGTTGGACTGCCAAATTAATGAAGCATTGACTGACAGTGTTTGTGACATGACATGATTCTCTCCTCTCTGCGCGAGTCTCCGTTCCATCTAAGGAGTTTAAGGGTAACTAGGTTTTTTTTCTTTTAAAACATTTCAGCCCCCCTAGCACGGGGATTGTTGTCTAGGGTAGAATAGACAATAATGACATTGCATCGCCATACATTGCGTACATTATTGAAGTTGATGGAATGCATTTCAAATAATTTACGCATTGGATGACGAAGTGACGTATTTTTTCTCTATTCTACCCTAGACAACAATCCCCGTGCTAGGGGGGCAGTTTAAATTTTTCATGAGTGTATAAAGTTGAATTCTGATTTTAACTTTCACAATATTCTTTAAGAAGTTTCACAAAATGTTAGGTAAATTTATTGATATGTTTTACATGACTGAAGCTAAATTAACTTTAAAATACGTAAAAAATACACCAGCTTAACTTCTATCCACTCCGCACATGGTTGGAGTACACTTTTTCTCGCATAATTTTATGCAAATGTCCAGCAATGTTTGCACTGTTTATCTATAGTTTAGCAACCCGTTTTTCATTAGGTAATATTATACCTTAATTAATTAAATAATTAATTAGGTTTTTGTAATTTTCCGAGCTCTATTAAGCTTAATCATATTACTCAGCTTAAATTCTATGCAATTTATTCATTCGATAGCCCACAAAATGCATTTAAACCAGTGTCTTTGAATTGATGTTTTTGAACATAGTTGATTCACTTGAGAGAAGATCTCCGGTTGGGAATCCTTTATTGCCTAGATTGACTGCCTCGTATTTACGAAACACACCAAAGCTCATAGGTAAAATTACTTAACTAAACTTCATGGTCCACGACCCACATGAATACCTGGTGGTCCTCCAGCGGCAGCGGCGGCGGGGCGCCGCCGCGCTCTTGCGGGTTGCACCGTCGAGGCTGGGCAGTTAATGCGTTAACAACGGTAACTTAAATACACGTGGTAACTTAAATACATGTGGTAACTTAAGTACTTTCGTCTTCAAGTTCTTGTGTCATCACAACCAGTGCAGCCTAATTTGCTGAAGCTGCTCAAAATACGCTGAAAATATTGAGAATGCTAGTCACGCACGCAGGTGTTCCGTGCTCCGCTACAGAATCACCAACTTGTCTTGCATGCTTTGCTACGTAGAGATGCTGACAGTTATACTTCCTTTATATATTTCTATTTGAGAGTATACGTTTAAGGGATTAATATTTGTCTTGTCAAACTAAATAAAACCGGCCAAGTGCGAGTCAGACTCGTGCACGAAGGGTCCCGTACCATAAATAAAAACGGCAATAAAAAAACATTTGTTGTATGGGAGCCCCCCTTAAATATTTGTTTTATTTTAATTTAATTGGTAATTTTAAAGTGAATATATAATGAAATATTCTGTGAATATTTCAAGCGTCGTCCTGTTACCGTTATCAATATCGAGCAAAAACGGGAGATCCCTTAAATATTTATTTTATTCTGTTTTTTAGTATTTGTTGTTATAGCGGCAACAGAAGTACATCATCTGTGAAAATTTCAGCTGTCTAACTATCACAGTTCATGAGATACAGCCTGGTGACAGATGGACAGACGGACAACGGAGTCTTAGTAATATCTATGGGGTCCCGTTTTACCCTTTGGGTACGGTACCCTAAAAAACTGAGTAAAAAAAGGAAATCATAGTCGATTTTTAGTTATAAAAAAATCACTTGTAAATGGGCTCATTGTCAAATATTCACCTTTTCTCCAGCTGACCACCGAAAAAGCAGTCCATCTAGTTATTTTTGTATTTCTTGGCTACACTAGCGGCGTAAGGGGGGGGGGGCGGAGGGGCGGTCCGCCCCGGGTACCGAGCTCCAAGGGGTGCCATCACGGCACCCCTCGGGGCGCGCAGATGGCACTTCAAATCCGAATCCGAAGGGGTGATACCGAAAACTCACACGCAGACATATAAAAAATTGCGGCTCGCTTCGCTCGCCGTTGTTTTTTATTGTGGTTGCAAAATAAATACTTGAATACTTTAAAATCGGGTGTAGAAAGGTTGCCTAGCAGAGATCACTCAAACCGATAAGGCATTGTACATACAACTTTATCTTTTCCTGCCCTGTGTAACTATTTTACTTGATGTGCAATAATGAGTACTGTGCTTTATTTTGTTGTAAATCGTAAAAAAAATCTTTTCTCATTCATTGTCATAGCTTACTTTTTTTGCTAAGTATGCCTCACCAATTTCAAAACAGGTTGTGGCTCACTCCACTCGGTGATTTTTATTTTGTATTTGGTTCATAACAATCTTCACAGCCGCCGCAATTTCTCCAAACATTTCAGGGCTCGCTGTTATTAATTTTTCATACTCTCCTTAACTTGTTTGTGATCACCCGAAAGTAACAAAAATTTCGGCGGCTCGCTACGCTCGCCGGTTCGTTTTTATATTTGTTGTAGATCGCCAAAAAAAAAATTTCGTCGTGGTCTTAGAATACTTGTGTTTTTGCTAACCTCACCGAACTCCGAAATTAATAAGGTCACAATTAAGTCAATTATTAAGGTCACCTATGACAAACTTAGTTAGGTACTTTTCACCTAACATCCGAAAATCCAAAAAAATATCGCGGCTCGCTTCGCTCGCCGTTACTTATAATTCCTGTTGTTAGAAAGTCAACCGACCCCCAAGGGGGGGGGGGGGTGCTTGGTAGAAAAACGCCCCGGGTGCCAGCCCACGCTACGCCGCCACTGCTTGGCTAAGTTACACTCGTAAAACGTCGTTCAAGAAACCCCTTCAAATAATTCGCTAGACAATTTGCTGTTACTTTCTGTAGAACGCAAAGTAAATGGTCTAGAGCGTTCGATTCTATTAGTGGCCTCAAGGCGGCGGCGGTTCCATTTCACCGGTCGGGAAGGAAACGATTCTACGTAAATCTTTTTTTATCGTTGCATAGTACGCCATCTTTTACTTGGATCTCTTCGGATTTGTAGGATATTTTACTCGCAGTTATTTACAGCACAGATAGAAATTCTTAGCGAATGCGAGAATTATTTCCTTAGATTTGTTTGTAAAACAGATACGATACATATTATATGCCATGTTTTTATGAAAATATTTTGGTTTTTGTGAACTTGAGATTAAATAAGTTGCCAAAAAATTTCGATTTCGGCGGGTTCGAGTCCCGCCGAAGTTGAAAACTAAAAAAAATACCCAAAGTGCGGGTAATCACTATAACAAAATACCTTATGATCACTATAGATTAAATTTGTGTCTGTAACATTGCTGCAATTTTCTTACAGCTTAGTAACAAACCACCTGTATGTATAAGCAAAAAAAAAAAAACGAAAATCAAAAAAAATTGTTGCATTGACTCGGACTAAGGGTAGGTTCACAAGGTAGATGTCAGCTTCACAACTAAAACTGAAGCATTTGAAAATGAAAGCTCGGTTTTTACAAGCATTTATTTTACTAGCCCTGTTAACTAACACAGGATAACTTGTGACAGCTGAATTATAAACCAGTTATTCTCAACCGATTGAACTGAAATTTGGTATACATGTAAGTTCGGTGACAATGTAATGTTATGGTGCCATTGAGCTGGTCTGATGATGGAGACAGAAGGTGGCCATAGGAACTCCTAAACGAAATGACGTAACCTGGTCGAGTTTGGGTTCCTTGGATTTTTCTTCCCAAGCTCTTTGGTCCTAGAGACTTAAAAGATTGTTTTAAAGTTTTTTAATATATACAGGGTGGAAATAAATCTATGGGCCCTGGATCGGAACTACCTTAAATCCTTTAGTTAGCTAACTTTTCTGAAAGGAAACATTCCTTTATTTAAAAAAAAACCAAATCGCATTCAAAGTTCTTCTAAAAATTGCTTGTCTCACCTGGGAATCGAACCAACTAAAAATTTAAAAAATAAACCCTCGCTATTTTACTAAGCGAATCTACATTGATAGGTATTGTTCAGGATAAAAATTGTCTAATAAGCATTTGGCCTTTCACTCATCTCTTGGATGAAATACCCATGAAATAGAATATTTATTACAAGTTCTTTACAATACCTTTACAAACAATACCTAGTACTGTTCTTTTATAACAAGTAAATGACACGTTATAATTTTCTTTTATCTCTAACATCAAAAGACGTAAATTTGTGGGTTATTCCCATCTGTTAAGTAACAGAAAAAATAATTTTTGAATGTCGCCATGGACCAAAAACCTGTAGGGTGCTTTCCGTAAACTATGAAATTTGGCAAGAAACAAGGTTTTAAAATTATATAATTATATAATATAAAGTTAATGTTTAGTTACCTACGGAACCCTCGCTGCGCGATTCCAACTCGCACTTGACGTTTTATTTATAGATATACCCAGCATAAAATAGATTGCTTATTATATTGTACATATAATATTATAATTATTATTATAAAAATAATATTATGAAATTAAACCCACGCGGACGAAGTCGTGGGTAACAGCTAGTTAATTATAAATTGCTATAGTCAGGGTTGGTACCATGCCTAGGTGAAGGTAATAAATACCTGCACAAATAAATACATATCTAGGCCTTTATTGGAAGTGTTCCAAAATATCCCTTCATATTGACATCTATCTGAACCGAGTAAGTTATAAAAGCAATAAAATATACCTATCGACTTATGTGAAGGTCGCCAGTCGCAATCTTATCTCAATACAAAGTTACCAACCATGGATAAAACAAATTTTACGATGTCTCCCCATCCTATAACATGGACCTTACCTTCTTAGTATTCAGAATAAAAGTTCTTTATTGCAATGTAGCCCGCCATTTTCATAAGAATTGAGTTAACATGTAAAAGAGCAGTATGATAAGCTAGCTAGACATTTTTCTACTAAGCCGAGGACACATTACTAAATTTTTCATCCAGCTAGTGAATAAGACATATTCTTACTACGTGACTTGACCGCCTGCTACAAACGCTATCGTCAAATTTTGTAAACAAAGGAACCATACTACCTGTCAGTTGTCATCTAAGGGAACGTTAACCACTCAGGGATTGAGAGGCCCGGAGCGGGCCAACAAAACTTATACCCTTTTGTATTGCGAATCCCGCTCTGGACGAGAGACGCCTCAGAGCGCGCCATCTGCAATCCATGAGGGATTTGAAGCTATTATTAGTTAGAATCCCTGAGAGGTTAATACGGCATTCACACACGTTACTGGACCTGGAATCCCAGTAATATGTGTGAAGTTCACACATATTACTGGATTATAAAAAGTAGCCTATGTTTCATTCTTGGCCTTTAACTACGTGTATGCAAAATTTCAGCTCGATCCGTTCAGTTATTTTGGCATGAAGAGGTAACAAACATGTAAACATCCATACTTACGTATTTATAATATTAGTGTCATGGTACTAAAAAGTATCAGCACACTAATAAAGCCTGGATAACAATCTAGGCAGAGCGCAAGGTGTCCATCAAGTCTGGTCAGTGGCAAATAGTCGAAATGATAGCAGGAGAGGTGCATGGTAGTGGCATTGCTCGAAGCGCTTATTTGACGGATTCCACTGTGGCCATAATTCTCAGTCGGGACAACGCCGCGCGATTGCAGTGTAGCAATCTCATAAATTCATTGAAACTACGAAAGTCATTTTTGAAACACTACGAAACGAACGAACTACGAAAGTTAACATTTTTGGACAATACATACTGGTCCAGTGCTGGACGCAGGCCTCCTGACAGCCTTACTGGTTGGCGCCTTATTGGCTTTTAGTATGGGAAGTAAAGCACATAATCCCCACGCTGGGCTTGGGTTGGGGAACGCAGTTCGGTGGTAAATTGTTCTGCAGGAATTAATGATGTCCGCTCCTGCAGTACTTTTTAAATTTTCGAAACTATCATAAAACGTCCAGTCGTATAATTAAAAGACCTTGTTTCTCGCCAAATATAATGAGGGAAATAGGTACTCTATAGGTTTTGGTACACAGCGGCTTTTTTTTATTATTAGACTTTCAATTTGTGATTTTCGGATTTTTCCCTTTACTTGTGCTATAAAACCTTGCTTCTTGCCAAATTATATGATTCTAGATCAACGGGAAGAACCCTCTATGTTTGGTCTAGTGAGCGAGAAACATTTTTCGTTTCATTTACGTTTTCGTATTTTTTTCTTTTAACATAATATTCTCAGGGCAAACCTTTCCTATTTTGCAGGGTCGAAAAAGACAGATTTCAGTTAGTTCTACAAACTAAGTTCCCGGCCAAAAAGACAGATTTTGTTGGTTCCTTATCATTCGTTCCCTGGGATCTAGCTGACCTTTTTGGCAGGCGCCCAAAAGACAAATTTTAGTGAACTCACTAAGGAATTCCTTATCCTATGTTTCCTCTATCTTTTTGGCTGTCATTAATGACTCCTATGCTCCATGCATATGCATGGATATAGGAGTCATTTTTGGCTGGGGGCCAAAGAGAAGTTCGAAGATTTTGATTTTGATTTTGATTTAGAAGATTTTGTTAGTTCTTTAGCCTGGCGCGTGCCACTGTGCCATGCATACATTCCCCTGGCTGCTATTTATACAGGGTGCCACATAATATAAGTACAAAGCCGAAAAGTGAGTGATGCGGGCCTCCCGACCAACCACTTTTGTTCTACGATGAAGTTTCGAAATTGAAAATTCATTGAGGAAAAGCTATTAACTTTTTACTCGGTCAGCTGATTTTAACTAACATGTCGACTCTGAATGCCAGCTGTTTCTTGATATCAGAATTGACGTGAATTGGGTTACGTGTAAACCTTTTTTCTCCGTTATCTTTACCGAAAAAGCTTCGAAAAAAATACATATACCATTGATTATATATGGGATACAAGGGAGATACTTTTCTCTTTAAAAAATGAAAAAAAACTGTTGTAAAAATCAAAAATAATTGTGCTAAGTAACATCTGTTTTACCGTTTTTCTGCTAAACTATCAATCACATTTATTTATTTATTTCCCCTTGGAGTCGAGACCCTAGGTCCGTGGGGTACCGAGGCTCTCCGGGTTTTCAAAAAATTATCTGAGTGTCTGGTCGAAGTGACGCGTGACCCGAGAGCTGGTGAGAATCTGCCGCAGCGCATCAGTATTGCTATACAGCGGGGCAATGCAGCTAGCGTCTTGGGCACGCTTACGACTGGTATTGATATGGATCAGTTTAGCTACTTATTGATTGTTTGCAACAGTCTGCAGTTAGCTCAATTGTTTCAATTGTAAATACTAGTTTAAAGAAATGAAATAAGTCCCAAAAATTATCGGTTTCGGCGGACCGATAATTTTTACACATTCATGATTAACATTATAAGTTATCAATATCGAGTAAAAACGAGCAAAAAAAATCATTTGCTATGTGGGAGCCCCTTAAATATTTATTTTATCCTTTTTTTTAGTATTTGTTGTTATAGCGGCAACAGAAATGCATCATCTGTGAAAATTTCAACTGTCTAACTATCACGGTTCATGAGACACAGCCTGGTGACAGACGGACGGACGGACAGACTAGACGGACAGACGGACAGCGGAGTCTTAGTAATAGGGTCCCGTTTTACCCTTTAGGTGCGGAACTCTAAAAAAGTGGTTGCCATAGACTTAGAAAGTTGGCGCTGTATGAAACTCATGTGTTAAAAATCTGGTTGAAACAGAAAATTTTTTCATTGTTAATTATTTTATGACACTTGACATTGACTTGACACTTGACTTTTGTGCAACGCCATCTAGTGTCAAAATAAAAAGCGTGATTGTTTTTTTTTAAAATTGCATTTAAAAGCCCTCATTTAAAAAATATATATATATCAAAGTTAATATATTTTATTACCCGACTTCATAAAAACGCGTAGGTTCTGTGTTAATTACGTCAATTGCGGACTGATTTTGAAAATTCTATCGCTATTGTACGGAGAATGATCCCTAGGTGGTCCCATAAAAAATATTCCCGAGGGATTCGTTTTATATAAAACATTCAAATTATTTTCAAATTTTATGCTGGACAATTCACACAGCATTATCTAGCCCCAAGCTAGCAGAGCTTCTGTTATGAGTACTAGATAACTAACACTACATAGATACCCATATATTTTTATCGTACATCTAAAACACCCGGAACAAATATCTGCAGATCGAACAAACTTTGTCCCGAGGCGGGAACTGAAATCGCAGACGTCGAACCGTCGTAAATTGAATATCGAAAACCCGAAGCCGAACTGTTCTTACTAAGTGCGTCCTTCACACTTCCTTTCCTGATACCTCGAAAAAACATTCGATCAGTGAAACATACTAGAAAGTGCTTTAATACTAAATATATCATAGATACTATTACGTCATTAATAGTACTCACCTACTTCGAATGTATTACAGTAATACCAATAAATTTTAAGATTACATTATACAAAATAACATGTGGGTCATTGTTCGAATGCATTATTTCATAATACCAGTACGCTTACTGTTTCTTTATAAATTATTCATAATGTATACTTTCGGAATACTTACTTCTACGTGAGCGGTAAGATGCCAAGTAGAAAACCCAATACGTAACAGTTAAAATTAAAATAAATATGTGTGCGAAACAGCTGTGGAGTCGTAAGCTTTTTGTTGATTACGTCATGCTCCAGATTGTACTATTGCCAAACCGCCTCCGCATCGCAGGCTGCAATCGGCATAAAATTAAATGAGGTAAACCTGCCTTGGAGAGGATTTATAAGTTTCTTGTCCAAATATTTTGACAATAGTATTGTCAGAATTAAAATTTTAGAGTGGAGTTCATTCGGGGAAAGTGTAGTCCATTCTATAAGTCACATAAAGTGATAGTGGTCAAACGCTTAGTCATCTAAAACAAAAAGATGAATTTCTTTCCCTATCTTTAATGTGAGGTATTTGAGATCGAAGAGGCTTAAACTACTTTTCGTGCTAAAATACTTCCTTTTCTAATTTTAACGAACTAAGCGGACATAACATCCCCGGTTTTAACATTTGATTCAAAGAAAATGTTGCCACAAAGCGTTGCGGTTGCTCTACCAACTTAAGTTGGATTCGGTTTTACGGTTCGACCTTTTACGTAACATGGCTAAAGGTATACGGTTTGGGAAGATGTGTCTCCACATTGAAACAGAAATATCGAGCGTGTTAGTATGACACAGGCAATGGCATCGGGTAGGTTTTTCGGCACGCTGCCAACAGTGCCATTTCTTGCCGGGCAGGACCTTCTACAATAAACGACGGTTTTATCTTAATATGCAAGTCAGCGTGTTTTATTGGCTTAAGTCAATTTATACTGACTTTGAATGACTTTGAGATAACACTAAAGCGCCCTGAAGGTCCCCAATCTCAAGGCTGTAGTTAGGTGTATACCTATCATCCTAACGCGATCAGCAGTCTCCTAAAAATCCAATTTACACTTGGGATTTGCAAGCAGATTTTTGATTTTGCAAAGTGAGAGAGTGTTCAAGATTAGTGAGCCGAGTTTATCAGAACTTGACAATAAACTTTCGTAATAACTCACGTGAGAGTCGGGCTAGCGCGCGAGTAGAACCGGACCACAATCTAAAAATATAGTTTAATATCTCATTTGTGGTGGTAGTGGTCATAGTATATATGTATAGTAATATGTACGGTAAAAAAATGGACTAGACGTGGAGTCGATCTCTCGCCGATAGATTTAGAGATATGGTAAAGGCCTACGACACACAGACAGAGAAACATACTGTCAAAGGGTCTAGCCATAGTCTAGTCTAGCCCTAGAGACTTGCTTTAAGGAAGCTACATTCAGTCAAAAACACAACGCATCACGATGGATTTTCTCCTCAGCTACATATAAAAATACCTTTTCAATTATTAATAGTCATAGGTTATTGCTCTAACTTAATTTTATAAATTAATAGTACTTAAATAATAGTATGGTAGGCAACCGTGACGAAAGAGACACTTTCCCATCTCATAAGATAATACTCAAGACAACCGACTCCTACCCTTGAATTACATCTTATTGGATCTCATGGAATTGACTGGGTAAATTGAAGGGCCGTCAGTAAAATTATACCTACGTCAGCCAACCTATGTGGAGCTACCACCCTAGAGGGGATTGTAATAATTTAGTAAATCTACTGAGCTACCGTTTTATGTGATCTAGCTTATGTAAAAACGAATAAAGTAAAAACACTTATTTTGAGAGAGCGCTTGGGAATAGTGAAAGTGAATTAGCACTGTTATAAAATGAGATATAAAACTTTATCATAAACGGAGTCCAATCGCAGAAATGGGGAAATGAGTGGATTCAGTGGAATGCCCATAATCCATAAAAGATTAATGGCAGTCTGCGGCATGAAGGATGTCGGATGTTTTATTTTATCATTTCGTCACACACTAAATCATGATGAAAGTGTAATTATAGTTAAGTACTCGTTATCCATTAAGGCCGGCAGTGGCAGTAATGAGAGCGCGGTTGGAGTAGCGCGGTGGTCGGCGCGGTGACGGGTGACGCGGTGACGGGTTAGCCACCGCACACAGCACATCTCTTGCATAACCAAGAGCCTGGGATTGTCCGTCGCTTACAAGTTAATGGCAGTCCGAGAAAGGACCCACCCAATCTCGTAATCCGATCACCAACGTCCACGCCCTCAGCACGACCGACTCGGAGCAACCAACCTTTCACGACTACTTTCGGCGGTGACGTAATTACCCATTCATATTTTACGAACCCAATAGGTGTCGTCACTAAAATGACCGGCTTAAGCATCACATTTGGTTTTATTATAAAAATAAAAAAGCTATATTAAAATACATAACACATAACAGTCGCAGTAAATAAAATACCTCCTTTAAAACAACTTTAACACGGTGTACTAATAACGAGATGTCCATGATTGGCCATGGTGAGATGGCAAAGATAAGCCACGCCGTCTACCGCGGCGAACGCGGACCAGTGACTATGTACAGGCGTTCGACCGCGAGGGCTTCCAGCTGGTACGCCTCGGATAAGCGTTTTTTAGTAAAAATATTGTCGATTTCGATATCACAAAATAAATTAAGTATCATTCCTTATCCGATGACCCACCAACTAAACGTATCGCTTCTTTTAATGAAGAGGACCCGCCACATGTCCAGGAGGTCCGTACTGGGTGCTGGTGGCGCCGGCGTGAGCGGAGCTGACACCTTCATCACCGCCGCTGGTTCCGAAGTCAGCACTGATCTCGGCTCCTCCGTGTCCGCCAGCGCCGCCGCCGATGCCAGAGCCGCCGCCGAGAGCGATAGCGCCCAGCTCATCACCACCGCCGATAGAGCCTCCGATAGAACCACCGCTGATGGCACCGCCTCCAATGACACCGCCGCCGAGAGCGCCACCGCCGATAGCACCAACACCAATAGCACCACCCTCTTTCTGGGTCCGGTATTTGATGAAGTAAACTTCTGGTTTTGAGGGTTGGGTAGGTGCGGGAGTGGGGATGATGATGTCGCCTTGTTCTTCGGGTTTCTTGACGAGCACGTAGACAAGGGTCTTCTCTTCATTCTGAGGCTGAACGGGAATGATGGGAGAAACGGGTGCGGGAGGTGCCGGGGCCTTGATGAAGATGATCTTGTAGTGCTTCTGGGGAGGAGCGATGGGCGAGATGTTAGGAATTCTCTGCTCTTCAGGTTCTGGGGGAGGAACGTGGACGTAGATGTGTTTCTGGACAAGGGGAGCGCCAGAGTATCCACCAGCATAGCCGCCGCCGAATCCAGAATCACCGCCTAAGCTTAGACCAGCTCCACCAAAACCGCCAGCACCGCCGCCGAATCCTCCAGCGGATCCACCGAAAGAGAGGCCGCTTCCGGACGAATGTCCGCCGGCGAAGGCGAGGCTTCCTGCGGAGATGCCGCCGGAGATACTGCCGTGAGAAGCCCCATGGCCTCCACCCACAGACACAGCTGAGTACTGGGTGCTGGGTGCGGAGTAGCTGTAGCCTACCGGGGGCTCGGGACGGCCATAGGCCATCGCCACGAAGGCGAGTACCTGAAAAGAGGACAGGCAGTTTAAAGAACATGTTTTATAATTGCGTCCAAATGCAATTAGCAAATAAACAATTACTATTAGTAAATTTTCAAGTGGCACAGCATAATCAGTTCGCATTGCATAAGTAGGTACCTACCTATAAACTAAAATCCCTTATGTAATGTGACGCAGGACGAAACGCTAGACAAAATGCATTATAACAACGTAGTCAGCGTCAGTCAGAGCGTTTAAAATCCAAAGAGTACACTCTTTGGATTTTAAACGCTCTGACATACCTACCTATTCGTATGGATTTAGTGTAACATTTATGGAGGAGGTACTTTCTTCGTGACGTCTGAGAATGAACGACGACGACGGAAAGAAATTGCACTCGGAATAATGATAGTGCTTCTTTCGAGACTTGGGGAAATAAATTGCGATCTAAATTTTTATTGCAAATTGTAAAAAGGTTGCTGCTTGATAAAATTATCTTACTTTCTTTTATACGATAGCGGATATAATAAATGATTGGGATCTTTATAGCAATGCAAGTATCGGTATTCTAAAAAAATCAAATCGTGACAGAATGTTTTATTTTACGTTTTCGATGTCCACAAATTAGTTTGGCAAATCCAATTACTCTTTGTTACATTTCCAACCGATTCACTGTTTGGTACACTGCAGATAACTTTGTTCAATTGGTTTTAATCAATTCGATCATATCATCCGACACTTCACTTAGTCCGTATTAATAAAGGTTAATTAATTTATTCGTAGCACAATTAAATACTGAAATCGCAAGCAGGTGTCAAAAATTAAAAGCACTAGAGTCACTTCTTGTAATCCCAATATCCTTACCACGAATGCACGCATATTGTCCTTGAAGAGAACCGCTCTGGCTGTCTTGGGGTCTTGCTTTTGGCGCCTTTTTTCTTCACCTATTAGAAAACTGAGAGATGTTCCTGTACCGGTGATCGTGTGTTAACTGATGACATTCGCCAAACTACACCGCTCTTAAATACTGAAGTGCTCATCTCGTCAGAACTCCATCCCTACGAGCATTTCACTGGGTAACATGCAACTGTTGTGACTATTTAATAAGTATACGGTCCTTTCTTTTCGGCAAGGTCCAGTGGTGGCGAGCGCATTCGATACGCTGCTGTAGCGGACACCGCTCGTTTCTTGTTTCCGTCGGTACAACCACATACACATCACTTATAATGATAATGTTCCTTACTCTGAATTCTTTAACATAATAAGTATGCTCTACTTATTTTTTCTCTGAGTAATCCTTTTGAGTAGTAAACGAGTAACATACGAGCCAAGCAAACGTCACACGTATTTCTGTTGATTTTTTTAGATGTCGCTATTTATTGCCATAATAAGTATAAGTGTTTTAAAGTTACCCGTAGACTTTCATCTAGTCATTTTTTAAGTCTCCTTACCCATAACCGTTTATACTTTTATTATTATGATTCATATTCAACATAGTGATTACAATGTCCTTGCGGTACAATTAGATATATATTTTAATAACCCAAACCGATACTTTAATTGACTATTGGCATTCTGTCAAACTTAGGTCGTTCTTGCAGGCATAATGACTCGTTTAATAAATGAAATTCAATATCGAACGACTGCTGCATTTGCTATCAAATTTAATTGAATACTGCCACTGCAGTTATGACGACCGAGAATAATTAAAAAGGTTATTTAAAGGCACGGTGGAACAGATTTCCTAACAAGTTTATAGGTAAGGTAGGAGCTCCAGCGCTTATTTGCATAAATAACGCCACTGACAATAACCAAAATGCAGTGAACCCCTTTCTTATAAAACGGGGCTGTTATATACTATTTCTCAGCTAAAATATTTCTTGAATTCTCGCCGAAAATCCATAGTAGTTGGTGCGATATTTCAGCGTATAATAGACATACGACAGTTTTTTAATAAAATTTTCTACTAAAATTATCAAGATGTTAATCCACTATCTTACTTGATATTTGGTAGTTCGACTGACAATCAAATATTCATGCATGTACAAATGCTTTACCGATTCGTTTTTTATAAAAATCGATTTTGTGTTTGGAGAGATTGTAATCTGTTTTATTATTGTTGCATAACCATTTTGCATTATTTTATAGACTTGACTCAGGCTTCTAAATGAATATAATTAAGGAAACAGAATATCGAATAGAATAAAATGCTACTTGCCACTGCCCGCGGCATGACACAGTTTTTTTTAAAGTAAGAGTGCAAACGCACTGCTTGTCAAATTAGAACAAATGACGAAAAAAGCCGCGCGGCTTATTTGGTGATTTGTTCGAATTGGACATAAAGTGCCGCGGCCGCGCAGTTCCGCTGTCGCGTAGTCCGTTTGCACTCCTACTGAAAATAAAAAAAACTGTGTCATGCCACGGGCAGTGGCAAGTAGCAAATAAAGCAACAAAAATATTATTTATTATTTGATTCGATTCGATATTCTGATTCCTAAATTATAGTCATTTAGACGCGCTTCCACCTTATTTATTTATTTTATTTATTAATTAATAAGACAGATTGAGTTACTGTGGTAAACAACTACACTACTATGTTTTTACTATTATCAGTATTTTTTGAGAACATGATATTTCTATCACACTGTCTATGAAATACTTCATTTTGGCAATCAGTCATCATTCACTCAACTGTCAACAATTAGGAAAAATGATGTTCGTGCCCAGGGACGAGTGAAATGTGCCTATACCAAAAAAAAATACTCTTGGACAGGGCTTGGAATACCTTTATGGATGACAGATCTCAGGGAACATTCACTCAGTATCAGTTTAACAGGATCCGTTTTTTTCCGTGACGGCGTATGCATGTAAGTATTAGAGCACACTCGACTGTATTCCGGGTCCAGTAAACTATATGGTATTTTACTGTATACATATAAGAAAAAATCTAAAAATATGTTATTGAGCTTAACTTAGGCAAAAATCAGGCGGAAAATGTTCGTTTCAGTTCATAATTACAAAATTTTAAAATTCAGTTCACAGTTTTCAGTTTTTTAAATCTGTTTTTAAAAACAACACGAAATGGTAGGCGCGATATTGTTATGTCATACAGCTGTGTAGGCAAACTTAGAGTATCAACTGTCATCAGCAACATCAAAATTTCATACCCTATTGTTTCAAGTAGCTAAGAATCCGTATAAAAATAGGCGGATCCGCTCCTACTTGTTATTACTTCTGGTAATGATGACTATTTACTAGAAAAATCTTCAGAAGTAGGTAGCAGTAGAAGTTCAGGTTCGTTTAGTTACGCTATTAGATTTAACAGGTCCATTAAATTTATACTAACATTACCAAATCTCGTGAATCTCTCAAAGTAACCACTAAGCCGAATATAATAATCGGGAGCCTTTTAATGACCACCGACTTCACGGCTATCAATTACCTTGTTATGAAAATAATAACTTAGTTGGCGTTCGGTTAAACATAGTGTTTTACACTACAATCATAGATAATTTTAGTTGATCTAAACACTACTAATTCAAGTGATTAATAAACCCAATTAATGGCTGTTTAGCCATTGATTGGGTTATTAATAGACATTCACACCTGCGGATGATGATGAAATAAATCCGTCTGGACAAAATGCGATTCATTCGCTGGTTATGATACTCAATGAGAGAAGTCGCCTTTGGTTAAATAAGCTTAGATACCTTAGTGTTATCTCTTTGGCTTAACAAGTAGTAAGTTGCTACGCGCATCTATCGGCGCTACCGGCATGCATTAGCGGCAGTCATCGCATTTCCTCATGGCATTTTACTGAAATGCCGCGCGCTCAGTACCTATAGATGCACGATGCTGCATACTATTTCCGTTTAGTCCGTTTTCGCAATTGTAGCTTCACAATTGACTGTGAAAAAAGAATTATTTTTCACTGTTTCTTAATTAACTGTCAAACAAGAAATTATTTTCTGTTTTCGTATTTCATATAAAGATTATTTATCTAGTATTTATCGCGTACCTTTTGTTTTGTTTTCGCCCTGTCACTGTAACGCGGTTGAAACGTTGGGGAAAACAAAACAAAATGTACGCGATAAATACCAAATCGCTAAAGTTTAAAAAGTTTTATTTAATATAAAGGTTTAGAAAATTCGATGACTGCAGGGAATACCGCGTCTGCCGTGCACTTGAGCACGGCGCGTGGATGCGCATTTAGATTTACAACCTCTAAGTACTCTATCAACGTTCAGGTTTAATCAACACGGGTGTGTTGATTAAACCTGAACGTTGATAGAGCGCCGCGCCGCGCGCCGTACACAGAACCAATATAGTAGAGTTGATGAATTGACAGTCTCGGTGACTTCAAATCATAATAATTATTAAGCTGATACTTGTACAAAATACCTATAATAAGCATAAGAGACGGTATTGCAGAAGTCCTTCAAAAACGACGTAAAAGGAAACGGCCGACGAATGCTTTTCGACGTTTCGAATGCTTTTTTTGTCAATATGATACCTACCTACAATTATTGTCAGGCTAGTTTCCTAAAAAATCTAATTAAATCATCAGTTAGATTATCAGAAGATATTGGACAAGTATTTTATCTTTTCTCAATCAAACAAAAAAGGACAAAGATACAGAGCGTGAAAGTGGGGGCTCGTGACTTCACAAAGTCGAAGGAAACTCTCGCCCGGCGTGACGTCGCGCGGAACTTTAATTGGCTAATATCTTCATATTTTTTTATTTAATTGACAAAAGAAAAAAGTCGTGTCCAATATCTTCTGATAATTTAACTGACGGACTAATTAGATTTTTTAGGAAACTCCTAGGTAAAGGTAGGTACCTACCTACCATATCACGATCAAAATAATTTTCGACCATGATTGTATTTTACCAATATCATTATTTTCATTAAATGTACGTATAAGAGCGTGATTATTTTGAGTATTAATTATGCGTTACTTTGTTGATTCATTTCCAAGTAAGTATAATCCAGTTTACATCTTCTCTTCAAGAAAATATTAAAGCAATTTAGTAACACCGTTGAAAAACTAAATGTTTTAAAAGAAATGTAACCTCTAACGTTTTCATTAATTACTGACACAACCAGGCTTGACCTTGAGTTTTAATTTTATATACAAACGAGCAATTAGCGGTATTAAAAAACCTTGACCTCTCACCTACGTAATGATAGTTTGAACTATTTAATACTAAAGTTAGTTATACATATACCATATTCAGCTTCTTGGGCCATTGATCTGAGGCCGCAGTTGCCACACCTGTAGAGTACTTACGTATCTCAATGTGAATGCTCGCTTAAGCTAGATACTGACCCGCGTTACGGTGCGTAATGCATAGTGTTACACAGCAAGCGTTCGTGCAGTCAGTACGGGAAAAGAAGCTCGCAACAAGCAATGAAACGGATATATACACACGGTTTAACATATATATATATACACAATACAATACAAAAATTCTTTATTGTACACCAAAAAATAACATAAGAAAGATACATAAGATAAGTACAATGGGCGGCGTTATCGCTAACACAGATTGTAACGTATATATACACACGGCATAACGTATATAGACACGGTGTAACGGATATATAAACACGGTGTAACGGTTACATACACACGGAGTAACGTATGTATACACACGATGTTACGGATATATACACACGGTGTAAAGTATAATGCTCGCTACGAATGGTACCTTACACCCCGTAACTACGGTCACTACCCACCTTTAACGTAGGTAGGTACAGTACAGACAGAGCCAATAAAATTTACGAGTAAACTTAATAATGAAAGTTCACAAGTTGCAAGATAATATTCTTTAGATGCAAAAAGAGTGTAGAACTACAAATCTTTGCAAAGATGAAAGTAAAACATTTCGTTAGTGTCGGCATTGTACAATAAACGGAATAGGCTACTTGACTGCTACTGGGAAATAATTCTAACGTATTGTCTGATAAAAGTAATGCTAAATGTAATTAATATTTCTTTAAGGCCAGTCGTATTAGTTATAAAAACTAATTTTAAAGTTTGAATGTACTATAGCCGCGCCAAAACGATAATCTCTGTCATGGCTCCCGTTTTCCAAGCTATGACGTCACCCTGCCATACCACACCTAACAAGAAGAACTCATTGACACTGTAATCTGAAAAATGTGACGTCACTTGCGATAGAAGAAGAACTCATTGACACTGTAATCTGAAAAATGTGACGTCACTTGCGATCCAACCCAACACAGGGTTTTCGGTCACATGATCATATATCAAAAAATGTGTAATTTGAATCCCGTTTTTTTACCCTAAAAAAGGCATACTTTTAATAAAAATCACCTGATTACGCTTTGTTACGTTGTCACTGACTAGGATGAAAACAATTTGGAACTTATTTTCAAATAGCCTATTGTAGAAAAGAATTTGGTGCTCGTTTATAACAAACTTTACGGAAAACGTTGCAATGTTCTAATGAGATAAATTAATTTACTGTTGTATTACTGTCGGACGTTATTGTTCTGCGTGAGATCAATGTTTTCCTAAAGGTCTGGCTGGCAGTTTTACAACTCCAATCGCACAGAAGACTCGTTTTGCAACTGTATAAGCCGTGTTCGTAAAATGGACGCAAATTCGCTCCATAGCGCTTACATTTTATTCCCGAGAAAAAGAGGGGTGTTTAAAATTTGACGTGTGTTTCTGTGGCATCGTACGACCACATTTACGTTTGACATTATTAGATTTGATAACCCATTTGTGTCGGTAGGTAGTTGTGATGCCCGATTGAGTTCTTGATGAGAAAACATCTTTAACGCTGATAACTACAAAAATTTTAGTCTCAATCAAACCGTATGTTAGTTACCTATGTATCCACTCTTTGAACTTCGGCTTGTTAATGACTTTTTCCTATAATTTCTGAGTAGCTCCACGGATGAATCGAATTAGTTTAGGTTTTTTTTTTAGAAAGGTGACTTTGTCGAATGTGTTCTGCATGTTCTGAATATGGAAGCTTGAGAATTAACGCCTTACCTACGAGTAGGTATAATAATAAATCTTTTATACAGAGTTGTTTGTTAAGATGGGCCTGTATGGCCACATATGAAACTACTAGTTTCTGCCCGCGGCTTCGCTCGCGTCTAAAAGTTTTTTCTATCCTATGGGAGCTGATTTCGGGGATAAGGCCCATGTATGTATTCCAAGCCTAGAACTGTAGTTCTAGGCCTGGAATTCATCTATGGAAAATTTGAGCCCTATCCGATCAGAAGTTCTGGCTTGAAGAAGTAACAAACATCCATCCATCCAAACCTTCGCATTTATAATATTATTAATAATAAATAAAATAAATAAATGTGTGATATAACTAGTGAGATGACTGATGAGACAAAGAAGGAAGTCGTCAGTGTTGTCATGACCTCGATTGCCAATATGTATTTAGGTAGATTTTTTTGTATTTTACTCTTGCAGGAAATCAAATGGTTGATTTAATGAAATCGAACCATTAGTTTCAGCGCTACGTGGGAACCAAGAAATCGGCCACATACATACAAACATAGGGTGCTAACCTTATAACCCTCCCCTGTTGGTAGTCGGGTAAAAAAATATGATACCTTGTATTTTTGCTCCAACACGGATTCTGTTGCTGGTAAGGATCGATCTTTGCAAAGAAATGAAGTATTGAAAACGAATGAACACGGACTATTTTTTTATAAAATTTTATTTAAAAAATCTTTAAAAATATCACTTTTCTGGTTTTTCGTTTAATCCTATTATACATAAATGCATAAAGGCTAAAGTTTTTGCGGTTGTGAAGATGTTTGGCTGAAAGAAATGAAAAAACTACTGAATCTTCCAAACAAAAAAAAAATTAAAAAAAAAATTGCTCAAAATCAATAACACCTTGTTTCTTATTTATTAATAATTACTATTTATAAACCTGTTTATGTATAAATTTTGACTTGTCTAGGTGCTTATTTTGTAAGTCTAAAGAAATAAACGGAGCTGAATTTATGCACACTAAGTCTTTATTAACAAAGAAAATTACAATCAAATAATAGAATTTAATTAAAACTAGTATTTACAATTGAAACAATTGAGCTAACTGCAGACTGTTGCAAACAATCAACAGGTAGCAACTGATCCATATCAATACCAATCGGAAGCGTGCCCAAGACGCTGGCTGCATTGCCCCGCTGGCTGTACGGCAATGCTGATGCGCTGTGCCAGATACTCACCGCTCTCGGGTCACGCGTCGCTTCGACCAGACGCTCAGATATTTTTTTTAAAAACCCGGAGAGCCACTTAAACATCTGGACCTGGAATAACCGTAGAGTAGGCTAGGTACAGTAGGAAGCGCTAATTGGTATCCCCTCACAGTACATTAATGTTCTGTGAGGGGGATACCAATTAGCGCTTCTTACTGTACTTCTTATTAAAAAAAAGCGAGCGATGCTACTTGCATAAGTACTGGTCTTTCATTACAATAAACTTAAACACCTTCATAACAACATTATAGATTGCACTATATGGCCATCTATAGCACTCTAGCGGTCAAGAAACCCTACTCATCATAATTGGACGTCTACCTTGATGGCTATAAACCTTGACATAATGAATTTCATGTTATTTACTGACACAAGATCACCTCAAATAAGAAGTATCGTCTCTTAAGCTAGTATAAGATGCTAGTTAGGTACGCTAGTATAAGATAAGGTTATTTCAATTGAAGTAGGTAAAGAGTCGACTCATCGTGATCCAATATTAATAGAGTGAGATCTAGTACCTCAGCACCTATGTACGTCGTAAATTTGAATCACCTGCGTAGCATTTAGGCGATCAATTCCAAATACCAAGCTTAGACTAAGGATTAATGTAGTGCTCTAAAATTACTGCACCCTCCTCCCTTGCAACTTGGTAATTTTTGATTATTACGAACTTAGGTGATTATAGGCACAGCTTAGGGTATTTTACTCTTTATATGAGAAAATCTTAAAATAGGTACATATCTGATATATTTATTACAATACATTACATAGATAGATTTTTTTATTATGCATAGAAAACAACAAATATCTGAAGATCGTTCATATCAGATCCCGAGGAGTCGAACCCGCAACGCGTTGCAGTTGGACCTTCGACCGCTGTGCCACTGAGGCCGTCAAACCAACATGGGTCAAAATATTCGTTACCCAGTATCTCCCAGCTGTAGCTAAAACGTTTAACACTTTCATGGCCTACGACGCGCATGTCCCTCGGGACCAACCGTGGGGCGGCGGCCGCTGCCGCCGAGGCTGCGCAGTTAATGTGTTAAACAATAATGTACAAACACATTTGCATACATCACACATTGTGAGCTCTAGATGAACTACTTGAATCCTCAACTTGAAGCAACTGATTTAGTGTAGGTACGTGAAGTGCATTGTCATTTTAACTATGTTGCAAGAATAGGTTGTTACATCTATGAATCCACGGAGAAAAAACTTGCTTCAGCAGGCATTTTTTTAGGCATATAGAAGGGAATGGCAGCTAAACGAGAATTAGAGACTATGAGAGTTAGAGAAAAGTCGCGAATGGAGTCATGAACTCAAATGATGAAAAAATTTAGGGACTATCGAACAAAGACAACCAGATACGACTTTTTTTTAACCTTTTTTTTTTAATATTACAAAACAATGTTTTGAATGCTTATTTAGAATAATGAATTAATAGCTATTTGTTCAACAAGTGAGCAAAACGATTTTTTGTTCAACGGGATTTACTGCTCGCAGCCTCGAGCTATAGCGATAGCAAAACAGTCTAGAGTCTAGTCACGAGCGTAGAGAGTGGTTCTAAAGTAGACTGCTGAGCTAGCGAGGGATTTAAAAGGCACGAAAAAAACATTTACTCGCTTTTCACCTCGACTAGCGAGAAAATATTTTGTTATTTATAAAAGAGGTCGAATGTCAGAAACTCATATTGGTCAACACATAGACATAGAATTTTCACGTACATCCTAAGCCTATGGGTCAACATGCGTGGAGAGTTAGACTTAGTTAGTGCTATAAACCTCTTTCCAACCGCGAACGAACGAAATTATTCTTTTCTATGAAGAAGTTTGAATGACCCCTTCCCTTCGATTAGCTAAAATGAGAAAGGTGAATCTCCCATATTGAATCCATGTACCTGTTGTTTGAGAGATTATATAAAGATAGCGCTGTTCGCCTAGAAGAATGGTTAAGTTGTTAACAAGCTAAATTGTCACGGTACTCAAAAAATGGCGCTGCCTTCCGTGAAAAAGTGAGCCTGTCCATAGAGTTTAAATAACTTATTACACCACCGCAATTTAGAGCAACATTCTCAATTCCAATTAATTTTTTCAACAAGTTGAGATAAACCCGATTTGGCTCACTGTTTTGTCCTCACAGTAACGAACAAAAACGATGACTTTGCTCCTGCAAAGTCATCATTTTCGAGCGGGAGTGGTGAAAAGGTTTATTCTCGTTTATTGGTACAATAATTTAGAGAATAATTAAAATTAAACTCGCAAGTCATAAAATGATAAGAAATTAATAGGTATAGAGAATCTCTCTATAATGACATTTTATTTATATTTTGATGATACTATGTGTATATTTCAGTAATATTTATTCATTATCAGTTTTCAACTCGCATTACGTGTATGGAAATAATATACATGTACAGGAATATATGTATAGCATTTCCATACACGTAATGCCAGACAATGTGTCACGGAGATCTGATCGCTCGCCTCCCTAATTTGGTCAATTATGCGCTCTATAATGTCTATTACTTGCACGGCGTGCAGTGTACTGATTGTTTGGAATTAAATTAGACATTTATAATAAATAAAATAGAAAGTTTCTTTATTCAGACATCCGAGAGTCCATCAGTTACACAATAATCAAGAACAAACAAAAAAAACAAATTACATTACCATATTATTACTACATATTTAGGGTTAAGCAGTCATGTGTCCCTGTTGAAAGACTGCATGATGGGCGAAGTCAACTTACTGCCTACAACCTGTAGGATGGTGTTGGTACTGCCCCATGTTCTGCGCAGCAGCGAGGCGGTTTTCTTGCGGACGATGGCGTGAAAGCCATCAACATAATACAATGTAATAATAGCTGTGGACTGGTGCTAGTGTTCCGTCACTCTCGCTCAGTTTTAAGTTATATTACCTACAGTTTTCTTATTCTTTCTTGTTTTTGTCCGGTGACTTATTAAGTATACCTACTGTACGGTACGTATTCGATTGTATGAGAGAGTTAGGTAAGTAGGTATATCCGAACTTAGTCAAAAACTCTGGGGATCAAACCTACCGATGTCCGATACCGACGAGGGGACTGCAGAGTCTGCAGTCCCCAGCAGAGGTAGGTGGGCTCTGAGGCCTTAGTCTGACTTTATGCAAAAAAACACT
Source organism: Eupithecia exiguata (assembly GCA_947086465.1). Classification (NCBI taxonomy): domain Eukaryota; kingdom Metazoa; phylum Arthropoda; class Insecta; order Lepidoptera; family Geometridae; genus Eupithecia; species Eupithecia exiguata. The sequence goes on from OX352226.1 coordinate 9,944,768, forward strand.
CGATGGCGGATTTTCTGTGCCAGTTACTCACCAACTCTCGCGTCACGCGTCTCTTCGACCAGAGATTTTTTTAAACCGGTTACCCACAGACCTAGGTCTGTGGGTGACCGGTTTAAAAAAATCCCGCATTGGCTCCCCTTGGAGTCGAGACCAACCAACCAACCTAGGGTCTCGACTCCAAGGGGAGCCAATGCGTAGGCCCTGTCGAGACCTATTTGCACCGCTTGAGATCTTCGGCCAAATCTGATATTTTACGTGCACAATAAAACTGTTTTCATAATAATAAAATATGGAGATAATTGTATATGTATATTTCAATGGAACATTCATGAGATGCTAGTAGAGCACAAACCTGCACATTTTTGTAATTGTTTGATATGTCATCATCGACATCCAAATAAAAGAAATATGGGACAAAAGTTAACTCCTTAGAAATCCGGTATCGCACTGTAGGTACCTATGAAACCGATTGTTTTTCTTGTAAACTATTTCTATTTAGATGTGTGCTATGTATATAATCGAATGTGTTCCAAATGCATGTGCTTACGTGGTTCACAATAGATTTATAATAAGAACACCTGCAAGCAGAAGTTCTGAAACACGAGTCGAGGTAAAGTTTGCGTTCGGTAATAACGAGCGTTTAGGCCCGTAGCGCATCTCCGCCGCGAAATCATAACAGCGGAACTGTAGTAATTTCACCATGACTTGACCGTTGTACGGCCAGCAAAAGAAGCGATGCTGAAAACAAGATCCGTCAAGTGCGAGTGTAACTCGTGCGCCGAGGGTTTCAAACATTTGCCAATTATAGAAATATGTACTATAGGTACCGGTTACAGACTTTAAAACCGAAAAATAGTAGCTACCTTTCAGATGGATCGCTTTGCACACTTAGGAGATAAAGCCAAGTGGTAAATATTTCACTTTTTTCAAAGTATTTCAAAAAGTATGAAACCTACAGATTTCAGACACTAGTTTGAAATGTATACCTTTCATTTCATACCCCACTCGGATAGGTAGTCCCTCATCTCAAAATTCCCCCCCCCATTCAAATTAGAAGTTAATAGCTACGGTAGTTACTGAGATATTCAAGAAAGAAGGAGGACGGACAGAGCGAGACCATTATAAGGGTTTCGAAACCAATCTCGAAACCCTAAAAACGAACGCATAGGACTATGACTCTTTCCCGCGCAATTCCACCGATCTGCTCGGACGCTATTACGTTGCAATAACGCTTTTAATTCGCATGTATCTTTTGGCAGTCGACAATTTATATTCCACTACTCGAACGGCGACTAATGTAGTCGAACTGGTCGAAACGGAATCACTAAGAACTCGCTTAGTGATTCCGTTGATATGGTTCCGCGGCGGAGATGTGCTACGGGCCTTAAATGTGAAGCTGTGTTTGAGTTTGAGAGTTGAGTTTTGAGTTTTGATGTTAAATTATTATCATTACAATGCCCGTCTGTCCCATTGCAGTGCTAATGCTTCCCTCCCTTCCTTTCAAGTGTCTATATCCGATGTTGTGTTGATGTGATGTTACAGTTTGGATTTTGGATAGGTGTGTGTTAAACATCACATAGGTACATATATTGTATATGTTCATTCAGTACTATTAAAATGTGTTTTTATTTACATTTTCTAGAATCTTTATTCTGCTTGATTCTGAAGGACCATTATATATATATATCATATTATAGCAACTTCACATATGTACTTAACAATACACTAGATAAATGAATAACAACATTGCAAGAGTTGCAAGCAAACACTTACATTCAGTGCCAATTACCCGTTCCGAACATAACTGCCGTAGACGGTAGAGGCACGTAGAGCTACATTTATAGTAAATCTACTTTCGCTCTCGTGAACCCGAGCAATGCGAAGCTTACAGTCCAACCGTATTTATTTTCAGTGAATTTTCCCCTTCATTCCACTCATACTGAATATTTTGCAAATGTTTCACACAGTGTGTTTACAAATGTGAATTTGTTTCACACTCCCTATGAAAATATTGTACCGTGTTTAGCCAATAAACTGTATCTTAAGTTACAGTGTACTTTAACAGGGCTCAATCGTTTTCTTTTGATGTGTTTTATACCACTGTAAATATTCCAATATATATTTATTATATAATATTTTTCTGCTAGGTTTTACCTACACTGAGAAAAAAGGATATAGAAAAACTATGTTCCCGACATCTATAGTTTTAAAATTCCAAAACACGGTAATCAAATATACCGTGTATTACCATCATAAATTGACTCGCAAAAAAGATAGTGTCTTAAAAATCAAACAATCGGAACCAGCGCACCACGATGCCTTTTGACAGCGGATATGTAACCGAACAGAAATGAAAATAACGATCGAATACAAACCAAATAAAGCACGTTTTATCAAACTGCACTTTTTCAACTGACAGTATATTGAATTTACACGGCAGACATGTTGTAGGCGATATTAAATTTAACGAGCTTCCAACTTGCACCTTGTTACGGCAGATATATGAAGGTAAGTAATATTTTTCTAGCATCATATTCTTTTCGAGCTAAGTTTCTCTGAAGGTGGGCTTTAATCAAACGAACAAAGAGCTAGGGGTAAACTAGGACAAGAACGTTCTTATGATCTTGTATTTTCTGCTTTTTATTTCTACGAACAGAGATAAAAGATCAAAAGAAAGATCCTTGCTTACATAAAATCGACGTTGCTCTAAGAACTAAGAAGCTAAAATTGCAGTGGGCCATATTTTCCGCAAAGTAATATCCGCGTTAACATTTTTTCAATGGAGACGAATCTATATTCTACATGGCTTTGGCATATATGTATTTTACATCATCTCTGCCTTAACAGCCCTCATTACGTGCATTTGCACGAACTCTTAGCAACATTCCGGTCGTTGATAGATTAGATTGTAAACCGTATACGTAATGTAAGCGTGTGTCTATCATGCTCAAGTCTGTTAGCTTAGAGTAGTAGTTTGCTAATTTTAATTAGGTCAAAGTCATTGACTTTAGACCTTGACTTCAATGACCTCAAAGTCATTCACCTCAAGGTGACTGATATAGGTACCTACTTATAAGAATACAATATGCATAGTAAAGCGATCGGATAGCAGAATTCGGCCCCAGAACTGTCAGTGTCATCAACATTGGAAAATACATTGGCCCTTTTCATACCAGCAAGTCTAAGCGATGCATGTTTTTTTTCACTCATGAACCCAGATAAAAATTTCAGCCCTTCCAACACCATCAACTTTCTTTTTTACGTACATAACTTTTGATATGCTTTTCTAGTAATTAATTCTGTGATGTCCACACTCTTCACCATATTTGTAGTTTGCCTTGCAGAACGGTCGTTATGACGAGTCTTTTGTAGTATGGGCTGATATCGCTAGCCTCACGATTTATCTATCACCATATCCCTGTTGGTGGTCATTCTAAAGCATTCATCCCTGCATGAATGCTCCACAATGAACCCAAGGTCCACACTACGGGTACATATCGCTTGTTCGCGACATATCTTAAAAAACGTGATTTTACAGAAGAGCATTTTCAAATTTCGAATAAAATTATTTTGCTAATCATGACTTTTAGCAATGAAATATAATACCTTAGTCACTCTTTTTAAATATGTTAGCAAATGTTGTGTACATTGTTCTGAATGGTTCAAACTTTTATGACGCAAGGTTTGGCTGTGTGATTCTTCCTGATAAACTTATAAATATTTCATTTTATTAAAATGAAACCTGCCGAAGCGGCAGACGACAGCCATTTAATAATAAATTCGCCATTCCAACTTATCGGATGCGCTCGTGGATTGAGCTGGTAATATCAACCGGATCTCAACGAGGATTGATTTCAACCAACGAGTAGATAATTTATTGAGTTCCTAAGTTTGTTAGATCCGATGCGAAGTTCAGTTCCGCAATGTAATGAAGTTGGGATAGTCACCGCAGCTATGGTACGTAGTTACATGCTGTAGGCTTACTTAACCTAACAATATACAATTTTGATTGCTATTTTCAGAAGTTACTAGGTTTTTTAGACAGCTTACTTTTTTAACAAATGCTAGTCGGGATGTACGGTCAAAAAAACTTAGACGATAGTTAGCATAGCAGGGGATCAGTTGTGGAGGTATAAATAAATAAATAATGTTTAATAAGTTGGCGTAGCGTGTTCAATTGCGCACAAAAAGGATTTGACCTAGTTTCTAAGCATCTCTACCAAAATGTACTCACATTAAACGCTACTAATACCAATTATGTAACATTTTCACTTCAAGAAAAGAAATAAGTTCCCAAAAATTTTCTATTTCGGCGGGACTCGAACCGCGAGGTTTGGTTGAACTGTAATGTTACCCCTGTAGGTGGATCCACCGGCGCTATAGTCCGTAAGAGGTCCCAAAGATTTTCGGTTGAACCGACTAGGGTTTCGTGGCTTAGTTGGTTAGAGCACGCATTATCAAACTCCACAGGCAACACCATAAACCTCTAGACATAGATGTTGTCAGGAAAAGAGGGAAAAACAAAGTTTATACAACCAAAACGTGTAAAACATCATTTGTGTACCGCCATACATTATTTGTTGCACCACACCTGTACAATAATTTGAACCAAAAAATATCTTTACGAAATACCACTAATCAAGAATCTAAAATGAAACCGAAGCTGTACTTGCTGGGTTCGGATTACGAGCAAACAAAGAAGATGTTATCGATTCAATCGTAGATTAATTAATAGGTTATATTATCTAGTATTAAGTCATAAAAATGTAATGTTAGTCTTGTAAATAGCTTTAGATCATAAGGTAACCTTTACTTTAATAATCGTTTATTTCTTATATTATTCCGAATACCTTAAATAAATGATAATCTCAGTATATACCTAATTAGGTGCACTTAAGGTGGGACTGAACCTCTAAGTTCCCATACAAACGTACTTTTCGATTCATTTGGAAACTTTTTTTTTGGAAACGTTTTAGTTTTTCAAAATACTTAACCATCATTAAATTAGAGCGAAAGTAATAAAATGGATAAAAATGATTTTTCGCTTTCACTTTATGATGATAAAGTATTTTAAAAAACTAAAACGATACAAACATAGCTATTACTTATCCGATTACGAATGCAAAATGGGGGACGCAGTTTCCAAATGAATCCAAAAGTACGTTTTTTGGGAGCATTGAGCCGAGAGAATGAGTCCATCCATCTATAAACAAGTGACGACTTAGTTAGAGCGAAGAGTCAACCTATTTGACTGCTAAAGTTTTTTGACTCTAGGTACATAGTCACAAAAATCAAAACTCAATAACTTTATTTCATTAACTATATTTAGGCTTCCAAAAAAGCACTTAGACAAGTCAAATTTTATACATACACAGCTTTATAAATAGTAATTATCAAACAAGAAACAAAATGTTATTGATTTTATTCGCTTCAATTTTTTCGTCCACTTCGCATACCTACCTATGTGGAGTCAAGAAACTTTAGGAGTCAAATACATAGACCTACTATGTGCAAATATACTCATAATTATAGTACCTAACTTAGAAACATTTATGTATTGTACCTTGTAGTTTTAAGCTTTAGTCTGGAAAATAAACTTTATTATTATTAAGATGCGAATAATATACTTACAAAAACCATTAAGTAATAATTTAAGTACTTAATGGTTTTTGTAAGTATCATCATCATGATGATGATGATGATACTTACAAAAACCATTAAGTACTAGGCCTTTATGAACGTGTGCGATGATGGGCAGGACCTGCAGTTCACGTATTGTCACTAATTTACCAATAACCCTGTATATATGTATATTTATTTTAAGCAATAAAAAAACAACACAAAATTATCTAGTAAAAATTATTCTTGAGCATTTTGTAGTTTCTTACGATATATTACGTAGTAATTACGAATCCGAAAAATACGTAAATACCTACTTAAAAGTCATCGCTTCAACAAAAAATCTATGACTTTTTTGTATTTGAGTTTATATTTATTGATTAAAATATTATAACTCTATTCATACAGGGTATTCTACCTTATAGACAATTCCTTATAAATTAGCCCATAACTCGTTTTCAAAAGTATGTTATATAAATTATCAGGGCATACATAAAAACAAAATAACTGCGTCCAACTACATATAGGTACAATAATTGAGATGAAAAAACAAAGAGTTTTGGACCACCTTTTTTACCCCTTACGAGATTGCGAGCTCGTTGTAGGTAACTGCAACGTTATCTCAAATTATAGTGGTGCTGGTAAATTACCCCCTCTGCCTCACTCTAGACCTTGACTAGCCCGAAGCAGAGCGTATCGACCTGGTACTTACTGCTGATTTGTGCCAAGATAAACTCTATAAATACACACCAGTTCTGTCTAATAAACGTCTCGGAATCATGTACTTCGCGGATCATTAACTGATAAAGATATCGAAATAACAAAAATAAGCTCTAAAATTGGCGCAAATAGTATAAAAAACAGGTCGGCATCTTTTAGGTCACATTTATACAGAGGGGCTACGTATTGGTGTTCTTTTCTTTCACTTATTCTTTTATAATTTATTATTTTTTTAAAATTTCAAAGCATTAACATTGAGATTGTAATAATTTCATGACAAAACACTTGTTTGAAAAAAACAAGCAAAAATATTTTTAATATTTGCGTGTAAATGAACACGAAAGGAAGAATAATGTCTTTATTTTAATTACATATTATAGAAATCGTAGATAAAGTTGTACTCGTCGGGTTCCACAATCCACACGTTACGTGGCACCCTGTACAATAGGTACCTATGTCCGGTCTAAACCTCGTTACGCTTACGGCTATGTTCCGTTAACTTTGCTTTATTATTGTTCAGTGATACTGGTGATACGACAGTCTTCAGGTTGTAAGAAATATAAGGACCAAGCTTTCATACAAGGGTTTTTTAGATTCGAACATAGTGCACAGGACAATTAAAAGTCGGTCGTCATTTAAAAAAATCTTTTACTTTGTTATGTTGGTTTAGTACCTTACGATACGAAAGAGAGATGTAGTGACTCCAGTTAAAATAAAACAAGTGACTTATTTCCTAAGTATCTCCCTATTGTTGAACACAGGTTATTTGTGGAAGTTACTGTATTTACTTACCCACAGCGCAAAACGTAAGGCTATGTTTTTTTTATAAGGCGCGCTCTGTACTGTATCATTTTTCCTCTGAGTCTAAAACCTTTTTAGATCGATACAAAGTTATAAGTACGTACCTAGGTGTGTATTTTCAATTTCCTTGCAGCGAAATAGAAAATACAGAGTAAGAAGCAGTTGAATTTTCCAAGAAGGGTATTCGACGTTGAATAATGTATCGGTCGGTGTACGGCATTACGGGTGTATTCAATTATGTTCGAGAATATCGGCAAGATGACCAATTCTCGATTACGGTTTATTCAAGCGACGGTCAAAATAAAATGTAGGTAGTATGTAGTAAGCCTTCTTGCACACAAAGATTTTGACAATTTATTTACCTACTGATAGTTTTTGCAACTCATTGGGAGTTTTGTTGTGGAAGCGTATATTACTTCTATACATTGCCCTTTTATAGGTCTTTTCGGCAATAGTCAATTTGTGTTTTATCAGATCCGAGCACACGACCCACTATGTAGCAGTTATATCAAGCTCCAGGTAAATATCAAAGCAGTCAAACTGTGCTCTAGACAGTTTCTGTCCCAGACCAACCCTTAAAATAGACCCATATCTACATCTTGTGACGCTCATGTTTTTTTTTACGTTTACGACACTTAACTCTATAGTTTGTATTGTAAAAACCTTATTTAATGTAAATTTTTTTATATTTTGGGTGTCCTTTTTCTATTTTTTACTACAATGTCAAAATTTACAACTAAGTTCTAGGAAAAAAATAAGAAGATATTTATAAACATTTAATAAATGTATGTCTAAATCAGTCTCAAAACAAACAAAACACACACAAAAATACTATTTTAGCATTTTTCGTAGGAACATTAATTTATTTGGGAAAGACAACCTCCGCAGGTTTTAAAAAGGGTGGTAAACTTTAAATAGCAGATTATTTTTCACTAAAAACTAACTAAAAATATTCCCTTGTTCAAAGTTAACAATTTTAATAAAAAATATCATAAAAACATTTTAATTTCAATCATCGATATCCATATTGTTCTCCATTTGACGCATAAATTTCAAAAAGCCGCGGGGCGCAGCTAGTTACAAAATAAATGAATAAATTGGTAGATGAATCTTGCGAGGTTTTAGAGCTATCGAGAATGTTACAGATAAATGTAACTCTAATGTAACTGTTCGAATAAAATATAGTTTTTGACCAATCATTAGTGTAGTGTTGGTATTTGAGTGCATTAGCAGATATACCTTTCACTTCCAAATCGTTTAGTCGATACAATGAGTGAGTTACCTGTAGCGCCTAATGCAATAATTGTGAAAAGGACAGACATAGGATTTCGCGTTCATAGGAGAGAGCAAAGCAATGTCAGTGCAAAAATCAAGTTTTTGCTTATTATCTATTAATTATTCAAAATCTGGGCATTAAATAGAAAAAGTAAACGATTACTTGAATAAAACATTAGTCTGGCTATGTAATTCGTAAAACAAAATGTGATGTTGTCGCTGATAATTTAGAGCATGGTGTAAAGCATAGTCTTTTAAGTCACAGAACTAATGGGGGAAAAAATCCCAGTAGTTTTGTCAACAGAACTACTCAACAGAACAGGTGGGAGTAAACGATTTCAATCAGGTAAAACAGTTTTATTAAGCGAATTTTGAATTTTTTTTTAAAAAGAAACCAGTTTATTTTCAAAAATTATATTCGTACACTCGACTTCTACAGGTTTTTTCCCTACCTACCGTATTTTTTTCATCTGAAAATTTACGTTCGTTACCATAAATCTAAGTGTAGGTAGGTAATAAAAATAACACATTTTGCTTGAGTTTTGCGTTAGGCGCACCTTTAGAGCGCTTGTAGACATCCGTTTTTTTTCGTTTAAGGTACAATCCCACTATCTTATATTATAAATGTGAAAGTTTGGATGGATGTTTGTTACTCAATCACGCCAGAACGGCTGAACGGATCTGGATGAAATTTGGCACAGAGATCTCTGTGCCAAATTCTGTGTCTGGAATAGCACATAGGCTACTTTTTATCCCGGTAAAATGTATGGTACCCGTGGGATACATTTGTTTTAATTGATTTATACTAATAATAATAACATTATAAAGAGGAAAGATTTATTTGTTTGTAGGCTCCGAAACTATACGACCGATTAAAAAAATGCTTTCACGTTTAGAAAGCTTACTTTTCAGGGAGAGACATAGGCTATATTTTATCCCGGAATTCCCACGAGAACGGGAACTACACGGGTGAAACTGCGAGGCGCTGCTAGTGATTAATAATTAATAACTGCGACGCACGAGGTCGCGGTTTTGATTCCCGCCTCGGGACAAATGTTTATACGATCTGCTGATATTTGTTCAGGGTGTTCTGGTCCTTTGCTATGTATACTAAATTAATATTTAAGTAATAACATTATGTATTGTATTGTATTGTATATATTATTGATGTTATTAGGTAAATCAGTTATCTAGTACCCATAACACTAGCTCTGCTTAGCTTGGGGCTAGATGATGCTGTGTGAATTGTCCAGCATTATTATTTTAAATCACTATTACCCATTTGTACGATTTAATGAATTACTATTATTCGTATTCGGCTCATCTCGCGTTTTTCGCGAACCTTAGATATCCGTATTATCATCTTTTTCTGCCAAATCACGTGATTTTTCTACTTTTGTGTATCGTCATCATCGAATTAGAATCTTCTTAGTATGTAATCATTTATCTATAGTATATTAATTATTATATTATATTATTGAAGTCTTCATGAACCCGCCTGTTCTCCGATGTGACGTTGAAATTCGGGACACGTCTTTTATACGCGCACTCTAGCAAAGCTCCCAGTCGTTCTGATTCGTCCATAGCAAGAATCGAACATTGAACATGTTTTTGTGAATTAACCACAAATTTACGGTTTTCGGATTTTTTCCTTTATTTGTGCTGACTTCTTGCCAAATTTCATGATTCTGGGTCAACGGGAAGTATCCTATAGGTATTGGATTCCCTTGCCTTTCCTTTTCCTATAAAAAAATTGGGCATAAACGGCTGTTACTTTTGATCGTGTTGACTTAGAAGTTTGATTTATATCGCGGCTCCAAGACAATCAACAAATCTGAGTATGTGATGTGAATTTCAACTTGATACCTCCACGCGTTTCTGAGAAAAGAGGGTTGACAGACGGACAGACGGACAACAAAGTGATTCTGTAAGGGTTTTGTTTTTTCTTTTGAGGTACGTAACCCTAAAAACATGATTGTAGGGTACCTAGTCGTTTAACGAACACAGAAAACAGCGTGTAGTAAATATCTGCTTACTAACGCAATGCATTAAGGTCTTAGATGAAAGTGAATTACGGTAGCAAGGTATTGTGTTGCAATAGTGCAGTCATGCATCGGTTATTGGCACCTGCCCATTCACTTGCTTACATGATATGATGTGTCAGTCATGTCATGCATGTATGACATGCCTACCTACTCTGACTGAAGGTTATTACCTTCAGTCAGAGTAGGAAGGCATAAATGGTTTCAGATTTAGATTTCAATAACTTTACTTCTTTAGGCTTACAAAATAACGATACAAAAACATACAAAATAACGTTGACGACCGGTGTGGCGCGGTGGGCGAAGGTCCGCCTGCGACGCAGGAGGATGCGGGTTCGATTCCCGCCTCGGGACAAATGTTTGTACGATCTGCAGATATTGGATGTTCTGATCGTTTTCTATGTACCTATAGTAAAAAAAAACTGTGTATTGAATTGTATGTATATCAGTTATCTAGTAAACTTGGGGCTAGAATTGCCCAGCATTATTTATTTATAAGCACTTAGACAAGTCAAATTTTATACTATAAATTACTATCAAATCGCATCACATTAATATTATAAATGCGAAAGCTTGGATGTTTAGATGTTTGGATGTTTACTTGTTACCTCCAAAACTACATCAAGACTACTGAACTGCTCGGGTTGAAATTTTGCATACAGATAGTTACGTAGTACTTTTTATCTCCTAAATGGGAACTGTCCCATGGGACAGAAATAACCTTAAACAACGCGTGCGCAGCCGTGGTGAGAAACTAGTAAGAAATAAGATGTTATTGATTTTCTCTTCACTTCAATTTTTTGTTCAATTGTGGGGGAAATGATACTACAGGATGCATCGGTACTTACTCGACATTTTACAGTTGTGTGTAGCTTACCACTGATGATTATACAAATAATGGTGGACAGCAATTCCAGCATCATCTAAAGCCACAACGACCAGTTCAGATATTTATTTTCGTCATTTTGTTAAGGCGCACACCCGACCCAAACTAGCGCCGCCACTTACTTTATCTTATTATTCCGTTTATCGAAGGAAATTTCAAAAATCTTTTTTAATGCCTCTGTCTTCACGCGCGCTTTTTTAAGTAATCTATGTCCGTCTCAGGTATACTATTTACCTGCCTGTCAAATTTAATTGAGGTCCGTTTTGCCGTTAAGGCGTGCAAAGGTAACAGACAGACATACTTATACTTTCGAATTTATAATATTAAATAAAGAAGTACCTATAGATTAGATTAAACACTAGCTTCAGCTCTTAGATTCGCACGTGTTTTCCGGCATACTAAACATTGGAAGTACCGATATGTTAAATTATTATGTTATACGTATAGAACTTTATATCTGCAATGTTTCAGCCGGATCTGTTCAGTAGATATAAAGGTACTACCTTCCCTTCTACTTATTACGTTATCTTTTCACACACACACACACACAACTCTTATTTCATTTTATTTATTTATTAAGATTACACCAACAGTATACTTACATAGATATTGTGCTTATTATGATAAAGATTGACATGAGACAGGTTCTAATTTAAACTTATAAAGGTTTAAGTACTTATCTTCACAAACTTACTCCTTTTATATGTGATAGAAAACGGCAGTTTAGGACAGAGAACCAAGGTTGTCGACATAGCTCAAAGGATTAGCAAGCTGAAGTGGCAGTGGGCTGGCCATATCGCGAGAAGAACCGACAACCGCTGGGGTAAACGTGTTCTTGAGTGGAGACCGCGACTCGCCAAACGTAGGGCGCCCACCGACCAGGTGGGATGACGATTTGCGAAAGACTGCTGGCAGATGCTGGATGCGGCAAGCTGAAGACAGGGCACTCATTAGGGGAGGCCTATGTCCAGCAGTGGACTGATATAGGCTGATGATGATGATGATGAGAAAACGACAAGCAGACCATTTAGAAATATATATCAAAGTTAAGCCTAAATCGCTTAACGTAACTCAACAAGCTATTTATTAATCATGTTGTAATGTAATCAATACGAGTTCCTTTAGAACGAATTACATAACATGTGTCATGTGATGTTGAATAACAAAACAACGCATTGGTTACGCCGGAGTACTCACAATCTTTGAACCGGTTACGGCCGTTTTCAAAATATCGCAAAGTGAAGGTGAAATTCTGCGACCGCGGTGTTGACTATCGTTGACAATAATTTCGTTCCTTACTATAGGCTACAACGCCTTTAGTAAGTTAGTATTATTAAAATATATTCCCAGCTAGCTCAGAGGAAATTGTACAAGAGGCCGCCTTACAGATAAAAGAGAATCGTCTACAAACAAAAGAGCAGTAACACAGTTATATACAAAGTAGATTAGAAAATTATTATTAGTTACCTACCTATTCAAACTCAAGGACCCTAATTAAAGTACTTCTCTGATATCTACTTAAATGCCGCATAGGTATTCGTTCGCGGCGCGGAGTAAGAAGCGACCCCTCCTACTAGGGGTCTGCTCTGGAATTAATTCCCGACTCGGGAATTCTCAAGAAATTCGTCCTGAGACCGGAAAAAAATGCAATGCCTCGGGAATTCTCGAGACATTAAGCAACTCTAATTTCATTGAAAAATATTACAAACGCGCTCAGTTTTGTAGAAATTACAGTGACCGTTCCGTCAATTATTTTTACATAAGTACCATTTTATCCTATGTATGTAGCAATTTTACCATAAAATCTATTCAGTGATATAATTTTTGTATACATAACGCCATTTTAAAAAGTGCTCAAGTTTAATGCAATGCGTTACTAAACTTGTTACCTACCCGATTAGGTCGGACTATACCGTTAATTTTCCATTCATTCATTACGATGAAAAGTATCGATATGAATGAATGAGCAAGTTCACGCACATTTTTAGATTGCCAATTGATCCCTTCCCTTATGATGAGAGAGTGGGTAAAAGCAGCCCACAGAGAAAAGACATGGATTCCGAGAAAACACTACAGTATATGTGGTAAGTATGTATACATTTTTGACCACAGTACTACACTGAGAAGTCAAAATATATTAAAAAAACAATGCAAATATGCTGAAACTCCTTCAGGCAGTAAATCTGCCTGAATTTTTAAGTAGAGAGAGTTAGAGAGTTCGTTATATAATAGGCTACTTGACCACTACTGGGAAATAATTCTAACGTATTGTCTGATAAAAATAATGCAAAGTGAAATTAATATTTCTTCAAGGCCAGCCGTATTAGTTATAAACACTAATTTTAAAGTTTGAATAAAATAATGGCGCGTCAAAACGATAAGTGTAGGAGTGGCGGTCCGCTCCGGGTACCGAGCTCCAAGGGGTGCCACTTCGGCACCCCTTCTTTCTCTCTTCCGTTACAAAGTATTAGATAGCAATTAGATCAGCAACAAATGCCGATGGATTCTTATTTAGTATAAATTTGATGACTGTGTGAATGATAATTTAAATATTTTTTTATTGCTTTGTGTTTTCTGTTTCTTGTGAGGGTTAAAACGTCATTTTGTGTTTTTTATCCAGTGATTTAATATAAAAATACACAAAATATTGTAAAATGAAATATTTTATTGTGTAGATCAGTTATTGATCAAACAATACATTACATAACTCTTTATTGTACACCACAAAATTAAACAAAAAACGTAGTTACATCACAAAACATAAACAAATCATATTTTGTGATTTTGTTAATTAAATATATAATAATAAATATTAGATGCGCTATACATATATGAAATATATAGATATGAAATCTTTAGAAACTTTCAGTAACTTTATCGATATTTTTTAAGATGTCATATATTATGCACATCGAATAGAATCACCCGGTATAACACTAATAAGCTCACAACTTCAATTATTGTCATTACGTCTTATTATTTTACTAAGCTGCTTCTTAAACCTTACGTATTTCGCCACTTCTTTACTTTTTAGTCCCGTCACGGTGCGATTATTATCAACGATTATAACGGGCTCAATGTTTTCCCGTTTCTTCACTTTCTGTGTAATTCCCGTCTTGGTTACAAAATATACTGTAGGTACATTCATCATTTGAGAGTCACTCGGTTCTTCTTCTGGAAACACCACGTAGATGACAACAGGTTGCGCTTCTGGTCCGGCTATTTTGATGTTAGAGGGCGCTGTTGCAACGACAATCTTATAGTCTTTAAATGGCTGTTGGATGACGGGGATATTTATGTAATCCTGCGAACTAGTTTCGTTGGGGTCTCTAACGGGAAATAATATTTTCGCTATTTGGTTGGAACAGCCAGTGCCAAGTTCTGGAGTATGTGCAAAATGAGGTCTAGAAATAAGATTTCGTTGCACGTCCACATCGACATCTTGAGGTATTTTTGCAAATAACGAACTGAACGTCTTTGGCACAACTTCTTCTTTCTTGGAAAACGGTTTGAATTTTAAGGAAAATCCATTGTTTAAGGGTCTACTCAAAGTCACTTGGTTCACAGACACGACCACGAGCATTGTAATAATCTGCAAAAAAAGAGATTTATATCATGTCTTGAATTGATTAGGCATTTCTTCACTTAAACATTGAATAAATACGATGTTTTTTTAGAAATTTATGTCTGACTCTGCATCCCTCCTGGGGTTCCCGGTTCGATTCCCGCCTCGACACAAATGTTTGTACGATCAGCAGATATTTGTTCTAGATGTTTCATTCATATAAAATATCTAGGTACCTTCTGTAGTACTAAGTTCCACCTAATGTATAAAGTATATGACAGAAGCTCTGCTTAATTTGTTACTTCATTATGCTAGATTACTATGTGAACTGTCCAGTATTATTAATGTATTATATTCTAAACGGATTTCCACAAACCGTGATTGAACTTAATTAATGTATCAATAGCGCCAATAACACGCAGCCACGCGGCAAGCGATTCCAAAAGCGCGTTCTGTGTAACGTTGATAATATTGATTAATAATGAATACGGTAGATTTACACATTAATACCTATGTCAAAATGACGATAGTTTCAGGAACATTGGTAACTTTACGATAAACGGTGATTAAATATTAGTACAGACCAGTTTAGTTCAAGAGTTATTGCCAAATTTTATTTATGAAAAGGTGGTGAGTAGGCAATTGTTTATATATATGATCAGCGCACGAACAATCGACTGGAAGAGGATTAATTTAGAAAATGTGGTGTGCACTTTCACGAATACTTTCAAAGGCCCTGAAGAAGCCAAAATTTACCGCTAGTCTTGTAACTACTAAGGTACAAAGACATGTTTTTGAAAACTATTATTTTAATTAGACATTAAAAAATATTGAATTCAACTAACACTTTTCATCACTGATGGCCCTGCAACCATAACGGCACACACATGAGTAGAACTATATGATTTTAAACGAATTGCACGCCATTGTTATTAGGCTGCATTATGCGTACTGTTTGTTTTGAAACAAGTATACGTTGAGGATGTTTGAGTCACTGGAAACTGAATTCAAACATCTCTTACTCAGGCACGGTTCGAGGGAAGGGGGAGGATCATTTTGTGTGATTTTATCTATTGGTTTTGTTGATTTCAACCCTGCGATCAAGTATCCGCTGTGCTGCCATCCGGATACCTTGATCGATGTTTGTATGACATTGATGAAAACCGCTGCAGTAGAACTCTCCGGCTCGCTCTGCTCGTCGTTATCTATTGCTGATTCGCTTGAGGTGGTGCCGCGAATAGCAATATTGATTCGTTGATTGGTCCGATCAGCGGCCATTAGTTTCTGTCACTGTCAACTACCTACCACTAAAGTACTTACCAGACTATAAATTGTTTTGTTTGCTTTCTATATAAAAAAATGTTTAATGTTTTGTCTCTCGCCACTAAAGTGTATGACTCCTTTGACATGTACCTACACTGGCAGAGTTGTGGCAGCACCGAGACAGCGAGCCATGAAATAAGAAGCTGCAGTTACCCAATATAAAAATCAACGCTTTTAGTGTTCTGTCAATATTAAGTATATTTTTGCAAAGCTTTTTTTGTTTATATATATACCTACCTACCTACATAATATAAATATTAGCAGTGAATGCCAGCATTACCTACTTAGCTATAGGTAGCTAATATTAACTTTCATAATAATTTGCTTATTGTTGAAATCATGGCTACCTGTAATGTATTTTCTTCGGTGTTTTGTGTAATAAAATGATTATTTTTCATATAATAATACATATTTTCTCTTTTCGCTTCGTACCATATTTGATAAGCACCAGTATCGATTAAGCGTAGATACTAAGTTATTTAAGTATACCTTCGAGGTTGGCATAATCATGTTGATTAAACCCTCTTTAATTCAATAAAGTTTTTTTTAAACAAACACCAGCATATACTGACTCACACACCACACGCACACCAAAATGATTTATATACCTACTAACCTTTTTACTTGCGTCCAACCCTGGCTCTTTCTATAAAGAAGAATGTCTGGGTTGTATATTATAAACAACTACTTATATCTGTTGAAAATTGTAAACACCCCTATTACCAATAACAGAAATAAATTTATGTAATGAGATGTAAGCCTGAGCCAAACGAAAGTAGACAAGAAATACTGAAAGTTGATCGTTTCGTGTTGGTGCGATATTCAAATTTGTTTGTGGATTTTATTATTTTCTGGTTTTTACAAGCATTAAAACTAACGGACAAGTAATTTGCAGCAAATTGTTAACTATTTCCTATGAACCTATGATAAAACCAGTTTCGATTCAATGGTGTTTTGGGAGCATTTGGGAAAATGATCAATCAAAAATGAACCAAAAGCCCTTATTTTCCGAAATGGTCCAAAAATTATTTTTAATTTTTAAAAATTAGTTTTATCGTAGGAATATGGTTTACGATTTGCGGCAAAATAATTTTCCACTAGTTCTATTCCATAAAGAACGCATAAAATAACTCAAAATAATTTGAATCTCGCCCCAACACGAAACGATCAAACATAAAAACCTTTTAAGGATAAACGCATGTCAATAACACCGTACTACTTAGGCACTTGTTCATAATGAAAAAAAAATATTTTAAAGCAGAAATAGATCTGCAGAGCATGCAGATAATCATCACCCTGCTGTATGGAATTGTCTTCTGTTAAGTATTCTCTAGTTAGGTAGGTACTTATTTGCAATTGAATAATTTAGGGTAGGAATATCCGCGTGTTGGTATTTACCCACCTCCAAAATCTGATACCTACTAGTTTATGTACGTTAGTTAGTCTGGTGACATGTTTAATCGTCGCGCGTCGTGTTATTTACGTTATGACTTCGAAGGTGAATGCGTAACGTAAACTTGTCAAACATCGAGTAACAAAAATTATGAAACAAATTTAGATTTATTAATTTCTTATGAAACAAACTTATAAATTACCTCATCTGTTCAACTTCGATGACAGAACTCGGGCGCTCCGCATTTTTTTGGATGTGAACTAATTTCAATGTGGTTTAACTAACATACAAAACAAACTAAGATGGTTTAAGTTAACACCAACTTGAGGCCCCACCCATCTAGATGAATGAATATTGTTGTGAATGTTTTGTAGTAAACTATATTTTTTTAAAGTTTTGATTTGAATAAACGAGTACGTACACAGTCAAAAATGTTACAATAAGTGACTATTACAGTTAGTTTAATTAACAGTCTAACTGTTATAAAATGCACAAGCAAGAAGAGCCAATTACCCTACTAACGAAGTGACTTTTTAAACTAATTTTTTACACTGTTTTTTAATATTTACAAATCAAACAGAGTAGTAACCTATAAAAAAATATGGAGCCAACTCTCGACCGGGATCATTCTAAATAAAAACGTCAAGTGCGAGTCGGACTCGCGCAACGAGGGTTCCGTAAATAAACATTATATAAATAAATAAAAAATCAAACCACATAAATAAAAGACCTTATTTCTTGCCAAATATCATGATTCTAGCTCAACGGGAAGTAGGTACCCTATAGGTTTTGGTCCATGGAGAGAATCAAAATAATGCTTTTTTGTGATTAGACTACTAATTAATATTACAGTTATCGGATTTTTTCCTTTACTTGGGCTATAAGACTTTGCTTCTTGTCAAATTTGGCTTATTCCACTAATCCGGATTGTCATAAGTGAACTTTTTGTTCATTATTCCCCGTTGACGCCGCGCGCCGATGCGAACTTGTAATGGGGATTAGTGTACTAAAAAGTTAATAAATCCCCATTGCGTCAAAAATAAAATACTAGTACCATTTCATGATTCTAGGTGAACGGGAAGTACCTTATAGATTTTTGGTCCATGGCGAGATTCAAAAATTTTTTTTTCTGTGAATTAACTACAAATTTACGGATTTCGGATTTTTTAAGACCTTGCTTTTTGCCAAATATCATGATTATAGATCAACGGGAAGTACCCTATAGGTTTTGTGTGCATGTCCCTTGGAAATTTCGAAAAAATAACTTAACTATCGTAACTTTTGATTGCGTTGACTGAGAAGTTTATATCGATTTTTTGTATAAAAATCATGTCTGTTGTATGGAAACATAGAACCTTCTTTTTTCGAAGTCTGTTAAAAATAACAAGGAATGCATCTCGCCTAATAACCTTCTTACTAGAGCGAGTGGCCGTGTGTGCCATTTTAGAATATGCAACAACCCAACCCAACTCTTCTCGCGTGTTCAGGGGTGCAGGCGCGTAGCAGCGCCCCTGCAGACTAGATCCACCACCGAACTGCGATCCCCAAACCGCATACCCAGCGTGGGGCTTACTTAAATGGCATGAGATGATAAGGTGCTTATGAGGGGAGACCTACCTCCAGCAGTGGGCTGGTAAAGGTTGGTGATGATGATGAGTAGAGCGATGATCTGCCAGCTTTGTTGATCCTTCTGTTTCAATCAACATCAAAACAAATGTCAAACAGAATTCAGCAGAGACTTAACATAGGTATAATATATGGAGGTATGGTATAATATGATTATGCCTGACATCATGTTGATTTATAACATTCCCTGGCGTGTTTACAATGCGCTTTGCTTAGAATATTCCAGATGGTATTTACCTATTCTTCAAAGCGGTTTCAAGGTACCTAAATACAGCGGGTTAAATTTTCTAAGAATCAATAGTTCATATTCAACGATTGTTAACGACCATTGACGGTTGCTTTTTACCCGACTACCAACAGGGGAGGGTTATGAGGTTAGCACCCTATGTTTGTATGTTTGTATATTTGTATGTTTGTATGTATGTGGCCGATTTCTTTGTTCCCACGTAGCGCTGAAACTACTGGTTCGATTTCAACAAATTATGTATCGATTGATTCGTCTCAATACCCCGATGGTTATAGGCTATAGGATTTAGGGCTCCGACCCCGAATAAGCCTTCAAAACGCGTATTAAAATTTAGGTAGCCGGGCTGCAGGCCCCATAGAGAAAAAATTACAATACCTACGACCTATTTTCATTTTCAACTCTATGCCTATCAAATATGACCGATACGTCATTCTATTTTGTCAATGTAAATGTTTCAAACTTTTATAACTTTCACGTAGTCGGGTTGTAGTTTTTAACTTTATCTTGTGTTTTATAATTTAGGGTTTTTATCGCTTAGCGACAACATCACCCAATATTTTAATCTAATAATTAAAATAATACTACACTTCCTACATTTCCATATTCATACACTTGGCTTGACAGCTTTTACCTGGCTTTTATTTCGATCATCGAATAAGTATTGCCATTCAACCTGGCAATGCTGCCAGCATTCTGGGCACACTGCCTTCTGGTCATGGCTTATATTTTTATTTTTAGTGTATTTACTAGTTGTAATTGTTTTATTTTTTACCCGACTACCAACAGGGGAGGGTTATGAGGTTAGCACCCTATGTTTGTATGTTTGTATGTTTGTATGTTTGTATGTTTATATGTTTATATGTTTGTATGTTTGTATGTTTGTATGTTTGTATATTTGTATGTTTGTATGTATGTGGCCGATTTCTTTGTTCCCACGTAGCGCTGAAACTACTGGTTCAATTTCAACAAATTATGTATCGATTGATTCGTCTCAATACCCCGATGGTTATAGGCTATAGGATTTAGGGCTCCGACCCTGAATAAGCCTTCAAAACGCGTATTAAAGTTTAGGTAGCCGCAGGCTGCAGGCCCCATAGAGAAAAATTACAATACCTACGACCTATTTTCATTTTCAACTCTATGCCTATCAAATATGACCGATACGTCATTCTATTTTGTCAATGTAAATGTTTCAAACTTTTATAACTTTCACGTAGTCGGGTTGTAGTTTTTAACTTTATCTTGTTTATTGAATAACTATACAGGGTTATTGGTAAATTAGTGACAATACGTGAACTGCATGTTGAGCCCATAATCACCAACACGTTTGTGAAGACGCCATGCCTTAATTCTTAATTTTGGTATTGGTAATGGCCCCGCAATTCAATAATCGTTCGTTAGAGAGATTTAATTTGAAACTCAACTTAAAAACAGCTCTGCCCTGAATTAACAGAAGATATGAGAGTGAAAGATGTAAGTCAGTGTCAGTGTGTAAGCATTGCGGTTAGGGAATCCCGCAAAAATCTCTATCCCGCAAGCCTGCGGGATCGAGGACCTCAATCCCGCAGATCCACGGGGTTTGTGGCACTGGAAATCGTAATCTTTCCTCTTTTTCAAATTCCTGCATACATTATGTTAAAAAGCGTGGGTTTTCTCCTGTCATGGCGGACCATTACATTGATCATAGGAGCCAGAACGTGGCACATGGACTGTATTTCAACTGCACTCCAAATGCAAATTTCCAGTTTGCGTGTATTTAGTGCGGCTGAAATGGAATTGCAAACCAACCTTGCAGCCTGAATGCAGTCGGTGTGCAGTTGACGTGTAGTTCCAACGACTACATGTTGGCAGGTCTCCATTCAACTAACTGCAGGTTCGGCTGTAGCATTGGCAGATACAGGGGGGGGGGGGCATATTTTAGCCACATTGCCAGTGAGTGTTGTCACAGCGGAAAGATCATTCTCCACTCTACGCCGCTTAAAAACATGGCTACGCACGCGGATAAGGGAGGAGCGGTTTTTAACCCTATATCTGAACTTCTGAGCATTTTGACGAAGTTCAGATAATCCTGGATCCACCCATGGGCTGTAGGTACCCGTGTATTTTTATGTATGTTTATTAGTTACAGTTACTTCTTTTTTTCTTTCTGACTTACAAAAATAAATTATTCGTCTCATAAAAAAATTTACCATTACCAATTCCGAACCCGGTACCAGATAATGTATAATAAATTAATTATACTTGCCGGTACAAACACCGTATCTAAGTCAGTCTAGCCGTCTTGGAAATGATTGGGAGCACACACACAAACAAGCCATTGCCAAAAATCCATGGACTAAATTAGATTACCCTTCTATACACATTTTTGTTTTGTTACAGTTACCGAGAAGGAGATAAGGCTTTGGTAAGCATAATTATAAATACTATTTAACGGGTATTTATGGAACTGTAAACCTGAACGCGCATCTATCGGCACTACCGGCAGTCCTCCCGGAGCACGGCAGACGCGGTAGTCATCGAATTTTCTAAATCTTTATACGAATGTGCCGATAGATAGATAGTATGCAGCATCGCGCACCTATCGGCACCGAGCGCGCGGTATTTCAGTAAAATGCCATGAAATGCGATGACTGCCGGTAATGCCTGCCGGTAGCGCCGATAGATGCTCGTTCAGCTTTAATGGGACTAGTGGTAAAGAACCAAATTAATCACAATTTCATGAAATCTGTGCCTTGCATTTGTCAACCAGCACATAAGATTATGTTTTTTAGCGTTGTATTTTTGATTGTTTTGTGTTTTCTTCGGTGGCGTCACCAAACGGCTCTGTCGGACCGGCTGAGGATGTACGTGTTGACAGTTAACTCGTGCAAAGAGACAGAGATCATTTTGTGACTCAATATAAAAATATGTCTGTTTTGTAATTTTGATTTTAAGGCACGTTTATTAATTTTAATTATTATTATTTTTACGTGCTAATATTCTGAATTGCTTAATATTTGCCACAAAGAAACGTCGATGACTGTTAGAACATGACGCCATGTTTGGTGCCGCCCCGGGGTAGTAAAATATTGGATTGTAACACTGCCTCGAAAGCTGCAATAATTTTTTTATGGATATCGAAGTACTCATTGAGAGACGAATAATTTTTATGTAGAATGTGGAAAGCACAATTGACTTAGCTCGGGCTTCCTAGACAAGGTTTTACCGAGGGTGGAATTGGAAAAATAACATGCGTAAAATATTAAAATTATTTTCAACAAATTCAATAATTTACACATTGTATTACTTTTTCTTTATATATAAGTATAAGCGTAGACAAAATCTATAAGTGCCATGGGCGCGAAAGAGTGGCAACCAAAAGTTTGGAAATTAAAGCCTTATTTATTTCTTATAGTTGCCCACTCACTGCTGGGCTATGTATCCAGCAGTGTATCCCAATGTAGGGAAATTCACAAATAAATAAAAAACAGCTTCGATCACTGGGGTCTATTAGTGTAGACCAGGTACAGTTATTACAAAGTAACCTGGCTTACAAACAATAAACCGCAATATTAAGAATATGGTGTACCTACAACAGACAGAACCAAAGTAATATTTGTTCGTGAAACCTGTGATGATGATGGCATATTAATTATAAATAAGTTATATTTTTCTTTCTAGGCACAAAGGCTTCCTCAAGGACTGTCCGAACGGCCTTCTCACCGAGCAGGTAATTATAACCCAAAGCATGTATTTTTCTTTTAATATTATCTATTAACAAATCACGTTTGTATGCCAGCTAGTTGTTAGATATAATTTTAAATTTGATGTGATTCAATCAGTTAATGTGCCTTTGAGTGAGTGTGAAAAACATTGTTAATATTTCACAAGGTTTTAAAAACTGAAAACGACATAGGCATTAGGATTACTTATCTACATTAAAGAGAATTCATAAAATATATCAAGATTCTGGTTACATTTCGTAAAGTGAGAAACGCTTTCACTTCGTTCAAGTTTATCTATTCGACCTTAATTTGACCTCAAATAATGGGTCCTAAGCTAATCCTTAATAAATCTAATTTGAGAGCACTTGGTATATTAGTCGGAGGAGAGAAAATTAATATTAGTTTAGTAGACTAACCAATCATGTTATTACTGAGAGCGGACCATAAATCTATTTAGCAATTTGCAATGGCTCTTGGCAGTAGTTTCCCCGGAATAAACAAATTTCTCTCTTGTCAGCATTGAATTCGAAGTAGTAAATCGTTTTAATGTCGTCAGTCAGATCTGACGATAGCTTTACAAGTTTACACAGTAAAGTACCAGCATAGATAGTTGCAACTGGTGTATTATGTCTTTATGACTTACAAAGGCAATAGTTTGTTTATGCTCAGGTTGGGGCTAGATAATGCTGTGTGAAATATCCAGCGTTTTATATTTATTTATAGTTTTTTTTTAGTAAATTGTATTCCGTAACATAAAAGTCATTTATAACAGAATGTTATTTTTACAAATCGATTAATTTGATAGCATTTACCTATTTTAAAACTAAAACATATTGCAACGACACTGACGCTAAAAATATAAAACTGTGTCGCGTTTAGTATCGCTCTCCTCTGGACAGGATAGAAAGGATAAAAATAATTTATAAAAAGTATTTAGCCTACGTTACCCTAAATTAATATTAAAGTTATGTAATATGATTATAAACCATGGTTATGTTCATATTCATGATAGATAGTTTCAAAAGTTTAATTCTGTTCCTAGCAACGTAACTCGGTTTAACTTGATCAAGTCACTAAGACCACCTCACCCTAAAACGCGGCTGAAACCAAAAAGTTTGGATATTTTTATAAATATACTCTTGTATATTACTATTAGTACTTTGAGGTGACATCCAGGCTTAGAACCACCTGCTGTATATATAATTTCAGCCCGATCCGTTCTGGCGTGATGAGGTTACAAACTTTCGCATTAATACTATTATATATGCAAGTCTGTCTTGAATATAGGTAGGTACAGTGCGCGTCAGAATTAAGTATCCCCCTTGTCTACAAAATATTTTCTAACTTCTATTCGCTTGTGACTAATTTTCAAAGCAAAAACTTATCAAGCCGCTAAGGATCGAACCACCCACCCTTTATATGGAGACTCGAATTCTCAGCATTAGATCAACTGAGCTATTTAGCTGATGGAACAAAGTGTCCAATTTTGTCTATCGGTCTAATTAGTCCCCATTTTTTATGCCAAGTCTTACAGTTTTTTTTATGGATGCGGGTAGGGTTTGACTTTGTCGTTTGTAGCGAACAAAGTAATTGTCACTCGTCTTATTTCGTGTGGTTTGCT
Organism: Eupithecia exiguata; assembly: GCA_947086465.1. Classification (NCBI taxonomy): domain Eukaryota; kingdom Metazoa; phylum Arthropoda; class Insecta; order Lepidoptera; family Geometridae; genus Eupithecia; species Eupithecia exiguata. Next base: position 9,969,590 of record OX352226.1, read on the forward strand.
TTGTGCATATTTTGCGAGAGATCGAAATATTGTTACCAATGTTCTTTATTTTTGAATAAATTATCACAATCTATTATAAAAAACCTTCCACTGTTTACAGATATTATTTGTTATTATGGTTTATCAAAACAATTATTTCGTTATAATATCATAGATTTATACGTAGTAGTTATTGTATAATATTGTAGACATTTATAGAATTTTATTTTTTGTAATTTTTGTTTTTTTTTTCATTAATTTGCAATTAAGCCCATAAAGAATAATATCAATTAAAAATCTTACATATTGCAAAGAAAAAAAGATAACAATTGATAAAAAAAACGAAACACCGCTCACGAGATTCGAACCCTGTCACTCTCAATGTCTTGCATTAATTTGCCGGTTACTACCGCAAGGCCAAATTGATACTTAGAGAATTCATCGAATTTTAAGTAAGGTTACCAAATGAAAATGAAATTAAAATGAAACAATTTATACAAAAATTACATTTTAATGATACAGAACATACAATATTTGTTAGAAACGTCAAAAATATGAAAAGAAAATGGAAAATTATAAAAAACATGTAGTTTTGATCACCCAATCTCCAACGATCGCTGACAGGATTTGAACCCACATACATTGAGATAGGGGGATACTTAATTGTGACGCGCACTGTACATTAACGAGCCATATTCGTATTAACTACATAACGTACCAACAATTTTTTTCATACTATCTAAAACAGTCGTACTGAATATGATACGAGTTTCTCGAACGTCTCAGTCGGCCAATCTATTGACTTCTGCTTATTTATGTGAATGTTATATTTTTTCAGGGTTTCATTAAGATCTACAAGCAGTTCTTTCCGCAGGGAGACCCAAGCAAGTTCGCGTCGCTCGTCTTTCGAGTATTCGACGAAAACAATGTAAGCGAGCCAACAAATTGTGCCTAGTTGTACTTTTATTATTGATGACTGTGAGTGTCTCTGCTGCCAATATAATATTTTTACGAATAGTCCGGACAAAATAGACATTTCAACTAAGAAAAATTCCGACAGAGCTGAATTTTGGTAGAGGACCAGTAGAAATAAAGTGGCAAAAGTCCTTAAAGATCTCACATGTGTGCTAAAAAGTTCACATCGCCGGTGCACCTAAGAATTAGAAGGCCTTTACGGTTGTGTCCTCCGGCCGGAGCACGGCCAGGCACCGACACGGTGTAATGTGAATCATCCTTTAATCTGCTAGTTGGTAGCCTCTGGCACCGCTGAAAATCAGTGCTGCTTTTTTATAGTATAGACCTTCTTCTAGGATATAGGAAGGTGTACCTAATTATGCTTTTCTTCCACAAAAAGTGTGGTTAGGGCAATAACCATTTATTGAATGTTACAAAATCATGATATTTCATGAACGAATTTATGCCCAATACAACTTGTTTGATTCTGGATAATATGTAGTAGGTAATTAAAGTTTTCCAGTCGCATCCATTGTTACTCTTCAAATACAAAGATTCGGCAGTCGCTTCATTAATAATAATCATATTCGATACGATAGTCGCAAGCAATCAATGAATTCACTTTAGTAGGATAATTATTTTATTACCTACGACAATTACTGAACTCCTAATACTAGTCTAAGCCAAACTGAAGGCCAAAATATCCTAAGAATTAGAAGGTCTTTACGGTTGTGTTCTTTTACTGAGGCGTGTTCTTCGATTGTCGACAGAAAATTTCATACCCACATTATATTATGTACATACGTCAAAGTTTACCGTCGAAGCTGCTAATTGCTGCTTATTATTGAAAAAACCACATATCATAAATAATTACAGTAAAATGGGAGCTGAGGGCTAGTATAGCCATACACTAACCCTTAGTTTAGTGTATAGCCTCACCTTCTAGTTTAGGGTGTGGCTATCGTAAAATATTGCGATTTGTTAAAATTATTGTAGTCTGTAATTTATTAGCCTAGTTATTATTTTTTATTTCAGGATGGCTCAATCGAATTTGAAGAATTCATTAGAGCCCTCTCTGTGACGTCACGGGGGAATCTCGATGAGAAACTTCATTGTAAGTAATAAACATTAAACTCTGCCCAAAATATTTAATTGGGTACGTTATTCCAGGTCCAGAAGAAAGACAAAGGGAAATAAAAAAAAAACAGTACCCACAAATTGTGATGTCGAAATTAGAAAAGAGACCTAAAAGGTCGCGGAGGGAATCAAATAAAAGATAACAATTTGTACATTCCAAAACAGTTTTTGAGAATAATGCCAAGGTTCCATAGGTACATGTGCCGACCCAACTTTTTTTGGCGCCGTGCATTACCCAGGCCAGTATCCATGGACGTAATTCGTGACTTTTTTTAGGATACTATTATGACCACGAGGGGTTTAAATATAATAATCGTTAACATAGTTAACGATAATAATCGTTAATATCGTTCCGTGGGGTACCGAGGCTCTCCGGGTTTTCAAAAAATTATCTGAGCGTCTGGTCGAAGCGACGCGTTACTCGAGGGCTGGTGAGTATCTGGCGCAGCGCATCAGCATTGCTATACAGCGGGGCAATGTAGCTAGCGTCTTGGGCACGCTTCCGACTGGTATTGATTTGGTACAGTTGAGCTACTTGTAGATTGTTTGCAACAGTCTGCAGTTAGCTCAATTGTTTCAATTGTAAATAGGTACTTACTAGTTTCAATTTAATTATTTTATTTGATCGTTAACATAATTATCGATTATTATATCCATTTCATTTATAAAACAAGTGAGGTGAAATTACGCTGAGAAGCATGTCTATCATGGCAGCAAGTAGGTACCTACTTACGTACATCTTGTGGGTAAACCCATCTTCTCACTCTCTCAATCACTTCTTCATTTTCATCCAACAAAGTCTTCTATCTCGAGATACCCGAAGCCGACAATCGACACCTACATCGCAAAGACATATAATGTCAAAGTCAGCCAGTCCACCCATGGTACAATAATTCTAAGACCATGAGCTAGCCAGGAGAGAATGCCGTTGTATCAATTTGAGATTTATTTTGACCATAGATAAAAGTGTGTACCTATATTTCGTCCTTGCTTTGACATTGACAGTCACAAAGGAAGTCACGCTCTAAGCCATAATGTTCGCAACCACAGATCACTATATATGTACCAGGCAACCCTCGGCGCGTGAGTTACACTCACACTTGACGGATCTTGTTTATTTATGTTTCTCAATACTCTTTATCATCCCCTTGTTTTAAATGCTGAGTAAATACTCGTAATGTGTTAGGTTTTGTAGGTTCTTGGGTTTTTTTTATTTACACGTGCTGTCAACGACCTATTCTTTCGAGAAATTAAGCATGCATGAGGAGTCTAAACGACATTATTAACGTCTTTGCTATTTTAATAATATCGATAAATAGTAGGTACCTACCTACTATTTATCGATATTAATAAAATAGTACATTCAGATAGATCGCTCTGCAAACTTATCTTCTTTAAGGGGAAACTTTTCTAAATACTTATTTCAAACAATTTACAGAAATTTCAAAAACTGTTTGAAAATGTACAAACCGATATCTTTTAAATGATACCTCCACTTGCCCTAGGTCTCTTTTGAATTGAAATTTCAACATAACAATTTGTATTGGTTTTTTATTATTGGCAAAATTATGCCCTAGTTATTACAAAAATGCAAAAACATCCAAAAATGAAATTTGGCGCTTGGAATGTATAAATGTATCCAGTTATAATGTAGGGTAGGTGTAGGTAGATGTTTAAAAACTGTGTGTTCAGTTTGGTACTCCCGAGGATATCTACCGGTCTCATGAGAGTCCGGGCAACAGGAGCTATCTAACTAAGTGAGTGTGTGTGTGTTAGTGTGTGTGTGTGGGGGGGGAGTGCGTTTGTGTGCGTGTGTGTGTATGTGAGGTAGTGTGAGTGTAGTGTGCATGAGTTCGGGTAATAGGAGAGCCTACCTACTTGACTTTATTATAAGTAGGTATTACTTATATCTAAAAATTTATTAATTTGTGTAGTGTAGGTCCTTTTTTATTATTATTATTAATTAAATATCGTAGTAAATAAATAACTAAATATGTACCTACATACATCCGAACATAGAGAGAACCTCCTCCTTTTTTCAAAGTCGGTTAATGAAATGAGTGGAAACAGTGAGAACTGAGATGACAACTGATAGAAGTGCATAGAGGAAGAAGGAATAGGTATAGTGCCGCCACATGAGTGGGAAAAGGTCAAAATGAAATCATACTAGTTACCTACTCCCTGCGTCTTCGTACGCCTTTTTTCTATGAACACGATAAAACAAAGGTCCTGATTTATGAGATTAAAACTTCGATCAAAAATAAGTAGTTCGCGGCCTCCCCCGCTGTTATTCCTATAAGTACTTCAAAGGTAGGAAGGGGGGCCGGTAAAGCCGGAAATTTTTGATCGAAGGATTAAAAGTAGCTTATTTAATATTCTAGGTCTAACTAGCTAGACCAATTTTCTTTGAAAAATTCCACCCTGATCTAAGTATTCCATAGGTTATGGTGTAAAGAAGGGACAAACCTCCATCCGTCCATCTTTACCTGTGAATACTAATATGTTATTATCGTATCACAGGGGCCTTCCGTCTGTACGACGTCGATAATGACGGCTACATAACCCGTGAGGAGATGTACAACATAGTGGACGCTATTTACCAGATGGTGGTAAGTGTTTTAGATTAAACCGACTGGATTTCAGTCAGCTCCTAGAAAAGGATCGAAAACTAAGACATCGCTTGTGGATTGAAGCTGCAAAAACAAATCGAAGTATTTATTCGTCGTAATATGCTGTACCAATAAACTGTGAGAATCGTATTTACATTTATTACCAAAGAAAATTGCAATAACAAAACAGAAAAAACGAAAATAGCAAGTTGCAGTAACACTTCCATTTATTTCCTAAAATATTTATATAAAATGAAAAAACTATGTTAAAAAATAATCGATATACCTACTCTTCACACTGTTTTTGTTGTGTGTACGACAAAACAGACAAAATTTGGCTAAATAATATAAATAGTTTTCAAAATCTATAAATAGATTTTTTAAATCAAAATCTATAAATAGATTTTTAAAACAAATCAAATTTTGTCACCCAATTTTTTGCTTTGTTAATGACAAAATTAATCAGGAATTAGCCGTTTTATAAACCGACTTCTAAACGGTTTAAATATTTTAAACCTGGAAAACTTAGCGCGATAAGACGATCAAAACATTATATCGAACTCGATGTAATGTTGTATAGATTCATAGATCTACATAGTAATGTAGATCTAAACATCTATCTGGGAAACCCATGAAGCAACAACTCCCATAGAGGTGTAAATACTCCCTCCTTTTCCCTTGAGGTCTAACAGCTCCCTTCTTTTCCAGGGTCAAACGCCGCAACCGGAGGACGAGAACACACCGCAGAAACGTGTCGACAAAATCTTCGACCAGATGGACAAGAACCACGATGATAAGCTGACTCTCGAGGAGTTCCGCGAAGGGAGCAAGGCAGACCCCCGCATTGTACAAGCGTTGTCCCTTGGGGGGGATTAATCAATGGTCATCCTCTCGCCGGAATTCACGTTTACTTGAACTCAAATTGCTACCGCCGCGTGTGACTTTCATCTGTCTTATGCGTATGACTCTTAGATATTGGAATTCGTATTTGATAGGTACTTAAAACTACAGTTTTGCTTACTACACCAGTTAACCCACACAGAATACAAAGAAATTGAACTTGAGAACTTCAGGAATTGAACATTAAACTTGATATGGGATGAGATGAAATACGGAAGAAGCATTGTAGGAGTTGTTTACTTCAACTTTTACCTGAGTATGAATTTCGCAAACCTAAACGTAACAATAAATATTTTATTTTATCATGACTGACATTCAGACAAATTGTGACCTTATAATAAAGTACGTGGTTCCATCAAATTCATAAAATACAAGATAATTAAATGGCTGTTTACGCCAAATGGTGACAATGTGTGCAGATAAAGAACACCGTTTCACATTAAGCCAAGAGTTTTACCTTTAACACATGTAATATCTACAGGAGGTACGAACAAGATGCCAAGTTCAAGAATGAGAACCAGTACCTAACGAAACTCAAACCAGTAATGAACTAGATCTTCACCACAAGAGCACGTTGCATAGCGAGTGACACCAGTAGATAAGAATACCTAAACCTACAGAACTGTAGCATACTGGCTAAATAAACAGTTTAATTAATGCCTATTCCCTTTGTTGCTTTTATTTCAAAAGCAACAAATCACGCGGTGGAATACAATTGATTATTTTATTTGGATATTTGCCAATATGATACAGCGCAACGCGAGGATAAGGCATACTAATTATAATACTAACTGGAGAAAAAGCTATTCGTACATTTTCAAAAATTCCGCGGCTTCTAATAACTCTGAATGACTAGACTATATTATTAGGGTTAAGAAACAATCTTCAACAATAATAACGTGTCTTAATGTTATATACCTATGTCACAAGATTTGTCAAAAGAAATTCTTCAATTATTCAAAATAATATGTTGATTCTGAAAAGTAGCTCAATAAATACTTCTTAAAAGAGTATAGCAATATTTTGTACATGTTAAAACAACTGAGCTTTTTTTTTATTACATTGAAGCAATACTTACTAATATTATTTTCAAAACTAGGTCGGTATAGCAATTCACAATAAATTATGCCTTGCAATCCGTTTCGTGTTGGCAAATCTATTGCTTTATCAAGTAAATGGTGAATTATGCTACTTGTGTCGATGAATTGTTTTGCAGTGTCAGAGGAATAAATGCTTAGATTATTTGGAATTTAGGTGAGAATACCAAACACAAGGCACCGAGCGAGAGTTTGATCTTAAAATAATAATCTAGATGTCATTATTAAATACTACTTATCTACCTACTTAATACACCTATAAAGTTATCGATGTACCTTACTAATACCTTGCTGCACTTTTTCCTTTATCGTATTGAAATAAGAACGATTCGGCTTGGGTGTAGGCTCCTAGTAAATATTAGGAATCAAACCGAATTGAGTAATATTTTTATGTACTTGCCTTCATTAAAATGTACCTTTGATCAATTTAATGTTATCGTTGTTAATGAAGTGATAGGTTTTAAGAGTTGCGCCCCAAGGAAACTTAATGAAAAGTACCTAAGACAATATAGAACATGCATACGTCTTGGGCTTATACAACCCTTGACAAATTTAAAATTCAAAATTTTGTTTATTAAAATACAATTGGCGAAGCCATAAATAAGACCTCTTAGAAGAATCACGTTAAAGTCAAGATTCCCAACTTTCACATGGGACGAATAAGATGTTGCGATAGATAACTACGATTAAATACGCAGGCGTACTTCACAAGTGCGAGTAAAAGGTTCTTTGAAATTTAAAAACATCTGACTAAGAGAGTCTGTATATTAAAGAATACAATTTGAAAAAATACTTCAATTTAAATTAGACAATTGGAAAAGCAATTTCATAGTGATATAAATGTTTTGGATAAGGTTCGCGGAGGTCGTGCGTCTAGAGTCTAGTAGAAGGAGAAATTTGCTAAATTTAATAGATCTACATGTTGTGATGCGTGATAATGTTTTAGCTATCGGAGGATCCATTGTTCGGGATTTATGCAGAAAACAAATACCTAATTTAAAAAACATGTAATAAGAAAATCTTCATACCCTTCAAGAACTTATAATAATGTTGATGTAGTAAATGACTAACAGCCGGTTTTTGATCCGCTTGTTATAATTTGACAATAGCTTAAACTTTTTTGTTTATCTCTAGTGTTTACTTGTATGTGGAGAAACCAAGACTTGGTTCGTAAAGCAAATAAACAAAACATAATCAATATTAGTGCTATTTATGCTATATTAGTGCATTGTATAGGAGTGTAGTAGTAAAGCTCGATTTTGCATTTTAACCAAAACTTGGTTCGTAAAAAATACAAAATCTAGCTTTACGCAGAGGGACTACACTCCTATATAAAGCACTAATATAGGATATATGGCATTTATCCTGATTCATTTTTGTTTATTTGTTTTACGAACCAAGTCTTGGTTTCTCCACACACAAGTAAACACACTAGAGGATAACAAAAAGTTTAAGCTATTGTCAAATCATATTATATTATAAGTGGATGAAAAACCGGCTGTAAGCGAGACGCGCTTTGTTTGGCGCGCGATCTTCTCTATGTGTATCGTAGCGTGGTAGGACAGGACGTGTCTCTTTATCTTTGCCAAACGCAGCGTGGGGACTCCGCTCCCAGCAGGGAGACATGTAGGTACTTATCCAACTCCTCTCTTTTATTGGCAAATTCAGATAACATATATTTTGGAGGACTTTTGGATATTTCCGTTAGCGACTCTCAACGTAAATTAGTACTAATCTTATGAATAAGAATCTATTTTAGAGTAAGAAATAAACTTTTAGCTGCTTAAGAACTTATATTTTTTGCTAAATGAAGAATGAAACATTTTTAAGCTAATCGTAATGGATTTCTAAATTTAACTATGAAAGCTTATGACATGACATTTCAGCTATTTATATATTTGTTGAAATTGAAATTGTAGTGCTTTTTGGATTTGATGCGGAGAAGTAATCTTTGATTGACAGTTTTGGATCGCAAGATTCGCAAGTCAATTTAGTCCTTCGAACTTTGAAGTTGGTAGGTTCTACATACCCTTAATAATTATGTATTCTGCAAGTCTCGGACTAGCGTAGGGAAATTGTTGCGGGCTGTGCATTTTGTCTAGATTTAAGTAGCTGACGTTGGTGTGATAATTCGTTAATTATTATTGATGATGCGAGCAACGCTTGCTTGTTGCTTAGTTGTAATTTAACACCTGATATTTGCGGGTTTTTTAGTCAGTTGAAAAGCTTAAAAATAGCGGGAGGCATATTTATTGGCATATCTAACAGTAATGAATGAGTCTGTTGCTCTAGGAAAGGCGTCCACCACCACTACAAGATACTTTGCTTTCACAACATTCCAAAGCGCATTTTAGACGAACATTTCATAACATAACCTTTTTCAGCAGTAGGCTGAACATTTTTACGTGTTACTTCGTGATTAGCTTAGATTTAGTAAGATATTAATAATGTAGAATTGTAATCTTCACTATCTACTATCTAACTTTTTTAATTTATCTCAGTACCTACTATTTCGGTATTTTAGAAGATGCAATCGTGGTTGCATCAATTGTAACATTTTCTCGTTTGATGACAGTAAAAAGTAAGGTGCACGATGGTATATTATTCACTATATCGGGGATCGGCCGAGTTTACTTAGTGTTGGTGTTTCTATAACATATGTATGTTAGTTTTTATGCATTCTAACATATTATAGGTCCGTCAGATAGGAACATTATTCTCCACCTGGTCGTAGCCCCATTGTGTGGTCAGGTCAGTAACAACTTATTTAGGTTATACGTACCTAGGTATATTTAATCAGTTTTTATTGATACCGTATTTTAATGATAATTATTATTCTTATTCGCTGTTTTAGCTAAGATTCAAATCGCTTAACTCCTTACTTCACTTTAAAGTAGGTGCTTAATAAAATGCTGTACAATATGAAGTCAAAAACGATTCTTACCTTTACTATGGTAGGTATATAAAAAAATTCAAACTACTTACATTTTAGTCTTGATGAAGTTTCTCATAGAAACGTCAAACTTACTTGTAACTTATCTTTGTTACTACAACAACCAAGTAATTACCTAGGTGATGTTAAAAATATCTATACGAAGTCGGATTATTCGATGACCATGCAGAAACTTTTGACTGGATTTCATACAGAAGTGTTAATTGCAAATATTAGCATATCATATCTTTGCTCTGATCTTGTTTACAACTGTCTTGTTGTTCAGTGAATATGTTCGATCAGTCATACAGTCAGATACATGCAAGGTAGGTACATCATAGCAAAAATGCAATAGCTACCAGAAATCGACGAAGAACTAGAACCTTCCATTTTCATCTGACTTTATTTCATAAATAATATACCTACCTACTCCTATATATGTACCAATTTTAAGAAGTTTTTGCAAGGTCAATAAGTCGAAAAAGCTTACTATATTCCGGAAAATTCATTGGCTAGGTACTTGTTAATTAACCTGTATTCATGTATTTTAGAGAGAATTTCTATGTATATAGTGATTTATTACTCGCCTACTTTTATTATGATAACATTCACGTTTATAATAATAACAATGATTATTTAATAAAGAGGTTCAAACAAATGTTTTTTTTATTTATAAGTATAATTCCCCTTGGTTTTGGACAAGATACCTAATTGAACGCGAATTGGCGTTGACCATTGGCGTGCGATTAGGGAATCTCGCATCTAAATCTCAATCTCGCAAGCCTACGGGATCGACAACTTTAGTCCCACCCACTGCTGGTCCGCGGGATTTGTGATACCGGAAAAATATCGTACTACACACCTATAATATCTATCTGAACTAGGAGTAAATTAGTTTTTTTACTTTTCGTGTTATCTTAGTTAGTGTTATCGTAGTTGCCGTTAACCTACCTAGTCTTTTCAAATTGGATATATTAAAATCTGATATGTTATATGATAGGTAGGTAGGTAGGTACATTAAAATATAAAAGTGCTTAATTACAAATGTTTTCAAACTAGCTACTGCCTGCGGCTTCGCATGCGTTTTTTGGAATAAAAATCCTGTTAGGTATATTTATTAGAGATGGGCCGAACACGAGTTTCACCGAATACGAACATTCGGCCGAATATTCGGTAAAACTTTTACCGAACCGAATATTCGGCCGAATATTCGGTACATTTGATTCCGTTCCGTCGTATATGAGATGTCATATTTGTCTTATATCTCAGTAGACTATAATTAAGTTCCTAACTCTTAATGTGTAGATTAAGTGATTGATATCTTAAATATCAACCTGAAAAGTACAAACAAATTACTAATTTTCTTTATAAAGAACTATATTGGTTGAATAGGATAGGTTGAATAGGTAGGACGTTTAATATCAATAAATATATTTTGCGACGCTATGCTGAGTAGAAACTAGAAAAAAATATTATTCATAATCATAATACTAAGGTGTTGTGATTTGATTCAGCTATTCTCTAACACAATAAAGACTGACCGAAATAAATATCTTGTTTATTTTCCTTCAATTAAGGCCTGTTTAATATATTATTATAAAGAGTTAACACAGAAGCCTAATCCCAAAACAGCTAGATACCTATATTTTACATTAAGTTATTTCGGATTCCTTGCCTACCCTGCAAGGGATCCAGCGTGAAGATATTGATTGAAGTTATTATCTTTTTACCAACCTACTTTAATTGAAAATAAAGCTTCAGTGACGACAAAATCAGAAAGCTACACTCTAAAATACTTACTTTATTACACTGTACACTCAAATCATGACAATACACGGGTCTTAACAGTAAAAACTTTGAGTATCACTTTGCCGAACATTAGGTGATTCAGCCGAATATTCGGCCGAATATGAATATTCGGTAAAGCTGCCGAATATGCCGAATACCGAATATAAAACGAATATTCGGCCCATCTCTAATATTTATCCAGGTGAAAAGACCTGGTTTTATGTGTGCAAAATTCCAGCTCGATTGATTCAGTAGTTTTGACGTTGTGTTCGGCCAAACTTCTTCGCAACGGCACAAACTTTTGCCTTTATAATATTGTAGGATGGCAGTTTATAATTTTATGCAGAAATCACAAGAATTATTAAAACCATAGTGGTCTAACTATATGATAAATCGATGTGATAGCTTTTCGAGCTGACTCCGACTCCGACTCACACTAGCGCCGCCACCTATTTTATTGGCAGATTGTCGTAGGTATCTATAATAAGCTTTTTTTTTAAAACATTTGTAATAGGTTTATTTTGCATAGTATAGGTAGAGAGGCGAAAACAGAAATTTGTGGCCACCATGAGCAACTTCGCATCTCTGCCTAAAGTAGAAAAAATAAAACTGTTACGAAGGCATTAAAAATAGCTTATGATAGGTATCACAAATTTTAATAACAAATAATAACTGATTTGTCATCATTATTATCACAATCAGTCATAGTGGACTGTATCTCATGAATGGTAAAAGGAGATAATTATAAATTAATAAAAAAAAAATAAGGTAAAATTTAAGGGTCCTTAAAAAAACGTGATTTTTTGGCGTTTTCATTTGCGTTACGTTTGTCAAGGAAGAGATACCTACATCCTTAGATATTACTTCATCTCATTAGATTACGTAATATCTTAATATCTAGAGGCATAAAAATATAGGTACTCTATCTATCAAGAAAAAAGTGGAACCACCCTCTTGATGGATATTTTGAAGGAGACATATATTTATTTATATCAATTATAAGCGACGTTGATTTGATAGGGATATTGCTTGAAATATTAAAAGATCGATGTTGCATACCAACTTATATCAAATCCCCATTATTTAAAAAATACATACCTTGACAAATTAGTAAAAAAAGAAGTGTATGTGTATGCATTTTTGATAAGCTATCACTTAGCTATCGCTACCACTGGATAAAGAAAGTAAAATTGCTATAAAGAAAGTAATCCGTTTCTGTCCATTTAGCAGTCAAATAATTTATAGATCTTGTTTTCGACGCAGTTCATTTACCTAGAAGGGTAAGTTCTAATAATAAACATAAAAATATACTTAGTCCATATACAGGGTGGAAAGAATCTATGGGCCCTGGAGGGGAACTACCTGTAGAATCCTTTAGCTAGCTCATTTAACTGAAAGGAAACATTCCTTTATTTTTAAAAAGAAACATAATTGCATTCAAAGATTTTCTAAAAATTCCTTCTCACCTGGAAATCGAACCAACTAAAAATACAAAAAATAAACCCTCGCTATTTTGTTATGCGAATCTGTAGGATTATTGTTCAGGATAAAAAGAAATAATGTCTTAGAAATAAAAAAAAGTGAAAACTAATATTCATTTTATTTTATCATCAATACAAACAAAAACACAAAACATGAAACATTTTTTTAAGTAGACAGATATTTTTAGATATTATTGACCAGAGAAAAATCAAACTATCACAATATAATATTATAAATGCGAAAGTTTGGATGGATGTATGGATGTCTGGATGTATGGATGTTTGTTACCTCTTCATGCCAAAACTACTGAACGGATTGGTCTGAAATTTTGCATACAGGTAATTCTAATCCTGGAATCAAACATAGGCTACTTTTTTATACTATCACGGTTACGGATATAGCCTGGTGACAGACGGATAGACAAACAGACGGACGGACAGCGGAATTTTAGGTATAGGGTCCCGTTTTACCCTTTGGGTACGGAACCCTAAAAATTATGAAAGTTATCATTCGAAATTCAAATTTGTTGCCGCAAATTGATAAAAAACACACTCCATTTTCAAACTTTTCGTCAGAACGCCTCATGTAAGAAGGAATTGTGCATAGATTTATTATTACCTACCATTTAACGATTTTCTTATCGAAGTGTGCAACAATTTTTATCCTGAACAATAATCTTACTGATTAGCATAATAAAATAGCGAGGGTTTATTGTTTTAATTTTTAGTTGGTTCGATTCCCAGGTGAGACAAGGAATTTTTAGAAAATCTTTGAATGCAATTGTTTCTTTTTAAAAATAAAGGAATGTTTCCTTTCAGTTAAATGAGCTAGCTAAAGGATTTAAGGTAGTTCCCCTCCAGGGCCCATAGATTCTTTCCACCCTGTATACCTAAGTAAGTAGATATTATGTTTGTTATTTATGTTTGATATTATTTTTGATATTTTTGTTTATGTTTGATATTATTTTTATTATATTACACTCCTAGACTTCTAGACTACAAATAACTAGGCTATTTTTACAAAAAAACTACTGACGACTACTATTGACGACCACTACTAGGTACTATTGACGACTCGAGACTGAGGCGACATGCAAATTATTGTTGACGACCGACGCAGGAGGTTGCGGGTTCGATTCCCGCCTCGGGACAAATGTGTGTACGATCTGCAGACATTTGTTCAGGGTGTTCTGGTCGTTTTCTATGTATGTATAATAAAAAATATCTATGTATTGTATTATATTATGTATATCAGTTATCTAGTAGCTACCCATAACACAAGCTCTGCCTTAGCTTGGGGCTAGATAATGCTGTGTGAATTGTCCAGCAGCATTATATTTATTGTACCTACCTAAAGATGTACTTACCTAAATAACGCTACAAAAGTTCCTAAAATCCAAGACAGACATTGAGATTTCGAGAGCTGGGATCTGAGGTTTAAAGTTATTTCGGAATATGTTTAAATTAATTAGTAGTACCTAGGTACATGTTCTTAGTCGTGCACTCTTGGCAGGCCAGTCGTGGTTATGATGGAGGCTCCTGATGAACAGCTGTTCGTGCAATGTGCCGCCATCGTTCCCTATTGGTTGCGTTGTGAGTGCAGTCGGATCTGGAGGATTGTGTTAGGGAGGTCATGAGGCCCGACTATCTAGTTGGAGAGCGATCACGGGATCTTTACATAGATACCTCTACTACTACCTCTTTAAAAGATACTAAAACCCCAATAATCTCGAATCATGGTAAGTATAAGCAACTTAAATTATCAAAAGAACCCAATGCTGCTAGAACATAATACAAAGAAAACAAAAACTAAAAGGAACACTTCGATTTCAATGATCTTTTAAATTAAGAGCATCGGTAGAATGCAAGTAGGGTACCAGTAGCTCACGAATAAAAACATCCCAACTTACTAACTCGCGCGAAAAATGTTCGAATCCCTCGGGATTCGAACATTTTGTCATCATTTATACAAATATGTACTAGGTAAGTAGACCATACCGGTATGGTACCGGTTAGAGACTGCTATTTGAAAAAATAGTAGGTACCTACCTACCTTTCAGACAGATTGCTCTGCGAGCTTAGAAGATAAGGGTGAAGCATAAGTGATAATTTTTTCATCATATTTAAAAAAGTATGAACGCACGAAAACTTGTTTTGAGATGTACGAACTATTAATTTGATACCCCACTCGGGTAGGTAGCCCCCCTCGAAAAGAGCTCTCTTGTAAAGTTGCATAAATGCACTTCCCTCTGTTCGACGATCCCGACGACTTTTTTGATGCCAATCGATTCTGTCACATAAACAGATCAAAAACTTCCATCGGACCAACTGAGGTGAGAGTACTATAAAAACTAATAAATCGCAAAAACTTTTCCATGAAATCATCGCTGCTTCTTAATTATCATTCTACGCCATCTATCGAGCTACTAGAAAGTCACTGACACACATATATTATTGTCTAAAGCGAAATCGAAAACCCCTCATTTTGATAAGCTTGCAGACGTTTGCACTTAGCATGCCTCTCCCGTCTGAGGTATAATCTGCTAAGTGCAAAAGTCAATGTTTACACTACATCAATGTTTTATATCAGTAACTGTAATACTGCATTGGGTTTCATACAATGAAAAAACATGTAAATTAAATAATTAACTTAATTATATTTAATAAGAAGCAGGTTTTTGATTAAATAGAGGTATTAATTGAAGATAAACATGAGCCTTCGGTGTCACGCTCACACAAACTCTAAGCTTAGGAGCCTTCATCGAGTCTAAGGCAAGGTCCAAACAAGGTTAAGCGATACTTCACACCGGGACAGCTTCTATCATCAAGCACAGGTCCGCTCTGGTTTGGAGTACTGCTGCCATGTTTGGGACGGTTCGGCCAAGTAACAGCTTGCAGCCTTAGACTCGATAGAACGAAGAGCCTTCAGACTCATAGACGAGCTCAAGCCAGTGCCTCACAGAGACTAAGGTCTAAAGTCTCGAACAACGCCGCATGGTCGCTTATCTCCCAATCTTTTATAGGATAGATTTCGGAGAATGCTCACAGGAGCTACATTCGCTGATTCCACCATCCCCCTTCCACTACAGGACAAGCAGACGCACAGTGCATTACCACCCCTAGTACTTGGTGGATATACCGTCCACTCGCACTAAGCGGTTTTCCTCCACCTTGATCATTCGTACCGCTGGGGTTTGGAACACGCTCCCTGCTGCTGTTATTCCGGTTATTTACAATCTGGGTCTCATCAAGTCCAGAGAGAATACATCTTCACTTTCCATCTAGTGCGATTGTGGTCAAAGGAAGGCCTACTGACGATAAAAAAAAGATCATTTGTCACACTTGTCACCCATACAAAAATTTACTGCCCAATCGGCTAATGTCTGGATCACAGACTAGGTAGATGATACTAACGTATTATATTATAACAATAGTGAATTAGAATTGTTCGTCAGAGCAATATTTCAAACTTACAAATATTACAATAAAATTACAATTTTATAGAAATACAGCACAAATACAGAACAGCTAAAGTACCTATCTTTACCATTTAAATTGTATAGTTTCGTGAGAAGTGTCCAGGGACTAGAATTATTGTTTTCTTTCATTCAATGCAGGGACAAGGTAAATTATATTTTAGGGTTCTGTACCCAACGGTTGCAATGGGGCCTTGATGTGGATACTCAACCTGTGGCAGTGAAATTGTGAGAATCTGAACTTCCGTAATATTAAGATGCACAGTAAACTTGCTTTTTTGCGTGATATAAGTTTTATATATAAAACTTTATCTTTACTAATATTATAAAAAGGTAAAATTTGTCAGTTTGCGAGGTTGTAGGGGGTAATCTTTGGATCTACTGAACCGATTTAGAAAATTGTTTACCAATAGAAAGTCACGTTATTTGTGAGTGTCATCGGCAATATATAAACCCGAAATGGAATACATGAAAAGCACGAGCGAAGAAGCGGGCAGCAGGTAGTGCCTTATATAAATAGAAGTAGTATAAGAAAGCCTTACATAAGTATTATATCTCTAGGTACTGCTAACTGTTTGGAGAAGTGGTTTATATGTAGCCGTCTAGACTAGACGATGAACCATTGTACCCAAAGGGGTTCACCATTTCACCATTTGAGTTCAGAACCCTAAAACAGCTCACAAACTGACGGATACTGAGATTCGTTCAGGCTGGACAATGTCTGAGGTGCTCCGAGTCGAAGTAGACGACGGTGACCGTCATGTCATCGCGGAACATACGGCTAACGTCAGGCGAGAGGCTCAGAAGGTGCGCGAGGCGAGAGTGCTCTACCCCGTACTCCGTCCCTCCAATAGCGTGCCGTATCAGGTGCGTCGCCGCGTTTCTATCCTTTGGCTTACTCTTCAAACTCTCCTTCCTATGCGAAAGCAACTCGTCTACATCCCCCAATTGTATATCCTTCTTCGGCAATTTAAGAGGATTGAAAAATACCTTTCCCTTCATATGCTCACCGACTAATTTGACCGCCTGCACGGGCGTAAGCATATCCCAAATCCCGTCAGATGCAAGGATCAAAAACTTGTCTTTCGGCGTCAGTCTATGGTAGTAGATATCTGGTTTCGCGCTAAGATACGGTGGGGTGTGGTAATTTGAGGGAATAGCTCTTGGGCCCATCGTTGGCACAGCAACCTGGTTCAAGGTTTCGGTGGACCACTTGTAGCGGTAGTCCCCCATGCTTCGCAAAGGCGCCAGCTCCCCTAATAACCTGTCTCTCCTAATGGATGTTTTCCTCTCACTTTCAGGGTGCTCGCTCCATATTCTTTTGAGCTCGTCGTAATTCTCACTGTTATGTTCTTTGGTTATCTTCTTAGCTACCCACTGGTCGTCTTCCAACATGGTTCCTATCACGGCGTTGCAATCTCCGACGTTGGCAACATGTAAATGTGGTCCGTCGATATGGCACACGCACGCCACCGCCCCCGACATGGCTACGGATACATTTTTGTGATTCAAAACACCCTTTAATTTGTATGGATTTACTACCTCTTTAGATAAATCGCTGTCCAGTTTTAAAATACTTTTTTCTAGGCATGCACCTACTTCTTGATCTTTTTCTTTAAGATCTGCAAGCTCCTTTAAAAAATCTTTGAAACTATTTTCATATTGCACGTTTAGATCTTCAGCGATTTCAACCTGCAATAAAAACATTAAAATTGAAGTATTTACTGAAAGGTGATGGTAGGTGATTTTATGGGAAAGGTCAATTCATTCATACGCCGCGGCTGCCATGGGTCGCGGCGTAACAATCGACCACCTCAACTCAGCTCGTGTCGTCAGACTAACGGTGCTTTTCCACCAGAGATGTGCTACGTTGCTGTTTCCAGCCGTTCGATAGGATCGCTCCATAATCGTGTAATTTTTGTTAGCTATGAAAATGACGCGATAATGGAGCGATCCTATTGGTCAGCTAGAAACATAGCACATCTCTCTGGTGCAAAGGCACCCTAAGGGATCTACCAGAGAAAGAGCACCAGCTACTATATAATACCTCCATTGCAACCACCAATCCATCTGCCAAGCATGGTGATTATGGCAAACCCCCTCATTTGGTAAAGGCATGTTTAGTTCAGCAGTTGACATTATGTGTACTGCTCAACAGTGCGGTTACGGTAAAATATCCTATTCAATGCATCGCCATCTGGGGAGACAGGGTATAAGCTATTTCGGTTCCCACTATATGGTAACAAAAACAAATACAAAGGAATTTCTGGCAGGATGGAGCTGACCAACGACAAAGCTGTCAACATCAAAATATCACCCAAATCAAACTCAACGGTAATGTTTTATTTTTATTTACATATAACTATGTTACTTATTGTAAAAACTCATACCGTATACTCATACATGTCACTCGCACGGGACCTTGTTATGCTTGACTATGTTTCATTACTACAATGTATTATTTTAATGTTTGTAACTTTGAATCAGAATTGCTGTAATAGAGAAAAAAAACAAAGGAGTATTGTGACAGTTAACTTTGACCTAGGTTGACAAGGACCAAATTTTGACGTTAGAAATTCCGTCTTCTGTCATCGGTTCCATCCCACCAGAAAGTTATAATGTATTCATTTAGTACCATACTGGCAAACAAAATCGTTTATGACCATTCTCCTCGGATGGCCCATTCATTGGGCATGGGCATGGGAGATTTTAGCGTAATCACACTAATCACACAGTTGATAAGGACTATGGGAAGAGAACCACATATATTACATTACTACAATCTAAGGCTGATGCTAAATGTTTATGTGTAAAATGTCCAACACAAAATCACAAGACTTACTTGATCATTGTATGTTTCTAATAATGAATTGCTTGACAACTCTTTAAACTTTTTCTTGATCATATCTGGTGGTAAAAGACATGCAGCGATGTATTTAAACAGTCGATTTGAAACGACTTGGGCACATGCTGGTCCACCGTGCCCATCAAACACACCCAGTAGCAAACCTAGAACAAACCACTATTATTTTATTTTACGTCCCAGGGCATGTCCTGAAACTACTTCAGTTAAGTCTGAACTTAAATGTTTTTAAGAGGCGAACCTAGCTTATTTGCTTTTCAAACTAGGACTAGATCTCAGTCAGTATTCACTCAAGGATTCCCGTGGTTAAAAACTCGAATATTCTACATAAAATTCTACATTTTATCATTGGTTCATCCATGACTGAGAAAAAAAAATATGATAGAAAAAAATTATGAAATTGCACTGTTTTGCACATAATTTAGTCGATGAAGATCTCGACTAATCGACTAATCGTCTACTGACATGACTGTTTCGATTCCTAGGTTAGATTATTACTAATTAGTTGGTTCCTTCAGATAGTTTTTTCATAACTTTTGTTGTTTTCTTGAAAATAAGGAAAAACTCAATTTTTGCACTAAGAAACATTCCAAAAAACGCATGCCCTGTCCTAATCCGAACGCGAAATCTTATGCCTATATTTTTCACAAAATGGCGCGAACTGCGCCCTCTTAAATAAGGTTGAAGTGCATACGGGTTGCCTAAGGTAACTGTCCTACTGTAGTTCAAAGAACTCCCTGTTTTTAAGTTTTCTCCATTCTTTGATGCTGAGGGCAGAAGCTTTAACCATAATAATACAAGGATGCTTTTATTATTCATAATATTTTGTTCATGTACAGAGATCATGTTTTAAGAGTGCAAAGATAGATCTTGATCAGTGAACTATTCCACAAGAGGCGAGTAATTTGAATATAATATTCCTTTCGCAGTAGTGAGAAATTGATACTTAATAAAGTAGACGAATCTTTGCTTTATAAATTACTAGCGGCCCGCCCCGGCTTCGCACGGGTAATTATTTTTTCGTCAATTTTCCAATGTTTTTTCTGCTATTCGGGATGGAGAAAAATACAACAAATCAAAAACCATGAAAATTGGTCTAGCCGTTCTTGAGTTATTAAGTGTTCGAACAAACCTATTTTTTTAATATATTATTTTAATACCTATTATCCTATTCCGGCCTTTAGTTCGCAATAGGATAATAAGGCAGTTTTTTTTTTTCACTCAAAAACCATGAAAATCGGTCCAGCCATTCTTTGTTTTATTTATATAGATTAGACACTGTCTGTCTGCCACGACTCTGTCTAAGAACTATTTAATGTTCATCATACAATTCTAACAGCCAGTTTTTCATCTGCTTGTCACATCATGTATTTGTCAACAATTTGTCATTTGCTAACAAAATGTCTACCTGGCTCTTGTCAACAATGTGTTTACACTATTGTCAAAAATAACATGCAGATAAAAAACGGCTGTAAGTGTGCAGTATGTGGCAAATCAATTGAGAATAATACAATTAAAATAAGAACATCTAACAGCCTATTTTAAACTCACCTGAGCTCATCTTGCATTTGGCCTCAACTCTCATATCTTCAATGGGATTATTAGATGCAAGCTGGTTTGAATCATACGATTTTACAGATCCTGATGTGAATTCTTTATTGAATTCGTTTTTACGAAGAATCATGGTCACCTGTGATAAAAGTAACTTAAGTTTCAGTTCAGTAACCTTCATTGTCTGCCCATATGGTTCATTACGGACCACTATCTCTGAAACCATTTTAAGCAGGGGTTTCAATTTTTAGGGTTTTAAGGCCGAAGGGTGTCAACTGGACCATATTGTAGTCTTTCTGTGTAAGTTTGACTCGACATTGTCAAATTTTTAAACAGAATATGTTACCTTATAAAGGATATGACCAGGGCAAACATTAAAATTTAAAAGAAAATGTGTCTTAACTTCAATAGTGTGGAAGTCCATTTCCACACCATTGAAAAATGACTTAAGGATGTCTTTGTTCTTCAAGAACTATTTAACCAGTCAAGTGTTTATTATGCATGGGTCCGGTTTATCTTGTGTTTTTCGTCAATTGGGCATGACTAAAATCTTTGTAACGTTATAAAAGGGGTGTATGGGAAAATACACATAAATAACTTACCTCTTGTGGAGATGGCAAAACCGTAAACTCATCGTTCTGTGCTGCGCCATCAGATGAGCAAAACTTACGAGCATTGGAACATACAAATAACTTCGGATATTCAAACCTCTGACTATTTATCAAGTATTTTCCAAACCAACGATCTAATTTAAGATACGATTTTATCATTAGTAAACTCAGATTTGAATTCATGATTAAATAATGTCCTCAAAAGAAAAGGAAGCCGGGAATCTGCCGGGAATCATGGATGCGCATGAATAAGTTATGCAAGAAATTTAGTTTTGTTATAAGTCCAAGCGGGTCAGATAAATCCACTTAATCAAATTACACCTCTAAAAATCGAGAAATTTGATTGTTTATCGAACTTTTCTTCATTTTTACAATTTTTACAAACGAAAATAAACTTCTGCTAGTGACAGATGCGTGCGACCAAAGTTGCCTTGCGACCTTAGAACAGGGATGTTAGATGCCGACTCAGAAATTATGACATCGGTCTGTCAAAAATATGGTACTTTTCAGAAAATTAAGGTACGGTTTCTAAAAGTCTCACACGGTTATTAATTGGTTTGAGTTAATATTACAGTTTTTTCATAAACAAACACTCAAAAACAGATACTTAACTGTATCAAATACAACACAATTCACAAATTTTGAAACAGAAAACAGTCACCGAGTTTCAAAATTATAGATAAACCAAGAGTTACTATTACTACTCAAGCCAGTCAATACAAGATATCATAAACCGAATGAACGAACCGTATAAACGGATGAATGAAATGAAGAAAGAAATATTCGGTTCGCGAGAGAGATGCAACATACACAACTTGTATTGGCTATCCTCCATCTCTCTCGCACCAGTGCAGTCAACGTCAAACGTTACCTAAAGAGGCCGTTTCATTCTACGCATAAACATCGATTGTAAAATTATTCTTATGAGATTAAGAGTAAGGCTTCATAGCACAGATCATATACGTACAGAGTAGTGCTTAGCAGCGGAAACGAAACGTTTCTGTCGTCCGTTCCATTACATGACAAAATAATTTTGATGATTGAAAATTATGGTACATTTGCGTACCATAATAGAAGTACTATGGTACATGGTACGAAGACCTGGATTATGGTACGTGTACCATAATTATGGTACGTCTGACATCCCTGCCTTAGAAAAGCAAGCCGATTACACATCTAAGCAGTGCCACGTTAAGGTTAATATTAGCCTTAGTACGTTGTTATTAGCCTTAACGCGTTATTTTTGCTAATTCAACTTCTTTCTTTAGAATATTCATTTCACTCATACTTTCGGTGTCATGCATGAATGAATGAACAATCAAAGTGTCAATTGCCAAATTACTATACTGTCAAAGTACAAGTAGCATGAATTGTCAACTTCAATTAAATAGGGAGTTTCGTTTTTTTTTTAAATTTAGGAATATGCGTAGATCGAGAATTTACCTAGATGAGTGGCATGCGTGGCCGCAAAAAGGGACAGAGTCGTAGATTGAGAATTTACCTAGATGAGTGGCATGCGTGGCCGCAAAAAGGGACAGAGTAATACGAAGTGGTGTTGCCGTACAATTTTGTTACCCTGACTTTAGGTTCGTAATTTCATGTCTGGTAGGTGGTATTTTAGTATCATACATCATTCATTAAATTAGGAACCTACGTATGCGGGAGTAGGTAAACTTTTAATTTAATGAGCATAGAAATAAAACAACGTTCAGGTATCAATGTTAGGTTTCGTTTAAATTTATTACCACCGCCACATAATACGAGCTAACGTGTAAGTACCTAGACATCATTTCACATACTAAAATAATGTAATTTTGAAAATAATATTATTGCTAGATAATCAATTCAAACACTTACCAAGCACAGACTTACAATAAAAATCGCACTTTGGAAATCACATTTCTTTTAAGTAATTAAATCTTACACTTAAGGTATTGCTAAGATAAGACAACCATTATACGAAATTCAAAAGCACTTTTAAATTATACTTCAGGTAAAATGTGCAGAGAAAACCAAATAAATTTTTTTACACCTTAAACACAATATTACCTACGTCCTAGCCTATGTATCCAAATATTTTATATTCTGTTTTATTTATTATGTAATAATGATGATGAATTGTGAGTGATGATTATGATTACTCTCCACGAATCATAGGATCACAAATCAATCAGTCTTTATTTCTATCGAAGAGCCTTAATCAATACCCATACACTTAATAAATAAAATTGTACATACACTAATTAAACGGTACATACCTACTTACTAATTTACACTGGTGGTTCTATTTATACTGCGTTGTATTTCTCTTACAAACTCAAAGTTTTCATGATTTTCCTCACGTACCTTTTTCGTAGTATATATCTTGCATGCCTGAAATAAAATATTGAAGCATTAATATGAAAATTATAAGTAGTACTATAGTAATAGTAAGTTATATTAGTAACACCAAATCCCAATACCATTTAAATATTTTCGATTAGTAGGTAGACTAAAACACAAAGTAGGTATGTAGTACCCATCATCGTAGCACTGATTCTTTTTATGTATTTATTTATTTTACTTACCAGTCTTGGAACAGCATAAGAGAACAGATACGTTCGCGTTTCTTTTTTGTTAACGATTTTCATGAAAATGTTTGAACAAATTAGGTACTAAATATTTTTGGGTTCCCAGTTTTTGCGACCCGTGGCTTCTATCCACAGCAAACGTAAATCATTGTTTTCGGGAAATCTGTAACAAACAAAAACATATTTTAAGAATGTATGTAGATGTAGGTATTCATGTCTCAATGCGCCACGACATTTGGGGAATTTTATTTTCGAGTGCAGGCAACCCTAAATTTTCGTAATGTTAGGTTATGTTTAATAGAATTATTTTAAAACATAGTTTTTGAGTCTTGTCTGTACGGAAATCTATGAAACTATAAATTTTGAACCTTTTTTGAAGTCAAACGAGCTTGTACTTACGATTGGAATGACAAACTCGGCACTTTTCGTTCACCGTCACTTTTACATCCAAAAACACTGCACCGCACCATCGTTGCTTCAGATTTATATCGCTCAGAGACGCAGGAATGCCCGCAGAGTCACTTTCACACATTTAATTAGCAGAAAGTATCATTAGGTCGAAAACAACAATACAATGAGATGTGCCCGGCATGTTTAAAAAACTGTTTTAAAAAACTGGCACACTGGATGAGACAGAGAAACTTTCATTCTATCTCATTTCTTCTCAGGCTACAAGCATATTTTTATCTCTCTCTTGTGTGAATGAAATGGGTATATGCAACACCATTATGGGGGTGCCTAAGGGCGCAGCTATTCATGAGCTCCTATTAGTTTCATCATTACTATAAAATTATTTACTTGATATTTTCTCATTTAGTAGGTATTCTTATTATAATTAAAAGTAATACTCTGAATTTATATTATTTTTCCGTATCGAAGTAGGTATCGTACAAAATAGGCAAGTAAGATGACACAGATAAGACATTGGCCTAGTTAAGTAGGCTAATGATTTTTGTACCTAAGCACCTTCATAACTAGTTAAGTTTAGCGTAGTTAGCATAATTAAGTTATGAATATAAGACAATTGACTCTTGTAATCCATTTAGTCCTTAATTGTTTTTGAATAAATTTATTTTATTTTATTTTTTATTTATTTTTATTGCCTTATTTCACATGTTCCGTTCAAAATCTTACATCCAATCTTTTCAGATTTTATCGATTTTATTAGAAAATATTTTTTGTTTCCATTTTCAACTGAATTAATAAATGAGTTTTAAGCTTGCCTAGCCATATTTACGTTATTTTAGTGTGATTCGAAAATTTAGAGCCCAAAAATAATGATTTGTTTTATCATTCAAGTCACGCATGACCAGTTTCGGAACGAATAGTTTTCAGCATAACCTAAAAATCATCATTCGTAATCGTAAACAAAACAACAATATCCCAATGTATTTTCTTTGCGATATCCATTCGGTGAAGAAGCAAAAAACAACATAACGAAGACAATGTGTAAGACGCTGGCGCCAACAAACTTGGGATTCTGCGGGACTTCTATCAATGGACTGACACTTTATTGTTTGTGCGAGCTACCAAAGCATCATATTCATTTTCATGCGGAATCCTTGCAAGCAGGATAGTGGCTCCTCAAGGGTGTACAAGCATAACAACAGAAGTCAAAGTAAGTGCATCAATAAACTTAGTAATACTGGTAGAGTGATCGCAGAACTTGAGCTCTGTGAAGTTGACTTCAACGCACACATGTTTATGAGGTAAAAAACACTAAGGTGATGAACAGGGTGCGTAGCTAATCAATTCAATTTGTTTTATTCAATTATTTATTGCATAAAATAATATGATAAAATAATGGAATG
The DNA here is from genome assembly GCA_947086465.1 of Eupithecia exiguata. Lineage (NCBI taxonomy): Eukaryota > Metazoa > Arthropoda > Insecta > Lepidoptera > Geometridae > Eupithecia > Eupithecia exiguata. The sequence continues at coordinate 9,995,349 of OX352226.1, forward strand.
TCACAATGTATTTTACCCTATTTGGCTAACAAATACTTAATTTCCTGGCCACTACCAGTGGGTATCAAAAGCTAGTGGTTCCAAGGGAAGAGGATGGTCTTTTTACTCCTATTTGATTCAGAAAAAAATATTATCCGCCTTGTTTCAGATATGTGACAGCGATTTGAAAATAATCAGAATATGCGAGGACAGCGAAATGGGAGGGACAGCTCATCATGGGCCATAACCTCAACAGCCTATAATGACCCACTGCTGGACTCAGGCCTCCTTCCGATAAGCACCTTACAGGCTTTATCTCAGCATGCGGGTTGGGGATCGCAGTTCGGTGGTAGATTTCTGCAAGAAGAGCTGCTTCCCACCCCCCGGTGTTTGTCCCTTGGTCGCCTCCTACAACACCCACAGGAAGAGTTGGGGTGGTGCAACTTCTAGGTCGGAACCACACAGTCCAGAGAACAAAAATTAATGTGATAATTGTACAACAACCTCACAAACTTTACCGTATAGATTTATGTAAATTTTTTAACATGTTACTATCGTGCACTGTTAGATTTTAATAAAGTTAAGATTTTGTAAATTTAGCATTATTACTGTAGTACCTGGTAAGCTCTTATCTATTTTGAAGAGCTAATCTCCCACAAAAAACTATTCTGAACATTATCTTTTACTGCTGAGTTCGAATATTTTATATTACTTACCTATCAAAAAGTAATTTCCTCCATTCTCATAGACCTCTTTCATTTCTCTTTTGATGTTTGAGTTATTATAGATGTATTGGTCCACATAAGCCGGAGGCCTATGTGTCACTAGGACACGCTGAATTACCGGACTGATGTGCACATAATGAAACACTTAAATAATTGTAAAATCAGTAAATAAAGGCTTTATTATTATTTATATAATTATTATTATAGATGTACTGGTCATGGACCCGTCCTGGATATCTGGAAACCACACTGAGTATCCGGCAGTTAACATCAACAATCTAAAATGAAAATGTATTAGTCATCGTGGATTAAAATTAAGAACATTATGTCATTGTAACGAAATAACATACCAACTGACAGTTTAGGGAGTATAATTATACCCTTTCTACTTTTATATTGTGCAGATTGGGGCTTTTCGGTGGAAACTATAGCCACATGTGTGCTGTCTATAGCCTCTAGCACATTATCTACCCCATATTTGGCAAGGAAACCATCAGAAATTTCCTTCCGTTGTTCCTCTGTGCCTGGAAACATAATCCACTTGGGCAGTAATCTGAAATCATAAGATGATCTGTAGACAGGCCTTTGGTACTAATAGATACCCATTTAAAAAAAAAATATAAAATATCTATCTATACAGGGTGTGTCAACTTCAACTTCTTTTGTTATATGGCTTGCTGTGCTTGTAGTTAGCAACAATTCTGCCAGTGTCCATGTAATGAGTGTCATAAACTTTAGTAGAGATTCAAAAAAAAGAAAAAACTATTGGTCGGTAGAATGAGGGAGAATCTTAATAAAATTAGTAGTTGATTTTGAATATCCAGTTTTGTTAAATCTGAAACAACACAGACAACACAACACATAATGGGACAGCACAAAGTTAGTAAAGATTATAACTATTTACAACTTAATGTTATTGAATTTTACAAATTTACATAATAAATGTATAATAGGAGGGGAGAAGGAGAGAGCTAACAGGCATTTGACAGAAGTAGGACGAGGGATATCTGGAGGGAGGACTTCATACAAAGAGGATCTAAGTTTAGGGCAATTAAAAAATATGTGGTCCACAGTCCCGTCTTCCAAACCACATTCACACATAGAGTGATCCCTGATCCTTAATTTGGCCAAAAAAATAGGTGTGCAACAATGTCCTAATCTAAGTCTACATAAAGTAGAAATGGTAGGTTTGTCAGCATTGCGATATTTAAAAAACCATGGCCTAGAGGGAATATCAGGTTGAATATCAGCATAAAGTTTACCTTTTATTTGTTTGGAAGAATTCCAAGTGTCTAACCAAGATTTTTCAAGAAATTTGTTAGAGAGAAGGCAAAGGTCGTGGGAAAATGTTTTGTAATGATCACGTGAACCAATTTGGATAGCTGATTTTGCTTGGATGTCAGCTGTTTCATTACCCGGAATCCCAGAATGACCTGGTATCCAGGCAAGAACAACATCAATCCCAAGATTATAGCAATCGAACAAGGCTTTTTTAATTTGTAGAATTATGGGAAAGCGGGCTATATGTTTGAAGGGATTAGATATGATAGATTGAAGGCAACTTTTGGAATCAGAGAAGACTATGGAATTTTGTAAATTATGGGACTTTATAAATAATATGGCCTCAAGAAGTGCTACAGCCTCTCCAGTAAAGACTGATGAGGTTGACGGGCATTTAAAGCTAAGACTTATATTAGTAAATGGAATCCACACTGCAGCACCTACCTCTCCATCCAAAGTAAATTTGGAGGCATCGGTGAAGATACAATGCCAGTCTTTGAATTTTAGACCAACTTCAGCATTAAATGTTTCACAGGCATTAGGAGACCCCTTGTCTATGCCAAAATAAAGGAGAACATTTGGTTTATGAATCAGGGCATCATATGATATCTGGTAGAGAGGATTTAAAGGGTACTGAACAACAGGATGGGTGAGCTGAGAGAAAGAGAGGAAACTGCGGAGAATGCAAGGGACTTTGTCAAAATATCTAAATAATTCACGGAGACGATTTAATTTTGGAAGCAGGGGATGATTTGAGTTTTGTAATAATTTAAAGACAAACCTATCTGCCAGATATTGTCGACGCAAGTGTAAAGGGGGTTCACCACATTCGACTTGCATCGCATTGATGGGTGAGGATTTCATGGCCCCAAGTATAATGCGAAGACATTTTGATTGGATTTTATCCATTTTATCTAAAGCCGCTTTATTACACAAATTTAAAAGATACTGCCCATAATCAAAGTGACTTCTAACCAGAGCATTATATAGAAGTTTCTGAGTATATGGGTGGGAGCCCCACCATACCCCTGAAAGAGAACGTAGGGTATTCAGATTTCTTTCACACTTCTGGGCAGTAAGTGAAAAGTGTGGTATGCCAGTCATTCTGGAGTCCAAAGTGATACCTAGGAATTTAACATTGTTGTGTTGTGGAATAACCTTTTGTTCAATAAATACTTCTACCGGAGGGATAACCCTTTTTTTTGTAAAAATTACAACCGAGCTTTTGGGAACAGAGAGGCATAGGCCATGATTGTTAAGCCAAACAACAAGATATGATAGGGCTGAGTTAAGTTGGGTTACTGCATCGTCAATGGATGAACTCGAGATGAAAAGAGCAAGGTCATCTGCATACTGGAGGATATCACAAAACGAGGTAACAGTTTGTTCAAGATCGTAAGTATAAATACTGTACAACAAGGGGCTTAAAACTGATCCCTGGGGTAAACCTCTCCAGACTGTTTTGGGAGGAAGGAAGCCATGAAGGAACCCAATTTTGAGTGACATTTTTGTAAGGCTCTAGGTATCTACGGGGGAGGCCGCGAACTCCTTATTTTTGATCGAAGTCTCAAATAATTTAATTTTCCTCTCAAACGATTAGCAATATCGAAGTTTAAAAAAGACAAAGTCTGGCGGCCAACTTCACAGAGGTCCCTTCTCATCCTGTATTTGACAAGGTGTATTATTTTTAATATCTTCAGTCTGTTTGTCATAGACAATGTAGACTCACATCCGCATGAAATTGTCTATGGATAGACGTATTCGACCTTAGAGGAACAAGCTTAGTATACCTATACTCTAAGGGAACAAGGCACTAGAGGTGTTGCATATTCCCATTTCATTCACACGAGAGATAAAAATATGCTTGTAGCCCGAGAAGAAATCAGATAGAATGAAAGTTTCTCTGTCTCATCCATCGTGCCAGTTTTTTCATTCCGAGCACATCACATAGTAGGTATTTGTTGTTTTCGACCCTTCGATCAAAAATAAGGAGTTCAGGGGGGCCGGCAAAGCCGGACATTTTTGATCGATGTTTCGACCTAATGATATTTTCTGCTGCGTCCATTCCTGCGGCTCTCAACGATATACCTACAGGGTGTTTGGTGGAGGGTTAGACGAACTCGGTGGGTGCGTACTGTGCGTAGGTGGTGGTAACCTATTTGTAAAATACAATTATTATTTGAAGCAGAAGAGCCTAACTCCTAAGATTTTTTTAATCCTGTTTTTTGTATTTTTTTAAGATTTTCCGAAATTTTACCTCTCTACCCCTACAATTTTTTTTGGGACCTATTTTCGATTTAACTTTTTATTTGATTTGGTTCTCAGATGTATCTTTCGTCAATCGAAGGCATTATTCATTTAAAAACGAGTAAATAATGAGGGGTTTTCGTTTTGCATTAAAAAAAAAAGCTAGTTCTAAATATCTCGATAGATGGCAGTGCGTCAACTGGTGACCAAGGTATGTCTGTCATCAATAAAAATTCAAGGGTTTGCTCCACTGTCTTGTCATAGTCATAGTGTCCTCATAGTGTCATTTCTTTGTTTATTTGCAGCATTTGAAAAAACATATTTGTTTGCCAGTTTTTTCATTGTTTATACCTCGGTTTATACATAAACAGAGAAAAAACTGGCACGATGGACGAGACAGAGAAACATTCATTCTATCTGATTTCTTCTCAGGCTACAAGCATATTTTTATCTGTCTGGTGTGAATGAGATGGGTATATTCACTACCTCTAGTGCTTTGTTCCTATAAGCGATCGACCGATTATCATTTTGACGTTTTCTTTCATGTGACATTAACATACCATAGTAACCAGTTGAAGCCCTGCCATCTATCGAGATACATGGAACTAATTCTTTTCTTTCTAAAAATGCAAAACGAAAACCTCTCATTATCGCTTATTACAACTAGAGATGGGCCGAACATGGGTTTCACCGAATACGAACATTCAGCCGAATATTCGGTAAAACATTTACCGAACCGAATATTCGGTACATTTGATTCCGTTCCGTCGTATATGAGATGTCATATTTGTCTTATATCTCAGTAGACTATAATTAAGTTCCTAACTCTTAATGTGTAGATTAAGTGATTGATCTCTTAAATATCAACCTGAAAAGTACAAACAAATTACTAATTTTCTTTTTTCAGAACTATATTGGTTGAATAGGATAGGTTTAAACGTTTAATATCAATCAATATATTTTGCGACGCTATGCTGAGTAGAAACTAGAAAAAAATATTATTCATAATCTACTAAGGTGTTGTGATTTGATTCAGCTAATCTCTAACACAATAAAGACTGACCGAAATAAATATCTTGTTTATTTTCCTTCAATTAAGGCCTGATTAATATATTATTATAAAGAGTTAACACAGAAGCCTAATCCCAAAACAGCTAGATACCTATATTTTGCATTAAGTTATTATGGATTCCTTGCCTACCCTGCAAGGGATCCGGCGTCAAGATATTGATTGAAGTTATTATCTTTTTACCAACCTACTTTAATTGAAAATAAAGCTTCAGTGACGACAAAATCAGAGAGCTACACTCTAAAATACTTACTTCATTACACTGTACGCGCAAATCATGATAATACACGGGTCTTAACAGTAAAAACTTTGAGTATCACTTTGCCGAACATTAGGTGATTCAGCCGAATATTCGGCCGAATATGAATATTCGGTAAAGCTGCCGAATATGCCGAATATAAAACGAATATTCGGCCCATCTCTAATTACAACGGTACCGTGAAATCCTCCAACTTTGGTTTCAAGAGGTAACATTGGCCAAAACAAAAAAAAAACTGAATTAGCTCGTAACATTAAAATGATGTGAGTTATGCCTATTTTTAAAACACTAGTAGAAAATAAATTATACTTCTGACAACACTAATTGTCTATTAGTTTACTTACGTCATTTATTTGTCTGTCAGCCGTGTTTAAAGTTACGCTATTCAAGTGCGGCCCAATTTCTACATTTGAACTTTTAACTGGCAGCCTGTTAAAAAGAAGCCTGGGTAAGTAGTTTTTAGATATGTTATAAACTGATGTCAGGAGAGCATTTTAATATGATTTTTAATTTACGATTGGTGTTTTTGTTTGAGTAATGTGAGCGGCCAATGTTACAAACCAGTTATCTGTACCTAGAGTGTAAACATTGGCCGCTGTCAATTATGCATTAGGGCTGCTACCTGCTAGTTAATTTATCCTTTTAAGATTTTTGCTCCAAAAAGTTTTGTACTTACTTATCTTGAATTTTTTATTTTATACCTTTCATTTATATTTACATTATATTTTTAATTTTATCCTTTTAATTTTTAGTTTTATTTTAACCTTAAATTTAATTTGCTGTACTGTACTGAAACGCTGAAGTGCCATTTAAATATAGGTTAAGTCGAAAAAAAATCATGTATTTTGATTGTGTCATTTTATACTATATAAACTACAAACTACTGTACCTAAGCTTTGTAAACTCACATGACTGAGGCCCAGCTCCGGGTCGTTTTGATTTTATTTAAGTAGGTATATACGTTTTCTATAGTCGCTATGAGCGCGCATTTAGTTGATTCTTAATTTTTAAATAAAACAATTAAAGAGTAAAAACATTGTTTTAATTTATTAACCTTTCTTTGTGACAACCCTGATAACTAAAATCATTTGTATGGATATGAGCAAAAATTACCAGTTAACATTGGCCACTGTGATAAATAGCTAAAATGGCCACTTTTGATATTGGACATTATTTTGTTGCCTTCTTTGGCCATATTTTTACCATGGTTTTTAATAGTATGCAAATAAGCTTGATAGTTTAGAAGATATTCGCTGTGGACCATGTTGACAGAAAGTCGAGCTAACTTTGGCCGGTCTCTCAAATTACTTTTATGATATAAAATTAGTCATTTTTACAGATTTTTTTATGCTTGACTGATAGTAATTCGTGTTTACTTTACGTTCACGTCATAAAATTAATACTATTTCCTATTTTTTTTTGGTGTTACAACAAATTTTCTTAAAAATGTGGCCAAAGTTGGAGGATTTCACGGTATACCACATGTAGCCAAGTCGATAAACTTAAAAATTAACACTTAAAAGTAAATCGAAGTAAAAATACAAAAGTAAAAACAAACATTTTATTTTAAAAATTTGTATAAATGTCAATCCTCTCCCCTATTTCAAATACACGCGCGAACCTACGTCGGATTTCTACTGTAGTAGTACGGAGCGTCATCTCGTCTTTCATCTTTGCAAAAGCAATTAATTGTTCCTTTGTTTGTATGACTTCTTCGTAAACCAGCTCTTTTGTACGTCCCCACATGCTAAATTCAAGAGTAGTCAGATCTGGGGACCGTGCAGGCCATGAGATGGGGCCAAGTCGTCCAACCAACGCGAACGTAGGTATCTGTTTCCTTATGCTGTTCCAAGACTGGTAAGTAAAATAAATAAATACATAAAAAGAATGTCTGAGTGCTACGATGAGTGAAAGACTAAATAGTAAAAAATACCTACCTACTTTGTGTTTTAAGTCTACCTACTAATCAAAATACTAAATCGAAAATATTTAAATGGTATTGGAATTTGGTGTTACTAATATAACTTACTATTATACTATAGTACTATTTATAATTTTCATATCAATGCTTCAACATTTTATTTCAGGCATGCAAGATATATAGGTACCTACCTACTACGGAAAAGGTACGTGAGGAAAATCATGAAAACTTTGAGTTTGTAAGAGAAATACAACGCAGTAGGTATAAATAAAACCACCAGTGTAAATTAGTAAGTAGGTATGTACCGTTTAATTAGTGTAAGTACAATTCTATTTATTAAGTGCATGGGTTTTGATTATGGCTTTTTGATAGAAATAAAGACTGATTGACTTATGAATTTTATGATCCTATGGATTTGTGGAGAATAAATATTAATATAATCGTCTTAAAAACTGGTTATTATTACATATTAATTATAACAGATGCCTGATGATAACATGCTTTTTTGTAAGCCTAACGAAATAAAGTTATTGGACTTTTGACTTTTAAATATGGGACTGACTTATAAAAAATTTGGCACAAAAAAGATGTGTTACCTTACCATCCATAATTATCTTCTAGCCAATATGAGTTACTACAAAAAATATAAATTACTAACCTAACTTAAATGTATACTATAAGTTATTTATTCGTACAACATGCTACAAACTGCTGCTGCTAGTTACTACAAAAAACATAAATTACTAACCTAACTTAAATGTATACTATAAGTTATTTATTCGTACATTCAACCAATACTTTGGGAAATACACTTCTCAAACATCAGTTTACAAAAAAATAGTTGTATGCCGTTGCATGTGAAAAAATACAAAGAGAGACTGAATAATCAAATAACTCACTAGCTAAAACCCTTCTTCAGGACAAAGACCACATAAAACGCCTTAAAAGAAGGCAGATACTCGAACTTGACCAAAGGAACTGAAGTGTTCAAACCTAAAGATGGTGCTTTTCACTGGAATGGCAACTAAATTTTCCACCCAAGACCACATCTAATTATGGCTAAACAGCCGATTGTAGATACAAACTGAAAGAAAAGAAAAAAAATGCCGTTGCATGTAGCTATGGTGGTGTTCATATAATTAATTACTAACCTAACTTAAATGTATACTATAAGTTATTTATTCGTACAACATGCTACAAACTGCTGCTGCTAGTTACTACAAAAAATATAAATTACTAACCTAACTTAAATGTATACTATAAGTTATTTATTCGTACATTCAACCAATACTTTGGGAAATACACTTCTCAAACATCAGTTTACAAAAAAATAGTTGTATGCCGTTGCAAGTGAAAAAATACAAAGAGAGACTGAATAATCAAATAACTCACTAGCTAAAACCCTTCTTCAGGACAAAGACCACATAAAACGCCTTAAAAGAAGGCAGATACTCGAACTTGACCAAAGGAACTGAAGTGTTCAAACCTAAAGATGGTGCTTTTCACTGGAATGGCAACTAAATTTTCCACCCAAGACCACATCTAATTATGGCTAAACAGCCGATTGTAGATACAAACTGAAAGAAAAGAAAAAAAATGCCGTTGCATGTAGCTATGGTGGTGTTCATATAATTAGAACGATATTGACCTTCTTCCTTCAATACAAATTAACTTAACATATTTTTAACCTATCATAGAGCAGTTTTCGGTATTATTTACATCGATGTACAGGCTCTTGTATGGCCTTTACAGGAGTCACTCCTAACCACTCCACAACCACTTTAATGGCATCATAATCCTTTATTATACCACTTAAGTAGGTAGTAAAATTGTTTATCTACCCAAATATCATAAACCCTCTCTAATGCGTTCAAAAACCATAGGCAATGACCAGCATTACCAACCAACAGAAATAAACGGAACTGTAATGAACTCATAACCTACTGAAAACCGTAGGTTATAGAGTTTAAATTTGGAATAGGTGTCAAATTCAAGTGAGTGTGCTATACTAGTATCTACATTCTAACTATAAATCGCACGACATTTTGATCTCGAGTGACACAAGAATAGTGACTTTGTTCGTTTGTCTATGATTTAAAAAACAGTACAGATATTCGAAACGGCGCCATTTCGAGCTGTCATTTGTTCGTTAGCTTTTTATTTCCAGTTACGAGTAGGCAAATTTTCTGATAAGTTGAATAAGTTCTTTATTTCTGTCGAAAATGAGTGATAGTGACTCAGAACAACTGTCAATGTTAACTACCATTACTATATTATTTATTTATAATAAATAATTTGCTTCTGTATGTGTTCAATTTATTTTTTATTGCATTACACTGGTAACAATGCTGGTCATTTCCCTATGGTTCCTGAACCCATCATAGAGCCCTTATGATATTTGGGTAGATAAAGTAGTGTATGCAACTGTACATAATTAGGCATTACAACACTCGTGTTGTAATGCCCTCCATTATGCACAGTTGCATAAACTACTATTCTTATTACTCCATAGGTGTAATAATCCATTATTCAAGCCTTTATAGATATGCATCCACATAAACAACAAGAAGCTTTCTATGATGCGTAAAAAAATGTTATTGTTATTTTGTAATAAACATGGAAGAGTCAAAGTAGGTATGTCTAATTACATGTCATGCATAGGGCAACTTTGAGTAGGTGGTCAGTAGCACAGTGCAGTACGACCATTTTAATTAGAATCATTTATTCATTTGTATAGTATTAGTCGCATCGGCAAAATTCGTCTGCATAGAAAAGCACATTTCAACTCGATTGATTACGAATGCCAACGCCTTTGAAATAATTGGGCACAAAAACAGAGGTCAAGCTATCTCGCTCATATGATATGTAAACGGGAAGACAAAAAAAGGACCGACGTAGTTTCATATGTATCCCACTCAAAATACGACTAGCCATGCGCGTAGCCATCACCCAATAGTGTTTCGCGGGCATAGACAGAGCGTTATGATTGGCTAGGATTTTTTCGCGCCTGCCAAAATTAAGACTTCTGTGCAGGTACATCATCAGTGTAACTTATTTTCGTGGTCGACCTGTACAGTGTACCCGCCGATAAATATTGCACCTCGACCAGAGACAATCGGCTTATTTCGGCTTTGTAGAGCGTTATCTCTGTCGCACTCTACCTATGTGACGATTTGTCAGTCATTCAAGTGCGATAAAGTGCGGTCCGTCCAGTTCAAAATATATATAATAGTTGTACACCCCCAAATTTAAATTAAAGTTGTAATTGGCATCTTTCGGAAAAAGAGGGAAAGGGGAAACCTTTACTTACGAGGTCAGTCACGCGAAATTATCTACATGGTATTTATTAAGTAAGCTGTAACTTTCCTCAATAAATAAATGAATACGTTAACATGATGTAAACATGTTTTATTTTATTTTACCCCACCTAAAGACAGCACTTAAAATCATGTATTTTATACAACGAATAAAAACAATTATCAAAAGAAGCCACTTAGGTATAATTTGATTCAGCAGCTCATAATAGATACCGGACTGTTAGTATTTCGTACGACAAAGAAACTCTACGAAGCCGAAATTAGCCGATTGTCTCTTTGGAAAGGTCGACGTGCAAAATGTATCGCCGGGTACCTGTAATCCAATGTTAACAACTATCTTCTCAAAGCGTCTCAACGTTGAGCTTTTCATTTAGCATTTTCTGCCGTTCTAGGTACTGAGATCGTATTTTCTTACTCTAATCTATCGAATAATGGTGAATATTATAATCTAATCGGTGGATTAGTAACTTTTTACAGATCTATCTTTGACTGTCATGGTCACCTGAAACAAAAACATAAATTAATAGAGGCTTCCATCATATTATGTTGTAGTGTAACACCAACAATATTACGCAAGGATAAGCTTTGCTCAGGTGATGACTTCTTATTTGAATAATTGATTTAAATAAAAAACGCATATGTAGGTTAGGTATAGCTCAATATCCGTGCCCCGGACATCTGTCAAATCAGAACAGATGTGATCTAAATTACGTAAGGTATCTAGAACGCCGCTAATTCCCTCACCTTGTACATCCAAAGGCTAGTCGATGGTCATATTGTATACATTAATTGTATCCAACACCTCAATGAGCTCTTGGTTCGTGTAATGCAGGGTGAGAACCGGCGGTTGCTCCGGCCGGTCCGCTTCGGCTCGCTCGTTCAGAATGCGCATGTACTGCGTCCCGTGGGCGATACACATTTGCTTCCGGGGTTGGTCGTATTTGGACATCTGTAGACAGTGAAATACTTTATTTTATACGTGCGACACAATAAGCGTGCCGTGACGGTCCCAGTGTAAGAATTTGACCCCTGGTGAGAAAATGTCCTGTTTTATATAATTAATAATGTCAAATAAATAATACTTTATTAATTGTTTCTTTACTGACCTTAGACAATGCCAGAGGCATGCGGCAAAGACAACACTCCTCCTGATTCGGCCAGGATACCGGCGCGAGATCGCCATCTTGTCGTCCACGCTGAAAATTAAAACCAAAATTAATAATTATTAAACACAAAAAAATTAAAATAAAACTTAATACCTCTTAATCACATGCTCATTATACACTGCGCTATCGAGTGTCCGTGATGGTAGTGTACACATAATCGAATTCACGTATGTAACAACATACGTGAATTCGATTATGTGTATGTATTATGTGTATATTATGCGTTATTTATACAGAATTTATTAGGCATAACAATGCCTAATAAATTCTAATTTAGGGCAAAAACAAAATAAAGAGTGCCTCTTTGGTTTAAGAAATAATGACCATTGTTTATGGGTACGCTACATCGATCAAAAATGTCCGGCTTTGCCGGCCCCCCTTAGATTCACAATGCGCACGCCACAACCTTCAGTAGCAAAAGAGAAACATTTTGACATGTTAGGGAAGCTTTTCAACTAGTGTCATTTTAGCGTTCAGACAAAAAGCATGGGTAAGTGCTCGTACAAAAAATGCAAGAATCACTCGTCCAAAGTGCTGAAAAAGGATGGAATTTCTTATTTTCAGTAAGTTTATATATATTTTTTACCCGTATATTGAGATGTGAGTCATATACTTGTGAAATCAGCATAAAATATTGTTGTTTGGTTTGCCTATGTTAAAATATTAATTTTGTTCTAAATTGATAAATGGAGAGGCTATTTCTTCTAAATTTTTTTTTTCATTTATAGTATGTATTAATATATTTTTCATAAAAATAAGTTTAATATTACTAGTTGATGATTTTTAAAATAATTAGTTGGCCCGCCCTAAAATTTCATTTGCGTAGACTCTCTAATAAAAGAAAGACTAGGTTCTTACCTACCTACCAGAAGTATGAATTTATAAAACGTTTATTTTTTTCCCGTAAAAAAAACTCGTGCAAAGCCGCAGACAGGAACCAGTTCTTTGTAATCTAGAGTGCCTGCCTGAAATTGTATTGTAAGTTTAAATTATTGTATGTCTGAAATGACCCTTTTGTATAAATACCTACTGTTGAGACACCAATTTATAGTTTCATAAATAAATGATTCGTTATCTTTACCTGAATTCTGTTAATTAATCCTTATAGAAAATAAACTGAGTAGGTAGGTATATAATTCTCAGGTAGGTACCTACATACTTACAAAATAAAATAAAATGAATTCAACTCCACCAATCTCTTGTTCCGTATGGAAAAAACTTGTCAGGCTCTGCGCAAACTGTCTGCGTCAAAACAAAACGAACCCAATTTTGAGTGACATTTTTGTAAGGCTCTAGGTATCTACGGGGGAGGCCGCGAACTCCTTATTTTTGATCGAAGGTACGCTAGCATAACGATCAAGCTGACATACACACGACCGTACTCAAAAACGACTTATCCTATAGCAACAAACTGTACACACATAAATAACGTACAAATAGAGCACGACCTATGAAAAATTTCATAATGATTGCTCTTACAGGAACAGAGATATGGAACAAGACTATAAAATAACCTCAAAACTGGCGTCATGCGGGCGTACCCATTAAAAAGCGAAATAGTTCTTATAGAAAGCGAGCGTTTCTTAATATAAATGATATATGTATAAATACGGCGTGAAATACTGCCTCTGCCAGTAGTCATTTTTTTAGCAAATTCGTAGTGAAACAATATAAAAATTTGATGTGAACCTATAGGAACAAATGTATTGTGGTACAGTCACACACAACAAGGTGAAACAACAGTAAGAATTAGTCGTTTTATTACTATAAATGAGCCGTCACGAGTATTTTGACCCTTTCATCTTATATTTAGCAACTTTTAAAGCCAAGCATTCATAAGGTTTTGTTAATTTATTGAAGGTACCTAATCTATGTTATTTTCATCCACTCAAGAACCCTAAACTAGTGTATATTTTCGGACGAGATTCTCTGTTCAGTAATTTAGGAATGGAATTGCGTTTCGTTATTCCTAGATCTTATCGAGTTGAAATTCACATCATATACTCAGGTTCGTGACCTCTTGGAGCCTCGATAAAGATCAAACTTCTAAGTCAACGCAATCAAGTTACAGCCGTATAAGTCCATTTTTTTTTTAATTTTTCAATGGAATGTCATGCACACAAAACCTATATGGTCCTGTTGACCTAGAATCATGATATTTGGCAAGAAGCAAGGTCTTATATGGCACAAGTAAAGGGAAAAATCCGAAAACCGTAAATTTGTACCGTAATTTGTTTATTCACAGAAAAAATAATTTTTGAATCTCGCCATGGACCAACAACCTATAGGGTACTTCCCGTCGACCTAGAATCATGAAATTTGGCAAAAAGCAAGGTCTTATAGCACATGGAATGGGAAAAATCCGAAAACTGTAGTATTGTAGTCTAATCACAAAAAAGCATTATTTTGATTCTCGCCATGGACCAAAACCTATAGAGTAGTTACTTCCCGTTGAGCTAGAATCATGATATTTGGTAAGAAAAGGTCAAGGCTTTTTATTTATACGTTTAATTAATATAATGTTTAGTTACGGAACCCTCGTTGTGCGAGACCGGCGGTTTAAGAATTTAGCTTAAAATAAAACGACAAGTGCGGGTGCACTTGTCGTTTTATTTTAAGCTAAATTTACGGAATTATTCCCTACTGGGATCATTTCAGAATTCTTATCTATTTAATCTCACCTTATCAGTGGTCACTTTGCACTTCAGCGACTGAGCTTCATGTCTGGCCTCCATTTCTGCTTTGATACACTTCTTCAGTAAATTGGAGACGGTTTTCGAAACCTCAGGGGTAAGTTTGGGGTTTCTCCCTATGTTCATAATCAGTCGGACACTTGAGAACATCGCCGGCTCGCAGTCTTTGTGCAAGTCCTGTGTAAAAGAATAAAAACATGTAATACTATTTTACTATTAAACCACTTCGTATTAAACTATCGTGCTTTGATGCTTATATTATGAACTACCTGTGTCGCGGCTACGCCGCCCGCGTATAATCCACCATTTCACCACCATTAACTATCTGCCAGTGAAAAGTCAATATACTGGGTGCCACGTAACATGTGTGTACGTAACCGAAAGGGTGGTTCTAGACCTCGAGGTGATCAACTATGAGTCCTTTTTGTAGGAAATTCAAGTCTATTTTAAATTTCCTTTTTGTTAACTTGATTTTTGCGCTTACACTGTTCCAAGAATGTATGCTCTGTCCCGCTCCCTATGAATGCGAAATCCTATGCCTATCCATTTTACAAAATGGCGCGTATTGCGCCCATTTAAACTATAGGCTTTTTTTTCACATTTTTGTATGTTAAACATTTTGTAAAAGAAAACTGTTCCTTTGGCACACAAATGGCAGTTAGCAATTGATAGCAGTTATCCAAGAATGCTATAACTAAAACAGTTTGATAAAATTTAATGCAACCTTGGCATCGGAAAGAATGGACAGGCTATGGCTTTTTTATTTTCTGAACAGTTATGATAACCCTAGAGAAAGGATTGACCACACCACACGCCACACCCTGCATATACGTAAAATTTACTAAAACAAACAGATAGGAATTCTATAAAAATTACCCCAAAAATCTTCTCAACGTGATCCAGCCAGGTACTGTCCTCGAAGTATATACTCTCAGCTACAGAAAAGCCGGTTGAGATCGAACTGGCGTAGGCGCCCGGGAACACCACAATAAACTCATTAGGGTTCTGTTCTATCCTCTTAATGGGAACGCCGTTTGTCAGAAGGTATGAAGGCGGCACCATGGTGGTGTCTGAGGCGAGCCAGATGCGTTTTTCTTGCACAGTCGCATCCGTCGCCAATTTTACTGCGTTTCTGAACACAGGCGCGCCTGTATCGGGAACTGAGTACCATATTTTTGTGGCACCTTTATGCATATAGTCCATCCACGCCAATTTATGTGGGTCCGTGTGCCAGCAGCTAGTGCTGAACATTTGGTTCAGGCACAGTGTTGGCACAGTGACGCTGAGCGCTTTTCCGAGCGAGTGCAAGATATTGTTTGGATTCTCGCCGATTCGCTTGAACATAATAGAAATACGTTAATATTAGAATCAAGGGTGACAATTAGAATCAAAGACTAGCTTACTAGTATTTACAATTGAAACATTATTACAAACAATCTAGGAGAGGTAGCTCAACCGATCCATATCAAAACCAGTCGGAAGCATTCCCCAAGACGCTGGCTGCATTGCTCCGCTGTACGGCAATGCTGATGCGCTGTGCCAGATACTCACCAGCTCTCGGGTCACGCGTCGCTTCGACCATACACTGAGATATTTATTTAAGAACCCGTGTGTTTGGTTTTTGTTTTGTGTGTCAGCACGTAACGTCCGAAACAATGGGCCTCCCCCAACTCCCGTGCCATACATACCGTCGGGCCTCCATCGACATGCAACATACATATCATTCGGCTCGAGAATAGCTGGTTGGCGGTGACAAAGACCCGCCGCCGGATGATGTCGTTTACGTCCGTCTCACATTACCGCGAGGAATCGAATTTGCGAAGCCGCAACTCGAGGTCCGCTACGTGTCCGCGACAGTTTCGCTTCTGTTCCGCATCTCGTACAACGGACAACGTGTGTAAATGTTTTGAGATGTACAAACCGATACCTTTCATGTGATAAACCATTCGGGTAGGTAGATAGCCCTTTAAAAAAAATCCCTCCTCTTTTCTCTTCATTTTTCAAAACGGGTTATTTTTACAGACTTCTCTATATTTTTCTTCTAAAATATAGATTTATATTGGAGATAGGGTGAGGAGGGGAACGGTCCATTTTTCGATTATTTTTAAAATATTTCGAAAAGTATAAAACCTACAGAAATTTTGAAACTGTTTTGAAATGTACACACCGATACCTTTCATTTGATTTCACCACTCGGGTAGATAGCAATTTTTTTTTAAATTGGAGAAAAATTCCCCCCATTTTGACCATTTTCTAAGAAGGGTTATTTTTACCGACATTTTTATATTGTTCCTGTTAAATATAGATCACAAACGCCACATACATTGTACGTGAATCTCTCCCTAAACTTCAGAGATGTGGGGGGGGGACAATTTTTCAACTATTTTCAAAATATTTCAAAAAGTATGAAACGATACCTTTCATTTGACACCACAGGTCTCTTTTGAAATTTCAACACCACAATTTGTACTGAAATTTTTCGTTTTCATTTTTCATTTATATTTTTTTTTTCTTGAATTAGTAATGGTGCGCGATATGTACTATTTCAATTTAAAGTTAATAGCTGCAGTAGTTACTGAATTATTCAAGAAAGACGGGACGGACAGAGCGAGACCATAAGGGTTTCGAAACCGATCTCGACACCCTAAAAATCTAACGGGCACGGGCAGCAGCGCTACTTGCAAAACAATTCTACCACCGAACTGACATCCAATCAGCGCGTGGGGAATATGAGCATTGAGATAAAAGCCAATAAGGAGTGTATCAGGGGGAGGCCTGCGTCTAGCAGTGGACCAATATAGGCCGCTGAGGAGGAGTGTGGTTTACCTTTAGGTTCCAAGGGTGACTACCACCACGTTTCTTCGGGTCAGACTCGTGTCCCAGCCTGTCCACCGACGTGTCGATGAAAGCTGATAGCACACATAAGTGCTCATTCCTTAAATTCAAGATTTCCCAGTACTTCTTCTCGATTTCCTTTGTAGTGCTCGGAACACCATTTGGGAAAAGCATCACTTCAATCTTTTTGGATATCTACAGGAATACAAAACAAGTAGTTAAATATATATTGTGGATTTGTTTTAAACACAAGCCAACCAGATAGTGTGAATAATACTACCATGTATAATGTATGTATGATAATAATAATAATAACAAGGTTCTCACAGGACCTGATGTAGAACTCCTAAACTCAATAAAGGCTACGTTTCGCTGACCTCTTCGGGGAAACCGAAGGTTTTGTCTTTGCAATTATGGATGAGGTGGTAAAGACGAACAATTACCGAAAGTATATTATGAAAGATGGCACGATCGATATTTATCGAGCGTGTCATCTTCCTCGGGGGACCCTCCGTCATATACAGGGTGGAAAGAATCTATGGGCCCTGCAGGGGAACTACCTTCAATCCTTTAGCTATCTCATTTAACTGAAAGGAAACATTCCTTTTTTTTTTAAAAGAAACTATAGCATTCAAAGATTTTCTAAAAATTCATCGTCTCACCTGGGAATCGAACCAACTAAAAATTAAAAAATAAACCCTCGCTATTTTATTATGCGACTCAGCAGGATAATTGTTCAGGATAAAAATTGTCTAATAAACATTGAACCTTTCACTCATCTGTTGTACAAGATACCCATGATATCGAATATTTATTACATGTTCTTTATTAACAATACCTAGTATTGTTGAACGCTAAAGTACCAATGTGGACGTCATTGCGAAAACCAGCGAGTCCAAACAAGGGCCTTAGTTCGCCTTCGGCCGTGCTCCGGCGGCTGTCGCTACATCAAAGTAATATGGAACGAACGTACCGATTTTCAAATCCCAATTGTTTGCATTCGCCCGCTCTCGCTCGCTTGGTCTGTACCCGACATTACATGAGGCGTTCTGACGAAAAGTTTAAAAATGGATTGTGTTTTTTATCAACTTGCGGCAACAAATTTGAATTTCGAACGATAACTTTCATCATTTATAGGGTTCCGTACCCAAAGGGTAAAATGGGACCCTATAAATGATGAAAGTTATTGTCGCGCTTGTGAACAGTTTCTCGGGTTTCATCGGTTCAGATGGGTTTAGACTGCTGGCCCTGTACTTGGACACTCATGGTGGCGGCTTCGTAGAGACATCTCAGCACCTCGATATAACAATAGTCTACTTGGCATCGCTGTAAGGTTTCCAGAACAGCGCAGGTTTCGACAGAGTCAAACGCCTTCTCATAATCCACAAAAGCCAGACACAGGGGCTGATTATACTCTTCGGACTTCTGTATAGTCTGCCTCACTGTGTGTATGTGGTCTATGGTCCCATATTCTCCGGGAAACCCGGCCTGTTCCGTTGGCTGGAACTCGCCGAGTCTCCTGGCGAGACGATTCGTGACCACTCGTGAGAAAATCTTATAGACGTGGCTCAGGAGTGTGATGGGTATGTAGTTTTTAAGGGTTTTATATCCCTTCTTAACGGACTTGCGAAGCTGCGGACATAAGCTTTGAAATAAAGTATTACATAGCTATACATGTACAAACCCGGCGGAATGTGGCAAGGTCCATTGAACGTCCTTTGCCTGTGCATTCCTCGATCTTGTCAAAGATCGGCTTGCAGAGATCGTATAGATCATCTAGTTCAAAGTAATCCCTTTCCTCGTATTCAGGCACATTGGACTTGCTGAGCATAGCGTGTTGATAATGCAGCGGTTGGTTGGCGCGTAGAATTGAGTTCATCCTTCGGATTTCCCAAATCTTATCCACTTTTTCACCGAAGGCCTCACGCTCAGCTGTGAAACCATTATTGGTTGTACAATATAAACATTGAAATAAAAGGGATTAATTAGGGCTCTTAAATATATTGCTGAACTGATGAGCATTCAGGTGATTGCAGGGATTTGATATCGGATTTCAACAACAAATAACCTCCAGGACCAGAAGAAGAGAGTGCGACCTTGATAGGTTTAAATTACGTTTTATAATTTGAATTTCAACAATATAGTTAAGCATGTGTCCTATGACCAGCAGTGAAAGTCTTTCTGACGGCAGATGAAGGGAGTAAGCGAGCAAGGACTTCTTCGCAACATCAATTCGAAGCGCGTATAAAAATCAGTTCGAATATCGCTTTCTTTGTCGAGCTAATGCGGGCGCGTGCGCGATAGCATTATTAACCGTTCAAAATTTGGCCTCAATTTGGTTGTATTCCGTAATACTAAATTACTAAATATGATGAATAATCTCAAAACTTATCGTATTTTTCACATAATGTTGTTATTCTGTAACAAGACAATATAGCTACATATGTGCATAACCTTCCATAAAAAACAAAAAGTAAGATACCTAATACCTATTGTTTTTTTAATACGAAACAAATAGGACGAAATCATGTCATTTTTGCTTCGATCAAAAATAAGGAGTTCGCGGCCTCCCCCGTAGATACCTAGAGCCTTACAAAAATGTCACTCAAAATTGGGTTCGTTTTGTTTTGACGCAGACAGTTTGCGCAGAGCCTGACAAGTTTTTTCCATACGGAACAAGAGATTGGTGGAGTCGAATTCATTTTATTTTATTTTGTAAGTAGGTAGGTACCTACCTGAGAATTATATACCTACCTACTCAGTTTATTTTCTATAAGGATTAATTAACAGAATTCAGGTAAAGATAACGAATCATTTATTGATGAAACTATAAATTGGTGTCTCAACAGTAGGTATTTATACAAAAGGGTCATTTCAGACATACAATAATTTAAACTTACAATACAATTTCAGGCAGGCACTCTAGATTAAAAAGAACTGGTTCCTGTCTGCGGCTTTGCACGAGTTTTTTTTACGGGAAAAAAATAAACGTTTTATAAATTCATACTTCTGGTAGGTAGGTATTGTAAGAACCTAGTCTTTCTTTTATTAGAGAGTCTACGCAAATGAAATTTTAGGGCGGGCCAACTAATTATTTTAAAAATCATCAACTAGTAATATTAAACTTATTTTTATGAAAAATATATTAATACATACTATAAATGAAAAAAAAAATTTAGAAGAAATAGCCTCTCCATTTATCAATTTAGAACAAAATTAATATTTTAACATAGGCAAACCAAACAACAATATTTTATGCTGATTTCACAAGTATGTGACTCACATCTCAATATACGGGTAAGAAATATATATAAACTTACTGAAAATAAGAAAGTCCATCCTTTTTCAGCACTTTGGACGAGTGATTCTTGCATTTTTTGTACGAGCACTTACCCATGCTTTTTGTCTGAATGCTAAAATGACACTAGTTGAAAAGCTTTCCTAACATGTCAAAATGTATCTCTTTTGCTACTGAAGGTTGTGGCGTGCGCATTGTGAATCTAAGGGGGGCCGGCAAAGCCGGACATTTTTGATCGATGCATTTTTGACATGAAATTTGCAAAATGCGATTGGTTTATTAGATGGGCATATTGAAACAAAAAAAAAACAACCGAGGATACTAAAAATATCATATCATCACTTATTGATGGTGGAAATATCTTCGAACCACAAATCATTTTCGTATCACGTTTGTATAGGAAATTCCTCTTCCGCTGGCCCCTTATGCCGGGTACAGACCAAGCGAACACAAGCAAGCGAAGGCTAACGAGTGGGATTCGACGATCGATGACGAACGTTCACTCGCTTTCGCTGTTGTATCCACACCACACGAACACATGAGAAACAGTCGGCGGAGGACAGCCGAAGGCGAACGAAGGCCCTCATTTGGGCTCGCTTGCTTTCGCCATGACGTCCACACTGGTTCAATCGCGTTCGGTGGTTAGCCTTCGCTCGCCTTTGTTCGCTTGGTCTGTACCCGGCATTAGAGTCACACAAGTCGTTCATCTTTCCATACAAATGTGAAAGGGTAACTACTACACTGTTTGATGTTGACCGTGCAAAACTAAGGATAATATCAATTTTATCTCGTTACTAGCAGCGCCTCGCGGTTTCACCCGCGTAGTTCCCGTTCCCGTGGGAATTCCGGGATAAAAAGTAGCCTATGTCCTATTCCAGACTATAATCTATCTCTGTGCCAAATTTCATTCAGATCCGTTCAGCCGTTCTGGCGTGATAAAGGAACAAACATCCATCCATCTATCTATCCATCCATCCATCTAAACTTTCACGTTTATAATATTAGTGAGATAGTGAGATTATCTTTGTTTGTATACACCTAAAAGCGCAAAGTATACATCTGAAAAATAAAAACTTTCAAACTTTCTTATATTAACCTAAATTTTAGCCTACTTTGGGCGTAAATAAAATAAGGATAAAAAAAACTATAAAATAAACTTGTTTCGATAATTAATAATAATAATAAATAAATGTAATTTAAAAAGATCCATTCTATATTTTTTCTATAATAATA
Source organism: Eupithecia exiguata (assembly GCA_947086465.1). Lineage (NCBI taxonomy): Eukaryota > Metazoa > Arthropoda > Insecta > Lepidoptera > Geometridae > Eupithecia > Eupithecia exiguata. The sequence goes on from OX352226.1 coordinate 10,017,372, forward strand.
ACCCTTGTGCTTAAAAAGTCTGTTCACCTCTTTTATGCGATCTTTTTAGGAAAGAGTCATTTTGCACTTCATATTAGCGCGCCGGTAGCGAAACTATACATGTGAGATAGCATACATTTAGACCTCGCCTAAATTTTTGATTGAATGATTAAAAAGAGAATTATATGAACTTACCGATAGTCAACGACTCGTAAGGCAAAACATGTTTACAATAAATATTTTCAAGTTTCTTCCAATCTAGTTTGCTGGACGGATTCACCAAATTCATTTTTGCTGCTATGCGCGCCCATTTCTCGTCGCGTGATAAATGCCCTTGTATGCCTCCTTCCTCCAATATAAGACGGTATAACTTTACCAGGTCTACTTCTATTCCACCGAACTGAAATTAAAATAAATCAATCATAAATCAATGGTCAAGTATCATATCCATACTAATAATATAAATTCGAAAGTATCTTTGACGACCGATGTGGCGCGGTGGGCGAAGGTCTGCCTGCGACGCAGGAGGTTGCGGGTTCGATTCCCGCCTCCGGACAAATGTGTGTATCATACACAGACATCAGCAGACATTTGTTCAGGGTGTTCTGGTCGTTTTCTATGTATAATAAAAAATATCTATCTATGTATTGTATTATATATATCAGTTACCCAGTACCCATAACACAAGCTCTGCTTAGCTTGGGGCTAGATAGCGCTGTGTGAATTGTCCAGCAATATTTATATTTATTTATTATCTCTGTCTGTACGCCTGTTACATTTTCACACCTAAACGGATCTTAATGAAACATGGCAGGGAGGTAAATGATATCCCGGGGACGGACATGGGCTACTTGAAAAGCGCGTAAGAAGCCGCGAGCCGCAGCTAGTCTACCATAATTGCTTCTCTCTAAATAATTTTTATTACCAATGGTGCCTTGGTAAATCGTTCCTTATGTTCCGGTGTTAGCGAAGTCATACTCGTTTGGATCGTTGCGAATTCTCTGGTGTTAGGTCCCCAGCGATGAAACAACCGGCTCAGATACTGGTTGGTGGTGCCAAACACGCAATCTTCATCCAAGTGGCACGGCACGTGGAAACCACCGGGAGGGATGATTTTGCATATGCCGTTTTTAGATGCCTTCTTTTGTATGCTTTTAATGTAAGCGATCGGGTCCTGAAAATTATTATAAGAAGTCAGTTAACTATTCACACAGGGCGTTGTGGTTGGATATACTCGTGAGCCCGTACTGCTACCTGTCCTTGGGGATTCGTCTCTAGGGAAAGGTAGAGGTGGCGGGTTGACGCGCCCCGGGTTCTATTCTACCGTTATAAAATGTTTGGAATTAAAAATCTATCTAGATAGGTATCCTAAGTACCTATTACGGTATAAAGAAAATTTAAAATTTTGTAGGATGTCGAACTTGATGCCTCGTCACCTTTGGCTCCTGCGTATTCTCCCATAACGTCGCCACAGCGCCGTGGAAACTGGCCTCCGATATCTCCTGAACCGTAAGTTTTAATTCTTTATAACTTTAGTTTGGGCAAGATCTGACGACTCCACATACTAACGATCTGACGACTACACGCACTAACGACGACGGTTCATTTATTTCAGATATTTGTGAAGATGAAGCAAGCGCGGAGGTCCCGCTCGAGCGTTCGCTCGCCGGAACCGTAAGTTTTAATTCGTTATTACTGACAAATGACATGTCTCATCGTTGAAGTCACTATCTGAACGATATTGGCTACTTTCACATTCATGTTTTTGATTCGATCAATAACTAAGCGCATTACGGCGCTTCTTGTCCCTTCTCGAGACCTTCGTCGGAAGTTTTTGTCAATGCACTGCCTGCATTTTTACCCGACTACCGACAGGGGAGGGTTATGAGGTTAGCACCCTATTTATTTTTGCCGACTGCGAAAAGGATTCTTTTCTATGGTTGTCCGTATGTATGTCTTTTTTACCAATTTTAAAAACTATTGTTTATATAACAATAATGAGGTGGACTCATGGAAAACTAAAAATGAAGTCGGTTTTCAGTTTTTTCAAAACATTAAAATTAGAGCCTAAATTAACAAGGAGTGTCAAAAATAATTCCTTACCTTGAACTCATCCAGCGTGGGATAATACACTAGTGAAGGTTCTTCTATTTCATCGTCATCACTATCAACGTATACCGATGGTGAACAATCAATCTCCGATAACCTCAGTTTTGGTATTCTCGCTCCCCGGTTTTGGTCGACTATGCACCGAATTAAATAATTTATCCGACATATAACGTTGTTTACGTCATCTTCTGAGATTATATTCAATTTTTGTTTTAATGAGTCTGTCGCGTACTCCATGTCGAGCCCGCGTGTATTATCAAAGTCTAGTTGAGGGTTGATCAACCATATTATTAATTTCTTCGAGGTTAGCAGTTTGCAGGTTTTGCGTCGTGTGTCTTCAAAGGATGAAGAGCTTTCTCCGACACGGAAGGGACATGACCGTAAATACTCGCCTTCAATACTGACACGGGTCTTTGGCATTTTTTTTAGAATTTGGTTGTACTTTGTTATTAGCATGCAACGCCGGCAGGTGTCGCACGCTACATCAGAACTTAGTAGTTCGTGAAGGTCAGCAATATCTTGCAGCGGGCACTGTTGTTCAGCGTGCCTTGTAAGCCGCGCTGGCATAGAAGGAACTTCGGAGCTATCATATGAGCTTAAGTCAATTATATCCGGCTGTTCTGGCTGGATAGGAACCTTGTCAAGATCGATACACAGATAATTGACATTCTGATTAGTCATATCTGGTTCTGGTTGGAGAGCACCCATATCAAGATCGTTAAACGGATAATTCATATCGAGGTCGATTATAAGTTCTTCTGGCTTGATAGTCGTATCAAGATCGTCAAACGGAGAATTGACATTTATGTCGATGATATCTTCTTTTGGCTGGATAGGTACATCAAGATCTTTAGACGCATAATTCAAATTTGGGACAAACGTATCTGTTGCGTCTGAGTCTGAGTCTGAGATCTGAAGATCTTCATTAAGCGTTTTTATATTGGATATTACCAGTTTATGAACCATAGAATCATCTGCAATAATAAACAGAAGCCACACTAGTAACTACCTTCACACTGTCAGGCAAGGTGCACTCCGCGCTCATGTTAAATTCGTGTGCGTTACTGGGGCGACATGTGGACTCAGATCAAGATTATTATATATAGAAAACTTAGAGCCCTATGCCCTGTAAATGAGCCCGAAAAATTCACTTTGTGCGCCTTAAGGTTTCAGAGTAATTCGAGTAACGTCTGAAAACGTTACCCCAGCGACATGGTTTTTACCTATTAGCCCTAGCCAAATTTTAAGTAGCTTAAAAGGTAGTTCATATTTGAGCACTTCCTTGGTCAAACAGCGCCATTTGTGCGCCCTGTGGTTTTTGAGTTATTGCAAATTCCGCTGGAGTAACGTTTTTCAGATTTCCATATCTTCGGAATGGCCGAACGAACAAAAATGATTTTTTTTAGTTATCCCACCAAATTCGAAAGACCATTAAAAGCGGCCGTTCAGTACTTCAAGCCAACATCTATAATTTGGTAGCTTTGTCATGCTTAACGTTAAGTACACTTATGTAGACAAGTTTTAGTGTGGGCTAAAGGCGCCTATGACATTGTTTGTCAACATTTATTCCGTGTGACCACTTGGGTAGCTGATAGATTTCTACTTTTTTAATAGATTACAATGTGGGGGGGGGCTGTGTCCATGCTTTAATAGTTGCAGTGCCTAGCTTGCTTTGCTTTCTGGATACCTAGTTTAGCTGCTTGCCTAGTATAGATACAGACCTGCCTTACATGGCTCTTCAAGAAATGTAAGGCACGAATGGCCTTAGGGGAGAGTAGCGCAACAGTCGCCGATCCCTAAGGCAAGCCTGGTGGGGCATCCTTCACGTGGTTGTCCCCTGTTATTGGTCTAATTCCCTCAGAAATAGACGCAACTAAAACCACCAGACGAACACTGCCTGAGACACAGATGTCATGTCCCGGCGGGTCCACCATCAGGCGATGTGCAGATGGTGGATAGTAATGACACAACTACCCCTCCCGCCCTCTCAACTAATTCCCATCCTATCCTTATCCATACATCCGCTACGAAGCAAGGTGGTCTAGCTTCGTGGGCCTGCCATCCCCGAAAAGAGTGACTGGCAGGCGGGGGGAGGACCACCTACGTTTTTGATGCTGAACGTAGGGGGCCCGTAAGGGGGGATGCAACTGACCTGGTGGCTGAGCGGACAGATGTCTCTTCCGCAACACTCCTCTTTGGTGTGAATTTCCTCCGAAAACGGGAGGCCACGGTCTAACCAACCGTGGCAATTCAGCATGGCGGGCGGCCTTCAGCCACCGCTGGTGAGAGGGGGGGGTCGATGGGGTCTGCAGCCGGCGGTGCACGCCTTAGCTCGGCGATGGTGGTCAACGCCGAGTATAGTGGTGCCGTTGAGGCTCGTAGGCAGCGCGATCTCCCGTTCTATATCGGACCGGCAACCCTGGTGTATAATGCAATCTATATACACCCCCCTGGTTGGACTCCGTGGTGGGTGGGGCCCGGAAAGATGAACAAAACCCCAAAACAGTAACATGAGCACCACCAATAAAATTGACCACTATGCGCCCTCAGCAGGGGAGGCAGTGGAAGCCTACGCGGCCATCAAGGTTGCTGAGGACTCTACTGCTGGCCTATGGTCCACCGTTGGACCAAAAAAGGCCAAAAAGCAGTACAGTAGGGCAGGGAAAGAGGCTAAGCCAATGGCTGGAACCTCTACTACCGCAGTTCGAACCTCCGGGGTGGCTAACGCCTCCCGAGGCAAGAACACAGGGAAAGAGACAAAGCCAGAGGCAGGATCCTCGAATACCGCTGTTCAAACCTCTGGGATGGCTGGCGCCCCCCTAGGCAAGAACGCCCGACGAAAACTGCGGAGGCTACAACTGAGGCTTGAGCAACAGGAAGCTCCGAACACCGGAGCAACTGTTTCAAACGCCGAAGGACCTAGCTTCTTCTATAAGCAGAGACAAGAAGGAAAACAGGTGTCTGACTCCAAACCTCATGCCCCGCCGGCGAAATCTACGAGCTTGCTCGTGGAGGCAGCCGAGCCTGAAGGAGGAGGTAAGGAGAAGAAGACAAAAGACAGGAAGAGCTTCAATCGCCAGAAACGCGCAGCCAAAGCGATCGCAAGATCAGCTCAGGCATCCGGTGTGGCTCCGATCCCGGCTCCGGCCTCGGATGAAATGGAGCGTGCCAAGAGGACGCGTCTGGACGATACTGTGTCCCCGAGAGGGGATCACAAGAAGCAGAAACTGGACAGCTCTCGTCGTGCTCTCACTGTGAGCTATGCTGAAACTGCCAAAAGCAACCTCAGCGTGGCGGTGGTGAAGACCGACAATAAACAGTTGGTGGAAGAGCAAGCCAACGTACTGAAGAAGTACCTCCAATGTCGACTTATGGATGAGGCGAAAAACCCCAACATCGACTTCATTCCGGTCTTCCTGGGTAAACCCATCTTCACCGATGGGGCCCTGAAGCTGTGGTGTGAGGATGTGCCTTCAGTCGAATGGCTTACAGACGCCATTGAACAGCTCCCCGAATCATCCTGCCCAAACCTCACGGTTGTCAAGCAGAGCGAGCTGACAAGGAAGATACGTGCAGCTGTGTTCATCCCCGAATGCACGTGCTCCTTGGAAGATACAAGTATCTTGCTGGGAAGGCAAAACAAGTGGGCGCAGGTCAACCGGTGGATCTTGTACACCCATCAAAGGCAGGCAGACGATATACTCCTCGTGACGGTGGGGATACCGGAAACCCTTGTCCCTACCATCATGGAGAGGGACCGTCGGCTGGCGTTTGGGCTGGGAAGCGTATACGTACGCTTCTACGGTTCTGATGGGAAGCTGCAAGACGACCCTCCCAGCAAGACGCCTGAAACTGAACCCGTAGGACCAGAGAACGAACCTGGCCCCAGTGAAGCAGTTACGTCAAAAGGCCACGACCTACCAGAGGCCGCCCCTCCGCACTCATCGCCCAAACCGTCGTTCTCGGGAACGATGGAGGTGATGTGTGAAGAGTTGAGCGAAGACCTAGTGCTGGCCTCAGACGATGACGACACAGAGAAGGAGAAGAAGGAGAAGGGAAACCAAAATGATGGCGACCCAAACCTCCTCCACTCATAATGTCGTCCAAGCAAACCTCCAGCACAGCCTCACTGCTACGGCTAACCTGCGCAGAGTGCTGGGGGCCCCAAACAGCGAGACCATAGCCTTGATCCAGGAGCCGTGGATCAGGGCAGGGCGAGTGTGTGGTCTCAACAACTTAAACGGTAAGCTCATATACGACTTTACCAGTAGCAATCCGCGCACGTGCATATTTGTACCACGCAACATAACAGCTGTTCCTTTAACTGAGTTCTGTTCCAGAGACCTGACGACCGTCAGGCTCCAGGGCCTATTCGAAGGGATAACCGAAGACGTAGTGCTCGCGTCCGCCTACATGCCCGGCGACGAGGTCGTGCCCACGAAAGACACTACGGATTTGGTAAGACAATGTGAACTGAATAAATCCAAACTAATAATTTCAGCAGATACGAACGCGCATCATCCCATATGGGGCATGCCCGTTTCAAATAGCAGAGGTGACGATCTGGTAAACTTCCTGTTCACCACCAACATCTCCATAGCAAACAAGGGCGCAGAACCAACCTTCGTGACGAGGAGATGCCGCACCATAATTGATCTAACCCTGGTAACAGATAATTGTTCAGATCAGGTGCGCAACTGGAGGGTATCAGACGAGGCCTCCTCCTCCGACCACAGGTGGATAAGATATGAACTGTCAATAAACAAAACAATTCCAGGACCCATGCGCAATCCGCGCAAAACAAACAAGGTACTGTTTACAAACACTCTGCAGCAGCACCTAGGTGAGGGTTCGGTATCTATTCTAAACAACACAGCAGAGATAGAAGCAGAGGTACAACACATCACGCAAAGCCTTACCAAGAGCTTTGAGGCGGCCTGCCCTCCCACCGTCATCAGAGTAACTGATGCAGGTAAGCAAGGCTGGTCTCGTCGATTAGAGGAGCTCAAGGCTAAGGTCCGTAAAACTTTTAACAGAGCCATGAACACATATGACGACTCCGACTGGAATGTATATAAGAAGGCCCAGGCCAACTACAAAAAACACATACGCCGTAGGAGTCGTCAGAAATGGAAAAACTTTTGCACAAACATAGAATCAAACTCTGAAGCGAACAGAATAAGGAAAGTCCTAGCGGCTGAACCGAATCGTGAGATTGGCTCATTAAAGAAGTTTGATAACACCTACACCAAAACGACAACAGAGACACACGAACTTTTACTACAAACACATTTCCCGGGATGCTTAATAGACGGTGAAACAGAGTGGAGCGACACCAGTCAAGTCACACCATCGGCGACCGACTGGGCAGTAGCAAGCTCTGTGGTAACTGAAGATAAGGTACACTGGGCCATCAACACATTCAAACCTTACAAGTCGCCTGGGATGGATGGAATCTTTCCCGGACTCCTTTGCTGGGGTGAAGCACTTATGGGTGGGACGTTGACGACTATCTTTAGAGCCTGCCTGGCCTTCCGATACGTACCGCTCATGTGGAGAGAGGTTAGAGTCCTATTCATACCCAAACCAGGAAAAAGCGACTACACTGAAGCAAAGTCCTACAGGCCGATTAGTCTTACCTCATTCTTACTCAAGACCTTAGAGAGACTATGTGATCGGCACATTAGGGACAATATACTAACTATAAAACCACTGCACCCACAACAACACGCCTACACCCCAGGAAAATCTACAGAATCTGCGCTACACACAGTAGTTAGTAGACTAGAACAAGACATTTCGAACAAAACAAAGGGCGGTACGGATAGACACAGACGGGAGCACCCGAGGAGTGGTATCGAGGGGATGCCCACAGGGCGGAGTCTTGTCACCGCTGCTATGGAACCTGGTAGCCAACGATCTAATCACCAAGCTAAACACTCAACGCTTCTTCACGGTAGGCTACGCGGACGACCTTGCGATACTCATATCGGGACACTTTGCCAGTGTGGCGTGTAACATCATGAATAACGCACTAAAGGTCGTCGAAACATGGTGCACAGACTATGGACTAACCGTGAATCCAACCAAAACAGAACTAGTAATATTCACTAACAAGCGGAAGTTAGGAACCTACCAACTCCCTTTCCTTTTCGATACGCAACTTGAACTATCCGAAAAGGTTAAATACTTAGGTATAACCTTGGACAATAAACTGAACTGGGCAACACACTTAGAAAACAAGGTAAAGAAAGCCACCATTTCATTCTGGCAGTGCCGCCGAATGCTAGGCAGAACATGGGGCCTCAGCCCTAAGATTACCCTATGGCTCTATAACACTGTAATCAGACCATCTCTGACTTATGGTGCCCTAGTATGGTGGCCGAGAACGAACCAAAGCACTACCATAAATAAACTACAAAAGTTCCAGAGACTAGCCTGCGTAGCGACAACAGGGTGTATGAGAACTGCCCCCACGGCAGCTCTTGAAGCCCTGATAGGCCTGACTCCACTGCACTTACACGTGCAACAAGAGGCAGCCGCGGCTGCATACAGACTCTGGGCTTTACATTTATGGGAACATAACACTAGAGCACAACATACCTCTATAATAGACGAGTACGCAAGGAGTAATCCCATGCTACTCTCACTCTATGACAGGGTACCCAAAACACACGTACACTCAAAAAGCTTCACTACACAAATGCATGAAGAGCCTAGTGATAGCTCAAATATACACGAAGTACGAATATACACAGACGGCTCAAAAATGAATACAGGTACCGGGGCGGGAACGTTCTCGGAAGATCTCAACATTCACATAACAACAGCACTGGGATCACACAACTCCATCTTTCAGGCTGAATGTGTGGGTATCTTACAGGCTGCGACCGCGATACTACGTAGAAAGGTAACTGACCAAAACATCAGGATCCTCTCAGATAGCGCGGCAGTACTACAGGCTCTGAACAAGAGAGAACACAACTCGGGACTGACCATACAGTGCCACAATATGCTGGAACAAGTAAGCAAATCCAATAGAGTTACTCTACAATGGATAAAAGGGCACAGTGGATCCAGAGGAAACGACGAAGCTGACGCACTGGCAAGGAGAGGCTCAGAATCGAAACCGATAGGGCCCGAACCAATAATTCCCCTACCATTCAGTCAGGTTCGCTCATGGATCCGACAACGAACAACGAAACAACACCAAGACTACTGGGCAAGTATCCCGGATTGTAGGCAGTCGAAGGAGGCCTTCCCGGTCTTAAACCCGAGATTCTCCCGAAAGCTCCTCAATCTGAAACGTGACAAACTCCGACAAATTATCGGTATTGTCACAGGACACTGCATGCTGAACAAACACCTATTCAATTTGGGTATCACGGACAGCCCCCTTTGCAGGGGGTGCATGAACGCAGAGGAGACGGCCGCGCATGTGCTTGTAGAATGCGACAGCGTGGCTTCCCAAAGAATGCATCACCTTGGGACACCGAGGACGCCTAGGGAGGCATGCACCGGCGTCAGCGAGCTGCTGGCCTTCCTGGAAGACATCGGGTGGTTAGATTAGCAGCCCACCACCCGACACGCAAAAAGGGCCCACCTGTGGCCTAGTTGCGGAAAGCAGTCCAGGGACAAGTAACAAGTAACAAGTAGATTACAATGTTTAGTTCCAAGATAACACTTTACAACAAAATAAACTTTATTTTTTTTATAATTAAACTTTATTTTATCTTTCATAAGTAGTTCAAGAGCTAGAGGTTATTTTTGATTTTCAGAAAAACTCGTGCAGTTCATAAACCGTGCACTTTTTTGGAAAAAAACTACTAGGGCTCATTTAGCAGAGACCAAACTGTCTCTGCTCACAAAAAATCATTTTTGTTCGTTCGGCCATTCCGAAGATATGGAAATCTGAAAAACGTTACTCCAGCGGAATTTGCAATAACTCAAAAACCACAGGGCGCACAAATGGCGCTGTTGGACCAAGGAAGCGCTCAAATATAAGCTACCTTTTAAGCTATTTAAAATTTGGCTAGGGCTAATAGGTAAAAACCATGTCGCTGGGGTAACGTTTTCAGACGTTACTCGAATTACTCTGAATCCTTAAGGCGCACAAAGTTAATTTTTCGGGCTCATTTACAGGGCATAGGGCTCTAAGTTTTCTATATATAATAATCTTGATCTGAGTCCACATGTCGCCCCAGTAACGCACACGTTAAATTCTACAAGTTCATAGCATGCCCATGGCGGGCTTAGACAATAGGGTAGGTATATGCCTAGATCTTTTTATTCTATTATTAATGTTATTAGCTTTAATACATAACACTTACACATTTTTAAAATAACAAAGGAAAAAACCAAGAATAAACCTGCAGTCCGTTTCGGGTGATACAAACGCTGCCCTTTTTCTGAAACGTCACCGTTCAGTTTGTCAACTGAAACTGCTTGCGCTCATTCCTTGACATTTCAATGAAAATAAAAAAAGAAACAAATAAATGATAAAACTATCGTTTATTGTTAATAGTCTTACAAATATTTTTCTTAATTTCAAAAGATATCCCACTAAAAGCTTCATGACCATAGGTGAACGGTGACGTCACGTTTAGAAATTTTGCGACTGAGTCTTAAAATATCTACTTTTCAACTATAAAATTTCACAATAAAAACATCAAAATATACAAAATTAAATATGCAGATATATTTATTTTAATATCAATAGAGAATACAAATAAAAACAATCAGCTTTTTCGAAGTCACATGCATATTTAGGTCTCATTTACGGAGACGCGGGGCGTCTCACCTCTCTCTCGCACTCTACAACGCCGTATTGTTTCAATTCAGTGTAAACCGCGCCGCTGACCAAAGCAACGCGCGACGCCTTGCGTATCCTTAACAGGGGGGTTTTGTCATTAATATTTTCGGAGTCAGATCGAGTCGCGCCGTGCCGTTGCACGGTGGCCGGTGCCGCACCGTAGACATGTGTCCATGACCTATGTCGGTTAGCATGTTACAATATATACGATATGTTCCTTAATAGCTCGGCCGTGTAGTGCCGGCCTAGAATTTGCACCACCCCAACTCTTCCCGTGGGTGTCGTAGGAGGCGAGGAACCCAGACTGACAACGAATCCCGAATAGGCCCGCATGGTTATGAGTTAGGAACCACAGGGGGCAAATGGTTGTCAACTTCCTTGACAAAGAGGGGCTGTTCTTAATGAACTCTTTCTTTAAGGAGCAGCCTCAAAGGACATGCATGGCGAAGCCTCGACACTGTGACAAAAAATGAGATCGACTTCATCTTGACGATCGATCGATGATCAACAGGTTCAATACCGGATCTGATCACCGACTCCTCCGAGGCTCTCTGAATATCAACCTGAAGCTTGAAGGAAACCGTCTGATGAAGTCCACGCTCCGGCGGCCTAACCCAATCCAAATCATGGCGCGCACCGAGAAGTTCCAGCAGCTTCTCCGGGATAGATTTTTTTAATTGGAACTCACTGATGACGCTGACAAGAATCTACACAATCTGGTCGAAACGCTGAGGGACGATGGCATCAAGTTCTGTAAAAAGCAGCGTACTGGCAAGAAATCCTAACTCTCGGGTTGATGACAAGAAGACGGAAAACCACTCAAGCGACTTCGTCTGAGCGGTCAGACCTAAACAAGCAAATTACGAAGATGTTACGGCGCGACCTTCGGAAGTTCGGAGCTTTAGAGCTCCGAACTTCCAAAAAATAAAGGAAAGTTTCCTTTCAGTTAAATGAGCTAGCTAAAGGATTTAAGGTAGTTCCCCTCCAGAGCCCATAGATTCTTTCCACCCTGTATATTAGGACCTGTTTTATATAATCTACCTATCTATAAGAATGCTCTATGTATAGGCTGTTGGCGTTCCTTTCTTAATAAATAAATAGTCTTAAAAAATTGGGTTGGGTTCTTTGTTGGACTATGGAGCCCTTAAAACCCAAAAAGATGCTAACTTAGAATAATAGTGCGCAAATTCATGAAAAAAGTTTAAAATATGACTTAATAAATAAGAAAACTATTTCTTCATGCTTTTGGCAAATTAATTTATTTACAACAAACACAAAATGCACTTCTTTGATGGGTCATTGGCAAAGTGACTAAATTACAACATTGAGATTAGAAAGCTTGTCATGTATTAGAAAATGTTATTTGTAACCAAACTTTCATTGACATCATTTCATTTATTCAATATCAATAGAATTCAACAATAATATCAACACTATCACCGCTGAAAATAATTAAATTCAAGAAACTTACTGCTTTGTTGTTTACTCGTCGTGACTGACATGACTGACGTTAGATGAAAATAATAATGTGCAATAGCCAAAAATGAGCTGGTTTTTATTATGTTTTACATCTCTCATGTTCGGTAAGTAGGTTCTTATTAGGGCATGTAAACCGATTAATCGATTAACCGAAAAACCGATTAACCGACTGATTTTACGTCGGTTTTTCACCGGTTTTTTATCTCAAAATAACCGGGTTTTCGATTATTTTTTTAATGAGCCTAATAAATGATAAATTCATTTAAAAGTACGCCTTGCAGACTTTATTTAAAACGATGATAATAATATCTTATCCACCTCATTATTTTACAACACTAATTACGTTAAAATTACTAAAATACAAACAAATACCTTTCTCTGGACCGCATAAAAAGTCGTTAGTGAATGTCGTCGTGCAATAAGCTATTATTATTATTAGCTGAGAAGAGCAAGATAGCGAAGGCGGCGTTGCATGAGCACATTGGACGCCACCGTCGCTGTGGTTTACTGTGGTCAACGGTCGAACTGTTCGTTTGAACTGGCAAATTGTTTGTCAGACGCGATAGAATAAAAATTTTGCAATAGAAGACATTGAAATAGAACCAGAACCAGGAAATATTAGGACCACAGATGTATAATAAATCTCAAAGACCAGATCGGGCTAGAAATAACAAAGGCCCTACAGCCAACCCTAAAACAGCTGATTCAAGTGGACTCGATTTAGAAACGCGAGTTAGGGTAGGAATGGCCCTGTATGATGGAGGGGGATAAATGGGATACAAGTTAAAGAAGGTGTAGGTACCAAGCTCTAAAGTCGATTACTCCCTTTTTTGTAGAACCAGAGGGAATATTTTTATCGGCAGGCCTAATGTGCAACAAAATCAGCAGTTTGCTGGGTGACGACTCTCTCAACGCACTTGTGCTTATTATCAAAACAAAAAGTAGCGTTCATTATCTGTGATTTATGTGATTATCTGTGATTAACTATGTGTTTCAACTTTATTTGAGTAAAAGAGAGAGTTGAAAACTGCCAAATCAAAAAGTAGATTACAATCTATGTTATAATATAACTATCGTTGATTTTGTACCTTTATTTCAGTAAGAGAGAGAGATTAAATACTACCAATTAAAAAGAGAATTACATTTAGTAACTTTTAGGACTGATTTATCATAATGTTTCAGGGGATCACTATAATGTTGATTTTTATAACTTCATTTGAGTAAAAGTGAGTTGAATATTACCAAATGTTTTAAACTTTATTTGAGTAAGAGAGAGTTTTAGTAAAAGGGAATTACACTTAGTAATTTTGTAGACGGATTTTACAATAATGTTTTAAGATATTCATTTTGTTGATTTTTATATCTTTATTTGAGTAAGAGAAAACGTTTTAAAACCAAATCATAAAGTGAATAAGAAGAAGAAAAAGAATAAGAATCATTTATTTGCTTAAAACATGAGTATTAACATGGTATGAGCATGCAATTATGTTAAAATATAAATTAAATAAGATCCACATGTTTTGCTATTACTGGCATGCAAATAAGAGAGGGCTCACTGCAGATTTGTCACTAATGCGATATTTCTTTTCATAACTAGGTAGGTATCACTATCAATCATATTAAAAATGAATAAGATTTAGTAACTTTTATGACTGATTTATCACAATGTATTGGGATTACTATATTATTGTTGATTTGTATAACTTTATCTGAACAAGAGTGAGTTGAATATTACCAAATGTTCTTTAACGAGTTAATTTTTTAAAATAATAAGCAAACACCATGTTTTTCATCATGTTTACGTGTTTGCTTATTAAAATAATAAGCAAACACCATTTTTATTCAAATTTTTACGGTTTTATTTAGTCCTAAGACACCTAAGTAAAAAACTCGAAAATAACCGAAAAAACCGGTTAACCGAAAAAATAAAAACCGAAAACCCGGTTTCTTTTTACAACCCGGTTTTTACATGCCTTAGTTCTTATTACCTCCAAATGGGGCTTTTAGGTGACTAATTAGCGCTCTAGGGTAATAATGTAGCTAGAAAAGCCCTAGGGCGGTAAGTAATTAAAAAAAACATCTTTTTCAAAAAGTTCACGTATTACTAACGGTTCATTCCGGAAATCCCTCACGGCCATCCCCCACGTGGGGGATTTCCGGAATATTTTTTCTTGATATCCCCCACGAGGCTGATCGATTTGATTTGGGGGATTTCATTGAAAATGTAGATCCTGTTCTTACCTTTCATTTGAGACACGAACGACAAGTCTAGCACGAGTAGTTTCCGAGATATGACAGTTTTAGTTTTGACATCTGTCATTGAAAATGTAGATCCTATTCTTAAATGACAGTTTTAGTTTTGACCTTCATAGTCAATTTTGACCGATTTGATCTATTAGTCACATCTGACAGTAAGTGTCAATTCGACAGAAACTGTAAATTTGACAGAAAGTATCAACTTGACAGTAAGTGTCACATCTGACAGTACGTGTCACATCTGATAGTAAGTGTCAATCTGTCTAAGTCATTTTGGCAAAATCGTCAGATACATGGTCTCGTCAGCGCCATCTATCCCATTTTTATGTACTACATTTTTATGAACTATAATTGCCCTTGGAAAACCTCCCATTGTAGAGGTGAGCGATCCACCACTATAGCAGCCAGCGGAGACGAGTTAAAGGTTACTACGATCTAATTTATTTTAAGGGTCGAGCTATGTGGGGGATTTCCGGAATATAACCATCATACTGGCAATAGACATCATGCATTCAGCCCAATGACCAAAGAGGTCGCTTTGCTATTCAGCCTTAGTCAATGAAAAAAGAGATCCCCTTCATAATAGTCGGCGAAGCCCAATTTCGTTCTTGAAAAAAATTAAAAAGTTCTTCACTTGGTTATTTTTAATGAAAAAAGGCGGGAATAGAAAACTTTTACTTTAAATATTGTTTGCTTTTGTGATTTTTATATAATTACGTGCCAATTAGGAAAAAACATGAAATCTTCAAGTGATGAAGATATAAGCTGCACTCCCGATTCAATGAAAAAGGTTTTATTCTTGTAATGCCGGTTTTTTTCTACTTACCTCACAATAGAGATGTAGGGTGCTAACTACTCTGTAGTTAGCTCGGCTGTAAGCACCAATTGCACCATCGAACTATAGGCGCCCTCGCTGCGCTCGTGCGCCTAAATATTTCGGGCTGCAATTGATGTCTTACAGCCCTTGGCTAACTAATCTACTATTAATATTGTGCCATAATTTATCTTAATTCGAATCGGTAATTTCCGAAAAAAGTAATTCGTTTATGCAGCAGATTTTTTTCAAAGTAGTTGATGACTGTAGGTCACAAAAATAAATTAAGGGTTTAATTAATGTTATGTACTGTCGACCTTCCAATGCCTTCCCGTCATGCTATTTCTCTTGTTAAAACAGAAGGATCTTCTGCCATGGCATTGAGTACAATATCCTCATTGTCACTACGCTGGGGTTTTCCTTCGCCGGAACCACCGACGCCATGTCCAGGTATTCTTCCTTCTGAGAAAGTGTGCTGTGCACTTGAATAAAGACACGATAGTCAGGGTGACGCACTTTAGAGTATCTCTCCCGATTAAGTACAGCAGCTGCCGATTAAGCATTGCAGCCACACTCCCCATAAATGAAATGCATGTTAACATCCTGAGCTGAGTTACTAATACTAATAGTCCGATAGTAACGCCGAGTAGTCGTAAATCGAAGATAAGCCACGAGAACCGAAACAAGAACATGCGATGTTGAAGGTATCGAAGAACGCACTAAACAATAAATAATCAAATAAAGGAACAAAGGCAAGGAAGCTTCCTTTACATTAATCCTTGTTACTCGCATACAGTTAATATTGTTTCTCTCTCACTTATAAGCAATTTATTGCCAACAGTTTATTGTAATTTTGCATAAATCTTATTATTATTTTTTAATCATTATTCAAGTCTGTTAATAGCCATAACTCGGTAATTTGACACTAAAAAAGTGAGTGTAATACAATATAAGAAACTTCATGAAGTAGGCATGTTTTTTAAGCTACGGGCCGGCCACCTAGGTCTCCGTACGTTTTTAGGGTTCCGTACCCAAAGGCTAAAAACGGGACCCTATTACTAAGTCTTCGCTGTCAGTCTGTCCGTCTGTCACTAGGCTGTATCTCATGAACCGTGATAGTTAGGCAGTTGAAATTTTCAGATGATGTATTTCTGTTGTCGCTATAACAACAAATACTAAAAAACAGAATAAAATTAATATTTAAGGGGGCACCCATACAACAAACGCTTTTTTTCCGTTTTTATAGATAATGGTACGGAACCCTTCGTGCGCGAGTCCCACTCGCACTTGGCCGGTTTTATTTTTATACAGGTGTTCAAACTTTATCATGAAAAATCAAATACACCAATTTTAATTTTTAAGTATTTGAAAAAACAAACTGTTGTGGCTAGAAATATTATGTAATGCGCGATAGCAAGGCCAACTATTCAGGGTTATTTCCAGAGAAAATCAACTCGTTATCATTGAATTTGTAACCGTAGTGCCCCTGATTAATCTGAATATAAATTATAGGGTATTTATGCATGTGAATTAAAAAAAGATTATTTTTAGTTGTGTTCTCCATTGATATAGAAACATACCTGCACATAAAATAGCACATATCTGCACATAAAATAAATAATCTAAATTAATAATAAAAGATAGTCAACTTATTGTGATGTGAAGGCAAAAATTTAATTTTATAGATGTTGCTTACCATTTTCATCATGAATATCTTCAAGAGCTCTGTTATTATCTTTCAAATCAGAGTTGTCATTGACCAATTCTTCATTTTTCTTTAATTTTTCTCTAATTTCTTCAGGATGGGTTACTTTTCTTTCAATATGTAACCTCGCTGTGAATAATAAGGTTAGTAGTTTAGGTTTATTTTATAAGTCGTGAAAAAAGTTTAGTATGGATAATCTGGAAACATGTTTTGTAGGGTTTCTGAGAAAATCGAAAACTATACTTACATTTGATGGTTTTAAGCACTTGCAAAAGTGGTTGGTCTTTTGCCAGCTGTGCCATGAAAAGCTTTTCTTCTTCCCTTTTTTTATTAGATACAGAAGTTTTACGCGTAGTTTTTACAGGGGCCTGGAGAGATTTCAGACGAGACTTTTTCAGAGTTCGTTTTACACCAGTTCGCTTCATATTGCTACGCTTTACCAGCGTAGCTCTGTTCTTTAGCAATTTGGATCCGGGAGATGACGGTAGACAGTTTGATTTTCTACTGGAGGATTTAGATTTCGAATCGCGCTTCAACGAGCGCGTTTTGGGTGGTTCTGTCAGAGCGGGTGAAGGTATCAGGATATTTGTCCCTTCTAAACCCTGACGCTCAACCACCATCTTTTTTACCTTATTTAAGCCAAATTTCTTTTTCGACTCTATTTGTTGCGTATTACCATTTGTTGTTCGTTTTGGCCTTATTTTTGATGAGGAAGGGTTAACATGGTCATAATCTTTGTCAATATCAGTTTTCGCTGTCCTAGATGTGGTACCCTCTGTATCTCGAACAGGCACATTTTTTCCCAGCTTCGAAGGAGTAACCCGTGGGTTTAGCAAGTGACTCAGAGGAGTATCCTCACTATCAATATCAGTTGAGTCGTAATCACCCACGTCTGAAAGATGTTTACCTGCATTGCGCAGCAGTAATCTTCGGCTTAGCCTTTTCTTCAGTCCAAGCTTTTTGTTGTCAGATTCGATATCAAAGTTTTTGACGCAGTCTTTCAATATAACTATAGGCCAGTCTATTATATGACTATGTGCCTCTAAAAAGAACAAATTACATACATGTTATTATTATTGTAAATTAAAAATTTCACAAGCTTCTCTTTCCAATGCGGTCTCGTTCTTTATATGT
Organism: Eupithecia exiguata; assembly: GCA_947086465.1. Taxonomy (NCBI): domain Eukaryota; kingdom Metazoa; phylum Arthropoda; class Insecta; order Lepidoptera; family Geometridae; genus Eupithecia; species Eupithecia exiguata. Next base: position 10,035,660 of record OX352226.1, read on the forward strand.
TCTTTAACTTCTTTATTATGACTTTATGACATGACTTATCTCTACACATGTAACGAACTGAAATTAATGTGAACAACTTATGTTTATTATATGATTGCCACCTCCATATACCCTTTTTTCGATTTTTTACTTCAAATGGTTTGTTTGTGGAGTTGTATTGATGCTCAACATTGTATTATTTTACAGACCTTACTCAGGCGTTTATATGACTTTATTTTTGGAATTAGAATATTATGAATAGTAGTAATATATTTTTTGTTACAAATACATTGTTGCAATAATCGTTGAACACAACTTTGCGGGTGGATTGTATAGTTTATAAATTAGGTATAGCGTCTTGGTTTCACACGTGCATTTCTTTATGGGCCGCCTATATGTTCAGTCAGACCTTTTCTTAAATCAATTTATTTTTTATTATTATTTCAAAAATATTTCCATTGAGTGTGTGTTTATGGAGGAAAATTAATGATCTCTACGAGTATGTAGGTAGTGTATGAACCCTGTACTTTCAGACCCTACGCTCAAGAACTATCATAATCATACACTTCTCTTATTAAATTTATTTTGATTTACCCACAGACCTGACAAATTTGTTAAGTTTCTGAGTAACAGGGTAGTCATTACATTACTCATAGAAACATACTACTGCCCATTGTCTCTGGATTTGGATGAAACTTTCTTGTGTCTATGAATGGCAATTCTATAAACGGGCTGATTCTAGGATACAGCGGGGACATCTACATTAAAACTTACTTCCTAAGGACATGCGAGTAAGTAGGTCCGTTGCGCTGCACACGTTCTTAGTCACTGGGCCCGGGGTACTCACAGCTCTGTGAGTGGCGTTCACAGTAACCTGCGTAGGAGTCGAGACTGGCGTGCTCTGCGGAGGAACATATGCTCCCTGTGCAAACTTCCTCTGAGCCCGTACTCTGTTCCGAAAATGAACACTTCTATCAGTAACAAACAAGGAAAATGTATAGGTATACATGCCGCCATCGGCGCACGGCGGCTTGTACAATCGAGTAAATTTATTACCTACCTAAAAATTTATAAACAAAAGTAAGTAAATCATTAAATCTGCTAACAATCTGTGGATGTAATACACAAGTAAATCTTTATGATGAAGAAAATGAGCCTTTGTGTGTGGACTCAGTCACATGGGATTTCTAGGAGCTTGTTACAAATGATTCATTAACATTTATAAATAGATAAAAGTTATTAAGTTTTTATTTCTGGATTACAGTTTCATTTTTATCTCGTCTATTTTTCCAGTTTGTCCATCCACATACGCCTCAAATTGTACCACTGTTTCCTGTCCCCTGGAGTGCGGGTCCATTCTGTGTCCTGTCCAGCGCCATTTCAGTTGTTAGTATACTGTTAGTATGTTTTTTAAGTTTGGTTTTACGTTTTATATTTTGAAGTCTAACATTGTCTCTTCTTTTGACTTCGATCACACTCCTTTCCATTCTATATTGACATATTTTTATGTTGTTCAACTGTTGCTTGATCCTATGAATGTCAAACCGGCAGGTTTGACATTCATAGGATAGGCAAGGTAGGATGTATGTATTATATTCTTTGCTCTTAGCTTTGATAGGCATATGTTAGCTTTTCCTGATTTCACTAAAGGACCAAAAACATTTCCAGGTATTCACTACTCATCTAATTGTAAGTGGGGGAACTGGGATCCGCACTGACATTTCTATTTTCCTTGCATGGGAGTGTATTGTGCATTGCCTAACCATGCCTTAACCAACCCAGCTACTTGAAGTACCAAAGAGTTCGCTACTCATCTTTCTGTTACTTTTCCATTGTATCCTCTGTCGATATAAGTTGATCCAGTTGTTGAATATGTATTCTTTGACATATTCTATAAGTCCTCCATTCACTCTAATATCTTTTTGAGTTGAGTTAGTCATTATCTTTGTTTGGTAGTATTCATTGACAGACCTGTTTTCGCTCTTTCATCTGCAAGTTGTTGCAGCATCTTTCATTCGATTATATGTTTCTGAAAATCATCTCCAGAAACGCTGAGAACAGCTTAGGGGATAGGGTCACGTTGTCTGACACATCTTTGTATCGAAAATACTTCGTGATTTTTCCAGCTCGAGCAACTTGAGCTGTGCCGTTTTTGTATACATTTTTGAGTATTTGTATGTATTTGGCTTCTACCTCTTGCTTTCTATGGTCATCCAGATGCGTGTTCTAGAGAGTCGAAAGCTGCGCATAACCCACAAATCCCAAGTAATTGACTTTGTTGTATTCCTTGTAAATTTGAAGAACTTGTCTTAGGTCGTGTATATGGTCTATTGTTGAGAATTTGCTTTGCTGCTTGTTCTTTGGGTTGATTCACTTCCTATTTTTGTTTCTCTCCTTTGAAGTTGGCAGTGCGCGCGAGCGCGCCTGATAGGCAAGCGCCTTTTTTTGCCTCACGTCGCCAGCCATGCAAGACCACTTGATAAACTTGTCAAAGAAACTTAAGTACCTACTGAACTGATTTGTATTCTGTAAATTATGTAGTTCTGATGAAAAATATATTACTTCACATTTGATTTTGCACTGTACTTGACTAATTAATGGCGGGCTTATTTTACAGTTCATTTATTAAAGAACTGATAAATATAAAATTAAGATAGTATAATTGACTCTACACACTTGTGGCAAGTTTTTAAATGACTTATAGTATGATAGTTCAAATCCATAGCATTAGCCGTCAAAGGGTTAACTCCTTTTTAGTGGATTAAAATTAAAACTTAGAACTAAGCAAATAAATGCTTTAACTTCAAGGAACTTGGGTGTTATGGTGTTGCTTTAACCTAAAACTTGTTACTAATGAAATCCACTGTAGCACCAAATGATTTGTAAAAATTACAAAATCAATTACAACTTCTTCATAAACAAAATCAATTGTCATAAAAATGTAATTGGTACATAAAGCATAAGGTAGGACATGACTATTTGATTGTCAGTTGAACTGACCAAAAGAAAATAAATATGTGTGGAGTTTGGCAGCTCTCGAAGCCCTGCTAGGCCTTACATCACGGCACTTACACATGCAATAAGAGGCTGCAGCAGCTTACAGACTCAGGGCTTAAATTTATGACACTAGAGCACAACACACAACTAATAAAGATGAGTATACAATCCTATGCTGCTCTCAATCTATGATAAGGTACCCAAAAAACATTTACAGTTTCACTATACAAATGCACGAAGAGCCCAGTGCTAGCTCAACCATACTCGAAGTACGAATATACACAGATATAACAAAATCACTTCAGCTGTTTGTATGCTTCAAGGTACCTACTATTGAAGATATGGGTAAAAACATGCAATTTGAAATAAATAACCCACGCCACGCGTTATTTTAAAATGGCGGACCTAAATAATTGGTATTGGGCAAGCCTGTAAAAATAACAAATATACACCTACTTCCTTGGTTTTCCCATGGCTTCAGACAATTGTATTTGCGCGCGTGTAGTACCCGGCGTAAACTTCACTCAAGGACACCATGTGGTTCTTGACCAGAGGCGGCATGTAGTATTTTGCTGAGCTGCTGATAGCTGCAGAGATACAAACTTTGTGAGTGCGCGTCTCAGACTGTAGAAATACTCGTAATATGTGGTGTTGGTTGGTATTATACTGGTTTGGTACTATACTTGTACCCCAGATAATTGTAACCACATGTTACAACTGAATAAATAATTCTAAATGATTCTTTGAGCGTACCAAAGGTCTCTAATCTTTGGCTCCATCTAGTCGGAACCAGACTAAGAAATTGAATTAGTCTTTTTTCTGACATGAATCAGTGATTAACTATCGCAAATTTAAATGGTACTTCACTTACAAAAATCTGATCTGCTTGGAAGTTGGAATACTTGTCGCAAACAGAAGTCTCAGCTCAGGCAGGCAGGACTTTGTGTGCACATGGCGCGGGGCGCCGCCGCCGCCGCAAGCAAAGAGATTAAAACCACTGGCCGCAAGGATCGATCCTAAGAGTATACAATAACTACAGAGATCGATCGAACGGAAGTGAAGGAAGCGGAAACATGTAATAAGATGGGCAGAATTCAAGATGGATGCAAGGAACAAAACAACAACAGCGCGGTTCGCGCGGTTGATAAATGTGGCGTACAAAGAGATTAAAACCACTACGTTATAGTGGCGTAGATTGATATAGTCAAATAAACTATTTAGTCTATGTATACTATTTAGTCTATGAGTCAAATTATAGTCATTGACCACCAGTGTTGCCAGACCGATAATATTGTCAAAATAGGAGAGTCAAGTAAATTTAATAGAGTGGCCAAACGTGCAAGTAAGCTCGTGCAAACTGAACTGCGCAAGGGCTGAACTGTCGGTACCGAGAGGGTAAACTAAATAATATATTTATTAACAAAGAAAATTACAATCAAATAATATAATTTAATTAAAACTAGTATTTACAATTGAAACAATTGAGCTAACTGCAGACTGTTGCAAATAATCTACAGGTAGCTCAACTGATCCATATCAATGCCGTTCGGAAGCGTGCCCAGGACGCTGGCTGCATTGCCTCGCGTATGGCAATGGTAATGCGCTGTGCCAGATACTCATCAGCTCTCGGGTCACGTCTTACGGTATATGTATTGTATATATACTCATTGAGGTCACGCGTCGCTTCGACCAGACTAGACGCTCAGATATATTTTTTAAGCCCGGTGAGACTCGAAACCCCACGGACCTAGGGTCTCAACAGGCAAAAAAAGGCAAAAGTCAATAACTTTATTTCTTTAGGCTTAGAAAATGGCGAAGTCTGAGAAAGTAACGCATGTCATGGGACCAACGGTATACAAACGGTTGCCTGAAATGTTCAGGGAGTCTCCTAGTCTCAGCACATTCAAACACAAACTGAAACGCTGGCTTGTCGAGCAGACTTTGTACACCGTCAATGAGCTCATAAGCCTGAAAGTAGAAAAATTATATCTTGCTCCACAAGAAGTGCCTTTCTGGGTAGGTACTAAAAATGTACCTTATATATATATATATATATATATATATATATATGTACCTTTAAATATTAATGACAATTTTCTTAATATAATAATATGTTATATAATTTAAGATTAATGTGTAACATAATTATTTATCATGACCTGTAATGTAATCCATTATAAAATAAATGAACTGAACTGAACTAAATAAGCACAAACAAGTCAAATATTATACATAAACAGTTTGATAAATAAATACTCGACTCCAAGGGGAGCAATTGTGTAGGCTCTGTCGAGACCTGCATATTATACGCCTCTTGATATCTTCGGCAAAATCTGCCGCCGCATCAGCCCTCACAGAAGTCCTTCCTTGGAGGGATGGGAAGGCGCGAGTGTGTCGACGCATCCCACACAATAGGCCTCCACAACTCCCACGGGACTAGATTCATGCCATCGGGCCTCTCACGCAACAGACCATTCGGTTCGAGAAGAGCTGATATGTTAGCAGTGATAAAAGCCCATCGGATGATGTCGTTAAGGCTGGCATGGCGAGATATCCGACCGGCGGCAGCCCTAGTACACAACGATCAGTGGTGACCAATCTGTTGAACAGCAGCACCGCACTGGCATTGATGAGGGGCGCAACACCTTGCACCCAACCGAAGACAAGTTGCGACACGGAAACTACGGAAAGTTACGGGATCCAATAAAGTGTTCTGAAGGAAGTGCTTGCAACGAATGACCTGACTCCCATTTTAGAAACGGCTTTTTAACTGGACAATGTCGCCTTAACAAGCACCATGTCTTAATTGGGGCTATGTGACACAAAATCCTGTAGATTCTGTGAGGAGGCGGATGAAACGCCTCTTGATCTGCTAGGAGAGTGTGGAGCACTGATGCAAAAACGTAGAACTCATCTGGGCAAGCACCTGCTCGTCCCAGACGAGCTACGAGACATCCCCCCGAAGAAAATCCTTCAGTTCCTAGCAGCTGTAAGGGTAAGTGGCGAACTCTGAACGCCGCAGTCCTAGGGGGTTGGAAATTATTGATTTCAGGGTTCAGTGGAAGTCCTGATACTACATGCTCACAGGTCACATCGATCATGGAGGCAAAAAAAGATTTGATGATTAACAATGGAGCCAAATATGCATTTATTATGGTGCCAGAGAATCAACTTAGCATGGACTGTCTGGGAATCAAGGGTGCATTATTACAAAGATAGGCCACACCTACCTATATCTGATTGGTTTCAGTTCCAAAGTAAGTGGTTGTTTATGTATTTGAAAAAGAAAGTGAAACAATAAAATTGGTTTTCTGTTGATTATAATTATTATTAAATTATAACACCTACTGCCTTAATTTATCTTGCATTTTGCTGTTCTGTTCTGTGTTATTTTATGACCTTCATGTATTGTATCTGTTCAGCTATACATGTTATACATGCTATGGAGTAAGTATGGGGGCTAAAATGTGTTCTATTTTAATATAACATGATCACTAAACACTGATCCTCATGCAATGTGTAAATCTTTTTATTGTGTCTTTTACTTGTGTTATTGCTATTGTAGACTTTGTTGATATGTTTTGTTGTTAGCTCTTTTTCATATGGCTTCATTCCTTTACACATACAGGGATGATATTGTTCAGTTTTGGTCTTTGTTTCTGTTTCTCTGTTTTTGCTGAAAGGTGAGGTCTTTGTGTCATTATTTGGATATGGTGCTGATTACCAGAGTTGTGAGCATCTTGAGTTACTACACTCAGGATTAGTCCTTCAGACGTGAATGGTGTCAGTCTGCTTGGACGTGTGGGTGCATATTGACAACAGTGGGTCAATATTGGCTCTACAGGCATAATGTGTGTTGTCTGTAAGAGTTGGTGCATCTTGAGTTCCTACACTCAGGATTAGTCCTTCAGACGTGAACGGTGTCAGTCTGCTTGGACGTGTGTGTGCATATTGACAACGGTGGGTCAATATAAGTTCTACAGGCATACGGTGTTGCTTGTAAGAGCTGGTGAGTCCATCTTGGGTTCCTACACCCAAGAGGTGTCCTCCAAACGTGAATGGTGGAGTTTGGCTGGACATATGGTGTGAATATTGGGTATGGTGTCTCAATATTAACTCTCCAGGCATACGGGGGTGCCTGGCTGAGCGGTGGTGTGCATTTTGTGTTCTTTCACTCAATATTGGTTCTCTTGATGTGGACTGAGCCTTCTAGCAAAATGTTGTGTTGTCTCATAATGGTGATCAGATGTGGTTTTGTGGAATAAGGTTGCATCTTGTGAGTGTGTTGTTGTCTGACCTAGTTTCATGTCTCTTGCTTGATAAATTTGGTGTTGGCTTGTGTTGTGGTCAAGCAGAGTGCTTCTGTTTTGGGTCCCCCCCCCCCCTCATCTCTCTGGTGGTGCTACCGCGGATCTCATCTGTGGTCGGTAACTAGCAAGGGTTGATCAGGTGGAAGGTTACCTAGAGTATGTACCTGCTAAGTGGATGGAAGTTGGTGTTTGTAGTGTGTAGGTGCAGTGTGCCTATACTCGGGCCGTTCTTAAAGAAAGTTGTTTGTGGACAGTTCAGCATAATTCTACCAATGGTTATTGCATGTTGATGGTGTGTTTTACGGATGGATCGCAGCTGAAGCTAGTTATGCGTGCGGTTTGTGAATACAGGTAGTGGAGCGTCGTCCGTGCTGCGGTGACTATAGCGTTCGACGGTGCCAGCTTGCGTCTGCTTGGTCTGTGCATTGATCATAGCAGGAAGAATGATGTCAGGTTGGACGAGCGAGTCTATGGCGATAAGGGGATGTCTTCCTCTTTATATTTAGTATTTTCACTACACTTGATTGTCTCGTATGGTATTTTAAGGTATGGTATGGTATTATATGGTATGGTGGTGGTGGTATGGTATTATATGGTATGGTGGTATGGTATTTATTGGTATGGTATTTGGTATGGTGTTTGGTATTTGGGTGCTGTGGTAAGTAAAGGAATCGTAAATAAACCAGGGCGTGTATCTTTACAGTTTACGTACAACAACAACAAACAAGGCGTATTCGGCTAATTGCTGCGTTTGCTAACGAGGCTATTTCTCAGGGCTGGGAGTGTGGCGAGGCGGCGATGACTATTCCTCAGGGCTTGCAGTTTGGCAGTGGCAAATAGATGACTGTAGTGATGTGAAAGAGGCTAAGTATCGTAGGGTAGCCAACAACTATCAGATAGCGTGCGTGGTGGCCTAGGGCTGTATTAGTTACCCCACAGCGTCCGTGGACGGACGGATGTCAGATTGGCCGTATAGACGAGGCGTGTATTTTAGGTAGCGGAGAGTGGTTTTATTCTCATCGTGAGTTGCCTTGGCAAGGGTCGTAGAGATGTCTATCCACCCTCTTTGGTTTTGTTTGTCCAAATGCACAAGATGGGATGACATTGACAATCTTTGGAAAACTGACAACTGAGTGTTGTCTTTTCGGGGTTTGGATAAAAAACAAAGATACTGGCGTAGATTGAGAATTTACCTAGATGAGTGGCATGCGTGGCCGCAAAAAGGGACAGAGTAATACGAAGTGGTGTTGCCGTACAATTTTGTTACCCTGACTTTAGGTTCGTAATTTCATGTCTGGTAGGTGGTATTTTAGTATCATACATCATTCATTAAATTAGGAACCTACGTATGCGGGAGTAGGTAAACTTTTAATTTAATGAGCATAGAAATAAAACAACGTTCAGGTATCAATGTTAGGTTTCGTTTAAATTTATTACCACCGCCACATAATACGAGCTAACGTGTAAGTAGACATCATTTCACATACTAAAATAATGTAATTTTGAAAATAATATTATTGCTAGATAATCAATTCAAACACTTACCAAGCACAGACTTACAATAAAAATCGCACTTTGGAAATCACATTTCTTTTAAGTAATTAAATCTTACACTTAAGGTATTGCTAAGATAAGACAACCATTATACGAAATTCAAAAGCACTTTTAAATTATACTTCAGGTAAAATGTGCAGAGAAAACCAAATTATTTTTTTTACACCTTAAGCATAATATTACCTACGTCCTAGCCTATGTATCCAAATATTTTATATTCTGTTTTATTTATTAGGTATGTAATAATGACCATTGTGTGTGATGATTATGATTACTCTCCACAAATCATAGGATCACAAATCAATCAGTCTTTATTTCTATCAGAGAGCCTAAATCAATACCCATACACTTGATAAATAAAATTGTACATACACTAATTAAACGGCACATACCTACTTACTAATTTACACTGGTGGTTTTATTTATACTGCGTTGTATTTCTCTTACAAACTCAAAGTTTTCATGATTTTCCTCACGTACCTTTTCCGTAGTATATATCTTGCATGCCTTAAATAAAATATTGAAGCATTAATATGAAAATTATATATAGTACTATAGTAATAGTAAGTTATATTAGTAACACCAAATCCCAATACCATTTAAATATTTTCGATTTAGTATTTTGATTAGTAGGTAGACTAAAACACAAAGTAGGTATAATTTTTCTATACAAATCTCAAACAGTCCTTCACCCATCATCGTAGCACTGATTCTTTTTATGTATTTATTTATTTTACTTACCAGTCTTGGAACAGCATAAGAGAACAGATGCGTTCGCGTTTCTTTTTTGTTCACGATTTTCATGAAAATGTTGAACAAATTACGAAATATTTTTGGGTTCCCAGTTTTGGCGACCCGTGGCTTCTATCCAAAGCAAACGTAAATCATTGTTTTCGGGAAATCTGTAACAAATAAAAACATATTTTAAGAATGTATGTAGATGTAGGTATTCATGTCTCAATGCGCCACGACATTTGGGGAATTTTATTTTCGAGTGCAGGCATCCCTAAATTTTCGTAATTTTAGGTTATATTTATTAGAATTATTTTAAAACATAGTTTTTGAGTCTTGTCTGTACGGAAATCTATGAAACTATAAATTTTAAACCTTTTTTGAAGTCAAACGAGCTTGTACTTACGATTGGAATGACAAACTCGGCACTTTTCGTTCACCGTCACTTTTACATCCAAGAACACTGCACCGCACCATCGTTGCTTCAGATTTATATCGTTGAGAGACGCAGGAACGCCCGCAGAGTCACTTTCACACATTTAATTAGCAGAAAGTATCATTAGGTCGAAAACAACAAATACTATGTGATGTGCCCGGCATGTTTGTTTAGCTCTTATAAGAGCTAAACAATGAAAAAACTGGCACACTGGTAGAGACAGAGAAACTTTCATTCTATCTCATTTCTTCTCAGGCTACAAGTATATTTTTATCTCTCTCTTGAGTGAATGAAATGGGTATATACAACACCTCTAGTGCCTTATTACTCTAAGGATACTGGTCAGACTTAAAATGGCGGCGTCGGATCAGAAGCTTTGCTCCAGCCCATGAAAAGAATTCACGATTTTAGCAGTTGTTAGATGGAGTTTTCGGTGCTGTAGCAGCGAAGGCCGCTGATGGTGTTAGTCTTCATACATAAAATACTTTGTAGTTTCATTTATCTATGGTTTCTACTCTACTACTCTCCCTCTTAGGTATTGTCATTGATTGGTTTCTCTAGTCTATGGTTCGCTTTGCATCGCGATCGCACAGCCGACATTTCTCTCAAAAATCTGCATTCGAGAATTCGAGATACTACATTTTCTTACAAAATGTCTAACCAGGTGTTAACGATAGATCCCCAAAATGAGCTGAAATTTAAAGGTAAGTGTTATGCTTAAGAAGCACGTAGACAATGTACATCATCAATGAAACTTTGGTAGCACACGTCGCGAACTGCTGACAAATGGAGTTTCTATTTCCAGCTAATCGGCGTTTTGTCAGGGTGCGGTTTTTTACATTTTCCTTCTTTTTAATCTTTGTAAATAATGCTATTATTAATCAAAACCGCGGGTTCGATTGAAACTACGATTCAAATTTAATTTTGTGTTTAATCCGCTCTCAAATAAATAAAGTAGGAATAGTTAAGTAGGTACATATTCGTCGCAATACCAAATTAGCTATTGCAACAAGATGTAAATTGAGTTCAATGAGCTGTAGGCTCTAAACGTTGATTAAATTCACTAAAATGGCCTTGTCATCCTACAAATAATTATGAGGGTATGTAGAAAGATGTGACCTGTGTACCTACCATCTTTACCTTTATATAGATAAGTTCATACCTCGTTGTCTACAGTGAATTTGATTTAGAGGAGCTCATACAAATAAACCTGACATCACTTTTCATGCTGTTATGTACTACCATATCCAATTACTCATATTATATCAACTGGTATTAAGAAGTTGGAAATGTTTATTTGTGGCCTTGATTGAACATTGCCAAAACTAGCAAAAGCTTTGTAGATCACTATTATTCCAAATTCTAATGCATAGTTTATGTTCCACACCTCAAAAAGAAAACAGAAATGCATAGAGAAGAATGTTAGTTAGAATCACCTTGTTGTGTCTGTCAAGAATTTTTTCTCATAATATATGCATTTATGAGCAGCCGCAGTGCGGAAGCGAATCAGTACTTGTTGCCGTCACCTCCGGGTTAGCGTCCGTGATTGCCAAAACTAAGTAAGCTTAGGTAGGTACCATTCGGTCTGCAATGCAACCCACATCAGTAGGCCAAGCATAGCAATTGTTGTCTTGGTAGTTAAGACAAAAAGAAATCGCATTGTCATCATTGCTTTAATTATTGAAGTTGAAGGAATTCATTTTTAAGTATTTTAGGCATTCGAGATGATGCAATGTAATTTATTACTATTCTACCTTAAACAATCGCTGTGCTTAGGGGACCCAACCAACAACTGCCGGGTCCCAAGTCAACTTCACCTGCACGCGGTATCCCCTGCCGATCAACGAAAGAGGCTCTGACGCAAAACTCGCCGCGACGCACTGGCCAGCGCGTTTTATGCAGGGCTTGGAATACCGGTTCGACTGATATTGACGTGGTACCGGTACTTCTTTGGTATCGATACAAATTATACCGGTACTTTTTGAGAACCGGTATAATTGTATTTAGTGTGGTATCAGTACTTTCATTGGCACCGGTACTGAAGTATCGGTATTTTCTATAAGTATCGGTAAAATTACCGAAATTATGCACGAAAAGTATCGGTACTTTTCAACAATTTCATTTTGTGCACGCGAGAGAGAAAACTGGTTAGAAAAGACACACACAACACCCGAACCGGCTGACTGCGCAGCGGTTTTTGTGTTTGTTTGTTGTTTTAGTTTGGTAATGTAATAGCTTCCGCATGCACGCGAGTTTCAAATCCACCAAAGTGCTCAAAATTAAGTGAAAATAGAAAGTAAGTGCCTTTAATAAGTGCGAAATATGCACAAGTTGGCAAGCACGCGCACCCGCCCCCCCGGTCGGTACCTACGCTATGACCGGAGAGCTGGCAACGTCGCGAGAACCGCTTAAAATACCGGTACTTTTAGGCAAAGTACCGGTACTTCAAAAAATCGATACTCGAATTTAACGAAACGAAAGTACCTTTACTACCGTAAAAGTACCGGTATTATTGGAACCGGTATCAAGCCCTGGTTTTATGGCCAAAACCCAACTATGATAAGTGCCACTACACAACGGCCCTTAGTCCCCAGCAGCCCCGCTATTCCTGGTCCTGGCAGCGGCCATGGTTCCGGCGGGGTAGAGGGTGCGAAGAAGATGCCCAGCTGCCACAACCCAACGACCCTGACCCTTGCGTGTTACAATGCCAGGACGTTGCGAACGGACGAACGATTGCTTGAGTTACAAACAGAACTTGAAATTATCAAGTGGGATGTGATAGGGCTTTCGGAGGTTAGAAGAAACGGTGAAGATTTGATTAAGCTTACTTCGGGTGATCTGTTCTTCTACCGTGGTCACGAAGATTCCACATATGGGGGGGTTGATTTTCTTGTTGCGAAGAATATTGCTCCGTTACTAGTTAACATCAAAAGTATATCAGCACGAGTTTGTTTTATTATACTGACGCTGAACAAACGATATTCGCTTAAGATAGTCCAAGTATACGCTCCAACGACAAGTCACCAGGACGAAGAAGTGGAAGAATTCTATGATGATTTAACGAAGGCTCTTGAAGATACACCTTGCCACTATAACACCATTTTAGGCGATTTTAACGCCAAAATCGGCAAACCTTTGATGGCTGAAAGATCTGTAGGTGGTTTCGGATTAGGAATACAAAATAGTAGAGGGCAAGCTCTCGTTGATTTTCTCGAAAGTAAAAATATTTTCGCGATGAATACTTTCTTCCAGAAGCGACCATCGAGAAAGTGGACTTGGATAAGCCCTGGTGGAAACATCAAAAACGAGATAGACTACGTCATAAGTTCACATAAATACGTAGTAACTGATGTTTCAACACTATCGCGATTTAAGTCCGGCAGTGACCACAGGTTGGTGAGAGCTAATTTCCGGTTTGATTTTCGGAGCGAAAGGACCAAGATGATCACATCACAGAGAAGATACGAAAAACAAGAAATCGCTCTTCTCCCGGAAGCCTTCCAAATAGACCTGAAAAACAAGTTTGAAGGTCTTGAAGATTCGAACCTGGACGTGGACGACACCCATAAACTGCTTTGTCAAACCATAACCGAAGCCACGAAAAAACACCTTGGCGGAATCAGAAAAAAGGCTAAAAACTAGCACCGGAAACTTTAGATCTTATTAATAAAAGGAGAATTATGTTATGCTCAACTGTTAGAGACAAAAAAGAAATAGATAGTGTAAATAGGGAAATAAATAAATCAATAAGAAAGGACTTAAGAAAATTTAATACTAACGTTATAAATAATACCAATAAAGAATATAAAGGCCCAAAAGTATTTAGAAGAAAGACTTGCACAGGATCCAAACAGTTACCAAAATTAAAAGATAGTCACAGACAGAGTACAACTTTTATCATTTATCGAGAGTTTCTACGAGACTCTTTATGCATTCACCTCAAAAAATCCCGATTTGTTAGAAGACGATGCCAGAGCTCCACCAACAAAAAGGCATAACACGGAGACATTGCCGCACATATTACCGTGCGAAATATCAAAAGCTCTTTACGACATGAAGGCAGACAAATCGCCCGGCGAAGACGGAATCACTGTAGAGCTACTCAGTGCTCGGGGAAAACCAGTGCTTAAAGCTCTTGCAAATCTTTTCAATAAAGTTATGATAGATGTTCGAACACCTGAACTGTGGAAAAATGCACTGGTTATCCTGCTACTCAAAAAGGGAGATATTGCAAAGCTAAGCAACTACCGGCCCATAAGTTTACTGTCACAGGTTTATCAGCTTTTCTCTAAAGTCATCGCAAACCGCATCACCCGCGAACTAGACAAGTGCCAGCCCGCAGAGCAGGCTGGTTTTCGGAGGGGTTTTTCCACCATGGATCATATCCATACCGTGAAGCAGCTGATGGAGAAGTGTCATGAGTACAACCGGCCCCTTGTAATGGCCTTCGTCGATTACGAGAAGGCCTTCGACAGTGTCGAACATTGGGCTGTGTTTCACGCTCTCCATCGCTGCAACATTGACTCACGCTATATTGATATACGCCGGGAACTGTATTCATCAGCCACGCTACAGGTCAGATGCACAATCTGACCAACCCTGTGCCATTCAAGAGGAGAGTGAGACAGGGAGACATCATTTCACACAAACTTTTTACGGCCGTCCTTGAGGACATCGTAAAAACAATCCACTGGGAAAACAGCGGTGTTAACATCAACGGTGTCTTCCTGTCTCATTTGAGGTTGCAGACGATCTCGTGCTTTTTGCGGAAAAATTCGATGATCTTCGACATATGTTACAACATCTTAATGATGCTTCTTTGCAGGTAGGCCTCAGGATGAATATGTCCAAGACGAAGGTTATGGCGAACATCTCAAATGTCACAAATCCAACTGTCACTGTTGGAAGTGAGGTGTTGGGGATAGTCGACCGGTATGTTTATCTTGGGCATATTGTTTCCTTTGGTAAAGAACATCAAATGAAGGAGATCGCTCGAAGAATTCAGCTTGGGTGGGCCGCGTTTGGTAAATTAGATGAAATTCTTAAGTCCGTCGAAACTCCGCAATGTCTGAAAACCCGTCTGTACAACCAATGTGCTCTGACTACCATGACTTACGGTGCCGAGACATGGACGCTCACTCATGAGGCTGTGTACAAAATGAGAGTAGCACAGAGAGCCATGGAGCGAGCCATGCTTGGCATCAAGCTTATAGACCGTGTTCCCAATGTCCAGATCCGAAGTCGAACAAAGGTGAAAGACGTTGGGAATCGCATCACGGAACTGAAATGGAGCTGGGCAGGAATACTTGCACGGAGACAAGACGACAGGTGGAGTAAGACGCGAACTGAATGGCGTCCAAGAACAGGGTACAGAAGCGTCGGACGTCCAGCCGCAAGATCGGCGGACGATATAACAAACGTCGTGGGGCGAACCTGGATAAGATTGGCACAGGACCGTGTGGAGTGGCACAAGAGTTTGGAGGCCTATACCCAGCAGTGGGTGAAGTCAGGTTGTGGATGATGATGATGGCCTACAGGTGCGGTTTATATTACCTACAGGGTATACCTACCATTGATAGTGCAGGAATATGAACTAACTGTAGGAATCCCCTTAGATCTGGATGTAACTAGTCATTATCATTGAAATTGTCAGTTGACTTTTCAGGGACGTTTGAGCAGGGATGTACCACATACCTGCGGCTTGGAAACCCAACTTCGGATGTAGTTCTATTCAAGATAAAGACAACGGCCCCGAAAAAGTATTGCGTTCGTCCGAATTCTGGCTACCTCCAGCCGAATTCCAAAGTCGAAATAGCAAGTGAGTACTGCATTTGCATAATAAGTTATTGAATGTGATTTAACTATTTGAAACCTCAGCACAGTGGCGCCACAAATCATTTGTTTCTTTTCAGTTACACCACAACCCGTGTACATCGACCCCAATGAAAAACATAAACATAAGTTTATGGTGCAAAGCGTGGTTGCCCCGGAGGGTACGACCAACGTAGATCAAGCCGTAAGTTCAATAATATTTTGAAATGATTCCCATAATGGATTTACTAGGTGCCTTTATGGAATGTAATGTAGGTACCCCAATCGAAGCCACACTAAAACAACTTATTTCTTATTTCAGTGGAAAGAAATCGGCAGTGATCAGCTCATGGACTACAAGCTGAAGTGTGTGTTTGAACTCTCAAATACTCTCAATGTAAGTACCTGACCCAACCAACATTGTTTTTGGTGGCGCGGCGCACCGCAACCACCTCGGGGACACCCGTTAAATGGGCGCTGGACGACCCCTTGGCCGAACGCCCTAGGTCCAGTGCGCTCCTATCGCGTTTGCCATCAAACGATGATGCTGCTATCAATGCCGCGGAAGGCAGTGTCATTTTTATTTTTTTCTTGAAATCAGTAATGGCGCACGAAATGTATTATTATTTCAAATTTCAAGTTAATAGCTGCAGTAGTTACTGAGATATTGAAGAAAAACTGGGGACAGACAGAGCGAGACCAAAAGGGTTTCGAAAGCGATCTCGAAACCCTTAAAACGAAATATTCATTAGATTAGGTAATGGCCCGATGTATGTGTTAATTTGTCATTGAATATAAAATAAAAATGCTTAAAAGCTCAGGCTGCCAAGTACGCCCGACCCCTTAATATTTCGGCTGCCTAGTGACCTAAGAGGGGGAAACATAGATCCTTGCATGATAGTACGAGTATGTGTGTATGTGGTAGAAGTGACAGCTATTTATATTTTTACCAGTACATTTTTTTTTCTCAAAAGCATCAAAACACTGTTTTTGCTCTTGTTTTTTAACTAAGAGTGCCATAAAATTACATATGTTTCATCACTGTTGGACCAATGTTGAAATCGGGGCCCAAAATACACATGATCTCACACATAAAACATAGGTTTGAATGGTTTGTATGTATGTAGTTTGCCGAGGGGAAGCAAGTTAGTAAGTCAGTTCCTAATCTAATACCTTCTATGTTAAGATCCGACGACATGGTGTATGGATTAAATCAGTGGTAACCAAAATTGACTGAGCTCCGTCCCATTTAACTTTTTTTCTGCCTTAGGTGTCGTCCTAATTGGCGTAGATGTACAAGCGAACGATGCGTTTCCGTTGCACGACGAGATTAAACACACCCATTTATTTAAAGTGTCCTAATTGAAGCTTGCAAGTTATCGCGCGAGCACTGGAATTCTTTATAACGCTATGATTTGATCGTGCAATCAAAGCTTCAAATATGACCTTCTACTTCTTATATACAGGGTGTAACAAAAACTAAAGACCAATCTTTCAGAGTAGATACACTAGTACATGCCTTTAAAGTTTTCACTAGATTAATTAATTGACTTTTTCATGTGTCTATTTGTAATATAGTTCAACGGCCTACTTGTACCACTTGGTACCTTTTACGTAATATTTTAAAAGATGATTTTATTACACTTCCAGGATGCCGGAGACAATGCTCCTCAAAACGAAGTCGCCAAAAAACGCGTTGCCGCTGCCGACGAAAACAAACCGGCATCAAAGGTAATTTATTATGTTACGATGTAAATCATAGTTTCTGAATCTTGCAATTAATGGTGTAGCCCCCCAACTCACAACAGAGTGTCCCTATTAAAACTACAGTGCACGATTTATGTCGTATTCTTATTAATGTTGCCGTGTGCTTTTCTGTTTTGTTTGCAAATTTCATCGGCGTGTCGACTAACTAATGTGTTATCTATTCATCGCCTCATAAGCTTCATTACATTATGACCGCCGCATTGTCGCGGTTCAGACATGCGTAAATGGGCGCAGCGCAGTCGCACCTGACCTTTGGAAAAAACTCGTTCATTCCAAGCCCGGCATGTGTTTGAATTGTCTTACAGGAAGCGGTAGAGAATCTTATCCACAATGAAGTCAAGAGATTGAAGGATGACGCCGTTTCTTCTTCTGGAACTTTAAGCGCGAAAACGGTATTCCCTAAATTAATTTTGCTCTGAATGTTGATTATCCTCCGCGCATCGCCGTCAAGGACTCTGCCCCTGTTTGAGCACGTTCGCTTTGCATTCTTCAGTCGTATCGTATACGATGGCTTCCATAAACAATATATTGATTCGGGTTTAAAAGAAATCGAATACCTGCTTTATCCCTTTGCTTCGCTTATTCATGAGAAATAATGCTTATTGTCGAATTTACAAAGAACAGAGTTGACCGCAAAACTAAATAGTTCCTTAAATAGAAAAAATAAACGGTATCGTATCTACTCTCACTGCTCACTATAGAAAAATCATGATCATTGTAGTCTGGCTGCGAAGTTTTCCGTCTGTTTTTTTTAAGAAGCACTTTTGAACTCCTAAATTCGTGAATTTTTCAAGATAATTATGTCTACACATCAATCTGAAATTGCTGTGTGACAATGAAGCTAAAATGAGAATTTACACATTACGTAGCTTTAGTCTATTGCATTCACTGCCCAACCTCGGCGGCGGTGCCACCCGGACAGGCGCGCCGGCGCACGAGGAGCTGCACATGGACCATGTTAGGCTTGGGCCATGAAAGTGTTAAAACAATAGACCAAAATTCCACAAGCCAATAAGTTACTAAATAAAAAAAGGAATTATCAGCTAAAGTGATGATGTTACCGATATTTATTTATTTAATTACCGGTAATAATAATTTATTTGACTTCCCAACCACTAAATCCACTGGTTTTTCTTACCTTCTCTTATTTCGTCAAACCTGTTCTACCTATTTCCGCATTATTTTTACATTATGCATGTTTATCATTATTATTTAGCAATTTTACTCCTAATCCATCTAAGAAATACCTTCCAATTATTTTTTTAACCTTTTTTTATTTATCGTTTTCCAGAACTTGACTTCCCTAAAGTCAGAAACTGAAAACGATCTGCAAAAGGCATCCTTAGAAGTCGTGCACTTACGCGAAGAAGAATCTAAATTAAGACATGAAATTCTTCAATTAAAAGTGAGTTTTGTAGCCAAACTTTTACTTAAATTTCTCTAATGTTTTTGAGCCATTAAGGTTTTAAATTGGCTGTAAAGCTGTTTGATCTCTGAACTCCGACTACCAAAGATCAAAAACAAAATAAACTAGCTTAGGGAAAGAATAGATAATTTGTACTGCGAAGTACTTCTTCGTCAAAGCGCGTGTGGATGTTATCTGTGTGTTTTTTTTTGCATGATTTTATATTTTCGCCGACGACTGACTGGAGTATTCCATCGCAACGTTACGTGAGCATTCCTATAGCCAGTTCAGCAAGTCGAAAAACCAATCAACTCCGTCCACGCATTTTTTTCACATGCACGTCTGTGAAGTTCCCTAATTGTTGACAGGTGAGTGAATGAAGACTGAACGAAAGAATGGAATATTTCAGAGACAAAGTTACTTTTTAAAAATTGAGATGCGAATCTGTTGTCTCGAAAAATATGAAGACCTAAATCGTTTTGGTAAACCATTAGGGCACACGACTATTTGATTATTATTATTTTTTAATACACAGGCAGCTCTTAAGCTGATGAGTGTAAATCATAGTCCTTGTCAGTGCACTTTAAATGTTTAAATCAGTCAAAATAAATGCGTTGACGGAGTATACCTACCTACTAGCTTTTAAGTTCGAGAATGGTGCATTACAATGATATGCTACGATCAGTCGCCGGCGTAAGCTTGCAGCTTTTATATTATTTGGTGTTTCTTCTTTTTTTCACACTTTTCCACTCCGACTTTGTTGATCCGTGAGTGTGACGTCATCTAATTTGATATGGAAATGACCATAATATTTATTCTAAAGCGCCCCGCCATAACTTAATAAATAAGTGACGTTTAGAATCTGTGAAAGCATGCCAAATTATTTATGTTTGCATACATGCATATATTAGTCTAATCTTTATGTAAAATACCGACTGAAATGTTTGTTTCGAATCAACAAAGAAGTTTGACATAAAGGTAAGTTTTTAAAAGCAGGCGCGACTTCCTTTTTGTTTTTCCTGTACTGGAGGCACACCCTGAACACTCGACCATTTATTTCTCCATACAAAAGCCGCGTCTGACCATATACATGCGCAAAAAAGGCGGTACACGTGCAACTGCGTTTGTGACGTCTAGGGTAACTGCATGAATGTATTGTGCGAGTGAGACAGTTGAAAAATAACTCTGACATCTAAGAGAAAGTAAACGGAACGTAGACTGCTAATATCTGTATTGTTTTATTTTCCGTTCACGAAAGGTGAAATTAAACCTCAAAACAGAAGACATTTCCTATGTCCATACTTTAAGAAACAAAATCTCTCGACTCTACGTGAAATGCAGGTAAGAATCATGCAAAGTATTTTTTCGGCGTCAACGTCGAAAGTAACTTTATTCGAGCGGTTGTCTGCTAAATTGCTGCGTACTGCGCTTATGCGCACATTCCTTGCATCCCTTGCACTTTGGGGCGCAAACCGCGCTCATCTAGGGACCGGCTGGGTCGCCGGCGGGAAGCTCGGTCAGGTGAAGGGCGTTGGAGAAGTGTCCATTCTATACAATAGGATAATTTATGTGTTCTCTGATGGAGGCCTGGATGTATGACGTCAGGGTGGGTAATTGTAAGAAAAAACAAGACTCGCGCCAGCTTTTTAAAATGTATGTTTAGACTTAGGCAAACATTTAATTTGCATGGTAAAATTCAAAAATTGTGTAACTGTATTATCCTGTTTAGTTAGTATTAATATTATTATTTTTCTGTGACTTCTCATCTATCTTTCAACGAGCTTAATAAAAGTTGGCAATCTAAGTATAGGTCCTCTGTACATTCGAAGTCAAAGTCTACAAGACTCGTCAAGTGCGAGTGAGACTCGTGCGCCTAAGATTTTGGATTTTTATCAATACTTATTTCCAAAAGATAAGATATACTTGTAAACTTCAATTCTATCAAATAATTTTGAGCTATATAGGTTAGGTTTGTTAGAGTAAAATGGAGTGAGAGAGTGATGAACGATTACTTAAGTTGCAAAAGCGAAATTGTTATACCTATGTAAAGCTTCATTTAGGATGCTTAAACAACATTTCTATCTGAATCCGTTCGAAATCGCTGTTCATCAAACCATATGATAATTTATTATTCCTAATAAGTGAATAAAAATGAATGAAGATATTGGATGGATACACAACCTTAGCCCTGGCGAATGGCCTTTAACCAGCAGTAGGTATGATGACGAAAATAATTATCTTATGCATATGCGAATAATGCAATCCATTTAATTTTTGTTACCTCGCTGCGAAACTGAACGCAATGTGATAACTAAGAAGTTGCTGGAGGCTTCTGCCTGCGGCTCCTAATGTTTGATAAGTTATTGGTCTGGATATAAAATAACCTTATCCGTCCTCAGGATACAAAATGTCTTCTAGCCGAATTTCATTACATTTATTATTCGACTGGTGTGGTATGTATGATCGTTCACCCGTTTTGTCGTGTAAAGATAACAGTAGAGTTTCGCATTTCTATCATTTGTATGGAGTACGAAAGTATGGATGAGTTACTAAAAATGTATCCTGCGCCTTCATTAAAGCTCAAAGCAAATTAATCACAGAATCGGTTAAGTTTCTAAATGTTGTCTTTCAATAATTAAAAATGCATGGTTGAATGGACAACATTTTTGCAAACTCTTAATTCCGTATTGCAAATGAGAGGTCACAGTGGTCTGGAACTGTATACCGCTGATGCACGATAGATTTATTCATATTTATTTAGATGTCGCTTAAACCTTTTATTTATGCGGAAGCCATCATATTTTTAGATTTC
Organism: Eupithecia exiguata; assembly: GCA_947086465.1. Taxonomy (NCBI): domain Eukaryota; kingdom Metazoa; phylum Arthropoda; class Insecta; order Lepidoptera; family Geometridae; genus Eupithecia; species Eupithecia exiguata. Next base: position 10,057,463 of record OX352226.1, read on the forward strand.
GTTAACCCATTCACCCAGCTGATTCCAAACACGTAGATATGCGTCATACGCGCTGAAAGTATTAAAATTCCTTAGAGTTTAACAATGTCTAAAAATATGGGTTTCTCCGTTGAAGTTTCATTTTCGATTGCATAATTGATGTAGTTCAGTGTTCTCCTGCGCATTGCACTCTTAAGCGAAATTCTGTAAAACAGGGTTTTGTTTGCTTTTGATCTATGTACTTTGCTACTACCACTACCTACTACTACCCTACCTAATCCTATCAAGCTTTGAAAATCTACGCTTGTAGCTGGAAGTAGCCGGAGACCTAGGGAGGAGGGGTACAGGAGTTTTCCTGTACTCTTTTTTTACCCTTAGGGACTTAGTAAAGTTATTTCTTGTTTTTTTCGCACATAGTAGAAGTAATGTAACACTCTAGATTTCGCAGCTCGCGTTAATGCCTGTGCCAGCTAAGCTTTTTTTTATTGGCTTGATTAAATATTAATTGTACTTTATTATGTTTGATGAAAGTCAATGCAACTGTTCTGAATGTTATTTATTTATTTATTCAAGCTTAATAATTAACTTACAGACTACTTGGTCCAAAACGTTAACTATCTATGATACAAAATGATGGAATTCTGTTCTTTCGAGCAAGATAAAATAGTTAAACAACTAGTAGCATGCAAAAACTGTGTTGTTGACCAGTCCATAACTATATAATGAAGTTAAATCGACCAAAAATAGGAAATTTTCATTAAAAATAAAACAATATCTGGTATGGATATTATAATGGTATTTGATCAGTTAGTAATGATGAAATCTACAACGCCCCCTAAAAGATCTAGGTCGACTCAACCAGTAACCCCACGAGTTCCCTTAAGTACAACTCAATTGCGCCACTAAGTTGAGCAAGGGAACCCTTCCATATCGAACTTATTATGTTCCCCATTGCTCAGCGCAAGTTGCTCTACTCAGAAAATTACCAAGATATAAAATACAAACAAATAATAGAAGCAAATTAAAGAAGTAAATTCAAGGTGAACACCATTAGACGTGGAGGTAACAGCGCTAGAGTCCGTAGGAAGTCTCAAAGATTTTCGACTTTGTGGTTACTTGATTACGTAGCCCTGTCCTACTACCTAACCTAGGTTAGAGCATTCCCGTACTGAGGGAAGGTCGCGGGTCCAAGACCCACCGAAATAGTTATTTTAAATATTATTTAATTTCTTAGACATAATCCCGAGTGCGAGGGTTTACGCACTATAATAACGAAAACCTTACAATGCGCTAAAGTAGAAATGACATTCAATGCTAAAAATTACAGCTAAGGTCAGAAAGGACAGTCGATGTCAGAAATAGAAGCTAACGCAAAAAAGTCAGCTTATGTCTAAATTGAAAGGTAATTTATATTTTCAAGTTGCGCGCGTAAATCGACGGAAACGCTGGACGCAGTGGACTCAGTCTGGTCATGACGTCAGTTGGATGCGAGACCTGAAAAAATGCGCGTTGATACTTTTTAGTTTGCCTACACAGCCGTATGACATAACATCATTGCGCATGATGTTTAAAAAAGATTAAAAAAAACTGAAAACTCAAAAAAAAAACTTCTTTTATGAACTAAACGAACATTTTCATTTTGCTTAAGCAATCTCAATAGTATAATTGAATTCTTTTTCTCATAAAGAGTAAAATACCCATATTGCTCCCCATTGCTCAGTTCAATAATTCATTGCCAAATTGAGCATTGTCTAGTTGTTTCGATTTGGGACACGTTTTTAAAAACATATTTTAGACGATAGAAATAACTGAAACAACGTCTTCATTATTATTATTAATAGCCTGTATGATTCCACTGCAGGGCAAAGGCCTCTCTTTCCACCTTATAATAATAATAATAATAGTAATAATTTATTTCAAATCAAGCAATTCAAGAATTATAAACTAAATACATGAACTCTTTTTTGGCTTGGCATCCAGTTTAGGGTTGCAGCACCTACACTAAGTGGTTAGACTTGTGTCGTAGGGGCTGCATCACTTCCAGGGTGCTAATCAGATCAGCCACAAATTAATGGTACAATTTAAATTTATAAAATCGACTAATACACATTATTCATTAATTTGTATAGACCAAAATAAATAAATTGGTAGGTACAGGTATGCCATGTTATGCCAATATTTATATGCAACATTAAAACTTAGTTAAGTAGGTACAAATAATACTATTATTATCTGTCTTATCTATATCGTTTTGTCTAAATAACATCATAATATACCAATAACTACAAGTAATATATAAAATGGCAAATAGTGTCAATAATGACTATTAATGTTAATGTCAGAAATAAGTTATTGTAAAAAACGTCAATATAAAAAATTAACAGAAATGACAGTCCAATGTCGAAAATAACGAATATCACCTACGACGATCGGCAATGTTATAAATTACAAAAAAAATAAGCTAATCTCAAGATACAAATATTTTTTTGGTAAAACGCTTATTGTTTATTGTCTTAAAATTAACAGCCAATGTCAAAAATGATAGTTTAGGCTGGAAATGACAGTCAATGCCAAAAAGAAAGCAAATGTCAAAAGTAAAAATCAAACTGACACTCAATTTCAAACAATTTTCACACGAATAGAAAGTCTACCACAATTAATTTCCGAGATATGGCCGTTTCAATTTTGAAAGCTGTCATCAAAAATGTAGATTTCCTTCTTATCCTACTAAATGCTAGAACGAGTAGATTTGGAAGAGGACTTTCGGCAGATTGTCAGGACAGGCAGGATTTTCCAAGACGCTAATGCTTCATCGAAATTTTGGATAAATCAATAATTTATCCAAAATTTTATGAATAATGTCCTTTGTGAACTGAAAACAAAAAAGCTGGGAGTGAAACTAGAACTAAAAATTTCGCGTAACATTGAAGTTTATCCAATCATGTAGGCTGAGCTAACGGTGCTACGGACTGTAGGTGCAGCAAACGGCGCTAGAGTCCGTAGCGCCCCGCCGCACCGGCGCCGTTAGCTCCACCTACATGATTGGATAAACTTCAATGTTTCCCCAAATATTAAAATACAAAAAATGTTATGTCATGCGGCTGTGTAGGGAAACTAAAAAGTATCAACTTTCATCATTAACATCAGTGCATTTATTCATGTCTCGTATCCAACTGACGCCAGCGTCACGACCACTGAGCAATATACACTGCAGCGTCCACCGTTTTCGTCAAGTAACGCGTGCAGCTTGAAAATATAAATTTTTATTACATTTTTAGGGCACTTATTGAATAAAAAAGTTGTATTTTTAGTGGTTCATTAGCACTATACTTTATATAACCTATATATAATAATATACTATACATAACTGAATTGAGACCCTTCAAAAATTATATAATACCCTATTAGTCAAAAAAGAAACCCTCAACTGAATCGCTCAACTGTTTGCAGTTGAGCAATGGGGAACAAAATGAGTTGCGCATGAGGGCTCTAGTATTTGCACAAAAGGGAACTCGCACAATGTAACGCCGCCATTATTCAAGTTGAGCAGAGTAAGACGTTGATTGTTTGTTTGTATTATTTTTCAGGAAGAGTTGCTTCGCCTCCGCCAAACGATGAGCGACGGGCGGCAGGCGCGCGCGCACTCGTTCGGGCCGGAGAAGCAAGCGCAGGGCAACATAATGCCGTGGGTGGGCATTGCCATCGCCATGGCCCTTCTCGGCATCATCGTTGGAAAGTTCTTCATGTGAAGATGCCCACAACTCGCGACTCCGACCTCCCACGAGGCAGCTTCACGATCACTTTCCACTGATAACAATCGAAGATCGCAATATCATAACATAATACATAGGCTTTCATCGATATTATTATATGGGGTTAACGTTTGTTTTATACTACTTAGGTTTCTGGTTATATTTGTTGAAGTTGTCAAGCTACTGGTATATCTAAGATCTTTTGCTGTGTTTTAGTGAACTGCATGTTTTCTATGAGTTATTATTTTTTGGGTTCTTGTGGTTTTCATTCGTTAAAGTCGTCATCAATAGTTTCAGTATTATGTCATTGAAAAGTTTCGTCCCTCAACATTTCCCCATATTAAGCAACAAATACGAAACTTATAGCTGGCATCTCATCTGCAGATTCGAATAGTATGATTGCAGTCCTGCTCAGTTCGAATCTGCATATATGAGAGAGAGAAGATGAAAGAATGAGTTTGAGAATAACTTCGTGTATCAATACGAGGTCATTCTCAAACTCATTCTATAAGTATGCAGGCTCTATTTTACTTAATTTGGTGTTCAACAAGTTTCTTTGAAATCCTGAGCTCTAGATACACGAAGACACGTGTACTCGATATCGTCCACACGGCAGCATTTTTTGTGTCGACATTGGTGTATACACCTAGTGTCGCGGCTCGAGTGTTTTGTCTGTTTACACTACACGAACGACGACATCGGACACTGGCTGCAATTCAGTGTGGTAAATTCCATCGCGGCAGCAGTGCGTCAAATCGACGCACTGCTGCCGCGATTATCGCGATTTGCGTTTTAATTAGAAACATAGTCATAAAAAGATATGGGATATATCCGTACGGATCCCGCACATGTCCTGTCTTCACGGCAGCGACACAGACACTTGGCAATACATCAGCAACTACATGAATGTCGTGGTGGTAGATACGTACGATAGAGACTTTCGATATATGTATACATTGACTGTCTAGTGTACAGTGTCGTCATGTATCCGTAGATTTATTAGTAGTTACAGCATCCTCTGAATACAAGCTTCTTGACATATATTGAGATTAGGTTAGTAAAATGTTATCAGCTCTCTTCATTAACCTACAATGAAGAAAGTATCTGGCAAATAAACTGCATTTTATTATGAAAATTAGCATTTATGAAATCGGGAATGTTTTTATTACGTGGCAAATATTACTAAAACATTTGAATTCCGCGGATAAGGACGTATAAAAATATCAAGGCACATATTATGTCGTGTTTCTCGTCACCATAATAATGATACTTATCTCAATCACAAGTTCGTAAAAACGATAAATTTGATGAGATCTGTCGGCCCACAAGGCATATCATAGACGTTTCTTGTCAAAACAAAAGCAATAAATCATGGCGGTTACACAAATATTGTTGATTAAATGTCGCTTGAAAGAAGGAAGGCAAAAAAAAAATTAAGTCGAGACTTAAATTTACAATAATAAATTTAACATGCTTTTTCCCTCTAGAGAAAGCTTCTTTCAGGCTGGCTTGTGCTACACTGTATTTTTCAATGAAACTTAATTTATGGAGTTATAAACATCAGCGCATGTTTTATACTGTTAGTACAGCACAAAACTATATTTTTATAGGCGCAACGAGGACCAGCCTGTCCTATTTTATCAAAAACACACCTAAAGATGTTAGTCCAAATAAAGCTTCGTGCCGAAGCATAGTAATAATAAAAATGTACTAACTTATTTAACAAGTAGTAGCGCGGTGCCTATTTTCGTTAGATTTTCTGTCCTAGGTAGTCCATAATTGTAGAGGAAACAAATCGTTATAAATGTTATCTAGAATGTTAAACTTGCATACAGTTGAAAATATCTATTTATTCTCGCCTTATAAATCAAATTACAATAATTACAAATTAAAGTGTATTAAGTAGATAAGTAGTTGTACGAATGTAGCAATAATATTTAATTGAAGTCACGAAATGCCACGTATTATAATAATAAAATTTATTTCAGCGATAGCTCGGCTTCGTCGGCCATTTTTACCGTAGGCGGTCCCTCTCCGCGAGCATTCATCTGTAATGTAAAATTTACTTCTCGTTTCAGATATTCAAGTATTGGAAATGATTTAATAAATTACCTGATAAAAAGCAATAAATAATTTTAATATACGAGATATTTTTATACCATTATTGCGATGTGTTCATTCAGCAAAACAGTAGCATACAGCAAAACAAGCAGTGTCTTATTATTAGTGAGATCTACAGGTAACATTATTAGGTATTATCAAATATTTTTCATCATCATCATCAGCCTATATCAGTCCACTGCTGGACATAGGCCTCCCCTAATGAGCGCCATAGCGCCCTGGTGGCCATGTACGACGACCGGTCCCGGATCAATGAGGTCATTGATCATTCGTCGAGTCTCCTGGCGAGACGTTTCGTGATCACTCGTGAGAAGAGCTTATAGACGTGACTCAGGAGTGTGATGGGTCTGTAATTTTTAAGAAGGGTTTTATCTCCCTTCTTAAAAAAGAGCACCACCAAACTCCCGCTTTACGCCTTTGGAGTTCTGCCACTGTGAAGGACGGTGTTAAACAGGTTCTGTCGCTCCTGTACAACAGGGGCTCCTCCTGCCTTCAGAAGCTCTGAAGTTATGCCGTCTTCACCGGGGGCTTCTCCATCTGGCAGTGCGTCGATGTAGTGGCGCGTCAGGGTGGCTCTGGAATCGTGGTCGTCCCGTAGAGGACGAGGGGCATGTGCGTATAAACGGCCATAGAAATCCTCTATCTCGGCAGAGATCTCCGGCTTCGACAATACGGTCCTCCCATCGTGCGTTTTAAGCTTCGTCAGGTGGCTCCTGCCAAACCGCTGAGTGAATACTTTAGACCCTCTGTTTCGCTCTATCGCCTCTTCAATGAGGCGTGTGTTGGAGCTCCGAAGGTCGCGCCGTACCATCTTCGCAATTTGCTTGTTCAGGTCTGACCTCTCAGACAAAGTCGCTTGGGTGGTTTCCCGTCTGCTTGTCATCAACCCGAGAGCCGGCCGAGAGTTTGGATTTCTTGCCAGTACGCTGCTTTTTACAGAACATATAACAACAAATATTTTTATGTATGCGTAATTACGGGGTTTAGCTTTTTCCATATTGGCGAATAGGTAAAATAAATAGCTTTTAAGCAAGTCACACCAACTTCGCAATATGCTTGATTTCGACTTGGTAGGGAGGTAGCAAAACGGGAGTGTTTACTGCTAGTGGGGATGATCGTCGCTTTTGTTGTTAGAGGATTCGTTGAAAGCAAGTTAGCTAAACTTCGCCCCATGTTCAATATTTATTAAGATATTCATACGATTTCAACGATATTATAGCTATTAGCTCAGCTAGCGTCTATCGAAGTTTAGTGCCGTTTTTTGATTGTATTCACAGTACCGTTTAAGACATGTTTTTTTTTGGCCGGCTATTCCAAGTCAGGCATATCGAATTTTACCTCCGCAAGACAAATGTCACATTTGAGCCTAGTAATTGTGTTGTGTTTGTATTTTAAGCAAATGTCACTATAATTACATTTTAATTGACTGGATCTGTTGTTACGAGTATCTTAAAAGAAAATAAATCTATGTTATATATAATGCTTAGATAACCTAGATGTAGTTGATTGTTCCTTGGCAACTTACAATTACGACATTATTAAGTGAACTACAAACCCAATGCCTTCATTTCTGTTTATTCTCCTGATGTAGGCACAACATAAAATAATGGACCTATTTTTGGTGGTTCGATTTACGTTGGCGCAAGATTATTTTTTCCAGTCGACATTTGGGTGTCATTTTCAAATATATTACTATACACTTATTTATTATCATACACAGCTCTCACTATCATCCTTCTCTTATCTTAGGCACTGGATTTTCCCTGTGTGACGCCCTTTTGTCAAGCGCATGCCACGGTCGCCTCCGTTTACGTGGACGTAATTTAAGAAATAAATAAATAAAATAAATGGGGTTCATGTAAAATGGCTTACGATTTGCGGCGTATTACTTTTCAGCTAGTTTAATTCCTGCACTGAACAGAAATTTAAAAACGCGCCAACTTGAAGCGTACCACCGTATTAAGGGAATCGTTCATTTACATCTGATTCTGTTATTTATTATATTGTTATAAATTGGTAATCATGATCAGTCTTCACGCACACAAACTCAGAATGTCACCTTTTGCAGAACATGGTCAGTACCTAAATAGACGAGGAGTAACAGGAGAAACTAAGATTCTAAGGGCTATAAAATATTAAGTACTAGATGACATCGTGAATTTCGTATCACCTACGTCTGATCTTTTTTTTCTGCCGGTCCTTATACCATGCTAGATAGGGTAGGCACAATATGATTTTTTCTTCCACTCTCCCCTTATATCCCTCCACATTCTAACATAACACTCATCTCGTCACATGTCATCCTTCCCTCCGCATAACTTAACAAGCCCGCGCATACCAAGCTAACCTGTTACTCCTTGTTTTCCAATTGCAGTGTGATTGAGCTCTTTAAATAAAGATAAAAAACAGTTACAGCGAGTGACTAATACCAATAGATTTTTATATATACAGATTGCAAGGTTTTTATTTTATTTTAATCTATAGTAATAATTATTATCAATACATTATTTTGCCATTTGCCTCCTGAAAGATGGCAAAATGATCCCTCACCTTCCTGGTACTACTTATCCATATATCCAGTGTAATTTTACGACCATCTGTGAATTTGTGTGTACTTATTCGTAATCCACCTAGTCTTATGTTGTCTGAAAATATTGTAAAGTAGCCAAGAGGATTTTTTAGAAGGTATATAATGTAGAATTTTTATGTAGTACCACAAATATATTTTTTATCGGTTATCGTCGTCAACACAGCTCAGCCCGTAATAGGCATCAGTTACCTAGAATAAAGTTAGTTGTTAAGTTGTTAAATAGTTATTGAAAAATAACATAAACTGTATACACAAACTTTATTCTGCTTATTTAACTGCTATACCTACTGCAACTGCTAATGTACTTAATGAAAATTTTAAACCATGGCTTGTCTGGGAAACAGATGCATGTTTCGCCCATAATTAAATTTCACTTCCTTCAATCATTCGGCTCATGTAGACTTTTCTCACGATAATATGTAATTTTCGTTGAATTAAATATTATATTCTTATTTACCAAAATTTTCAGTTTAAATTTTATGTAAAGAAGATAGGAGGTAATTTTTATCTTCCAAGAACATAACGGAAAAGCTATTAGTTTACCTAAGTACTCTGTGATGTAAAGGATTCGTTAAGAAACTGAACCTAGTTGATGTAAGTTGCGATTATAACCGAGACATTCGTTTCGTCTGTCATGTAAAAATTCAAGTTTCGATTTGAGCTTTACGATGAGGTGTACCTCAACTATAACCAATTGCGAACTGCCTCACTGACTGACGAGTTACTGATCGGTTTCTCCGCATTGAATGATGTAATGCTCGAATCTGAACCACCACACGAGCCCCGCTGAGGAACCGTTTTTAAAGTCATTTGGTAAAAATCTTCATTGAGAATATCATGACGGCTACGAACTAATGTACGAATCGGAAAGGTGACAGATCAATCATTAATTTGTGGACACAGCCTCGTGTAATAGTCGTGTCTTGTAATTTTTTTTAGTATTTGCGTCGTTCATTACATTGTTTGTTTTATCGGTAACATACTTAAAATTTTAAAATAGTTCATTAATGTTGTTATAATCTTTATGCTATATTGTATCGTTTTCTGAAATAAAAGACTTAACTTATGATTGATACTACTTTTTAATTGGAATGTTCCCTTACTTAATATCCTCAGCTTGGCGCAGTTAGATATGCTGTGTCAATTTTCCAGGATTATTATATTAGGTAGTACTAGATGAAAAACCAGCTTCGCTCGGGTAAAATTAAAAATTAAATTCACAAATATGCGCCACACTGCTTCAAGAGCCAAAACATACCTAACGAAATTAAGGCTTACATTGATACGAGAGGTATGTTTTTGCATCGATCGACATCAAGCAACGAATTGCTTGATGTCGATCGATCACTGGACTCTTGAGGAGCTAGGTACCGTGATTTGTACATTCGCTCGGTCATGACCATTATAAATATATAAGTTCTTAGTAGTTTCTAGATTTCCGACCAAACGTTCATTTCAGCCAGGAACAAAGTTTAACGTATGTATACCATATCTCCGAATTAGCTGCCACAAAGGTAAACATAGGGGATACCAGTAAAAAATTTACCTCCTTTGTAGAAGGTAACTACGACAGTATTACGTTTTGTCGTAAAAAAATCTAGGAATTTTAATTTTAACCAAAACTTGTCAACTGGTCAATAAATTAAGGTCCTGGCATATTTTTAATCTAGTACTTTAGTTTCTTACAAAGATAATAAATGATAAACATGTTTTATGGGTAATTATTTTGTGCCACTGGGTCATATTCTGAGGAATGGGGAATAGTTCTGTCGATGTGCATTGGTACTGCACATTGGGTACAAAATGTAATGAAATGTTGCCGTTGCGGATGTTTTTGGCCTATATTGGACTTTTTTCTACCTCTGCGGATCTTTTGCGGACCGTGACGTTCTACGGGTCTTTTCGGACCAAAACGCGTATCGGAACGGCATATACTACAATAGCATACCTACACCATATTCATGCATAGTGGCCACTGTACTAGCAGAGAATATTATAATAATACCTAGCGTACCACTTTAATAGGATATTAAAATACTTATAATGTAGATATTACAACATTTTTATAATGCCGTCGTATTTTATTCAGTGCCTCAAAGAAAGAGATTTAGAAAAAATCGGCCTACTCCGCTCGCCGTTGCCCTTTTGTATATTTTCCAACAGTCAGTTGTTCAAATTCAAAGAAATAAACATAATGACAGTCAATCTTCGATCAAAAATAAGTAGTTCGCGGCCTCCCCCGTAGATTCCTAGAGCCTTACAAAAATGTCAATCAAAATTGTCAAAATAGTTTCGGAGATAGAAGGAGATAGGTCTATTTCAATTTTGACGGCTGTCATCGGTTATGTAGATTTCTATCCTACCTTTCATTTGAGCCATTAGTTGAAAGAGCGTATATGTAGTTTCAGCAATGAAAAAAGAGATCCCCTTCGAGTTTCAGAGATAGGCTCATTTCTATTATGACGGCTGTCATAAAAAATTTAGATTTCCGTAGTTTCATTTTCTGACACTTACTGTCTTTTTGGCATTTGCTGTAATTTTTGACATTTACTCTCATTTTTTACATTTTCCGTCGTTTTTAGTCAGTTTTGACGTCTCCTGTCATTTTCCTAACATTTTTACAATTATAATATTTTTTTGATGCACAGAACTACCGGGAATAAGCGCAAGAGATCTGAGAATAACTTACGAAAAATACATCGATATTAACACAACGAGAGTTTCCACAAATAGATTACTAGCGACAAGTGCTAGTATCAGTGTACCATTGATGGTACTAAGGACACATTAGTAGGTACTACTTATTAGTATAACTGTCCTTAGTACCATCAATGGTACAAGTGATACTACTATGATAGTAGTATCACTTGTACCATTGATGGTACATACATACTATAGACACAAGGGGAAAGCAATATGCTTACGCCATTTTTTCAAACGAGGAATCTACAATGAGGATCCGTAACGTTTTTAGTTGAGAGAATGCCATTGATCTAAAAGGGGATCTCTTTTTTCATTGGAGAATGCAGATTTATAGAGCTAACAGGGGGAAAAAAATTGTTCTACGGCAAAAATTGACGAAGTTAGGTACTAGCGAAGTTTACCGAGTAGCCACCGCGAGAGCGTGTGACGTCATTGTATGAGGTCCTTAGGCGCTATAGGGGTGTAAACGTTTTTCGATAATTGTCATTTTTTAATTTTAGAAAAAAATCATGAATTGTGAAAAAAAGTTGATCATTATTTGATTCTCTACATGTATACCGTGCTAATTTCTTTATCTGACCGATATTTTTCGAATTAGTGAAAGTCTGTCTGAATGTTCCCCTCGGGATCGGGACCACGTACTCCCTCGGGATATCTGGACTCAACGCTTTCACTACCCAGCCACAGAGGAGCAAGGAAGTAGGTATGTGCCCGCGCCGCCACGTCGCTGTTCACCTTGCAGTCGGTCTTGTTTTTGTATATTATTCCTAACCAAAGAGGAGAAAAAATAAACCACACGGTTAAATTTAAATGTAATTGCAAACATAAAATATAGGTTATTCAATCAACAGTAATATAAACAATCAATACTGTAGGTATTGATTTTTACTCTAACATAGGTACAATTTTGTTTCTTAAAATAATTCACAGATTTTAAAAGTTCTCTTAAGGCTAATTTAATAAATAATATGCTACACACTGGCTTAGACAAATAAGTTCATACAAAATACATCAATAATGCAAAAACTAGTATTTCTGAGCTTAAGGTGCACCGTCCTATAGAAAAAGGAGACGTCACGATCACATCTCGTTACTAGCATCAAATAGACTCAGCCCTTTGGTCTTGACCAAGTCTAGGTGCGAGTCTAAGAGATCGAAGAGAAGTCCCTGGGGACATCTCCTATGTAATTCAACCCAATACATGTTTAATTATAAAATTAACGAATTAAATAGCAACTAGTTGCTTTGGTTGTAAATTGATACTTATATTTCGCCTGTTTTCTTACTCAATTGAATAGATGGAATAGACGATCCACCTTAAGCAAAAGCAACAAGTAAGTTTGCATAAAAACCAATATAAAATATTTTAGGGTATTTATTTAACCGGTTTAAGACCAAGCAGGCTTTTAATGCCACACACACACAGGTAACACTGAATAAAGTTTTAACGTACAAGTGAGCTGTGACTTAAATTTCGGGTGTCTTCAGACAACGCAATCCTGAAATAGCTAAATAAGAGCACTCATAGACCCTATATAATAATAATTCATTCCAAAAAATTAATATTTAAGTTAAATGTTCACAGGCTACTGAACGCTGCCACAATATAGCAAGCCATTTATCAAAATATGTGTTAAAATAAATGTTAATTCGTGCAAAGTTTAAGTTATTTCATATTTATTAAACCTAAGCATTAAGTTATTACTTATCAGCTACAAAAAGCAATAAGTACGATAAAAGTAAAATGCACATTTAAAACCGCAGAACTTGAACTTGTTCATGTTCTTAATACCATAAAGTAAGCATTTAGTTACAAAATAAAATAAAAAACCAGCAATGTACGAAACTAATTTCTTAACATGCGTACTTCAGAACATGGCCATGACCGAGAAAACAATGGCTGATGCAGACCAGAAATCTTAGATTACAATACTGCAGTGCACCTTTGAGATCAAATTGAAACTTAAACTTCGTAAACGTAGTTATATTTAAAATACTAGCTTATATAATGTACGAAATATTTACAATTGCTTAAAAGCCGTCTGCGTTGGATACGCAGACGGCTTTTAAGCAGTTTAGTACTAGTTTGAAATTAAACTTCTACTATTAAAGGAAAGTAATGCAACAGTAGTTCATATACCCCATAAATGGAAGTTCATAAGTTATGAGCTTCAGTATAATTATTTCACAAGTGAAAAGTTTGACAGCTATTCAGTGTAAAAAAAAAATATGAGAGCGATGGAAGATCCGAATATGGTCTAAAAATTAAATATGTTCTAGTTCTCTATCGATAAAAATTAAAGCTTTTATGGTTAAGCCGCTAAAATACTGTGAAAGCTAAAACGAAGATAAATTCTAAGTCACGACTATCAAGGCCTGTATTATAAAAGCTTGCACACTTTGCTCAGTTATAGATCTATATGCTATAGCTTGAATAACTTTTATGCAATAGAAAAGCGTTGGTTAATCAAGCATAGATCGATGACCGAGAAAACTTTCATAATACTAAGTGAACAACTAAAAATGCCTAAACTAACCTATCTAGGTATGTATAGAAATACCGAGACTAAGGCCCGTATTATGAAATCTTGCTCAGTCATCAGTAGTCATCTGCTTGAGTAACGATTGTGTATGGCATGGGCGTTACTCAAGCATAGATTTATGACTGACAAAGCTTTCATAATACGGGCCAAAGATTAAGTAAGTACCTAAAACGAATGATTATGATAATATTTATAAATCTACGTTCAGCTAGTTTCGCGCGCAATATTAGCAAATATAGATATAGATTCATTGCACACAAATTGCTCATATAAAAATAGAAAGATTCATACTGTGTTACAAATATTTTCATGTTTTATATAGAGCTTACTATTCTAATAGGCCCTGTTATTGTATAACATTTTAGACGCGCACAACACCTAAATATTTAAATAGAACAGGTACACACAATCTGAACGTTACAATTCCTAAGGACATTTAGTTACTTACGAGAAGATCGACTATAATAATAATTCTTAAAGTAGACATTGCAAATAAATTATGGACTTATCCGATCATAGAACCAATTCTAAGAATCTGAAATAAGTAACCAAGCTACGATTTAATATTGCTATATAGTTAACATTAAGATTAATTTCATCTATACATTACTTTTTTAATCTACGCAATGACGGAAAACTAAGGTCTATAGTTATAATTATATAATATACACGGTGTAACACGAATGGTGAATCATCGGTGGCTATGGGGTGGGGGTCGATATAACCCCGATGTATGTTAAGCGATATTCAGAGGATCAAAATTTATTTGGAATTAATCTTTTTTAGAACCATAGCTAATGTAAATCTAGCATACCTAATATTTTGGCTGCAATTGCGAAATTCAGGCTAAAATCTGATTTTGACTAAAAGTTCCCAACGTCCAAATAACTTTTGAACCACTGAATATCGCAGAACATACATGGGGGTTAAATCTATAGGTACTGAGGTCCCCCACCCCCAGCCACCGATGATCCACCACCCATGTTACACCGTGTATATCTAGTGGATATTATATAATGACATTAATGACATTCATATCATTATGATAAAAGAAGCGACCTCAGCAAATAGACGTGCCAAATGTCGTTCTTAATATATCTGCTAAATAACAAGTGAACATTGCATATTTAAAATGATGTACATAAATAACTTGCGTACTTATGGAATGGGATTGAGAATGACGTCATCTCTCATGTTGTCCTACTCAGTTCGAATCCAATCTGCTGAGCGATTACGGTAAAATCTCCCATTCCCATTAAGGTCTGTGTTCACCAAAAGATAATCAGACAAGTATGCAGCTTCATCGGTTAACTCTGACGTTTAATGTATGAAAATTTGTTTTAAAAACGTCAAAACCACTGTTTTGCTGAGCGGGATAGCCGGAGATGACGTCAACAGGTATACTTACAATATACAATACAGCATTGGTTTAAGATATTCTTTAAAATACAATATGAAAACTTTACATCGTTATTTTAGTTAAAAGATGATTAAGAATGATTATACTGTAGAAGGAAGGATGTTACCTATACAGGGTGTGTCAAGACTACTACCGAAAACTGGGGGGGTGCAATCGGACCATGATTTTGAAAATATTTAGCGAAAAAAAAACGCGAAAAATATGTCGACCCATAATTTTTTTTTTACTTTTTTTCTAGGTACATACCCATAGCACAACACTATAAGAACATATCTACCTAAATAAGTAATTTAAATAAGCAAAAAATTAATAAAATAAAAAAAGCAGCAATGTATTGCAAAACACCAACCGCACCGCACAGCTAAATAGGTCCCTATCCGCGCGGGCGCGGTTATTACCCTACCGACACGTGAAAGTTCCGCGCCTACGAACTTATCTTTTCAATAAATAGTTAGTAGGTACATACTACCTACGATTTAATTCTCGGCCATGACCTTGAAAGCATACCTACCAAGAATTCATTAGAAACATCAAAATTTAAATACATTTTAATCTGTCTAAAATAAGTAGGTCATTTGTTAAAAACAGCTGACAGACCCGCGTTTATTTTTAGAGGTCATCGTCCTGCCTAGAGAATAGGTAGTTCGACTTTCCTTTGACACGCGCGCGGTTACGATTTAATTCGCGGCCATGACCTTGAAAGCATACCAAGAATTGATTAGAAACATCAAAATTTAAAATAGGTACATTTAATCTGTCTGAAATAAGTACCCACTTTTGTTAAGAACAGCTGACAGACCCGCGTTTATTTTCAGAGGTCATCGTCCTGCCTAGAGAATAGATACCTAGTTCGGTTTTCCTTTGACACGCGCGCGGCGCGGCGGCACCTCTCCAAACTTTCCGACAAACAGGCCGCGGACGCACGTGTAACGCCTTTGACTTTTACCGACAATTTGCGCAAATGTTATTTACTTTAACAAATTGGTTCCGTAGCTTTATTTTAAACGATGTTACTGCAAGGTAATTCTAAACATACCAACCATCATGAGTGGTACCTATTTTATCTATCTCGTAAGAAATAAGATAGGTACCTACTTATAGGTTAGTAGTTAGTTATCTCCTGAATTTTATTTAGATCGATGAATGATCGATCACTTGATCACAAACTTGAGCTTCCGCGGAATAAAGGTGATCGTCGCGGGTTGGCGCGAAATTCAAATTATTTTATGGTATTTTTACCTGCTTTTTACAAAACATAAAAGTTACGGAAAAATACCGCACTTGTCCGTAGTTCTATTCTTTGTAAATCGCAGAAAAAGTTTAAAACCACGAACAGACGACAGATAGCCGAGGTTTTATAATAGGGTCCCGTTAGCACCCTTTAAGTACTGAACCCTAATTACAAGTAGGTAATAGGCATCAACTGTGTCGGCCTACATTTTGTCAAAGAAAAATGTAGTGTAAAAGGAAACTGAATCATATGACTGTATCAATAAGACACATAATCATAAGAGATTATGACAGAGCAATATCGTTCGGCGTTTTTCGGCTTTTTTAAAAGGACATTATTTACCTAATTTCACTAATCTTTTGATTCATTTTGTTTTTAGTACGTGTTCATTATTCGCACTGAACACTTGCGCGGTGCATAAAAATTGCAATACGTTCGTGTTTTTCTTCTGTTTTTTGAGTTTTTCTAATTAGGTATTAGGCAGTTTAGTTTTCAGTTAGTTTTGGTGTGTTTTTATTTTATTAATCGTTAGTCTTAGAGTAGTAGGTCTTTAATTATGTTAGTGTTTTGTTTACGAGTTTATTATGTTTAGTGCGAGGGAGTATGGACAGTTGCTAATGTGTTATGGTGAAGCGAGAGGAAATGCGTCACGAGCCTTGCGCATTTACCGGGATAGGTACCCCAATCAGACACATCCGTCTGATGCTAGTCTTCACGGCTGCATATCAAAGGGTCCTGAATAATGAACGTATTACGCCCCAAAAGCACGGGGGTGGCAGAGGGGTAGGTGTTCAGGTGCAAGAACAGGTCTTGGACTTTGCTAGGAGAAACCCTCGAGTAGGTACGCGGACTGCAGCGTAAATGCTGGGGTAAATGCGAGAAGCGCCGAGGATCCTACATTCCTGGATCGTGTTCATCGGTCCACAATCAGACGTGCTCAGCTGTGCCATGAACGAGGAGGAGCGCAGTTCGTGCCATTTCTGATTCCACCGAGACTGCACTGGAATTAGGTAAGACTAAGAACCTACATACCTATTAGGTACTAACTTACGGCATTTGTAAACTAACGTGTACATTGCTGGCTAGCAAAACAAATAATTTTTTTTAAAAATTCATATCTCCAGCTAGAATTTTTTTTTCGGACAACGGTTTTTTTTATTCGTTTTGTTTTGGGGTGCTGCACCACCCCCCTTTGTTTTCGGTAGTGGTCTTGACACACCCTGTATAGTACCAAAATACTAAAACAATCTACGAATACAATCTATTCGTCAATGTGTATGTTGGTGGTAATATCACCAAAAGTTGGTTCATCTTTCAAGAAGGTTCCCGAACGTTCCATAATAGGTATGTCGGGGCGAGTCTTGTTGCTTTTCGCTGGAGCTGCAATCGGTTCCTTTATTTTGGAGACCACTTTGGCAGAGCTTGACTTTGTGGCCATCATCAGAGAGCCCCGATGACGCGGCGCTCGCGGCTCCTTACCTGTTCATAGTATACATTACATACTTTTTACTTTAACAACTACCGTAGTTTGACGAATTCATTATGAATGTAAGCGGGTTAACCACGAACCTTGTTTTTGTTGGAAGAATACCCCATAACAAGGTTTGCGGCTAACCCACTTACATTCATAATGAATTTGTCCAGCTATGATAGTTTTCAACTTAAGAAGATATTCAAAGTAATGTATAATAATAATACCTATTTGTCAATAAAATTTATCGTTTTAACTAAGATAAGTATGATATCAGTTTAAGTATAAGACGCATTAATAAAAACCGGCCTAGTGCAAGTCGGACTAGCGCACGAAGGGTTCCGTACCATTATCTATAAAAACGGCCAAAAATTCACTTTTGCTGTATGAGAGCCCCCATAAATATTCGTTTTATTTAATTTTAATTATTTATTTTTAAAGTTAATATATAGTTTAATATAATAACTAAATATTCTGTGGATATTTTAACCGGCCAAGTGCCAGTCGGAATCGCACGCGAAGGGTTCCGCGCGCTAGTTCGACTCGCACTTGGCCGGTTTTATTTACCAGTAACGACAGGTGCCGCACGCTTTGCCCCCGGTACCACCTGGTTCAGGTACACTGGAATCTTAGTCACTCGCACTTTTCCATTTTGCGAAGTAGTCGTTTGCGCTTTAGGTTGCAGGGATCCTGAGAAAAAACATAAAAAATCGTTGATACACGAGTTGTGTTATCGGGTGGTCGTTGTTAGAAATTGTATTATTATTATTAGCCTGTGGGATCCTACTGCAGGGTTAAGCAAGGCCTTACTTAACCCTGCAGTAGGATCCCTTTCCTCTTTCCATTTATCTCTCTCTATTGACTGCCAGTTCTGGCCACTCTTTAACCGACACGTCCAGATTTTTTTTTAATCTAAGTAACTCAGTATATCTGTTACCTTGTCACGCATAGACGGCTGAACGGATCTTAATGCAATTTGGCTGGGACGTAAATGGTAACCCGGGGTCGGACATAGGCTACCTACATCCGTTCATACGAAGAGGAGACCGCAGCCCGCGAGCGCGCCGCCGCCAACACTAGCAGGACTTTTTTTTCGAATGTTCTAATATGCTGTTGACCGCAGATAGCCATGACAGCGTTACCGGACTATTGGCGGGCGCGGAAGGCGCCACACCAGTAAAGTTAGGTTGGGGCAACACGCACAAGGGCCACCACTTAGGTGCGAGCCTCGGCTTGGGCTGTTGCCAGATGCTACAAGAGGGAAATGAGTGTTTCGCCTAGGTGCACGAATATGGGTGGAAGCGGGGAATTATTCGTCGGTTTTTGGTCGGGTGTGTAGTGTGCGAAAGCGAATCGGTACTTGTTGACGTCACCTACGAGTTAGCGGCGGTGATTGGGTGAAACGGGTCGCCGAAAACGTGTCTCGGTCTACGGAGGAGAGAACTCGAGGGAAGATCTTCTATGGGATAACCGGGTATGGAGGAAATCAAGAGATTGTAATGATTAGAGGCCGTTTCATAAAATCGGAAGCTGTCTTTATGAAGTGGGCAACGGACTCGAGTGGGCAACGGACTCGGACTAGCCGGCCCTCGCCAGTGCGCGCGATATGTTTACGTTTGCTATCCCGCTCGCACACAACTAGCGCTATCTCGCTCACCGGCCTGCACTACATTAGAATATCAGCGCCTGCACATCGAGCTACGTGATTTATTAAATTAATATTTCTTGCTCTTCGTTAGGTAGCCTAAGGAATGATTTAAAATTGTAACATATTTAAGGCTGATTCCTCAAATAAACACAGCTAAAATTTAATCGACTTTTACTTCTAAAATAAGTAGTAGACAAATAGGACCTACATATAAATATTATATAAGTAGAGAATTTTTGTTGCACCTAAGTCTAAGCTTTTATGTTTCTATGAATAATATATTTGTTGGGAACATAATGATAATTAATTATGTAGATATTCATAATGATAACTAATTATCCTATTTAGAAATACCTTTAAGGGCTGCATAAGTGTAATTACTTATTTGTAAACCTAAAATATAATAACAATTGGTGTTTTAAAGAAAATAAATACCTGAATTTTAAACGCTAAAATACTCTGTGTTTATGTTTGTTACTTTTCACGGCTGAACAAATCTGAACGACGCTTGTCAAGTAGATAATTTTTATCTTGAGGGAAGATATGTACTTTTTATCTGATAAACGCGTGCGAAGTAGGACAATGCTTAAAATTCCCCAAGAATGAATCCTGAACACTTTGATAGCGCGATCTAATTTTTATCAGCGAGATCTAGTTAAAATTCGAGTGTAATTCAGTTTCTTTTATACAACAACGAATTAATGAATCATCAAGGTCTATTAAGAATTGGCGTAGATATCACAGAAAATACTAACCGTTCATCGGAGGTGGCGGAAGCGTGTCGCGTCGCGAGCTCTTAGTGTACGTAGCGTACTTGTTGGTACTATTCACTTGACTGGGGGGGTCGGCTGCCGGGTCTGCACCCGCTCGGGTCCCCCTTGGGTCTGCAGCGCGGGATCGGGCGCGGGGGCGAAGCGCCGGGCTCGACGTACGAGACGACTCGCTCGAGGACACCAGTCGACCACCACGACGGACAGAAGCCCCTGGGTTCATACGCGCATTCTTCTCCAAGTAACGCGGCTTAGCGTTTTCGTACGCGCGCGGTTTCCCGTTAACCTTCTCCTGGGATTTGCTCATGTTGAACTTCGCTCGCTCCTCTTGAGCTTTGGTGGTGCGCACGTGAGGTGGGTTCGTAGGCGCTGGTCTTGGGCGGTCATGAAGTGTCAACTGCGGCGGACGCTGCGCGTACGGGACGAAGGAGCTTCGGACCCGTTCGATAGGGATGGGAGGGGATCTGGCTGGGCGGCGCGGTGGGTTGGGGGGCGGGTGCTCTGGATGGCGGCGCGCAGCGTCACGCAAGCGGCGACGTATATCTTGTGGGAGCTCCTTATAGGCCTGCGTGGTGACTGCGTACGGCGCGGAGCGGATCAGTGCGTCTTCGCAGCGACGGCGTAGTGAGGCAAGACGCTCGGATTGTGGTGAGCTTTCAATAAGGTCTGGTTTCGAGGTTGCTTGGAGGAGGAGTAAGGCGCGGCAGAGTTGTTCTGGCGCTGCGGTTTGGACAGCGCGTGTCAGGCACTCGTCCAGTGCTACGCCCCCCGCGCCGCTCGCGCCCCGCTGGGACGCAGACACGGCTCGCAGCACGCAGGGTAGCTGCGCGCCCGCGAACTGGGCTGCAGCGGACATCACACGCCGACAGAGGCGGGCGATTACCTCCGCCCACCGACAGCGGTGCAGCGATGCCACTGAAAGTACACAAGCGTTTAGTTACATAGGTGGGCGACACAACAAAATTTTTATATTAATAAATAACAATAATTCACGATTAATTTGATGATTTTAACAGGGCTTAGACAAAAGTGTAACTAAAATAGCGAACAGCACATGAGACGTCGCATTGTGTGGTGGGCCCAGATGTTTCCACAATTCAGCAAATCTTTGTGCAGCATGTATGGATGGTGCTGCACGGGCAGCAACAGCCGCAGCCACCGCCGCAGCACCCGCCAATAATAACTATCCAATAACTGACTTATGAATTTTGGGCGAAATTCACCTCAGAATAGATCCCCAAAGACAGGAAACGATCTCGCGGAAGACCAATGCGTCGATGGAAGGAATTATACACGCATTTAAAATACTGGATTGGCGCAAAACAGAGAAGCGTGGAAGAAGGGAAGGGAGGCCATTCCCAGCAGTGGGCAGTGCTATAATAATAATAATTAACCTAACCAAACATGGTAAAGATTGCTTGTTCTCTTCTTTACTTTACCTTAAAAAAGATTTAAGAGAACAAAAAATCAACATGATCGTTTTATTTCCTAGTTTTACTGAAGTTCTTTAACCAACTTAGAAAATAGGTAAAGGATCTTTGTTATGAAAAAAATATATTCCCGAGATCAATATTTAAAAGGAATTCGAAGTCTAAAAAAAATATAAGTAGACTTCAGTAACGTCATATGTTATCTGTTATCTCTCTAGTCCTAAGTTATTTATGAATAAATTATTTTATTTTATTTTTTATTTTATCAAAACAGGGCCCTAGTTCTACTGAATCAATCGATCACCATAACAATGGTATCGTCTCTGAATGAAACATTCTGATGAACGAAACTAAAGATGGAGAGCCATGAAATAAGAAGTTGAAGTTACAGATAGAGACGCATGTCTATAGTGTCAAGGTTGAAAGTTGAAACCATTATATCAATCTCTCCCAAAGATCGTAGCAGCCCACGTTGCGTAGATCTCTCCGTGCAAATAGCACCGCACGCACTATCTAGAATTCTAGAATAATAAACTCGTAGACCAAATACCTGTGCAGCCACAGTCATACACGGTATCTGCCAGGTTGTCAGCGGTGAGGTTCAACAGCAGTTCTTGATAGCATTTGTCGAGCAGCTCTGTAGGCAGCGTCGCAAACGCCTTGGTGGGCCACACCTTTATAAAATATATCATAAATAAAATATCTGGACAATCCACACAGTATAATCTAGCCCCAAGGTAAGCAGAGCTTGTGCTATGGGTGACTGTTATGTACTTAATAAATTATTTTACTATAAAAACTATCGTAGTTTGACGAATTCATTAGGAATGTAAGCGGGTTAACTAAAAACCTTATTTGTGTTGGAAGAACACCAACGTTTCATCCCTTTACGAAGGATTTCTTCAGGGTGAGTGCAGTTCGGGCCGCGCGCGTGTAATAGTTCTTCTTAGTACTACTTTTTCACACCAATGCGGCTAAGCGGATTTTAATGAAATTTGACAGGGAGGTAGACAGTACCCCAGAGACGGACATAGGGTACATGAAAAGCGCGCGAAGTCGCTGGCAGAAGCTAGTGTTTTATAAAGCCAACCTTGCGGAAGTGCCTCGTGATCCAGCGCAGACAACGACGATAGAGCTCGTCCAGCCCATAGACGGAGCAGAGAGGGAAGCACTCCAGGACTCCTGCCGTACACACTTGACACGGCTGGAAGGAAACACATGTATTATCAATATCGATTCAGCCGAAAGACGTCCACTGGATAAATAAGCCTCCTCTAAAGATCGCCACTAAGGTTGAGCCACCTGGTAGAGATGGCATACGATTTCTTTTCTATCATAGGGTAGAGCTGTTATTAATAGTTGGTCGAGCTTAAAGATAGCTGCTTAGTTATGACAGTAAACCTGATTTAAAAAAAACTAACGCGTGCGAAGCCGCGGGCAGCAGCATTATAAAAGCGAAAGTATTTTGTTAGCCCTTCACGCCAAAAATATTGAAATTAGATTAATATATGTGTAGGCTGCTTTTTATCCCGGAAAAAGCGCGTCCAAATCCACGGGAAAAATCTAGTTGAAAATAGCTTGAACAAGCACTTACTTCATGAAAATGGTGACAGTATTTAGCCTTCAGGGTGAACATGATGGCTTCTTTCAGACCCTCCAGGCCTAACATATCAGCTATGGTGGCCAACTCGACAATGCTGATAGAGTCAGGAATGGTTGAAATGCCAGAGTAGATGTGGCACAATGCGAAATGCACAACGCTGAATGAAAACCTGCAAGGTATTATAGTTTTAAGGTCTCTGTCTTAATAATTTAATGAACAGGGCCCATATGCAAACTTGGAACGCCTGCGAGCCCATTTTGTTTGATCCTTAAGATTGATTATTATTAACAAAAATATTACAATTAAAGATAATAGAAAAAATAGAACTAGTAATTACAATTGAGCTTTTAATAGTTTAGCTAACTGCACACTGATGTAAACAATCTACAGGAAGCTTAACTGATTCATATCCCGATTTGCATTGCCATACAGCGATTGCCCCGCTGTATGGCAATGCTGATGCACTGCGCCAGATATTCGTCAGGTCTCGGGTCAGACATCGCTTTGACCAGACGCTCTGATAAAATAAATCTTACTTACGGTGGCAAAGATATAACGTTCCCAGCACTTTCTACCCAACCACCGCTCAGGATTCCAGCAAAGTATTGGCACCTGAAATGAATGTAAAGCTTTTCACTAGGACCGCAATACTACGTTTGCGTAAAGCCCTTACACGTTCTGTGAATACCGAACAAACGATTAGTGGAGTTGAATTTATTTTAAAGTTTTGTTGTTCTAGTGCTTACCCGCACTTTGGGTATCTCTAGAAAACGAAATAAGTTCCTAAAAATCACTATAGTCCGTAAGAGTAACCAAAGATTTTCGGCTGAACCGACTAGGGTTTCGTGGCTTAGTTGGTTAGAGCACACCCGTACTGAGGGTGGGGCGAAGGTTCGAGTCCCGCCGAAATTGAAATTTTTTGGGAACTTATTTCATTGAATTTATTTTAATTATAAGTTGGTACCTGAAATTAATAAACACTGTTTTTTTATATTGGAACAATCAGAAAATGTTACTCTTATCTAGTATCAAATTTAACTTCGTTTGGTATGTATTAATTGTTAGTACAATTAATAAAAATCTTTTATTTTAGACAGCAAGTAGTAAGTTATGTAGGTAGTCAGTGTAGTCAATCCAATGTGTGCTTCTGTGTAGTCAATATAAAACAAAGAGATAGAATGCAACAAAAAAAAAAACATTTTGTCACATTAATTAACTGTTGCTATTTTTTATAAATCTTTGAACTAGTAATTTAAACCTGTAATTTTATAATAACAAAAAATAAACGCATTAACAAAATAAAAAATAAATTTACAAACAATAATCTCTCCATTCATGATTTTCGAACAAAGTCATTATCGTAACATAGCCAACCAAAAAATTAATTTTCAATGCTGATTTCTTGAGCCTGCCAAGCATGGCGATTATGGCAAAACCATTACATTGGTGATGCATGTCTAGAATTTAGTTGTAGTATCAGTATCGGTTGCTAGCCTATCAGCGGGCTAGGATAGGCATCATTTATGTAAAGTGGTGTATTACCTGGATGACAAGATACATTTGTGTGCCTTGATACGTCGCCCTGACACTTCGACAACCACATCAGGGGCTATTTCCTCCATGAACATCCTCAGTAGATCCTGCCCGAGCCTAGACTGACAGTTGATCAGTAGGCTTGACGTATGGCTTGTATCTTCCGTTGTACTATGTTCTGAAAAACAAACGTTATAAATGATTATAAAAACTGGTACAATGATCAGTTATGCTAAGCTATATTAGTTGTAATTTGTTTTTATTCTTCAATTGTAATTTTCTTTCTTATTTAAGTTTTAATTGGTAAAAGAAATAGCGGATTAATTGGTATACTTATATAGCTTAGCATCGATTTCTTCCAGGCAACCTTTGAAAAATATTAACATATAATATTAACATTTGATAAATATTACTCTAATGTTTTTTTTTCTTATGTAAATATCTCGGCAACCTGACGCTTTAGGACATAATATTTATGGACATTATTTATTTGTAAAAGGTGCACAATAATAGTTATATATATATATAGTTTCATTTTGTGTTTAGTTTAATCATCACATAGTCTGGTGTATTATAACTATACAGTAGGTGATCATACTTACCCAGAGTTAAAAATATTAAGGATTTTTTTAACAATCAGACTATGTGACAATAAAAACTTAAATAATTTATAAGTTTATCTAACTTTAGAACCTGTCTTATCAAATTGCTACACCCTGACCGAGTATATAATTATAACCTACCTACTAAAAGTGTTAGAATAGTAAAATATGATGCACCTACCTATAATTGTTATTATGAATGCATAAAATAGAAATATAAAGTGATCCTTACCAATGACAGATCGGCACATACTACTTTGAACGCTGCTCATTTCAGACACATCTGACACTATTTCCTCTCTGTCCCCAGTGCTCGAGGACACTGCCAATCTGAATGTAGACCTGGTTGGACCAGAGAGAGACCCTGGCATGCTCCGACTGATGTCGTTCTTCAAGTGAGGAAAGAGCCTGTTCAGACTCAAAGCATTCTCCGAGTGAAATGAGCTGATTATATCAATAGATCTAGAACTCGTGCTTGTCTCTCCCCAATTATTATCTGGGATGGAGCGAGTCATTCTCTCTGCGGTTTCTGTTTTCTGTGTACTCTCTATTATTGAATCTTTCTGCGAAGGCGCTCTGTCTAAATCTGAGAGCCGTACAAATATATCACCAGTTTGGTCCGGATCAAGCTCTTCTTTGATAGTTGGTGCAATACTATCTCTAGGAAGCGTTCGGTGATACTCTTGTACTTCTACTGTTAACTCTCTTTGTTCTTTACCAATTTTATTTACAACAGAATGCTGTAATATTTCTGAAATAGTCATTTGCGATGAGTTACACAAGGACTCTAGCTTCTCGAATGCTTCATCATTACCGTTGATCGCACTGGGAGATTTCGTTGTAGATTTAATGACTTTAGAGACCACGTGTTTAGGCTCTACTTTTGTCTTTTTTGTATTCAAGGAAGAGGAAAGTCTTGCTGGCATTTCTTTGACAGCAGAAGTGTTTTCTCTAAGATCAATAAACATTGAAAATATATTTTTCTTTTCATTACTTTCACGTGCACTACTTTGTTCTGGAGCCAAAGCATCAGGTAACGATGCAAGATCGATGTAGAATTTATGGGTTGACCTTTCACTACTATCAGAATCGACGGAACTTCTGCTTTTGCAGCTCTCGGAATTACTAGTAGACTTCGAGGAAGCTTTTAGAATATCACATGCTTTGTCTCCAGGTCTGTTATTCCAGTTTTTTGAGCTGTCATTGGTCTTGGAGCATTTGGACATGTCTACAACCCACGAAGCGGCAGTTGACTGAGCTTTAACTGTTTTCTCATGTTTATTTTCTTCCGACATTATGTACGCTCCACTGACTATAGGAATGTTTTCCATTTTTCTTTTCATCATAGGGCTTTCAGAGTGACTCAATCTCGGTAAATGATCTTCGATAGAGGCTCCGCCTGATAATATAGGGGAGCTTTCGTTACATTTTTTATTAAAGTCCTCAAACAGTATGTCTTGTCGAATGGTATAAGATCTCGGCGCTGAATTTTCAGCGATCTGCTGCATTGAGTTAACAGATGAAGTGCTACCGCGTTTATAAGAGACGCCATCATTGTCACTACTTTCAGAATCATATGTCTTGAAATCGGAAGCATTTAAAGAGATAATAGAATTGTTCGGAGTGCTAGTCATGAGCACAGCATGTGGTACGGTGCACTTGGCAAGTTTACTAGCAGAGGTTAGTGAGGATTTACTTAGGTTTTTTTCAGGCTCGATATTGTCTTCACCAGCGCTCACCTCTTCTTCTATGGAATCATCAACAGCGAGTGTCATTTCAAAAATTGTAGGTGATATGTCTTTTTGAATGGAATCTGGATCAGGCTGTTCTAATGAGTCATCATTGTCATTGCTTTCCGAAAAATCGGTAGGGCTCATACCATCTTTAGATTTACAATCACAAGGCACCGGCCGACTAGACGAGCGAAAAACAATGTCTGGCTGAGAAGTAAGAGGGTTGACTTCTTCAGGCTGTCTTTCTTCCTCGTCAACCAAGCTAGATGCATCTATAAAGCAGCATGTTGACTTATTTGATGATTGTGGAGCATCATCTGTACATTGAAATATCATAATTCCTTTTTTTTCAGGTACCCTAACTTTAAAAGAGGGCTCGATACAGTTTTGTCTTTCGATGTTGAGGAATTTTTCACAGAGGTCCTTCTCCGGCATTTTCGGTGGAAAAACAGACTCCCACGAACCAGTCTCAGAAGACAAAGACGACGATTCCAAAATAACAATCTCTTCGTTCTGTCTTTGTTTTTCATCTTTCGAAGACCTCCTTCCACTCATCTCTATCGGCTTATATGTTCCGGGGAGTGTGTATTGAGAATTATCGTTAGACTTGTGTGACTTCTTGTCTA
Organism: Eupithecia exiguata; assembly: GCA_947086465.1. Taxonomy (NCBI): domain Eukaryota; kingdom Metazoa; phylum Arthropoda; class Insecta; order Lepidoptera; family Geometridae; genus Eupithecia; species Eupithecia exiguata. The sequence continues at coordinate 10,085,218 of OX352226.1, forward strand.
AAGCGTCAGAAGAGTTTTGCGCCACTGCGGTTTCATCGTGGAGTAAATCGTGGAGCGTGCTTTCAGTGAGAGACACGTCGGTGAGTGTTACATCCTTGTGGCTGTTCAGACTCTCGAGCATGGCATTGTTATCTATACCAGAGTCTGAGACTATCGTAAAAGTATTGTTCATGTTAGCTCGCGGCGCATGGGAGCCGGCCGGGGACGCTGACGGCGCCGTAGACAAATAGTCAGACGAGGAACTTCCCTCGTCGGCAATCAGGCTGTCAGGCGAGTACCCACTCTCGACGCTCAAACACTTCCGAAACGGCTGACTATAACTCCTATTCAACTCCGACACGTGCTTGCGCACTTGACTAGTAGCGACGATTTTGCCTTTATCGTTGTCAAATAGAAAACTATTTGATTCTGATTCCTCCGATGTATCACAAATTATGGAATGCTTGTTTATTTTGGAAATATGACTAGAATGAAGAGAAAGCGTAGTTGGTTTAATACATTGTGTGATCTGATCGTCGTCAGAGAATTCAGGTCGTAAACTTATGAAGGATTTGAAGCCGCTGGACAGTTTGTCTTGTTCTATCAGCTCTTTGTCTAAGACCTGGCCTTCTATGGGCACTAATGCATAGTACTCCTTAGTTAGCTCGGTGCTTGGACTGGAACTTATAGTTTTCTGCAGACTGTCTTCGGGACTGATGCAGTTTGGAGTTGCGTATGCATCTGACTCCTCGAAATCTTCCTGCTTGCTTTTGCAGTCGCCTTGGCCTGCTTCGGCTTTTAAGATTAGTTTTTCTTTCAAGTATGTGATTATTTCGTCTTCCTGATGCTGGATGTCACACTCGGTGTACACATCACTGTGAATAAAAAAAATATATTATTCGATGCAGAGCAAGTTTTAATACTTCACATAAACAATGAACCATACCTTATGAATGAATATATTTCATCAAAGGTAGAACGCTCGATATTCACATGCAAAATTCCTTCGAGCTTATGAAAAAACTTATGGGTACGTGCTTTGAGAATGCAAGAATGCGTTAGTATTTTAAGTTTTCCAGAAACCACTTCTAGATCAGAGTAAATTGATTCGTCAAATATTCTGGAATGAAAAAATAACATGACAATACATTTACTTATGAAAATAATGTATATGCGTACAGCTGATATTACTTTGTAGCAACATAAATATCTAACAAATCAATAAAACAAATTTGTTTACATTCAGTCTAGAGAGGAAACATGATCGAATGCACACAGTGTGAAGGGAATGATAAGACCAGATATAAAATATATTGAATAAAATAAGCAGTTCCATTAAGATGCTAATTTTATAGAATAGTTAAAAGTTCTAGCAAGACAGCAAGAGAATGTCAGGTTCATGCGAACAGGGGCCGAAATCCACTAATTAATCGCTTCACCATAATTATGGTACTGTCTCAGAATGACACATTTTGACATTTAACTTTAGATAAAAGAAACTACAGATGGAGGGACGCATGTCAAAAGTTTAAAGGTTGAAACCGGTATATTAAACTCTCCATGCAAACATCACCATACACACTATTTAGAGTTTCTTTCATCTATGGACGATTCTGCAACGATACTATTGTCATAGTAAAGCAATTAGCTTGCAGAATTCGGCCCTTGATCAATGGTAACTTTATAATCAAGTTTGACCCATACCTGGCTACATCTTCCTCCAGCTGCCTCTGTAGGTGCAGCTCCAGTTGTGCCACCTCATCGAAAGATCCAGATCCCAACGACCCCGACGACCTTCCCGCCGACAACGGGTTGATACTAGGTCGCGCGCCCGGCATCAAGCATCTCTTAAGCCTGCCGATGATCATAGATCTTTATTTCTGTTCCCGACTTTGCTCACGCGGTACATGGCTACCCTATACCATAGCCTATATAACTCAGGGATAATGTAGTTCTCTATTAGTGCAAGAACTTTCAAAATCGGACAACAAATCTCAGAGATCACCCCTACTCATTCGCGTAAAAAACGACGCAAAAGAGGATCTTTATAAGTTTGCAGCGTGTATGTATCTATGTGGCAGTCTATGGTATTGTATGGAAAAATCGATTTAGATTTTCCTACGTGTTTTCAGAATGTTTCATGAAAATTGATGTACCTAGCTGTTTTAATAATAACGCTAGATTGTCGTCGAATGTTCGTGAAATTAGCAAAGGCCATTCTCAAGGATATAATAAGGATAAGGATATAATTGTATTATTTATAAATGATATTAAGTAATATTATTATACATACATGTTATGAAGGACCTTATGTAGTTAGACAGCCACACTAACAATTTATATTGGGCACATTTTAGTACATAGGCTGTTACGGGAGTAGGTACACATATCAACTAGAATACCATACTGTGTGCTTAAAACATAGTTGAAGTAAGCAACAGTTTTTTAAGCAATTAACAATTCTATTGCCGTATCTAATGATTTAAATATATAAAGTTCAATTTCAATTGACACCCAAGAATTATTAATGTGGGCAATTGCATCCTGTTCTATCCATATTTTTAAGTGTCTTGAGTTTATGCACAAACATACTTTACCCTTGCTTTGATAATTCTGGCATTTTAGAGTGCATTCACAAAGCGGTTCTTCCATTTTTATGGATCCTTCGCTACTGGAAACAATTGTTTACTGGATCCGGAAAACTTTTGGGGGTGTGAACTCGCTCCTACAACTACATACGCCATCACAGTATTAACTACTTTGTTTCTCATGATCAAGTAAATGCAAACATTTTTGAGTCTCATTCTAAAAGATCACATTGTTCAAGAACATAAACATATTTAAAATTTTAAATGGAACTTACTATAGCCATGATGTACCCATCAAAAATACATTATATGTGTTAAATATGGTTTTTGTTCAATTCCAAACTATTAAAACATTACATTCCCTGTAACATTAATTCATTGACAATAAACAACTATAATATAATGCAAGCCTGACTATTGTTTGGCAATGTAAATAAAAGAGTACTTACCTATGACATCATTTTAGGTTTTCAAACAAAAACGTACAGTTTTTGTTCGAACATCATCTACATAATTATTATATTTATGTGTACAGGCTATTATGATAAGGCTTGGACCTTGAGTTATCTATTTTACAAATGTAATTTATTTTATAGAAAGGAAATCTTTGTGTATAGAATCTCCAAACTCACCATTGTCTTCAAAGCCTAAGCTCTGAATAGTATCCATTGTTTTTGTAACAGTTGTTATTGCACTTCAAGTGAATCTATTGAAATGAGCGAGAATGAAGTACTGTACACACAGTTCAAGGACATTTTCACCCATATCAGAAATGGGCTCAAAAATGTTTTTTTTTTTAAACTTTACTAAGTAGGAGCATCATCACATAGATATAACCAAAATAGACAAACTAACTTCTCTTATTTATTGGCTAATAGCAAGATGAAGACGATTGTCATTACCCGACCCAGCCTGAATAAAAATAAACAAAGGCCGTCCAGACATGTAATAACAACTGCCTGATTTATTATTTTTTAATAGATTTTTCTAACCATCATTTACATCTTTAGAAGCGGGAGACAACATATATTTTATTTGTATGAGAAAGAAACGAAAGGTAGCCGACATTACCTTAGAATGTGAGATGTGTATCAATTATCGGCTTCGGGTATCTCGTGTTAGAAGACATTCTTTAGTGGATGAAAAGGATGAAGAGAGTGAGAAGATGGGTTTACCCCAGCGAGCACAGTTTACCCACAAGATGTAATTGTACCTTTAATAACGTTTTACACTGCATTGTTTGAGCGACCCTTACTGTCTAAATGACAGTTACTTAGAGCGTATGTAGTGTATTTGCTACTTCTTTTCCAAAATAAGCGGGTACCTAACAGGCATATTCATAACCTAAAATTACTTTTTTCTCCCAACTTGTAAAATGTATTATTCTATATGATTTCCGCATCCTTTAGGTACGTATTATTCATTTTAAAAGGCTTGGGTAAAATACGGCGCCAAAAAAAGTTGGGTCAGCAGTTGTATGGAACCTTGGCAATCTTCTCAGTTCGCTGAGGTACCATCATTTTAGTTACAATTTTATCATAGTGGGACATCATTTTATGATCAGATGGGAGGAATATACTTATAATGCAACCACCAAACGCTTGTTGGAAGAATCCACAGAAGCGGTAGACTTGAAGAAATCTACTTGTTGTATTGTATGGTATGCATAAGTGATTAGATTAGCTAGAAGTTCGGATCTCAGTGACGCAACCTTTAAATATATATATTTAAGGTGGCCTTTTTGTCGAACACAAAAATACGACACAATTCAGTATTCCTGCCGCAAAATACCAAAGAAACTTGATCAATAATCTACATACATAAAAAAAAACTGTTGACAACGAACTCGCTTATATGATTGATTGCTGTTTCAGACTTACCGATTTATGATAGTGACACTCTTTTAATTCTATTTTCACTAATCTTCATTAGCGCCCAGGCTCAAGGTAATCATAATAAAATCGATCAATACAATACACAGTAACCCGCAACCATTTTGCAAACGAACCAACAGAGAGGGGGAAGCCGGGGGTAGGGGGGAGAGAGACTGCACAATCTGACAGCTGACGGTCGGTCGATCTCTAAAGGTTTTCCAGACGAAACGAAAAGTAGCTAAAATAGCCAATGAAAAAAAAGATCCCCTTTTAGATCAATGAAAATAGCAGAGCAACGCTTCCTGCAGAAGTGACCTTACTTGCTTTGTGCTTGCTTTCAGTTTAATATGCTTATAGCTACTACCCTGTCTACCATTCAAATTCACTGTCTATTAAATATACAACAACAACAATACTAGCGCTAACCCCGCTCCGAGAGGGTTAGGTGCCCATTCCACTCATCCAATATCTTTGTCCAATGTACCTACATTTGATCAAAGAACTTGGATGACTTCATCCAATTTACTAGCAACACACACACAACAAAAAGGAGGTCAAGAGGAGGATCCAGGATGAAATTATGGAAAGGTCTTCGTAAAAAAGTACAGAATAAATTCAGCTGTATTCTTGAAGGAAACCATATTTTGCGATTATATATTAATAAGAAAATTCTGAAAATTGAAATCAAATTGCAGCATAGAAGTAGGTAGGTAACATAAACAGTTTGATTTTCACAACAAGTAGTAGTAGTATATAGGTACCTACTTAATAATATAAAAACGTTTCTTTCTGCTTTCAAATTGATTTTAATCGAGACACATATACATAATATTGGTTTCGTTTTGAATAAAAGTAGGTAATTTGTTAAATATTTTTATTGACATAGCGTAATTAATTGTGTGTTTGCGTCGGTATTTTGTAAATGCTTACATTCAAGGACAATGCCACAGTTTTTAGTCTCAGGAGGTATCTTACAATTTAAATCTTTGAAAGCCTCAGTGGAAACGTAGCATTTGACATCTCCCGCTACTGTTATGATCAATATAATAGAAAGCAACAAAATTATATGAATTATAAGAACATATATTTTATAACAAAGAGTACTTATATAGGAAAGGAAACAACTTAATCAACAGCTCTACCTAGCTTGGTGGTGTTTGAACCGTTAATTATTGAACAATTATGTACCTTATTTTGTTTTTCTAACTTGACCTCGTCGTACGCGGAAAGCGGTCGGGAGCGGACTGAATGAAGCTCGCGAGGAGAGTTTGGGGTATCTATACCTCAATGTCGCCGCGCGAGATACAGACAAATTTTGCTTCTAGCTAGATACATTTCAGTGGTTGCAATCTGCGGTGCAGAGGTGACCTCTGCGTGTATGGTTCTTAGTGTGAAAAACCTTTAACTTTTTTTTTTACATTACCTTGCGTTTATCCGCCAATCACGAATCAGACAGAGGGAGCTATGTACAAATTATTTATTTTTCTCCGTGAAAGAAAGTGACAGATGTGCACAATGACACTTTCTTTGCCTGTCACCCATCCATAGACTATTGTAATAATGTATACCTACAAAATAGATACAGAGCCATAAAAAAAGAAGTTGAAGTTGAAGTTGTATACCTATCTATCACCACACAGTGTCACTGTGTCAGTCAGTTGACTTTACTCGCGCAGTTATTGCATACTCTTTCACTTGACTGACCTAATATTTACCGCCCGCCCGCCCTGTGTGGAAATAAGAAATGTATGACCGATAAAGTTAAAAATTGTGCTTGAAATTATCTGGATGGTAGATGTCAAGGATCCAATCCCCAAGTGTTTAAAAAAACTTCAAAAAGAAAAGATAATTTTGTGCTCGCAGGTTTTGTGTTTTAGATGCCGTCACTCTTCGTCAAGTAATTTTATTGTAACAATCTATTTTCCCTTCTAATAACAAGTCTGATCTGATCGTTTAACCTGCTATGTTTTTTAACACATTGTGATATAACTTGGATATGGATTCTGCATTTGAAAACTGGGACCCTGGTAAGGATCTTACCTACACTAGTCATAGAACGATTTACCATCCAAAAAATCATAGAACCTCTCCCGAAATCAACTAACCATACTGATCTAGTTTATCAGTAAGATACAGTAACTTGGAATCATGAAGGAATAACCTGCCCTTTCTTTTCATATACCTTTAAAAGTACCTAAAAGGAAATTATTACAAATTCTTTTATCTTTAAAACAAAACGTCGAGTGCGAGCCGGACTCGCGCGACGAGGGTTCTGTAACTAAACATTATATTAATTATACTATTAATATAAGACTTTGTGCCAAATATCATGATTATATAGCTCAACAGGAAGTTGGTACCCACTAGGTTTTGGCCAAGGGCAAGAATCAAAAATGTTTTTTTGTGGGAAATCCTAAAACTAATACTGTACTCTACATACAGTATTACAGATTTTGGATTTTCCCTTTACTTGTGATATTATGACCTTACTACTTGCCAAATTTCAAAGTTCTAGGTCAACAGAAAGTACCCTATAGGTTCTTGGTCCACGCCGAGATTAAATAATGATTTTTTCTATGAATCTACAAATTAACAGTTTTTCGGATCGGATTCGAATTTTTCCCTTCACTTGTGCTATAAAACCTTACTTCTTGCCAATTTTCATGATTCTGGGTCAACAGGAAGTACCCTATAGATTCTGTGTGCATGTGATTCCCTTGGAAATTAAAAAAAATGGTCATTCGATTATGTCGAATGACCATTTTTTTTTTTCATTCGTCGTATCAACGGTCTTTTGATTATGTTGATATAGAAGTTTGATTTTTATTCCGGCTTCAAGAGGTTACGAACCTAAGTATATGATGTGAATTTCAACTCGATACCTCCACTTGTTTCTGAGAAACACAGACCAGTTAAATCTAGATTATCTAGACTGAGATAGGAGGGTTGACAGACTGACAGACGGAAAACTAAGTGATCCTATAAGGGTTCCTTTTTCCCTTTTGAGGTACAGTATACAAATAATCATTTTCAATATCTACTTGAACTCTAAATCCTTTACGAAATGTATATCAACCAGCCCTACCAACTAAAATAACTGGCCCATATAAATATCTTAACTTCTTCATCATTCTACCTTATAAAGACTGAAGTTAGTGTTAGAGATTGAGAAACCTCTAGTTTCTTTTGTACCTAAATAAAGATGATTTTGACTTTCACAGCTCTTCTAAAATTACTTGCATCTCTAAAAGATGTTGACAATGGGGAAAACATTGCCTTTCTTAGTGACCTCCTCCAATCAAAACAGCTCCATGCACTAGTGAATGTCCACAACAAGATTGTGGCCAAAGGCAAGGATGATAAGTTCTACCCACTCTTGTCTAACTCCATGCAAGTCACTCTTGAAGTTCTACAGACTTTAGCAGGAGTCTTGCCCATAGCAAAGGAGTACGAAGAGTTGCTCAGCGTTTTACATAAGCCACATTTTCAAGTAAGTTATTTTTATAGTACAAATATCATTTGGTTATTAGTGTTTTATGTATAGGTACTTCTAATATGATGTTCATAATAAAGTGGTTATAAATAGTTTTGTAAACTAGTAACTTATCAACATAAGTAACTAGTTTTTAGATACAGTCAAAAATATAATAAAATATGTAAAACTAGTTCTAGTTTTACATGCTCGAAAAACATATTTTAGAGGTATGTCATGTAACACTAACATAAAGCAAGTGCTTATTTTGTACCAAAATCTTAATCATATCTTAATCTTATTTCCCTGTCTTAGTCTCATAAGATTGTCTTAGTCTCATAAGATTGTCTTAGTTTGAGTTTCCTTGGTTAACATTTTCATACATATTTAATTTTTTGGTTCCAAATTCAAACTCCCATGGAAATAATAAACATAAATCCCAAGGGAATAATAAGATTGAGTTTGGAATATCAAAGCATGTGTGAATTTTTGTACCAAGGAGTTCTGCACAATTTAGTAACTTTGCTCGAGTGAGTTATTTTGATCTAGTTAGTCTAGTGTTGCACTCACGATCTATGATGCCCGTGACGTAAGATACTGCTTTATACCCCCGCTGCATGATCCACTGTTAGACCTTGTAACATAAGCTTAAGCTACATTTTATTCAGGTAAAACAACAGCTGGATAAAATGTAACAAAGTCTATCTGTAACTATGAGAACACAAGTTCATGCTACTCTTTGACTAATGTAATATTGTGATTCATATGTTGGTGGTTTAAATAAAAGACTGAGGCATTAATGGCATCAGATAAATTATTCATCACAAACCAACTAACACAAATTTTACCTTATGTCAACTTTACAGGCAATCCTCTGCACTCACGATGCAGTCGCACAAAAAGACTACTACCCACACTTACCTGAAGTCCCTTCTGATGCAGAAGAAGAAGAGGAAACCGTCAAGATAGTTCAACTCGTCAAAAGTGATGAACCCCTTGTAAGTAGGCACTAACTAAGTTTGTACAAACTTGCTGTAAACTTGAATTGAAAGATATTTGTCTATGGTTTATATATAGCAAGGATGTTTGTCTTTCGTTTATTTATTATTTTATATAATGTTAAGTACTTATGGGAAAAACCTGTTCATCTGTAACACAGCTACATTGTAGCTAACACAGCAGACAGTGTTCCAATTCCATTGTTACACATATTTTTGAAATAAACATTTTGTACATGTTGTATATGGTAGAACAATAAAAACATATAGAAATAGCAGCTAAGGTACCCATCAAAGGATATTAGAAAAGAAAATATCCTTCAATGGCAACTGTGTGTAACCAAGCCTAAAAGGTTGCTACAGTGATGTTAAATAATATTACATGAAAAGTACATTATTATTAAGATTAATTGATTTTATCATGCTAATTGCTGTATACATGCATTTTACTACAAGCATTTCAGATATATCTTAATATATTATTTTTTGGAATAAATGTCTGTTTTAAGTAAATGTCTAATAAAACTGATTAACTCAATTTGGATGTATGTAGTGAAAGTAGATATTATAAAAATATATAAGATATAAAAAAATTGAAAAAAGAAATAAATTTTTATCAAAAGGGTGGAGCTTTGAGTGCTGAACCAATTGTGGTAAGTATAAAAAAGTTGTTAGTAGATATTTTTCCAAATTGTATTTTATATGCTTCTATATTTCTTATATGTGCAATGAAATAATAGTTTCTATTATTTGATAGAACTAGTAACTACAATTGAGCTAACTGCAGACTGTTTCTTATATGTGCAATATTATGTTTTTTGGCTATCAATCCTGAAACCATTTATATCTGGCTCTGTCTTCACTGTTACTTGTATGTTATTTAACCACATTTGTAATTTTTTTTTCTATTACACTACACTACTGCCTGAAGCTTGACTCCCTGTTCAATTTTTGTCTCAAAGAACCTTCTTTTTCCGTATCTCTATGTGTAAATGAAAGAAGCTGCTATCTCTAGATGTGAATGTTTTCTATTCTGTGTCACCCCTCAGTAGCTAAGGCATCCGTATCATCCACAAATTAACATGGCTGATGTTTGTTACCTCGGCATCATCATTCATCACCCGTACACTGGTCGAAAAATCGACCCTTATAATTTTATTGAGAAAACCGATTTCCTTGCTATTTTTGAATCTTGTATTATCTGTTTGATGGGTCGGTTTTTAATGACCAGTATAATAGTATTAAACTGCTTTGCTTGTTTTGTTATAATCGAAACTTACTGTTTATGTACAACCTCAGCACATCTTTAGGATAATTCATTTCATATTGCTCTTCCACGTGGAAGAGCAATATGAAATGAAATTCTTGAATTGAATACTACTCTTAAAACAATTAAAAATAAATAAAACACTACTATTTTAGGGTTACATTGAATTTCCGCACGCATGCAATTCTTTTATGTAGGTGTGGTGTATTCTTAACGCAAGAACACAAGTCAAGTCAATGATCTGACAGTAGATAAAAAATATAATCTGTTAAGATAATGTCACCTCAAGTGATCATTTACTTGTGAAGAATTATAGATGTACGTGGAAGTGGAATAGGAACAAAAAAAAAAGTGCTGGACAATCCACACAGCATCATCTAGCCCCAAGCTAAGCAGAGCTAGTGATATGGGTACTAGATGACTGATATACTTAATACAATAACATACATACATAGATATTTTTATTATACCCAGAACACTCGGAATAAATATTTGCAGATCGCTCGAACAGACATTTGGAACAAATGTTCCGCCGCGCATCATCGTTCATCTAACTAAATAGCCATTAATCTCACTAATATTGTAAACGTGAAAGTTTCGATGGATGGATGGATAGATAGATGGATGGATGTTTGTTCCTTTATCACGCCAGAACGGCTGAACGGATCTGAATGAAATTTGGCACAGAGATAGATTATAGTCTGGAATAGGACATAGGCTACTTTTTATCCCGAAATTCCTACGGGAACGGGAACTACGCGGGTGAAATCGCGAGGCGCTGCTAGTATGATATAAGTCGCGTGGATAAAGATTAAGAGCCTCTCTATCCTGCTGATATAATAATTTGATCAAACATGATCTACGCGGATCAGCCTGAGAGGTGCTGTCATTTTTAGTCCCACTCTTTATCTATGTGATTATATTATACACGTTTGCAATTTTTTTTACGAAATTATTCCAGTGTTTAGTGGTTCCAGTTAGTGTTATACTAACAAAGAATATTACAATCAAATAATAGAACTAGTATTTACAATTGAAACTATTCAGCTAACTGACGACCTCTGCGACGCAGGAGGTTGCGGGTTCGATTCTCGCCTCGGGACAAATGTGTGTACGATCTGCAGACATTTGTTCAGGGTGTTCTGGCCGTTTTTCTATCCCACTAACCCACTATAATATTATAAATGTCAAAGTCTGGATGGATGGATGGATGTTTGTTACTCAATCACGCCAGAACGGCTGAACGGATCTGGGTGAAATTTGGCACAGAGATAGATTATAGTCTGGAATAGAACATAGGCTACTTTTTATCCCGGAATTCCTACGGGAACGGGAACTACACGGGTGAAACCGCGAGGCGCTGCTAGTGTATAATAAAAAATATCTATCTACGTATTGTATTATATTATGTATATCAGTTATCTTGTACCCATAACACAAGCTCTGCTTACCTTGGGGCTAGATAATGCTGTGTGAATTGCCCAGCATTATTTATTATTATTTATAACTGCAGACTGTTGCAATCAATCTACAGGTAGCTCAACTGATCCATATCATACATCGTTAGTAGTACATAGTAGTAATAGGTACCTATACCAATAGGTACCTACTGATAAGTTTTATAACTTCAGCTTTTTTATTATTACTTCTAGTTCTAGTAAAAACGTCCTTGACCCGTTCTAAGCGCGCTTTCACACTGGTGTTTTGAAAACGAGACGCGCGGCGAACACTTCGCGAAGATACCGCTGGCACGCAGCATCAAACTGCGATTAGCGCCGTCAGTGACGAAAAAAGTTCTGTTTAAAACGCGGATTGCATGCCGGGAGTTCGCTGCGCGCCCGCGGTGTCTTCACGACGACGGCGTGTACGCCGCGCGCTAGTTGCGAGCTCGCTGCGCTCTGGTCTCGCCTACGATTCGCCATTGTTATACGGCTCTTTGTGCTTATTCAACTAAGCTAATGGAAAACGTTATTGATTCCTATTGTATCAACAGGGTGCTACAATAAAGACGTGCGAGGAAACGGGCAAGATTGTGATAGCTCGCGTGATGCACGGTGGCGCGGCCGACAGATCTGGGTTGATTCACGCTGGGGACGAGGTTATTGAGGTTAATGGAATCAGTGTCGAGAATAAGACCCCTGCTGATGTGCTTTCTATACTGGTAAGTCGAACTTCACACTAATATTATGAATGCGAAGTTTGGATGGATGGATGTTTGTTACTTCTTCACGCCAAAACTACTAACGGTGTCACAGCTTCCTCTCATACCAGGCAGCTGAAATTTTGAGGGAATCCGTGATAAGGTTCTCAATTCAGTTTGTCTCAGTTGAGTTGAAATCAAAATACAAAGTAAATTCGGCTATGACTTATTCACTAACATATTTAGACGTTGATTATATTTAAGGTGGGCCTGAACCTCTAAGCTCCCATACAAACGTACTATTCGATTCATTTGGAAACTACGTCCCCGATTTTAATGAAATTTTGCATACATAATCGGATAAGAAATAACTATGTTTGTATCGTTTTTCAAAATATCTAATCATCATTAAATTAAAGCGAAAGTAATAAAATCATTCGAAAATGGATTAAAATGAATTTTCGCACTCACTTTATGATGATTATGAATGTATTTTGAAAAACTAAAACGATACAAGCGTAGCTATTTCTTATCGGATTAATAGTTCGAGGGACTAAATAACTTTCACCCGAGGTAAGCACTGTGCTTTCCATAACGAATACAAGAAAGTAAAAATAAAAACGCAAATTAGCTAAAGAAATACAAATCTCTAAGTAAAAACAAAACTCTACAACACGAGAAAATAAATGAAGATCGAATTGCCGCTTTCCCCTTTTTTTTCTTTAGCTTATTTTTCGCATTCAGCCATTAACATGGTTCAATAGAAATGTGACAGCTGTCAGTTGAAAACGATTCTCCCTAGGGTTGAAAAGTATCACTTTCAACCCGCTCCTCAGGTAACTTCAGCTTCAGACATACTTTCCGAGTAGTAGTCCGAGAGTAATGAAAAGTATTAAGTATTATCAGTTATTTAGCTCTAGTACCCATAACACAAGGTCTGCTTAGCTCGGGGCTAGATAATGCTGTGTGAATTGTCCATGTCGAGCATTATTTATTTACAATTCTTTCCCATTGCTTCAGCAAAGTTCAGAAGGAACGATAACATTCAAGCTAGTGCCATCGTTTGGGAAAGGCGGTACGCGCGAAAGCAAAGTGAGGGTACGCGCTCTCTTCGATTACGATTCATCTGTTGACCCCTACATACCTTGCAAGGAAGCTGGCCTGAATTTTAAGAAGGGAGATGTGCTTCATATTGTTTCGCAAGACGATGCTTACTGGTAAGTTTATTCCACGTCTATTACTAATCAACATTCAGTTTATTTTATAAATATATGACTAATCAGATGGCACTTAAAGGCAGTTTTCTGTACTCAAATTTACTTTTTAACTAAATTCTTATCTCCTATTAGGTGGCAAGCGCGCCGCGAAGGAGACCGCGTCATGAGAGCTGGTCTCATACCATCGAGAGCGTTGCAGGAAGGGCGCATTATTCACGAGAGGCAGGTTGACCCGCCCACTGTGGAAGGTTAGTTAACTCTACCCACTGGATTTATTTGAATTGACGTTAATTGGGTTACGTTAAAATCTTTTTTCTCCGTAATCTTTATCGAAAAAGATTCGACAAAAAAGAAAAAATACTGACATTTTAAATGAAAGAAATAATTGTTCAAAGTACCATCTTTTTTCTTGCTTCGCGTCCTGTATGTTTGACGCGCAGGCTTTACCGAAGCTTTTATGATAATGAATGATGATTCTAACCGCCAGTGTTATACATATTAAAGGAGCTGCAGCATTATGCAGTCCAGCAACGGCCAGCGACTGCGCTCCAAAGACGCCTTGTTCGCCAACGCCAAGCGCCGCAACCGCCGCCGCAGCCCTGCTACCCTGCAAGTCTGTGCCTAAGGTCAAGAAGATTATTTATGATCTTGAAGGTAAGCATACAAATTATGTAAAAACACGTAATTATTCCATTCTGCTCCTCTCTGAGCCAGTAGGCTCGACTATCTGGAACTAGAAGAGACCTTACCGTCCAGACCTCGAGCTCATTGCTACATACGTGGAGACCCGTCTGTACCCTCGACAGGGCTGCGTGCGGCCGCTTGTGCTCTGCGGCGCGCCCGGCGTTTTGAACGAATGGTATTTTTGAATGACGTTTCGTTTTTGCCTCTTGAAATCAAAACAATATGTTTTTAAGCTACGGTACTTTTAAATGATGCATCGCGCCTTGAAGGGCTCTACTCATGTTTTATTTTGGTCTCTGTTCTGAACATTCAGCTAGAAATACATTGGGCGTCTTTCCCACCAAAAATAAGTGCACATTTGTTTACCCTGTAGTTTGTTTCCGCAGAGAAGGATGACTTTGACCGCGAGATCATCCCTACATACGAAGAGGTGGCCCGTCTGTACCCTCGACCGGGCTGCGTGCGGCCGCTAGTGCTCTGCGGCGCGCCCGGCGTCGGCCGGCACGAGCTGCGGCGCCGGCTTCAGGCCACTGACCCGGACAAGTTCCACACGCCGGTGCCATGTGAGTACCTTACTGTACTGACCATGAGCTCATCCCTACATACGAAGAGGTAGCCCATCTGTACCGTTGACCGAAATGGGTGCGGCCGCTATGGTCGATCTCATGGTCTGTAGTGCCACACGTCGCCGGTGTTATGTGAGTACCTTACAGTACCACTCATCTTTATGAAGAGCCCGTGATAGCCCGTGAGGACCCGAGGCGAGCGTAGCCGAAATGATTTTCGTGTAACTATTATGGTCTGCAATGACTGCCCTGCTGGCCACGCTATGATTACCTGCTATGGTCTCGGCCTCCAAACTCGGTCATCATTGCTGTCCGCGCTGTAAAGGCCGAGAATGAAAATCAAGGCCTTTATTTCAGCTGGTCCATCAAGGGCTGCAATGCTGACCACGCTGTAATGGCCTGGACCTGCGCGAGGCTTCATTTTGAAGCAGCATCAGCCGCAGCCAGCAATCCACCCATTACTCACCAGCCAGATATTATATGTATAGATAGAGGGACATAGAACTGTTATTTATGGTTTTAAAAAAATCCCCTTTTATTTAAAAGCAGAAAAAAACTTGGTTTATCAATTTCCTTAACCTAATTTATTCTGAAATACTCATTCCTTTCAGTCACATCCCGGCCTCAAAAGCCTAACGAGCTGAACGGTAAAGAGTACACATTCCTGAGTCGAGAGAAGATGGAGCAAGACATTGCTGATGGCAAGTTCATCGAATACGGCGAGTACAAAGGAAATCTATACGGGACATCTGCGGAGAGCGTCGAGGCTATTGTCAACTCTGGTAAGATTCTTATAACCCTTGTGATGAACTAGCTTCTACTAAGAAGCTAGTTCATCACAAGGGTTATAAGATTCTAGAACTATCTAGAATCTTAATAAAATTCAGCAGGGAGGAAAATGGTATCCCGGGGACGGACATAGGCTACTTAAAAAGCACGCGCGAAGCCGCGGGCTGCAGCTAGTCATTCTATATACAAACCCGAAAAAAAGATCGGTATGTCATTGACGGAATAAGCGACGAACGTACACGTTAAAAAAAATATACATATAGCCGAACACAGAACCTCCCACTTTTTTCGAAGTCGGTTATAAACATTATTGATGTAGATTATGAATAAAAAGCATTGCGTAGTTGATCTTATTTTACTAAAGCATTTCCTTATCCCAGGTCGCGTATGCGTCCTCAGCCCACACTGGCAAGCCCTCAAGATGCTGCGAACGCCGCGACTCCGACCATACATCGTGTTCATTCGCCCTCCAAACCTCGATCGGCTCAGACAGACGCGAACGGCGCAGAATGCACGCTCCACCTTCGACAAGGAGTCTTCGCGAGCGTTCACGGTGAGTTAACAACAGCAACAGTAGAGTCCGCAACTGTAAGAGCGTCTCTACTTCGACCGTACATCGTCTTCATTCGCCCGCCGATCTTCCATCGGCTCAGACAGACACGGATAGCACATAATGCACGCCCCACCTGCGACAAGGAGTCTTCTTGAGAATTTACAGTGAGTTTATAACAGCAACAGTAGCGTAGTTAACAGAGAGACAGGGGATTGTTAACAGTTAAGAGTTAACAGTAGTCTTCAACGGTACAATCGCCCGCCGACCTACGGCCGGCTCAGACCGAGGCGGACTGTGCAGAATGCACGGCCCACCTTCGACAAGGAGTTTTTGCGAGCGTTCATGGGCTTTTACAACAGAAGAGTTTCCAGCAGCAGCAGT
Source organism: Eupithecia exiguata (assembly GCA_947086465.1). Taxonomy (NCBI): domain Eukaryota; kingdom Metazoa; phylum Arthropoda; class Insecta; order Lepidoptera; family Geometridae; genus Eupithecia; species Eupithecia exiguata. Next base: position 10,101,726 of record OX352226.1, read on the forward strand.
TAGAGTTTATGTGTACCTCCTCCGTACGTACAAGTTTGTTGCATGTCGCGCGTCGGTCACTCCTGTGCGTTATACTAATGCACTGCCCGTAAACCTGAGGCAAAGTGCTGTCTCATATTCCTGTATTTTCACCGCCTACCCTAATCACATTTCACGCATTCCATTTTTAATTTACTTCCGTCTATTTGTGCTTTGAAGCTGCGTGTAAATTTCTAATTAAATAAGATAAGTTCTGCTTACTTTGGATTCAGATGATGCAGCTCCTATAAATGTATTCATACAGTTTGCACAAAACTGATCATGTTTAACTAAATATATGCTACTATCCTTTTTATTTCTTACGATTGGAAAGAGTCGGCATAATATTTAGTGCTCCATGACAAATTAGTTTTGATTTTTTGCTATATAAATTGACACTCATTCGTTTATCAATTAATATTTCAGGAGGAGGAGTTTGCGGATATCTTGCGGTCATCAGCGCGAATCAGTTTTCTCTACGGCTATATGTTTGATGAAGAGATAGTTAACGAAGATCTACCGAGCGCTCTATCGCAACTTCTGAAAGCTAGCTGGCGCGTACAGTCCGAACCGCTCTGGGTCCCCGCGTCTTGGGTCCAATAAGGTTGGTTTTAGGATAACAATCACAAATTTACACTGTGTTTGCTGATGTTTTGTACATCGCATAGGAAAATTCACATTTTTAACTGTTTTTCTTATTGCTGATGCATTGTGCGTCTTATAGGAAAATTATCACAATGTAAAACTTGTTGATATGTTTTGTGCAGCAATTGCTAAATCGCTGGCTAGTTTTGTTGAATGGGGTAGTAAAATGAGATTTCTCTTCAAGCACTAATCGATTTAACTTCTTGTTTCTAGTTATTACTTGAAATGCAACAAACTGAACAAACTATATAGGTACTATAACATGACAGAAGAAATAAAAAAAATCTAATAAAAAGAACAGCTTATTGTTATGTTCACAACTACTCATAAGGTTGAAATTGCCATACTGTATTATAAAAATGACAAAAGCATTGAATAAAAATCCTAAATATGATGTTAATTACAGTACCATAAACTTGCCATGATGTAATTTGATGACAAAAACTGTAGTTTTAAACAATATAGTCGAACGAGCTAACGTTTTTCTGTAAGTCAATTGTGAATAAATAAATAAATAAACTGTTAAACGGCATTTATTAGTTAAGATACATTGCATTAGTTGAAAAACAACACATTAAAACTATTACACGTATTAGTACCTGAATTATCTATAAGGTAATTCACATTATATTAAGAACTAGTCAAGCATAGTCTCAAAAAATATTCTTATTTAAAAATTATTAAGTACATCGCATTGCAAATGCAATGGGATGTAACTTAATAATTTTTAATCATCACCAGTGATTTACAAAAAAAATAAAGTGCGCTTCACACCGGCAGAGCGGTAGTGTTTTGTCTGGGTTAGCCTTAAAACATGTTTAGATTGAAAGTAGGCCCATAAAATTAATTCATTAATTTAATATTATTAATTAATGCAATATATTTTGCATTAATATACTATACATATTGTATTAATAAAGGTCATTTTAGCTCGAAGACTAAATCTGTGAGACAAAAAAAGGCACAGTGACATGGTTAGGGCCTTGCGTTTAGGCTAGAGTCTAAGCTGTGTTTTTCACCTATACACTAGTCAAACTCGATGAAGAATGATTGTAAACAAACTGCCCATACTTAACCTAAAATTCACTATATTGCTCTGTCTTTTTATACGCAATTTACATGATAAAAGGATGACAATATTTAGTAACAATTCCGCGCAAAACCGTCTCGTTGTAGTTGGTGCGGTTTTTTCTTCTACAACGCAGACTAAATTTTGTTAGAACCGCACTCACCCTGAAGAAGTCTCTCGTTAAGGGATGAAACGTTGGTGTTCTTCCAACACAAATAAGGTTCGTAGTTAACCCGCTTACATCCGTAGTGAATTCGTCAAACTACGATAGTTTTTATAGTAAAAATTTTGTTAGAACTTATAGGAGACAGTTTTCCGCGGAATTTTTACTAAATATTTTCATATTTTTCAAAGGATTTCCGCAAAGTAACGTCTGAATCTATTATTTATCGCAAATAACATTACTTGTCGATTTGAGATCCTTCCTTCAATAAGTATTGCCTACAATATATCTGAACTCGACGCCAAGCAAGTGAGTTTTAGTTATTAGTGTCTTCGTTTGTTTACAAACATTCTACATCGAATTTGGCTTGTATAAGTAACGCATTGCCATGAAAAAGCGCACTTAACGTACACAAAACATTATTTCATTTAGTTTAAGTACACAAAGTCGCGTATAGAAAAGATGCTATAGCACTCTCACATTACCTGCCCTGCTTCGCAAAGCAATAAGTTAAGCTTTATAATTTGGTGTTCGTCTTACGCAAGGTTCTTAAAAACAAAATAGTAGTTTATGCAACTGTGCATAATGGAGGGCATTACAACACAAGTGTGGGTTTAAGAAACGAGCCGAAGGCGAGTTTCTTAATAGCATCACACGAGTGTTGTAATGCCTAATTATGTGCAGTTGCATACACTACTTTATCTACCCAAATATCATAAGGGCTCTATGATGGGTTCAGGAACCATAGGGAAATGACCAGCATTGTTACCAGTGTAATGCAATAAAAAATAAATTGAACACATACAGAAGCAAATTATTTATTATAGTAATGGTAGTTAACATTGACAGTTGTTCTGAGTCACTATCACTCGTTTTCGACAGAAATAAAGAACTTATTCAACTTATCAGAAAATTTGTCTACTCGTAACTGGAAATTAAAAGCTAACGAACAAATTGTCGTGCGATTTATAGTTAGAATGTAGATACTAGTATAGCAGACTCACTTGAATTTGACACCTATTCCAAATTTAAACTCTATAACCTACGGTTTTCAGTAGGTTATGAGTTCATTACAGTTCCGTTTATTTCTGTTGGTTGGTAATGCTGGTCATTGCCTATGGTTTTTGAACGCATTAGAGAGGGTTTATGATATTTGGGTAGATAAATGTTCGTTTTTTGCTACAGATAGTTGAATAATTGTCCTCACTGAACTTTCCGCAGGGAAATCTTTAGAAGTATGTAGGAACCGAGCATCAACGTGGTTCGAATTTCGAATCGGACATTAGATAAATAAGTAGTAATTGTTAATATTTAGTAACAGTTCCGTGCAAAACCTTCTCAGATAAGATCCAACAAAATGCAATACGTGTGCACCACACTCTCTCATAAATTCATATGCCATGCAATCAGAAAGTAAAAACCAGACTTATGCAATATAAAATGCCAAAACTTGCGAAAATACAGACAAAAATATTAAAATAATGCCAATTCACTAACCACACACAAAAGTAAAGTACTTTCGTCTCTCCACGAGACGTGATCAGGAGGTGTGTGTGTGAGTATTGTGGTGACAATACTCTGCTTTAAGTCACGGCCAGATGTGACTTTAAAAGTTGAGGGAGGGTGTGGCAGCGGGTACCCCACTTTAGAAGAAAAGGTACCGTACTGGTGAGCCGAAACTGTGACCCTGATGGGTCTGATCATCATTCTCATACCCTTGTAGGTAGGGTCGACAAAACAGGTTTTCTTTCATTCACTCATCCTCATCTCTGGACTCAATTCTGTCTAACTCATGTTTTCACAAATTCCATGCATCTTTTCTTAGGCCTACATCTACTCCTATATCCCTCAGCAGGGTCTGATTAAAATCTTAAATAATGGGGGATAATTTAATTGATAATAAATTTAAAAGATAAATAAAAAATGCATAAAATAATAAACGAAATCGTGCACCATTCTAAAAAACCAAGAAGCCGCCCTTCGCAATAAGACCCGAAGGCCGCTACCTTGGTCCTCGGTCGCTGATTGCGCCAAGGTCAAAGGTGGCACCGTTGGAGGCCTCTTGATCAAGTCAAGTACATCAGATCGAGCCACCCGTAGCAATGGGTCGAGATAGTGTCAGTGTCAGGGGGCACTGTCCAGAAGGTAGTAGTTTCTCACTTCGTGCAGAGCTGACAGTAGTTGCTTGGCACTCTCATTGTTAATGTCGACTAATCTGATGATATCTCGTGGAGAGACGAAACTAGGTACTTAGCTATTTTTTCCATAGGTGTGGGCTTTTCTTCTACAGTTAGTGTGTGTGTTACACTTAGGTTGTGTGTGAAGTTAGAGGTTAAGTGACTTGGCATTTTAATATTGCGTCAGTCTGAGGTTTGTATTCTCTGATTGCAGGGCATTAACTGACTTCAAAAAAAGGCGGAGGCTGTCAGTATGTTTTTATGAATGTTCATTGTATACCTACTCAATTAATTGTTGACCGATTTCGATGATCCTTTTGCTATTTTATAGAGAACGTTCCCGAGATAGTCCAATGTAAATGTAATTCCCGAGGGATTAGGATTCGTCCGGTAAAACTATAAAAAAGCTGTAAATATTCTAGGATTTAAAGTCGCCTTTTAGTTACTTCAAACCATCAAATTATATTGGATCTTATCAGAGAGTACTTGCCCAGAATTTAAATATTTTGTGGATTTCCGTAAAATAACGCCTCGTTCTTATTATTCAAGTGGTGAATGAAATGTCAAACCATTGTGTTTTATAGGACACAAACTACTGCAACGTGGTTCTAGTCACTAGTATATAAATTGTATATAAACTTCGCTTTTAGTTATGCTATTCTGAATTCCTGTAACTAATAAGTGTTTTAAGGATTCCGACATGTGTTCAAGTTTATTGACTCAAAACAGGCGCTACTAAGTACAAAATCAACACCACTATAGTATATATGTATACAGAAATGTAGCAAAACCTCTTAATATTAAATAGTGTTTAGTACCACTGACAACGTTCAGAAAAAGCAAAAAATAATTTATAGCAGTTAGCAAATAAAGGGTGGTTGGTATTGCGACAGATTACATTTTTTGGGGAGTTACTACTACATTTTCCCGGTAGAATCTATGTCCAGTGTAAGGTAATGGTCATTTAAAAAAAAAACAATCTTTTGAAATGACCATTTCGTGACAGGAGTTGAAGGGGGGTTATAAATTTAGCAATCGAAATTAAAATAGAGAGGAGTTGAAGGGAAACTCCTCAAAAATTTATATCGGTCGCAATACCAAACACTCTGTATAGTGAAATCAATTCTGAATAAAGGTTCTGATAACAAAGTACAAATAATATCTTTATTCATAATCATTGAATTACATGGTTGATTGCAATTGCATTCCATTATAAATCTGTTGATTAGTTATCATACAAACCGTTAGAAATACGTATGTTCTTGAAATGCTGTGACACGATTATAAGTTAATTCTTCGAAACACATCGTAAAATCGCTATTCAATGATTGTGAATAATGTGTAATACCATACTATAGTAAACTATAGGTAACTCCTCCGATTATCTGTGCCCTTTACATAGACATAAGTTCATACAAAAACTTGTAAAGAAGACAATACGAAGGAGTAGGCTGTGGCGTTCCCGTTATATAGTATATACAAGAGTTTATTCGTGCACGTCGTTAAAATTAGAGTTGCATGCCTCTATATATTTTGTATAGGTAATTGTTTTGAACAATAAACGGTGTAACATGAGTTGTGGATCATCGGTGGCTTGGGGGTTGGGGACCTCAATACCTATCGATTTAACCCCCATGTATGTTCAGCGATATTCAGTGGTTTAAAAGTTATTTGGGGTAAATTTTGGTCAAAATCAGTTTTCAGCCTAAATTTCGTAATTGTAGCCAAAATATTAGATCTGCAACCCTGCTTTTTTATCTAAAACAAAATTAATAGTGGACCTATCATAAAAAGCAAAAAAGAAAGTGATAGAAAATTTTCTTTTCAAATCTAATATTTACATTAGCTTTGTATGGTTCTAAAAAAATATTTAGCTTAATTTTTTTCCTGCAAGTGTACACGATGCTAATAAGTAAAATAAAAAGGCAAGAATGAGTAAAATAAAAACACTAATGTCCACCGTTATCTTTTATTTTTGCATCTTACGTTCATTTACAATGAGCTCCGTTATAAGCGATACATACTCGTAGCACATCTTTACATAAAATTTCTTTTGAGCCTGCGGAATGTGTCTTCTTTTTCCGTAATCTTCATTTAAGCCTGGTTCAGTCTTAGCCTTAATTGTTCGATAGAGGTATATTCGCTTTTGTACACAAACTCTTAATAATATCCCCAGATAAAAAAATCTACAACGTTGAGGTTTGGCGACCTTAGGGAGCCAGACTACTGGGGGCCAATGCCCCCAACGGCCTATTCTATCCGTCTACGTCGTGCGAAGTAGCACAAAATATTAAAATTTCAAAAATATCATCCTACCTAATCAGCCAATCACAGCCATGCAAGAGCGAGACATAATGGTTTTATTTAGCTATCCTCTCGATCACATGAACCAGTAGTTTTTTGGTCACAGATTTTTGGCACTCAGACTATTTAAGTACATTTTTCAACTTGATAACCAAGCACTTACCAAATTACAATTTCTGGGTTTATACTTCATTGCAAAAATTGGCTTTAATTTTCTTATTTTGGTTTTTTATATATCGAAGACTCTCATTGATATATGGGTACGAAAGGCTTACTATTGATCTTGTTTTAAATAAAAATGCAGGGTCGCAAAGCTAATAGTTTGGCTGCAATTGCGAGATTCAGGCTGAAATCTGATTTTGACTAAAATTTTACCAAAGTCCAAATAACTTAGGAACCACTGAATATCGCTGAACATACATGGGGGTTAAATCGATACAAAGGTCCCCCACCCCCCAGCCACCGATGATCCACCCCTCATGTTACACCGTGTATAATAAAGTATGTTGTTTTCTGACATTACCTCATACAGCGTTCTTAAGAGTGCATGTTAAGTTGTGGTGTTTTAGTTATATATCATATTAAGTATTTAAATTTATTAAGTCTAGTCTAGGTTAATAGTCCAGTTAATATTTTATTGGCAGTGCACAGCTATTGCTTAGCTTAATTTATTAGTAGGTTACATAGCTTAATATTTATAAAATTATATTTAATGTCCATATCCTTTGCCTTTATGATATTGACATATTATGATAATGTTGTTATTCTAAAACCAAAGCAATATAAAAAAATCTTTAACGACGCCCAGAGTACAATACTTAGCGTAATTTTTAACATAATTTATGATTGTTTTCCGACTTTTCGGGAGTTTATTAATGCATGTTTGTTAGGCAAAAAGTCGCAAAACCCTGAAGTGCCGATGCCTACAGAGTATAATTATCTAAGCAGATTGAATTTTACATATAATGCTGCCCTTGAACAATTTAGAAATGAGCTAATGAGCATAGAGTAAAATCTCACCGCAAGCAAGTCTGATTTTACTTTATGTCTCCTTGTGAAATTTTGAATAGATATAGATAATAATTTACAATATTATAATACTTCCATAACGCATTCACTGCCCCCGCTACACGGAGCTCCGGATGAACGAATGCGTCGAGGGCCATGAAGGTGTTAGTTTAGTATGATTTAGTTTAATGTTGCTGTCATTGGTTATCATTAATTGACTCCATTAGGTAGCTATCTCGTATTTCTCTGTTTCCTCCTTGAAATATATTCTAATTTATTTTATTTATTTGGTGAAAACAGTTGAATACGTTTGTGTGGATTAAGCTTTGCAAGCTAAACGCGGTTCCTCTGTTCTCATCGGATACATGGAGGTACCTTTTATTCTAAAACATTTAATCTATTTAAAAGAAACTGCCAACGTTGTCATAACAGTAAATTAGATAGGTGTAAGTGAGCGGTTTCGTGTTCTTGTGTACTATTTACACTGATAGTATAACAGTCATGTTTACCAAATTTTATTGTTTACAAAATTATAATACTATACTAGCTTTGGGCGGCAAGCTGAAGACGCTGAGGGTGCTCATTAAGGGATACCTATGTCCAGCGGTGAACTAATATAGGATGATGATGACTATACTAGCACCACCATCATCATCATCACGATGACACTAGCAACTAAAATATCAGCATAAATAAATATAAACAGGAATTAGTAGTCGTAGTCAACTTCATGCCGAAAACCTGTTTAGAACTTAACTATGAAGTTAGATAGAACAGAGCAGCAAGTATGAAAAATAAGCGGGAATGATGACTCTTTCATACGGACGGACAGACAAATATGATGAAATTATATGGGTCTAGTTCATTCCTTTAGCACCGGGGTGTTCCCTATGATTTTAAATTAAAAATCAAAGGGGCTTACGTTTTGCATACAGTCGCCTGTGTCCGTGAGGTGTTATTATATTTTTTCTTGCAGTTTCACATAAATACGATACGAAACGTCTTATTAATTCCCAAAACACAGCTGTGTAGTTGCAAAACAAAATGGTTTCACGTTGCTCTGTTCATACATTTTCGTGTTTTCTCAAGAGACTTCAAGATCGTAACAAAATCTCATGAGTATGTTAAATTGATTCGCCTTTACAGTCTTGCAGGAATGAGGCGAATGGCATTAAGGTGGTTCGTCGCGGGATAACGCGAGATAATTATTTAACTGTGTGTGTGTTTTTTTAAATTAAATGGGTTTAAAAAAATGTATATTTTCTATTTTTTTTTTAAATGTAAGTTTTTTTAATAACAGCATTTTCCCAATTTCTCCAAAAATACCAGTGAATCGAAGGTGGTTTTGTCATGAGTTCATAGAAAATGGCTTACAATTTGCGGCAAATAATTTTTTTATATATATATATAGCATATAGTACATTAGCAGTTAGCTAGAATAAGTAATTTTACCAAAATAAAATCTGACATAGATACCAAAGTATATTAAGTACATAGAACTCCTCTTGTGTTCAAAGCTCTTTCACATGTAATATTGTTAGAGGTAGATGTGTAGGCTTCGTTTTTTGCTCTCGCGTTTATTTTTAGAATTGCCAGAAAGTTGTCTTATTTTTAGTATGCGTTATGATAAGTACTTATAGCATCGCCTTGGTAAACTATCCTGGTAATATTAATTTATAAATAGTGTTTGTAAAGGAGCGTGTTGTATTTTACCCGAATCAACGCCAAAACAACCTACTGATGGGATTACGCCGACAATTATTGTTCAAAAAACTTGTAGATTCTAGAGAACTACAAATTCGTACGGTTATTTATTACTTATCATCTTAATAATAATTAATTATGCATTAAGCTGTATAATTCTACTGCCCTTTGTCTTAAGTCTTTTTTTCTTAGGATTATTACTATGTATCTAGTATGTACTTACCTGTTTATGTTAAGAAACGGCATAACCTAGGGTTATTGGGTCCTTGTCAAAAAACTTCTTTGCAGATTAATATTTCGTATTCCCGTTTGCTCTCATCTACTGATCATTAAGGATCAATAAACTGTTATTAACCACTTCTTGAATATATCCTCTGTTTTCCTATTTTTACAATATCTACTGAATAGTTTTTTTAAATAACTTGAATGCAATATCGGATGCGTCCCATTTTATTTTAATCGTTTTAGATATTTAAATTAATTTCTAAAGGAAAACAACACATGAAAATTTGGTGTACATAAAAGTAGTACCACATGTTGAATAAAGGATGTTATTAGATATGTTGAAAAAGTAATTTGAATTCATGGGAATACGAAAAAGACGAATAAGTAAAACACGAAGACGAAAAAGAGCCTATAGTCCATATGGACTATAGGCTCTTTTTCGTCATAACTGCATTAAAAAACCTAGCTTATCCCAAAAGCCTATTCTAAAACCTTATGTTACAAAATAACAGCCTTACTAATTTTACAACGATAAGACTTGAACTGTATAGGTAATAGCAATAGCTTATCTTTTACCTGAGGGCGCTTCACACTGCATACTTTTTACAGGATACGGTTTTTATTTCCGCGATTGCTCATGCATTAACTGTCGTAGGAGCGAGTTCACATATCCGGCAGTATTCCGGTTCCAGTAAACGATTGTTTCCAGTAGCGAAGGATCCGTGAAAACGGTCCTGTAAAAACTGATCCGCTGTGTGAATGCGTCTTCAATAGCTACCTGACTTTTAGTCTTTCTATTGCAAGACTTGCCGGCTTATTATTAATAGAAGAATATTATTTAACACAGATAAAACTTTTGAAACTATCATGGTTATTAACATAGAAATCATTTAGAACGGGATATATACCATGATTAGATTTTTGAGTTTTCCAATATTTCGGCACAGTTTCATGCGCCATGATCACGGCAGAATTCTTCCGTGATCATGGCGGATGAAACTCCGTTCTAAACATCCCGTTCTAAATGATTTCTATTTACACAGTGTTTTCCTATAAACTGAAAATATCAACTTTAAGTAATAAATAAAGGTAACTGAATACAATGAATTGTTTTAATTAACTCCTGATTAATATTTAACGGACATCCTATTAGAAAATTTTGCCGGTTGTAGGTATGTTTAACTACGTATAGCAACTTCAGTGAGTAGAAAGAAGTTGAAGTCTTGGGTTATCGTCCAATTCAAAAAATTGCATCGGAGCCACAGAAAAAAAATGAATATGAGTCCCGACTTCCCGAGATAGATATCTCCAATAGTTTCATGACCTGGGACCCTAACAGCCGGTATCTCGAACGCTGTTCAAATCGCAAATCAGTTGACAAAGCAATTAACTTGAAATAACAATAGTTGGTTACATAGTCTGGTAGTTATTGTATACTCATTGGTAGTCTGTGTGTCTGATAGTGGGTACAGACCAGCGAAGAGCGAGCGAAGGCTAACGAATGGGATTCGACGATCGATGGCGAACGTTCACTCGCTTTCGCTGTTGTATCCACACCAAACGAACACCATGTAAATCGTACGTATAACGCGATGTTAACTACAGAAAAACTGGCAACGTAAGTCTCTCTCAACGCGCTACGCGTTCCTAAGTTACAATGAAATGTTTTACGCACTCCTGATCTAATTTTCCACGTGCGCGGTGAGAATTTTTCTAAAGAAATAACGTTATTTACCTCAGGACTCAATGGATAGCAGGGCGGAAGAATAAATGCTCTGGTAGTTTGACCTGTCAACCTGTACAGGGCCTATCAAACCAAAAGCGCCATCTTTTCAGTCTGGTTGAAATAATTTTTGACCTTACGAGAGCGCCTCATTCTAGTAAGGACGTATGTAGACTCACAATTCTTGTTGTTCTTTTACTAGCTACCAATTGATCATAAATATATGGTCGAATTTAATAATTTATGGTCGAAAATAGATTTTGGTGGCGACCAAGGGCAACTTCGATTCACAGCCTAAACTAAATGGAATAAAACTATAACAGACGTATTAAAAAAATGTTTATAATAGGTATCACAAACTGTGCGATGGCTTTTTGAAATTTCCATTTGTTTAACGGAATACTAAGATAAAGTAGGTGGAGGCGCTAGTTTTGCTGGGGTATGCGCCTTATGAGACCGGTGTCCTCAGGAGCTCCACGCAAACAGACACATACGCGCGCGCACAAATAATTCAGACATTAAATATATTTACATAATAGTTAAAAGTTGTAGTAATTAATTTTAGTTTTTTTTAAGATAGGTATTTTACATTGTTCAACTTTTCTTGACTTGTATTGCGGTTCTCTTTATTTCTTTGATATCTGTGTAATCCTTTTTGTCCTTATTGTTATATACATTTTATTTTAAGTTTACTTCAGTAAAAAAAATAATAATAATAATGATAAAATCTTGAATTTGTTGTGTTTTACATAAAAATAAAAACCCCATATCGAAATGCCATAAAAACGAGTGAAGTACCACAAAATCTTATTAAATTTTATTGATACCTATCGTTAATGTTTTTGTAGTTTTTGCATTCCATGCCTGCATGGTCAAAAACTGCCGGTGAAGTGAATAACCGCCAATCGTACCTGGACCATTTTCTATGAACTATGTCATCAGCATATAGTGTCCACGGCATTGGTTCTTATAGTTGTTCGGTTACGAAGTTCTTTACCAGGTTGAATGAAAGCGGACTCAGGGTAGAACCCTGGCGTACCGCCACCGTGACCTCAAGTTCTACCTACGCTAGATCCCGTCGGGCTGTAAACTCGGATTTTCACATTATTGAAAGTATTTGTCTTAGAGTGTATCTAATACTAGAATAGTGCTCTGGCACGTGTTGTGCACGCAATGCTTCAAAAAATTAACTTTCTTGGCACTCGTTCGAAAATTTTCTCTAGGTCGATGAAGATAAGGTGTTGCTCTTTCCTTAGGGCTTTGATCAAACGGAGCTACCATTTGGTTTTCGACCGTGTGAATGGCATAAATGCCATAGGTGCCAATGTTCCTAAAACCGCGCGTGAATCCGCACTAGTGTGGAGTTATGTTCACCAACTGTAAAAGCCGGTTCGCGAGTACTTTCTCCCAGTTTTTAGGGTGTGTGAGGTCAATTTTATTGCCCGGTAGTTCCCACACTGCCAGATCGCCCTTGTTTTTATAAAATGGTATGAGATTGCTTCGCCCCCATTGATCTTTTCATTTGTTGTACTTTGAATAAGTAAGTGAGCCATTTTAATCTTGGTTCTCCATTCCTTCTACAGACCTACTGGAACTTCGGCCCGGTTGTTTTGCCGTTTTTCATGCTTACCAATGCTTTTTTTACTTCACATTGGGGCGAGAATAAGTGGAGAATCGTGTAACTGGTCTTGTGGGAACTCTTCGTTTAGTAAATCCTTGTAATACCTGTGCCATCTCTGAGTTATGTCTCTATTTGAAGTCAATAATGTATATACCTGATGGGTCTTTAGTGAATTTGTATTTTTTACTACTATACTTATACACTTTATTGTTAACAAAGAAAATACAACTAAAGAAAAACAATAAAATAATGACAACTAATATTTACACTTCTATTTTGTATTAATTTTTTATTGTAATTGTGTAGGTAGGTAATCTATTTTGGTAAGGTTTTACCTTACCAGAATAGAGGTTTTTCCGTACCAACTCACATAGTGGCTCATCCCACAGTCTCTGAAAAGAAAGGACTTTGGGCAGATTAGTGTCAGGACAGACTATTTTCCAAGACGCTAATGATTAATCGAAACCTGTTATTTGTAAATTTTGTGAACATTTATTCAAAATGTTATGAATATCCTTTGTACCATGAACTGAAGACAAAAAAGACACACACAAAGAACACTTGAAATTTCGCGGAAACTTATTTGTTACTTATTATATCTTGAGTAAAGTTGTAATGTAACGCATTTTTGCTATTTAAAAAAATCCTTTTCTATCTTTGCATTTTCCAGATTACTGTATATATTTCTATCTGATCCTGCTCTAGATTGCACCACCATGCATTTGGAATATTTCGTGGATATTATGTTCTGTACTTCAGGTGATCCTCTTCCGATTTAGATATCTGTTATGTCTATAAGCAACGAATCATCGTTGGTTGAGATTTTCATCAAAAATAACACCTACGCCGTTTCTTGTGCTGGTAGACCCATGGTACAAAAGTTTTTAGCCATATCCCAATTCTGTAGACTTTAACCCCTTCCAATTTATTTCTTGGATTGCACAGATGTTGATATTCTCCTCTTTAGTACCTCGGCCAGTTCCTGGCCGTGTCCAGTCAGGGAACCCAGATTCCATGTCGCTTGTTCTGGACACGACGAGCCTTCGTAGGATAGGTTGAAGAAGATCCTTCTTAGAATAGGTATAATAGTCTAGGTTTGAAACGTCAAAGGAGGTTGAAATACCTCAACATGGATGCTGGCCGCAAGCACATTAAAAAATTCAAATGCCTGCGAACGAACGAACCATTTGATCGTCTATTGTTTTTTCTCATTCTAATTTTGGAAAATGTAGGGGAGATTTTTTGTATAAATAGGCACGCTAGCTAGAATAAGTTAGTTTATACTCGGACGCGATCAAGAAAACCTGAAGAAGTAAATAAAGCTGGAAACAAGAACAAAGTGTTTTACTGGAAAAATTCAAGAAGCTTACAGTCCACAACAGTTCCTGGTCCTTCGAGCCGGATTGGAGTGAAGAGATCCTGCACCCACCGGATCGGAGTGAAGAGATCCTGCACCCACCGGATTGGAGAACGAAGAATCAAGCGCTCGCGCAGTATGGTTGTAACCAGAAGCCAAGTGGATACGTCCGAACGACGTGAAACTGAGGAAGAGGCTGTACGGCAAGCCGCCGAACTGGAAGCCATCGCGAACGAACGAAGACGAAGGCTGTCGCAAGAAGCTCCGGCGACACCCGCTACGCATCAAGTAGCCAGACATCGCGACCCAGCCATAGGGTTCGCACCCGACTTCACCCGCGCCGGAACGAGTACGGAACGCCATAGGGATGAACAATCTCCCGCCCGAACTGCGCGCTCTCTACGATCGAACGGGAGCATAGCGGCCAGGGCGCGGGCGGCGGAACTGGAGGCGGAAGAGAAACTGGCCGAACTTAGGCGTAAAGAACTCCAAATAGAAGCAGATCTCGTCAAGAAGAGATTGGCTGCTAACCTAGCAGCATTGGAAGACGAGGAAAGGAGTATACATGAAGACGAACTACCGGAACACAGTGAGAGAGTCGAGCAGTGGCTGCAGACAACTGAAGGGGAGAAAAGTGACACTATTCTTAGAACTGAGAAGAACATCCGATTCAACGTCAGGAACATATCGACTACGCCGGTCAAGACTAAGAGTACTGCTAACGTCGATGCATTAGCTGATGCGATAGAGAAGCTAGCAAGACCGAGGATGAAGTGCCCAGACCTGCACGCGTTTTCCGGTTCACCGAATGAGTGGTTGCCCTTCAAAGCTGCCTTTAACGACTCGACGAGAACATACAAGCTGACACCGGCTGAGAACATCCAAAGGCTGAGAAGCAGCCTTAAAGGGGAAGCAAGAGAGCTAGTTGCTTCACTCCTGTACACCGCAAGCAATCCAGAAATCATCATGAAGACCCTGGAACAATGCTTCGGAAGACCAGAAATCATCATCGACCGGGCCATTGATGACCTTCGAAGACTACCGAAACCCGGACCATCTGCAATAGAACTGAACTCATTCGCTGTCAAGCTTCAGAACGTGGTCTGTGTGTTGAGCAACATCGGGAACAGAGGCTACCTGTACAATCCGACGCTGACCAGAGAAACACTGGAGAAGCTGAGCCCCCACATTCGCTCACGCTGGTGTGACTACGCAACCGAACAAGAGGGAATGATCGAGCCCGAGATCATTATGCTATCACGCTTCCTTATGCGCGAAGCGGACCGAGCCCTGCGGTTCAGCTATGCACCACCGACCAGCAAGAAGGAAAACCTGCCGAAACCGAACACAGCATTCAAGAAGAAGACGAACGCCGTATACAACACTACTGAAGAACTCGCTGAAGCTGAAGAGAAGTGTTCATGCTGCGAGAAGGAACACAAGTTGACAGATTGCCCCAAATATAAGGCAATGACAACTGACGAGCGATGGGAACACGTGAAGAAGAACAAGCTGTGCTTCAAATGTATAGTGAAGAAGCATCGACGCACCAACTGCAAGGCGACATCATGTGGAGTCAACCAATGTTCACGTCCACACCATCAGACTCTACATCAAGAAAGAAAAGACAGTTCAAGCCCAACCGAAGCAGTCATGACAGTGACCACCGCTGCCTCGAATGACATGGCAGTTTTGCTGAAGATGTGTCCAGTCACCGTCGTCGGTCCACGGGGGGAGATCGATACGCTCGCCCTCTTGGATGAAGGGTCCACAGTCACTCTGATTGATGAGAGGTTGGCGCGTACTATCGGAGCAAAAGGACCTTCACTGCCACTACGAATGCGTGGAGTCAACACTACGCAAAGGGAGGAAGAAAGCCAACTTGTCACCGTACAACTGAAGGGCAAGGATAGCAAGCTACATCCACTTCGGGCACGCACCGTCAAGAACATGAAGCTGCTGCAACAATCGATTCCCGCAACACTGTTGGATCAAGACCATCTGAGGGACTTACAACGAGATGAAGTCTGCTACGAGTCATCACAACCTGGGATCCTGATTGGAGCTGACCACTGGGAGTACATAGTCTCACACGAGCTACGAGTCGGAAGAGCGAACCAACCAGCTGCATCGAGAACACAGCTGGGATGGATCATCCACGGAACCATACCACGCAGCATCATCGCGAACCAAGACAGCGTTCTACACATCTACACACCTGAAGCCATTGAGAAGCAGAACCAAGAGCTGCATGAGCTAATAGAGAAGCATTTTAGCATTGAAGCGATTGGCATCAACCAGAAGCCACGTACGAGTGAAGAAGATCTCCGAGCTACAAATATCGTCGAACAGACAATCAAGAAGATTGACCAAAGATATGAAGTTGGTCTACCATGGAAGAAAGAAGACACGAAACTACCTCAGAGCTACAACATGGCACTTCGTCGTCTTCAAAGCATTGAGAAGAAGATGGATGCTGACCCAGTCTTCGCCGAAGAATATACGAAGCAAATTGAGAACTTGCTGCAGAAGCGGTACGCTGAACCATGCGATGGATCGGAGGAGTCTAGCACCGTCTGCTGGTACTTGCCTCACTTCGCAGTACGCAACCCCAACAAGCCCAGCAAGATAAGGCTTGTCTTCGATGCAGCAGCAAAGAGCAATGGAGTCAGCCTGAACGACCACCTGCTGGAAGGACCCGACCTCTTGATGTCCCTACCAGGCATCCTGTTCAGATTCAGAGAGAAGCGAATCGCGATTACGGCAGACATACAGGAGATGTTTCTACAGATTAAGATTCGTCAAGAGGATCAGCCAGCACAACAATTCTTGTGGAGAGGCAACGAGAGAAAGAAGACGCCTCAACGATTCAAGATGACAAGCATGATATTCGGCGCTGCGAGTTCCCCATTCATGGCGCATTTCGTGCGAAACTACAATGCGAGGGTATACGCTCAAACTCACCCTCTCGCCTGCGAAGCCATCACCAGAAGCCACTACATGGACGATTTGGTAGCGAGCTACGATGACGACGTGGAAGCCCATCGAGCCGTGACGGAACTGCGCACAGTGCACGCAGTTGCTGGATTCACATTGCGAGCATGGAACAGCAACAAGGATAGCGTACTGGAAGACGTGCCGGCTGAACTACGAGCTACAACACCGATGCAATTTGACGAAAGGGGGTCAGAGAACAAGATCCTTGGACTCTACTGGAACGCCGAACAAGATGAACTTGGATTCAACACCTCCATGAATAGAGTTCCCGCAGAAGTACGTGCACGAGTCCGCGCGCCAACGAAGAGAGAGGCACTCAGCGCGGTGATGTCCATCTACGATCCGCTCGGACTGCTGAGTCACTATACGATACGAGCAAAAATTGTGCTTCAGAAGCTATGGCGCATCAAGATGTCATGGGATGAACCGATTCCGGAAGAAGAAAATGAGCTGTTCGCCACGTGGTTGGAACAACTGAACGACCTGTCTTGCCTTCGGCTGGAGCGACACTACGAGATTCAAGACAACACTGACCTCGAGCTACATGTACTATGTGATGCCAGCGAACAAGCCTACTCGACCGTGGCATACTGGCGAAGCACGAGACCAGATGGAAGCTTCAGTGTTTGCCTCGTCGCTGCTAAGTCCAAGGTTGCTCCAAAGCGAACGCAAACCATTCCCCGCTTGGAACTACAAGCGGCGGTCATCGGAGCAAAGTTGGCCTACGCCATCAGACATGAACATCGAGTCGAAGTCAAGAGAACGATCTACTGGAGTGACTCAATGACAGTTATACATTGGATACGAAACAATGCAAGAAGATATACGCCCTACGTCGCGCATCGTCTGGGGGAGCTATCTGAACTTACCCAGAAAGAAGATTGGAAGTGGATACCGACCAGCGAGAATACGGCAGACGACGCGACCAGGCTGACGAACACACGCATAATGGCAGAAGATCGATGGTTCCGAGGGCCAGACTTCCTTCGCCGCCCAGAGCATCAGTGGCCGAAGGAGACGTCTGACTGCAACCACGAGGAGGAAGTTCTGCACACGCGAGTGGAAGAAGACAAGACGGATGGATGGCTGCCAGATCCATCACACTTCTCTAAGTACGAGACACTAGTCAGAGCTACAGCACGAGTACTCTTCTTCATCGAGAGATGTCGACGACGAGCCACGAACATGGAAAACCGGCACATCGAAGATGCGGAACGTGCGCTTATTCGCCACGCACAAAAGGAGAGCTTCTCAGACGAGCTGCAGCGAATGAAAACGTCTCGTCCAATCACGAAATCGAGTCGCCTGTTCCGGTTGGACCCGATTTTAGAAGATAGCATTCTACGAGTACGAGGTCGCATTGGAGCTTCCGACGCACCGATTGAGATGAAGCGGCCCATAATACTCGACGGCCGTCACCGCATCACAAGACTTATCGTCTTGCGAGAACACTGCGCAGCTGGTCACGCTAACAGGGAGCGCGTGACTAACGACCTCAGACAGAAATATTGGGTGATTCATCTACGACCGACAGTACGTGGCATCGAGAAGGAATGCAAACTCTGCCAAGTACGGAAGATGAAGCCTCTACCACCAGCTACGGGAGACTTGCCGAGAGCCCGCCTCACGCCGTTCCTGCGCCCTTTCAGCCACTGCGGAACTGACTATTTTGGGCCCATGATAGTAAAGATTGGACGACGCCGGGAGAAGAGATGGGGCGCCCTCTATACGTGCCTCACTACACGCGCCGTACACATAGAGGTCGTTACTACACTTTCCGTCAACTCTGCAATCATGGCACTGAGAAGAATGGCTGCGCGACGAGGCTGGCCCCGTATCATGATGTCCGACAACGCAACGAACTTTCGAGGTGCAGACAAAGAACTGCGGGCTGCCTACGTGGAATGGGCACCAGTTCTGCGAGATGAAGGACAACTGCATCGAATGGAATGGCGCTTTATACCTCCTGGCGCACCGAACCAGGGGGGAGCCTGGGAGCGACTGGTGCGATCAGTCAAAGTCGCATTAGCCGCCACCTTGAACGAGAAGGAACCACCCGAAGAAGTATTGATCACCCTCCTGACAGAAGCGGAATTCTCCATCAACGCGAGGCCACTTACGCACGTTAGCGTGAACCCCGAGGAACCCGAGGCGCTAACTCCGAACCATTTTTTGCTAGGGTCATCCAACGGTCTACCTACCACTGGTCCGTGCAGCGAGGCAGATCGACGAACATGGAGAATGAGCCAAGCGCTTGCTGACCACTTTTGGCGGCGCTGGCTTCGAGAGTACCTTCCGACATTGGTACCTCGCGGCGAGCCTACGAGCAACAGACGACCACTTCAAGAAGGAGACATCGTTGTGGTCGTAGACCACACTCTACCCCGAAATGTGTGGCCAATGGGAGTCGTCGAGCGCACCTACAAGGGACCTGATGGAGGCGTACGGGTGGCGGATGTCCGGACGAAGACTGGCGTCTTCAAGCGGCCGACCAGCAAACTCGTCGTGTTGGTGAAAAAGGAGGCTGCGCGAGCTACGCCGGGGGGAGGATGTTCTGGACACGACGAGCCTTCGTAGGATAGGTTGAAGAAGATCCTTCTTAGAATAGGTATAATAGTCTAGGTTTGAAACGTCAAAGGAGGTTGAAATACCTCAACATGGATGCTGGCCGCAAGCACATTAAAAAATTCAAATGCCTGCGAACGAACGAACCATTTGATCGTCTATTGTTTTTTCTCATTCTAATTTTGGAAAATGTAGGGGAGATTTTTTGTATAAATAGGCACGCTAGCTAGAATAAGTTAGTTTATACTCGGACGCGATCAAGAAAACCTGAAGAAGTAAATAAAGCTGGAAACAAGAACAAAGTGTTTTACTGGAAAAATTCAAGAAGCTTACAGTCCACAACATCGCTATTCGCATGTTTATAGTGTTGCGTCTTCTTCTGTCGCTTACTACGGACTCCCTATAATTCTTCGCCCTTCGCACATATCGTGTTAATATTGAACGTGTAATATGGATTATAACATATACTTATAGTACGAATCATAGAGTTAATATAGTACTAGCCATATATTAACTCTCTGGTACCAATAATAACTCTGTGGCGAGTTCCTTTAATACTTTACGTATAATTGTATTCTCTTTGTACTTTACTTATTGGCCCATAGACTTAGAATTTTCAGTACATAATCTATTATAAGTATTGGCCTCAGAAGAACAATCTAATGGAACTGCCCTAAGCATGTACTTTTCCTGGATACCTAAGTAAACAAATCGGTTGACAAACATGGCGGATTAGGGATGTTCACTTGTTCGTCTAGTCGATAACATTATATCGATGGACGAGCTTGTCTTTTTAATCGACATCAAAAAAGGAAAGGTTCTATGTTCAACTGTATATTTTTTTGTATGTGCACCGATTTCTCCATCGATGAGGGCTACCGTTTTTGCTCACCAGTTGGCGCCACTGTAAAGTAAGGTCAGAAGAAACTTTACTAATAGGCGACGGGAAAATATATTTACATTTATATCATACTAGCGACCCGCCCCGGCTTCGCACGGAAACCTCTAAAATTGTCAGTGTTCCCCTACTATATTATGCATGTATTATACATATAAACCTTCCTCTTGAATCACTCTATTTAAAAAAACTGCATCAAAATCTGTTACGTAGTTTTAAAGATATGCATACATAGGGAAGGACAGACAGACAGACAGCGGGAAGCGACTTTGTTTTATACTATGTTATGAAGAGCGCATTTCTGAGGTGGTCCCATTGAACCAAGTCAGGATCTGATGGAGGAATCCCGGAGAAATCGAAGGAAACTCTCATTTTAGGAATCAGAGCTGGATCCGAGGGTTTAACGGAGGTGAAACAGGAGCAGAACACGTTTTAATTGGAAGGCAGATGTATTAAGGGCAACTATCATTTTTATTTATTTATTTAATTAAAACGGTAAATGATGATCATAAACAACACAACACAGTACATTTTTATAAAATCATTTATTTACAAAGATATAATTTAAAAAATGGTTGTCTCTAAAGTCGGCTTAGGGAAGATAATTTTACGTGATAACGTCATTTACTTCCGTCTTAAAACATAAATCACATCCATTAAAAATATGCAATTGAGAACACTACAAATACAAAAACTATTTTACGCAGCGAACCAATAGGTCCCGTCTCAGCATAATGTTGCTCTACAAGAAGTAGAGCAATCTTCAGTGCTTCGGTCGTCATGACAACGCAGTCAATAACATGACACTTTTTTGAACATGCTACCCATGTTCATCGATTTAATAGACGTTATCACGTCAAAAAACAATCATACTTTTTCTAAAAAACGTAAGGTAAGGTACCAGATAAGAAAATTACAAATGTTATTCATTGCGAAATAAAATAATCTTATTTAAATAGTTCCTAAAAGAAATTTTTTCTGTTGTCTTTTTACCGAAATATCTGAATCTTATGTGAAGGTAAGTTTTTACAACTGATTTAATTAATAAAAGTTGATGCTTTGAATCATGTTCGCTGGAGTCGGAAGAGAATATTTTCGAACATTCTTCAATGTTCTCTATTAGGAACGAATTTATGTGGAGATAATATTTTTCAGTGTTAATTTTCCTGAAATTATTTTTTAGTATCTTCTCGGTTTTCAGACAAATGTTCTCTAGTTCTATGTTATGTTCTTGGCCGGATATTTTCTAAGCCAATATTTTCTAACCATTCCCTTCGCCGGTATTCGTTTCTTGGTAAACTAAAACAAAAAAAAAACGTAACTTAGTAAGGTCAACACGGGGAGGTGTGTAATATTTTTGTCAAAGTTTATTTTGAACCCAAAAATGGTTTTCTAATGGTTTTCTTAATAAAAAAGTCGTCTACACTTGCCCCCTAGTTACACTTACCCATACTGACCTTACCTAATTTATCGATAACGTTCGATGTTCGACGATGTTCGACACTAGCACCGGTTTTTATGTCTTCGATGTGAATGAAATATTGAGAATATTGCGGGTTTCTACAGCTCACAGTAAAGATGATTCAAAATAATAGGTTTTTATACACTTTATATCAAATACACTATACAATAGACATCAGTTTAACGAAATGTAAGCCACTTACCGGTGAAAGGTTAGATTCGGCCTGTTTTTGCTTTGGCATAGGCCACAGCCTGCTACAGAACACTTCATGGTACCTCTTCTATATGATTTTAAATTTTTATCACAGTTTTGCTCAATAAATAAGTCGAAAACACGGGGAAAACATAAAAATCTCACAATGACATCTCCTCCTCCACATGTAAACAAAACCGTTGAGTAAAATGGCGTCCGTGACAGCAAAAGTACATCGAAACCAAGAAGAAGGCGCTGATAAAAAGAGTGTGTATGCTTTTTCCTAACGTGAAACCACTGATGTGAGAAAGAGACTGGTAGTCCATTATTGCTTCCGTGTCAAATTGAACAATTACGGCAGTTCCATTAGATTGTTCTTCTGAGGTATTGGCCTAATTTCTCTATGTCAAAGAGTAGGTATACATGCTCTATCAAAGAGTATACAATAACTAAACTACGTAATCTATGTCTTACGTAGTTATTGTATACATCTTCGATCAAAAATAAGGAGTTCGCGGCCTCCCCCGTAGATACCTTACAAAAATGTCACTCAAAATTGGGTTCGTTTTGTTTTGACGCAGACAGTTTGCGCAGAGCCTGACAAGTTTTTTCCATATGGAACAAGAGATTGGTGGAGTCGAATTCATTTTATTTTATTTTGTAAGTAGGTAGGTACCTACCTGAGAATTATATACCTACCTACTCAGTTTATTTTCTATAAGGATTAATTAACAGAATTCAGGTAAAGATAACGAATCATTTATTGATGAAACTATAAATTGGTGTCTCAACAGTAGGTATTTATACAAAAGGGTCATTTCAGACATACAATAATTTAAACTTACAATACAATTTCAGGCAGGCACTCTAGATTAAAAAGAACTGGTTCCTGTCTGCGGCTTTGCACGAGTTTTTTTTACGGGAAAAAAATAAACGTTTTATAAATTCATACTTCTGGTAGGTAGGTAAGAACCTAGTCTTTCTTTTATTAGAGAGTCTACGCAAATGAAATTTTAGGGCGGGCCAACTAATTATTTTAAAAATCATCAACTAGTAATATTAAACTTATTTTTATGAAAAATATATTAATACATACTATAAATGAAAAAAAAAATTTAGAAGAAATAGCCTCTCCATTTATCAATTTAGAACAAAATTAATATTTTAACATAGGCAAACCAAACAACAATATTTTATGCTGATTTCACAAGTATATGACTCACATCTCAATATACGGGTAAAAAATATATATAAACTTACTGAAAATAAGAAATTCCATCCTTTTTCAGCACTTTGGACGAGTGATTCTTGCATTTTTTGTACCCATGCTTTTTGTCTGAACGCTAAAATGACACTAGTTGAAAAGCTTTCCTAACATGTCAAAATGTCTCTCTTTTGCTACTGAAGGTTGTGGCGTGCGCATTGTGAATCTAAGGGGGGCCGGCAAAGCCGGACATTTTTGATCGATGGTATACATAGATGAATTGAATACTAATAAACGGGGATTGTATACTCTCTGAATCTATGTTTCTTTTCTTTGTTTGAAAGTTGGTAAAAATATTCATATTTTTTGTTGTGAATACTATACTCGGTACCTACTATCTCATTTTTAAGGCATTTACCAAATAGTAAAGTAATATATTGGTATTTGAGTACTTTATCACAAGCGCTCTACAATAAACTAAAGTTATGCTTATATATTATTTAGTTTGTACTGTATTTATTACCGTATCTTTGGGTAATCAAAACGAAGAGTCCACAGTGGTGCTCAGTCCTGTAGAACTCATTGACGAAGTTTTAGAGGAGCGGCGGAAGACTCAAGAACGGGGCCATCGGACACGGGATGAAGTGACCGTCTCACAGCTGGCGGTGGAAAGTGCTGCAACAGGTTGTTCATGCAAGCTTAGCTACAATATCCTTCGTAAACATGTTGCTTTTGCGTGATATGGTCTGATAATGAGTAACCTACAATTTAAAATGGATTACGTACCTATGAATCTCTGTTCCAACCCCTACATAATTTTAATATACAATAGAAAGTTACACGTAGGTACCTACTTTATGTGCAAGGCAAGCAAGGCTTCACAAGAATGTATCATAAAGGGCAATGTACCTACTTTTACGCTTCTACCAGAAAACTCTACAGGAGTAGCGAAAAATATGAGCTGTTGTTACCCAAAAAAATTATAAATAACAGAAGCTAGATAGACTATAAAAATTTGGAACGAGTTTTGGTCCAATTCTAGAACTAACTAGGACGACCGATGTGGCGCGGTGGGCGAAGGTTTGCCTGCGACGCAGGAGGTTGCGCGTTCGATTCCCGCCTCGGGACAAATGTGTGTACGATCTGCAGACATTTGTTCTGGTAGTTTTCTATGTATAATAAAAAATATTTATCTATGTATTATATTATGTATATCAGTTATCTAGTACCCATAACACAAGCTCTGCTTACCTTGGGGCTAGATAATGCTGTGTGAATTGTCCAGCAGTATTTATTTATTTAGTTACGGGTCAATCCTATCCCATCCTAATACCGTATTGGTATCAGGAAGTTGCGGGTCAATATGCCGTCCAATCAGAGGTCCGCACGACTCGCGTGATAATCATTCCGACCGCAAACGGGCTCCAACATCCGTTCGATCGGCGTCTTCGGTGCGGGCGGAGGGTGGCGGCGGCGCGGTGCAGGTGGCGCGACGGCAGTCCATCCACTCCCATCTCAAAAAGCCACCTTGTAGAATTTAGAATCCTTCCTCAGAGCCAAACGACGAAGAGACATCACTGAAGCGGCGCAAAGTGTGGAGCAGGTGGGGTAAATGGGGTAAATGCTCTGCGACCTGCGGCGGCGGTGCCATGACGCGGCAGCGGGTGTGCGCCGGGGGCCGTTGCGCGCCCGGCGAGCTGGAGATGCAGCGGCGGCCCTGCGGGCGCGCAACTTGCGCTGCGCTGCACGGTGACGGAAAAGATACCGACTGAGTTAGCCCTAGGTATCTGATTTCTCATTCTATTTATCTCAATCACTAACCAGCCTCATTCAGGGCGCTAGTAGAGCAGAGCTATGATGCATTAGTTATCCCATCGGCACTAAATTTCAATTCGTTTATTTATGTATACAATAATAAATGTCTTAATTGAAGCGGCGTAAACCTTTGCAGCATGCAGTACAGCACGGTGACGCGCTGGATACCGTCTGAGAGAAATAGATAAGACTTTATTGTACTACACAAAAACAAATTACAATGAAGGAAATGTTGAGAATCAACTTCGGGACTGGATATAAAGAACAATATAGATGGCGTTTGAGTAACTTCAGAAAATAAAAACAATTTTAATCATACCTACACTACGTACTATAGTGGGGCGTAGTCATGTCATCTGTGAAACAGTCTTTAAAACTTCGGCAAAGATGGCATTAATTTCATTCTATAAACTTGTATAAATTGTGTTTTTGTTCCTTATTACTGAATGATATTACCTATCTATGCTACCTTGCTATAAACTTATGATAAACTTACATACTCATTCAATAAAGTTGTTTAAATAGTTACACGAATAAATAATGCTGATGAAGCAGTTTTTAGGGTTGCGAGATCGGTTTCGAAACCCTTATGGTCTCGCTCTGTCCGTCCTCCTTTCTTGAATATCTCAGTAACTACCGCAGCGATTAACTTGAAATAATAACAATTTTCGTGCGCCATTAATACTACAAATAAATAAATATGTAAATGAAAAACGTAAGAGACAAGGAAAATTTTCAGTACAAACTCTAATGTCGAAATTTTAAAGTCCCCTGCCCTTCGATCAAAAATAAGTAGTTCGCGGCCTCCCCCGGGCCGGCAAAGCCGGACATTTTTGATCGATGCCCCTGCCCCATAGTTCTCTAAGGGGGTAGGTTTCAAGTGAAAGTTATTAGTTTGATCATTAAAAAAAAATTTTTTTTTTTGGTTGTTTTTGGTACGTAAAGGTACTCTTTGAAATATTTTGATATACAGGGTGGAAAGAATCTATGGGCCCTGGAGGGGAACTACCTTAAATCCTTTAGCTAGCTAATTTAACTGAAAGGAAACAATCCTTTATTTTTAAAAAGAAACATAATTGCATTCAAAGATTTTCTAAACGTTAAATGCTTTCCACCCTGTATAAGCCTTTCCCCCCGCTAACTCCGAAGTTTGCGGAGCGATCCATCGCTCGCTGCATCTGAAATGTATGAGGCGTTTGTAGATATAGATCTAAAATGAACAGGAAAATTTAGGCAAGTCTGTAAAATGAACTCTTTTTGGAAAACGATCAAAAATAGGGAATTTTTTTGGAAAGGGGGACCATTTGGGCTACCTTCCCGAGTGGGGTATCAAATTAAAGGTATGGGTTTGTACATCTCAAAACAATAAATGTTGAAGTTTCCGTTGAAATTTCCGTGAAATTTCCGAAAAATCATCCTTTTGGGAGCTACGAAGCCGCAACAACCCACAGATAGATAAGATACACATCACACAGACACAGATCCACCCGTCAAACTTATTAACAAGCCTTTCTGTGTCGGGGCCAAATAAAAAAATATTATAAAAATATACTTTTACTTTACTTTTCTTTATCAATGAATATATACTTAACAATGTTATCTTCTTTAGCGCTGGCCATATCTCGAGAAGAAACGACAACCGCTGCAGCGGTTTTCGGTTCGGACTCCACTTAAGAACACATTTAATCCAGCGCGCTGGAGTGTTCTTGAGTGGAGACCGCAACTCGGCAAACGTAGTGTAGAGCGCCCTCCGCCCAGGTGGGATGACGATTTGCGAAATACTGCTGGCAGATGCTTGATCCGGCAAGCTGAAGACAGGGCGCTATGGCGCTCATTAAGGGAGGCCTATGACCAGTAATGGACTAATATAGGCTGATGATGATGACTTTAGATAGATAGATAGATAGAACATACTTTATTGCACACTTAAAACTAAAAAGATAGATAGATAGAAGATATTATTATTACTTTTTTTGTTTTATTATCTAGGATTCTAATTTTGAAAGAATTTTTCAAATCGGTCCATTTGTTTCAGAGCCTATTCAATTCAAACAAACAAACAGATTTCCTCATTATAAGTAGTTATTTAAAAGCAGACTTGATCGAGTGTTCTAAGCATGGAAAGTCTGCCAGGAGTGTGTTCAAATTTATAATTTTTTAATTTTAAATGCCTCCTATCTACCCGTGCGAAAGTCAAAAATCAACGATACCATAAGACATTATACTATGGAAGTAACTGAAATAAACTAACCTAGCCGTATCTACATCGGTAATATATCTAATTGTTCGAACCGCATTGGCTGCTGAACTAAGTCTGCCAGCGAGAGCATCAATTTGCGGTCTCCATTGAAGAGAGGAATCAATATGTAACCCTAGGAAAACAGTTGAGTCTACAAGGTCAACAATCTCATCCTTTAGCATAATCTTAGTCGAGAGTTATCTTCGGTAACATGAATTTATGCATTTGGTTTTTTTTAGCATTGAGTAAGAGGTTATTGGCGGTGAACCAATCTAGTATTTGTGAAAGAGAATTATTTACATCGTCATAATTATATTTATTTCTGTCAACTTTAAAAATCAATAAAGTATCATCAGCAAATAAGACTATATCACAGAGATCTTTTGCTAAAAAAGGGAGATCATTTACATACTAAAAAATAAAAAGGATCCTAATATTGATCCTTGTGGGACGCCTTATTCAACATTTGAGCCCCTAGATCTTTTTTTCCCAATATCTACTTTTTGGACTCTATCAGATAAATAGGATTGCATAAGGTCCAGTGTCTTGTTCAAGGCAGGTCGAAGCCGGGGCGGGTCGCTAGTGTTATAGTATACTGCTATTCCAAACAACCAATTGCGAAGTCGGTGCATTCCACGTTCGTGCAAGCTCGGGTGGCCCAGCCAGCCGAGGATGCCCGAGCGCTGCGGCAACTAGTCCACTCTACATTGCATTCATTGTTTTGCTAATAACACCTACCTAAGTTTATATCTCCATAAAATAGGTTATTATAAGCATCGAGTAAGAATTAACTGTGATTAGAGCATGATATGTAATGATTGAGTACCATCATACTTACTGTAACATACCTGTTCTGGACACGACGAGCCTTCGTAGGATAGGTTGAAGAAGATCCTTCTTAGAATAGGTATAATAGTCTAGGTTTGAAACGTCAAAGGAGGTTGAAATACCTCAACATGGATGCTGGCCGCAAGCACATTCAAAAATTCAAATACCTGCGAACGAACGAACCATTTGATCGTCTATTGTTTTTTCTCATTCTAATTTTGGAAAATGTAGGGGAGATTTTTTGTATAAATAGGCACGCTAGCTAGAATAAGTTAGTTTATACTCGGACGCGATCAAGAAAACCTGAAGAAGTAAATAAAGCTGGAAACAAGAACAAAGTGTTTTACTGGAAAAATTCAAGAAGCTTACAGTCCACAACAGTTCCTGGTCCTTCGAGCCGGATTGGAGCGAAGAGATCCTGCACCCATCGGATCGGAGTGAAGAGATCCTGCACCCACCGGATTGGAGAACGAAGAATCAAGCGCTCGCGCAGTATGGTTGTAACCAGAAGCCAAGTGGATACGTCCGAACGACGTGAAACTGAGGAAGAGGCTGTACGGCAAGCCGCCGAACTGGAAGCCATCGCGAACGTACGAAGACGAAGGCTGTCGCAAGAAGCTCCGGCGACACCCGCTACGCATCAAGTAGCCAGACATCGCGACCCAGCCATAGGGTTCGCACCCGACTTCACCCGCGCCGGAACGAGTACGGAACGCCATAGGGAAGAACAATCTCCCGCCCGAACTGCGCGCTCTCTACGATCGAACGGGAGCATAGCGGCCAGGGCGCGGGCGGCGGAACTGGAGGCGGAAGAGAAACTGGCCGAACTTAGGCGTAAAGAACTCCAAATAGAAGCAGATCTCGTCAAGAAGAGATTGGCTGCTAACCTAGCAGCATTGGAAGACGAGGAAAGGAGTATACATGAAGACGAACTACCGGAACACAGTGAGAGAGTCGAGCAGTGGCTGCAGACAACTGAAGGGGAGAAAAGTGACACTATTCTTAGAACTGAGAAGAACATCCGATTCAACGTCAGGAACATATCGACTACGCCGGTCAAGACTAAGAGTACTGCTAACGTCGATGCATTAGCTGATGCGATAGAGAAGCTAGCAAGACCGAGGATGAAGTGCCCAGACCTGCACGCGTTTTCCGGTTCACCGAATGAGTGGTTGCCCTTCAAAGCTGCCTTTAACGACTCGACGAGAACATACAAGCTGACACCGGCTGAGAACATCCAAAGGCTGAGAAGCAGCCTTAAAGGGGAAGCAAGAGAGCTAGTTGCTTCACTCCTGTACACCGCAAGCAATCCAGAAATCATCATGAAGACCCTGGAACAATGCTTCGGAAGACCAGAAATCATCATCGACCGGGCCATTGATGACCTTCGAAGACTACCGAAACCCGGACCATCTGCAATAGAACTGAACTCATTCGCCGTCAAGCTTCAGAACGTGGTCTGTGTGTTGAGCAACATCGGGAACAGAGGCTACCTGTACAATCCGACGCTGACCAGAGAAACACTGGAGAAGCTGAGCCCCCACATTCGCTCACGCTGGTGTGACTACGCAACCGAACAAGAGGGAATGATCGAGCCCGAGATCATTATGCTATCACGCTTCCTTATGCGCGAAGCGGACCGAGCCCTGCGGTTCAGCTATGCACCACCGACCAGCAAGAAGGAAAACCTGCCGAAACCGAACACAGCATTCAAGAAGAAGACGAACGCCGTGTACAACACTACTGAAGAACTCGCTGAAGCTGAAGAGAAGTGTTCATGCTGCGAGAAGGAACACAAGTTGACAGATTGCCCCAAATATAAGGCAATGACAACTGACGAGCGATGGGAACACGTGAAGAAGAACAAGCTGTGCTTCAAATGTATAGTGAAGAAGCATCGACGCACCAACTGCAAGGCGACATCATGTGGAGTCAACCAATGTTCACGTCCACACCATCAGACTCTACATCAAGAAAGAAAAGACAGTCCAAGCCCAACCGAAGCAGTCATGACAGTGACCACCGCTGCCTCGAATGACATGGCAGTTTTGCTGAAGATGTGTCCAGTCACCGTCGTCGGTCCACGGGGGGAGATCGATACGCTCGCTCTCTTGGATGAAGGGTCCACAGTCACTCTGATTGATGAGAAGTTGGCGCGTACTATCGGAGCAAAAGGACCTTCACTGCCACTACGAATGCGTGGAGTCAACACTACGCAAAGGGAGGAAGAAAGCCAACTTGTCACCGTACAACTGAAGGGCAAGGATAGCAAGCTACATCCACTTCGGGCACGCACCGTCAAGAACATGAAGCTGCTGCAACAATCGATTCCCGCAACACTGTTGGATCAAGACCATCTGAGGGACTTACAACGAGATGAAGTCTGCTACGAGTCATCACAACCTGGGATCCTGATTGGAGCTGACCACTGGGAGTACATAGTCTCACACGAGCTACGAGTCGGAAGAGCGAACCAACCAGCTGCATCGAGAACACAGCTGGGATGGATCATCCACGGAACCATACCACGCAGCATCATCGCGAACCAAGACAGCGTTCTACACATCTACACACCTGAAGCCATTGAGAAGCAGAACCAAGAGCTGCATGAGCTAATAGAGAAGCATTTTAGCATTGAAGCGATTGGCATCAACCAGAAGCCACGTACGAGTGAAGAAGATCTCCGAGCTACAAATATCG
Organism: Eupithecia exiguata; assembly: GCA_947086465.1. Classification (NCBI taxonomy): domain Eukaryota; kingdom Metazoa; phylum Arthropoda; class Insecta; order Lepidoptera; family Geometridae; genus Eupithecia; species Eupithecia exiguata. Next base: position 10,132,640 of record OX352226.1, read on the forward strand.
TCGAACAGACAATCAAGAAGATTGACCAAAGATATGAAGTTGGTCTACCATGGAAGAAAGAAGACACGAAACTACCTCAGAGCTACAACATGGCACTTCGTCGTCTTCAAAGCATTGAGAAGAAGATGGATGCTGACCCAGTCTTCGCCGAAGAATATACGAAGCAAATTGAGAACTTGCTGCAGAAGCGGTACGCTGAACCATGCGATGGATCGGAGGAGTCTAGCACCGTCTGCTGGTACTTGCCTCACTTCGCAGTACGCAACCCCAACAAGCCCAGCAAGATAAGGCTTGTCTTCGATGCAGCAGCAAAGAGCAATGGAGTCAGCCTGAACGACCACCTGCTGGAAGGACCCGACCTCTTGATGTCCCTACCAGGCATCCTGTTCAGATTCAGAGAGAAGCGAATCGCGATTACGGCAGACATACAGGAGATGTTTCTACAGATTAAGATTCGTCAAGAGGATCAGCCAGCACAACAATTCTTGTGGAGAGGCAACGAGAGAAAGAAGACGCCTCAACGATTCAAGATGACAAGCATGATATTCGGCGCTGCGAGTTCTCCATTCATGGCGCATTTCGTGCGAAACTACAATGCGAGGGTATACGCTCAAACTCACCCTCTCGCCTGCGAAGCCATCACCAGAAGCCACTACATGGACGATTTGGTAGCGAGCTACGATGACGACGTGGAAGCCCATCGAGCCGTGACGGAACTGCGCACAGTGCACGCGGTTGCTGGATTCACACTGCGAGCATGGAACAGCAACAAGGATAGCGTACTGGAAGACGTGCCGGCTGAACTACGAGCTACAACACCGATGCAATTTGACGAAAAGGGGTCAGAGAACAAGATCCTTGGACTCTACTGGAACGCCGAACAAGATGAACTTGGATTCAACACCTCCATGAATAGAGTTCCCGCAGAAGTACGTGCACGAGTCCGCGCGCCAACGAAGAGAGAGGCACTCAGCGCGGTGATGTCCATCTACGATCCGCTCGGACTGCTGAGTCACTATACGATACGAGCAAAAATTGTGCTTCAGAAGCTATGGCGCATCAAGATGTCATGGGATGAACCGATTCCGGAAGAAGAAAATGAGCTGTTCGCCAAGTGGCTGGAACAACTGAACGACCTGTCTTGCCTTCGGCTGGAGCGACACTACGAGATTCAAGACAACACTGACCTCGAGCTACATGTACTATGTGATGCCAGCGAACAAGCCTACTCGACCGTGGCATACTGGCGAAGCACGAGACCAGATGGAAGCTTCAGTGTTTGCCTCGTCGCTGCTAAGTCCAAGGTTGCTCCAAAGCGAACGCAAACCATTCCCCGCTTGGAACTACAAGCGGCGGTCATCGGAGCAAAGTTGGCCTACGCCATCAGACATGAACATCGAGTCGAAGTCAAGAGAACGATCTACTGGAGTGACTCAATGACAGTTATACATTGGATACGAAACAATGCAAGAAGATATACGCCCTACGTCGCGCATCGTCTGGGGGAGCTATCTGAACTTACCCAGAAAGAAGATTGGAAGTGGATACCGACCAGTGAGAATACGGCAGACGACGCGACCAGGCTGACGAACACACGCATAATGGCAGAAGATCGATGGTTCCGAGGGCCAGACGTCCTTTGCCGCCCAGAGCATCAGTGGCCGAAGGAGACGTCTGACTGCAACCACGAGGAGGAAGTTCTGCACACGCGAGTGGAAGAAGACAAGACGGATAGATGGCTGCCAGATCCATCACACTTCTCTAAGTACGAGACACTAGTCAGAGCTACAGCACGAGTACTCTTCTTCATCGAGAGATGTCGACGACGAGCCACGAACATGGAAAACCGGCACATCGAAGATGCGGAACGTGCGCTTATTCGCCACGCACAAAAGGAGAGCTTCGCAGACGAGCTGCAACGAATGAAAACGTCTCGTCCAATCACGAAATCGAGTCGCCTGTTCCGGTTGGACCCGATTTTAGAAGATAGCATTCTACGAGTACGAGGTCGCATTGGAGCTTCCGACGCACCGATTGAGATGAAGCGGCCCATAATACTCGACGGTCGTCACCGCATCACAAGACTTATCGTCTTGCGAGAACACTGCGCAGCTGGTCACGCTAACAGGGAGCGCGTGACTAACGACCTCAGACAGAAATATTGGGTGATTCATCTACGACCGACAGTACGTGGCATCGAGAAGGAATGCAGACTCTGCCAAGTACGGAAGATGAAGCCTCTACCACCAGCTACGGGAGACTTGCCGAGAGCCCGCCTCACGCCGTTCCTGCGCCCTTTCAGCCACTGCGGAACTGACTATTTTGGGCCCATGATAGTAAAGATTGGACGACGCCGGGAGAAGAGATGGGGCGCCCTCTATACGTGCCTCACTACACGCGCCGTACACATAGAGGTCGTTACTACACTTTCCGTCAACTCTGCAATCATGGCACTGAGAAGAATGGCTGCGCGACGAGGTTGGCCCCGTATCATGATGTCCGACAACGCAACGAACTTTCGAGGTGCAGACAAAGAACTGCGGGCTGCCTACGTGGAATGGGCACCAGTTCTGCGAGATGAAGGACAACTACATCGAATGGAATGGCGCTTTATACCTCCTGGCGCACCGAACCAGGGGGGAGCCTGGGAGCGACTGGTGCGATCAGTCAAAGTCGCATTAGCCGCCACCTTGAACGAGAAGGAACCACCCGAAGAAGTATTGATCACCCTCCTGACAGAAGCGGAATTCTCCATCAACGCGAGGCCACTTACGCACGTTAGCGTGAACCCCGAGGAACCCGAGGCGCTAACTCCGAACCATTTTTTGCTAGGGTCATCCAACGGTCTACCTACCACTGGTCCGTGCAGCGAGGCAGATCGACGAACATGGAGAATGAGCCAAGCGCTTGCTGACCACTTTTGGCGGCGCTGGCTTCGAGAGTACCTTCCGACATTGGTACCTCGCGGCGAGCCTACGAGCAACAGACGACCACTTCAAGAAGGAGACATCGTTGTGGTCGTAGACCACACTCTACCCCGAAATGTGTGGCCAATGGGAGTCGTCGAGCGCACCTACAAGGGACCTGATGGAGGCGTACGGGTGGCGGATGTCCGGACGAAGACTGGCGTCTTCAAGCGGCCGACCAGCAAACTCGTCGTGTTGGTGAAAAAGGAGGCTGCGCGAGCTACGCCGGGGGGAGGATGTTCTGGACACGACGAGCCTTCGTAGGATAGGTTGAAGAAGATCCTTCTTAGAATAGGTATAATAGTCTAGGTTTGAAACGTCAAAGGAGGTTGAAATACCTCAACATGGATGCTGGCCGCAAGCACATTCAAAAATTCAAATACCTGCGAACGAACGAACCATTTGATCGTCTATTGTTTTTTCTCATTCTAATTTTGGAAAATGTAGGGGAGATTTTTTGTATAAATAGGCACGCTAGCTAGAATAAGTTAGTTTATACTCGGACGCGATCAAGAAAACCTGAAGAAGTAAATAAAGCTGGAAACAAGAACAAAGTGTTTTACTGGAAAAATTCAAGAAGCTTACAGTCCACAACAATACCTACTTACTCGTACCTGTGAACGAAGAGAGGTACACTTCCTTTTTAATTTTAAAACCCGAGGAATGTAACATTCGGGTCAAACCCCTACGGGTTTAAAGAGTGTTATAAATTAAGTCCTATGTATATTCTTTTTAAATAAATAAATAAAAAAAAAAAAAAAAAAAAAAAACCAGAAAAAATGGCTACTTTAGGGGTTAAAAGGACTTACCCGTATTAACCTAGTTGTATGTACCCATCTCATTGGTTCCGTTCCGGGCCATTGTATGTTCCCTAGTCACCCTGTTCATGTCTCTTCTTACTATAGCACAATATTTTTACTAGTTAGTTCACAGCATTGAATTATCAACACACTACATAAGTAGTTCGGTGTGCATAATCAAAACATTCACAATACATGTCACAATATTTTTGTTTTCTTTGTAAACAAAAAACCGAGATCATGGGATCCCAGGGTCAGTTACCGTATTCTATAAACGCTGGATTGACGTTTTTATAAGTTAATCGTAATATTTATTATGTTGGTGAATTTATGTATAGTTATGAAACTTCTGTTGAGCGAATTGGACTATGTGGTTGTACAGAATTTCACTGTGCATCCTTGTTCAGGTAAGCAATATTTGTATGCTTTTATTTAACTTGCCCGTTAGTGTAGTGTAGTGGAATATACATACAGGGTATTCCCTAATAGCTGCAATCCTCAAAATAGTTGAAACCATGAAAAAGTGGCCCGAACCTCTTCCTCATAAAATAATATAGTTAATGTATAAAGCTATTTATGTATAAAATTTGACTGGTGTAAGTGCTTTTTTGTAAGCCTAAAGAAATAAAGTTAATGACTTTTGAAAATAATAATAATCTAGAATAATTCTGATAATTTTATTTAATTTTCATAATCTAACTATATTTTATATTAAAACCTACTGTAATTAGTATAATTGGCTTAAGGTCGTTCTTATTACACCAATAAATAAATAAACCATAAATAAATATATAAGATAAATAACGCTGGACAAATTCACACAGCATTAACTAGCCCCAAACTAAGCAGAAAATGGTAGGCATTTGAAAATTTGCGAACAAGTGGTTACGCTCATACTTAAATCGTCATTAACCTTTTAATTAATTATCAGTCTATATGGAATCTTGATAATATTTTTTTCGATTATCATATTATCCAAGAGCGAAGTTAATTCGTAAAACTATAAAAAAAAACACAAACTCGAAAATTTGTGGTTAAGTTCTCGATTTTCCGAGCCCTACTACAAAGTTGAGGCTGTTGACCTATTCATTTTTGTACTGATATAATTATGAGGCTATAATTTAACACGTAAAACTATGGCTGTAGGTCTAATAATGATTCATATTGAAATATTATTATTTGAACTTTGCACACTCGACCTGATATTTGAAGGTTCTATGATTTCTATAAATTCTAGTTATGTAATCATACAAAAAAGGGTGCGATAAGATGGAGTGGTTGCCATGTTGTAACAGAATGACTAAATAGTAACATACAAACGAAACAGTTCCATTCCAAAATATTGTATTAATTTTGCATTGGGATGGCAAAGTTTGATTGACAATATCTCTATGTATGAGATATACAGACAATATACCTACTCAGTGGTGAATTAAAGCGTACTAGCTGTTCCCCGTGGCTTCGCACGCGCTTTTCAAGTAGCCTATGTCCGTCCTCGGGATATCATTTACCTCCTTGCCAAATTTCATCGACATCCGTTCTACCGTTAAGGCGTGAAAAGGTAACAGACAGGACAGACAGACAGAGTTGTTGACGACCTCTGTGGCGCGGTGGGCGGAAGTCCGCCTGCGACCCAGGAGGTTGCGGATTCGATTCCCGCCTTGGGATAAATATTTGTACGATCTGCAGGTATTTGTTCCGTGTGTTCTGGTCGTTTTCTATGTATCATAAAAAATATCTATGTATGTAATGTATTGTATTATGTATATCAGTTATCTAGTACACATAACACAAGCTCTGCTTAGCTTGGGGCTAAATAATGTTGTGTGAATTGTCGAGCAATATTTATTAATTTATTATTTATTTATTTATACTTTAGAATTCATAATATTAGTATGGATATCCTCATTGACTGATATGTGTACAAACGTGTATACATAGGTCAACTGCTTTGAATTAGCAGTAGGGCTCGATTCAGCAAAAAAAAAACCTAAAACTTGCACAGATTTTCAACTTTTCTGTGTACAAAATGTACACTGGATGGATGTATGTTGGATGATAATCCATATAGTATACATATTAAGTTCAACGCTGTTTGTTTACAATCGATAGATAATAATAGGGGTTAAAGTATGAAATTGCCGTTATATTGTAGTACCTAGGTACTTCGAATTGACATGGTGTTATTCACTAAAGCTTTCTCCGATCTGGTCGAGCAATAAAATCTCTAAAAATAGCGACATACATAATATAAATACTAGAAATAAGAATAAACTCGCTGTGCCCACAACTAGGCTACACAAGATTAATGCATCTTTCAAAGGGCAGTGTATACGCTTCTACAACAAAACTCCAAGTGAGTTGCAAAAAATATCAATGAATAAATTCAAACAAATTGTCAAACATGTCCTTTGTAAAAAGGCTTACTACAAAATATCAGATTATCTAGACGATAAAAAATCTTAGGACGACTTTTGCTCCAACTCGAAAACTAACATTCTAACAAGGTAAAGGTTTAAGAAATTAATAAATCCCAAAAATTTACGATCCCGACGGGATCGTAAATTTTTGGGATTTATTAATTTCTTAGAAATTACCCAGAGTATAATAAATAAAAACCTTAGAAGGTAAAGGTTTCTTGTTCGCTTCTTTACTTTACCTTAAAAAGATTGAAGTGAACAAAAAATCAAAGTGATCACTTTATTTCCTAGTTTTACGTATGTAATTTGTATTTTGTGACGTGTCCAAGAGTCCTGTAAGGTCTAAAGGAAATAAAGCACTTTGATATTTGATATTTGAATAACGGCAGATGTCTATTGTGCCGAACTCCGAACAATGATAGCAAAACTAGCAGTGAAACAGCCCGAACTCATGAAGCTATCTTCGCCATTATTGCAATTATTTTGATTAAAAAAATATGTAAAATTAAAAAAAAACTAATATCAATTTTTCAGCACAAATCGGCAATTTCATACTTTAACCCCTAATATTTCCAAAAGTGAAAAAAGGTAACTTGTGTTAGAATGCGTAGGTAGGTAACTGCGTTGCGCGAAACGAAGACACAAAAAAGTTGGTATCAATCAGCGTAAAATATCTGGAATGTTTGTTTACTATAAATTTAACTGAAGATGAACTTGGCTCATTTAATTGAAAATGATCATCAAGCGAAAATGTATTAAATAATAATAATATGCAAATGGGACAGAATGGCAAAGAAATAATCAATATGATTTTAACTGTTCGGCCGAAATCACGTGAAATGTAGTATTTAAAGACACGACAAATTTGTGAAGTAGAGAAGTGAAATCGGCGTGGAATATTTACTGAAGGTAAGTTTTAATTGTCCTATTTTCTCACACTCGAAGTGAAAAAGTATCGTTTTTTACGCGGGTCTAACCCACCCATTATAACTCGGTCTTGTCATCCTCCCTCGCTACGCTTGGGAGTATAAACAACCTCGTCTATAATGGGGTGGTTTGGTCCCTTGTGTAAAAATATACTATTTAATATTTAACACACTGCGCCTTTCTGTAATTCACTACAAAGAATCGAATTTTTTTACTTAAATTTGACACTGATTTCTAATTTAAAAATATTAGTCTTTAATTAATAATAATAAATAAAGTCATTTATACCCGCCAGAATAAAAGTTTTTGCCTTTCTAACTTCCTTTTATGCATATACCTATATATAATATGTATGTACTATTGAATATAGGTACTTAGTCTATAAGGTATTTCCATAAGGCAAGAGCGAAACCCCCTAACACAGGTATCTCTATACTTAAAAGGGGATTTCCAAAGCAATTTAAATTTAAAGATAGATTAAGTTAAAGAAATAAACTATTTTATTATTTATTATTATTACCTAACCCTTTCATAAATATTTTTTTTTTCATGAAATAGTCACTAAACTTAGCTCAGAACACTCTTAATTAACCTTCAACCTTCGACTTCGTTTCCACTTATCCAAATACCTACTTCGTATTCGCTCCAGGTGTCGTGCAATATACATTTAAGCCGCATCGCAACGCATTAATTACAAACCATCGATCAGGGCTCGGGCAGCTACGCCGATAATGAAATGATAAAGTCGGTAACTTCCTTTGGTTGGACGTATTAGCCGATAATTGAATGAATCCATGCAATGTTCATCGTTTAACCATCTCGTGAGCCACCCCACCACTCACCCCAAAGCACTAGGCTATTGGGCCGTGGGCACCCCTATAATAGGCCTCACCCTGACTGGCTAACCCACTTATGAAGCCCTCTACACACACGCCATAGCCGCCAGCCCGGCGGCGCGGCGGCGTTTGCGGTGGGTTTAGGGCGCGTTCCCATTATGTCGTAACGATTAAATTTATCGTTGGTAGACTAGGGACCATAGTCGAACAACGATAAATTAATAAGCTGTTCGCACTTGACGTTGCCTTGACAATCTATCGTTACGACTAAACTGCGAGCAGAAACCGGTTCCAGGTCCTCGAGACACTGGCAGGAACAATGTCATCACAACCGATTTATGTAACCATAAGGTTTTTGGATATGATGGGATTATGATGTTAGGTGTGAATAGTCCTCATCTCAAGGAGTGCATGGAGCGAGCACACGACCACTGGGAGGATTCTGGGGGCACTGCCGTGCCCCCAGAATCCTACTGTCGATCAGTGGCTGTTATGAAAAAAACGAAACGAATAAAATGATAGACTCGCCGCGCTTCGCGGGATATTTAGGCTTTTGTGTTGGAATCGAGAGTGCGAAAGGTATGTTCAGAAACGCCCAGTCTAGTAGGTACATACCTTTCCACATAATTTCATACGATCACATCGAGCTTTCTTTGCTTGTATTAGGTCCCATGGCGGCTCTAATGATAATACGACTCCACGTTAATTTGACGCAATCCAGAAAAAATGCTTGATTTATACAGAGTTACTTGAAATAAGTAGGTACAGGGAACTGTGTGCCTTTAGAGAAACTTCCGATCATCAACTGTTCATCGGCAATACACAGAATGAATTTGACAACTTCTTATCGAACTATTGAAGATCAAGATGATTACATGATCATCATCAGTCAAAACGAGCTTGAAGCTCCTATGGATTCGGTTCCACTAGGTACCTTTCTAAATTTCCTGGAAACGTTATCGAATATATTGCTAGCTATGTAGTAAGCACGTTTATTAAGCGCATCAAATACACTACCTGCGTTAAAGCTTTATTAAAACTAGCAGAAAACCGAAATAGAAATGCAGAAATACAATTTATTGGTAAAATCAATTCACATGTCAACAAAAAAGCCATATTTTAACAGACACAAAGGTGGGCTTATTATATCCATCGAACACTGTGAAGATCAAGATTTGTAGACGATGTGAAATCTGGCGGTTATAAAACCAAAATTAAAAGTGACAGTTTGGTACTAACTAAAAAGCGGTAGGAGACAGCTTATTTCCAGAAGTACATGTATGTAATACAGTGGAAACAAATCTGCCAGCTGTGCGAGTTGTGCATTTATTAAAATAATATTAAAGCTAGACGGTTGCCCCGCGCATAACCGCCGTTATGTGGGGGTGTTCCTCGATGAGGCATACCAAGGGAGGTGGATCGGGCGTTCCTTAAAAATAAATTCCTTGATTTTTAACCTTGGAACCATCGAAAATAATGGACAAGGGTAAAAAAGACCGTGAGACTTTTATTAAACTACCCGTATAGGTTTTTATTTCTTTTATTTATGATTCACAGTAAGTACTTATTTTATCTTGAAGCTAACTTAAAATTTAATTCGGTTTGTCCGTAAGCCTCTTGGTCTCTATGATATACCTAATATAAATGTACCTACTAAGCTATTTATGTAAAATACAGTCTACTCGTACCTACATAGTAAATGTAAGCACGTAGGCTAGGTAACATCTGTGAATCAAGCAGGCCACACCCTGCAAGTGCAAGCGGGGTAGGTACAATGATCGGCTGCCCGGTACGGGCGAGCGCAAGCAACAATTACATTACCTACGCTCGTTCGTCAGTGATCGGAGCGAGGTAAAGGCTTGACCAGTCTTTACGCTACACTCTGGTATATCGGAGTTAAATAGATAGTTTAAACACTCTGTGAATGTGATAAGCTGTGCTGTACCTCTTCCAACCCTGTGGAACCTTCTTAAATATCCTGCAATACCTACGCCTATTATAGTCTATGCGGATCTCAAACGTCTGCTGTTTGACGTTAGACGAATTGTACAAGATGACAGGGAGGAATGGAATCAGCTAAGTGGAATCCTAGTTCAGTTACCGTAGCAATTTGTAATAAAGAAGGTCATAGTAACCATGTAGAAACGGTTTCGCGATTCGTGTAGCTAGCAGCCCTAGCCTTTGTTCTGTGTTTCAGAGCCCTAGTTCCAACCGGCATCACCTCAATACGCCCCGCTAGTTAACATAATATGTTAACCTTAATAATATGTTAACTAGGTATTTTAATTGGTAATTATAGGTATTTTATATTATTAGGGGAGATCTATGTCCAGCTGTGGACTTATATAGGCTGATGATGATGATGATAACTCCACCGGATATGTACTCGATGAAGCCAATAGACGATTCGATGCCGCCGCAACCACCACAGCGCGGAGTAGGTGCGGCGGCGCGTCTACATCACACTATAACAATAAGAATGCAAAAGTTTAGATGAGTGTTTGTTATCTCTTCTCGTCTATCTCTAAGAAAGGTCCGATAGCACAAGTAAAAAAAACCGAAAACCGCAAATTTGTTGTTAATTCACAATAAAATGATTAATACTTCTCGCCATGGATCGAAACCCCTAGGGTAGGTACTTCTCGTCTTGTTTCCCTAGAATCATATTTGGCAGGAAACAAGGTCTTATAAACATACGGAACACCCGGCGCACGACACGAGTCCAACTCGCACTTGCAGTTTTTTAATATAAGTTTGTATTTACAGACTGGGAGCCCCACAGCGCTTCTTCAGAAAACGCGCCGCGATACGCGCGCCACGAGCAATACCTCACTCAAGATGTGCAGAGATATGTTATGAAGTCGCTATTCGGTTACAAACTGCATGTAAGTGAGAAAAATTAAGGAAGACAGCTCCTTTTTGTCGATAAAAGTTAGAAATTGTGTCATTTTCTTGGTGAATTCACTTATTTGTTCTAAAGTTATTCTAAATGGTCAATTTCTCCTTCCCGATTGCCGCCTTATACAAGCATTTAATACCCAGACACGGCACGCGACCCGCAGGGTCACTCGCCGTGCCACTACCTGGCAGCACTGGAGATAGGCATGTGCATCTCGTGGGCAAATCGTGGGCCATGAAAGTGTTAACAAAGTTTATATTGCCCCTCAGGAAGTACTACTAGCCAATGACAAGGAGTTAAGGCTGAGAGTGAAGTCGCCGGTGACCAAGGTTGCGAAGATACGGGCAAATAGTATCATGAAACATACCAGCGTGAGACCCAACGTAAGGGTACGTAATAAACAATATTATTCACTCGATTTTTTTTTTTTAATAATAAATAAAAGAATAATGTTTCTTTATTCAGAAACATTGTCCATCAGTTACAAGTTACATATAAATAAATATAATTCTGCAGTTTGGTAAAAACAATTTCGGGAAGGAGGCCAAGAGGAGGATCCAGCTAGGTTGGGCAGCGTTTGGGAAACTACGTCGAGTCTTCTCGTCATCCATACCGCAATGCTTGAAAACGAAAGTTTTCAATCAGTGCGTCCTACCCGTCATGACTTACGGAGCTGAGACGTGGACACTCACGATAGGGCTTGTCCACCAGTTTAAAGTCGCCCAGCGAGCTATGGAGAGAGCTATGCTCGGAGTTTCTCTGAAGGATAGGATTCGCAACGAGTACATCCGACAGAGAACCAAGGTTGTCGACATAGCTCAAAGGATTAGCAAGCTGAAGTGGCAGTGGGCTGGCCATATTGCGAGAAGAACCGACAACCGCTGGGGTAAACGTGTTCTTGAGTGGAGACCGCGACTCGGCAAACGTAGTGTAGGACGCCCTCTGACCAGGTGGGATGACGATTTGCGAAAGACTGCTGGCAGATGCTGGATGCGGCAAGCTGAAGACAGGGCGCTATGGCGCTCATTGGGGGAGGCCTATGTCCAGTAGTGGACTGATATAGGCTGATGATGATGATGATTTAATATGTTGATTCATATTTGTATATATACAAATATGAATCAACATATTAAATATTTAACACCAGTTTCATTGTAAGTGCCATACAGTCATGCATTCAATGCAGCTGTCCCTTTGTCGTTTTCAACCAGGGGTTGTATTTACCCTGTCACGCTTGAATGAACCAATAAGTATGACTTGCCTATCCTGTATTCACAGAAAAGGGGACAACATATTGGTTTCCCCATCGTAGATCTTTCCTATATCAACTACACTTTGGCGATTTATTAAGAGCACCCTATTGGACAGATGACAATTGGTCATCCTTTATAAACGTTCATGAACGGGGTAGATTTTTCTGAGATAGTTGCATTGCCGTTTACTATTGTTTTGTATATTGTAGGTATTTTTAATTATGTATGCCTACTAGCTTATGCTAGCGGCTTTCTTATGGGGTTTTAATGATAAAACATAACCTTTATATAATTGTAAAAACTTTCATTTTGACGAATTCAATAACAATATATGCAGGTTACACCAACTAGGTTCTTTGTTAACCCGCTTACATTCATAATTAATAACCTATATGTCTCTTGATAAAGTCGCTGAGCGTCAGACCCTTTACCTTTTGTTTTAAATTAAAAAAACCATTTAGGTCTATATCTATCCAAAATTTCAGGCGGTTTGAATCAGTAGTTTTGACATTCTCTTCAGACGAAAATTTCACAAACCAGTGCCGTAGAAATATTAGTAGAAGTAGTAGAAATATTAGTATACCTGTTCTTAGAAGCCTAATGGAAGGTAATGCTCTCTGAAAGATAATCGAATGATAATCAGATTCGTTTGTTAACTTTAACGTATAATTCCCTCAGGACGACTTTGTCTACTTCCTAACTTGACCACTTCCAAAGTTGACCACTTCCTAAATCGTCTTGTTCTTTTACTGCATTTTCACTCCTCAAATCCAACTTTTGTCTACTTCTGAATTCTTTCTTAGAATTCTTCCATTATTCTTCTTTCAAAAACGACAGTTAGGTATATTCCAGCAGATCATCACGTACCTAAGCACGACTTAAGTCGGCTATTACATAATAGTTTGACCTGCATTAATTTTTCAGAATTTTACAGTTTACTTTACCTATGTTTACCTGTCTTTGTATGGTGAAAAGTGCTTTCATACATTAAGAAATTTTGCATGAAACTGCGTAAGCGTATCTCCTAAGTGTTGTTTTTTTTTCCACCCTGTATCCAGGTACCTTGTACAAAGGGGGTAATACTGAGTGCTTATTCATGCACACACTTGTGTGGCGTGGTGACACATAACACCCCATAAAAGGTTATCCCACTCCCACTGGCTCGTACTAGACTGACCCTCGATTCGTATGATTCTTGGCCCTAATGTGAGCATTTTAATGATAATACCCAGTGGGATATGGGAATGAAGGGGTTAAATAATACAATAATGACTCTTATAATAGTGCCCTCTGGCCGTCCTACGTAACCACTGTGCAGTATAATTAGGGCATATGCTCTAATTATATAGTGTATTGTAAACCCTTTTATTAAAAGTTTTAAATTCAATACATTATTGTACACCGCAAAATTTAACAAAAGACATTGACATGAAACATAAGTACAAGGCTTTATCGCGCACAGGTTTTTCAAGTATTTATTTTGCAATCTTAATATATACCTACCTACAATACGACAGGCTAGGTATTAGAAGAACCGAACCCTTTTACGGAAATACGGCGCATTGTGCACACCGGAGAAAAGATAACTCTTTGATACCAAGAATTCAATCAGCAAGTCTAATACTCAAGAGGTTTATTAGGTGGTATCTTCTATTGAACCTGAGCGCAACTTTACGGCTAAAACCACATTTCACCGCAAGCTATAAATCTATAGTCATATTATAATGAGGAAAGATTTGTTTGTTTGGTTGAATTGAATAGGCTATTAAAAACTGGGCTGATTTGAAAAATTCTTTCACCATTAGAATCCTACATTATCCCTTATAAACATAGACTATAGTATTTTTTCAAAAAAGTTAGGGATTCGTACGAAAACTTCGATAATGTAACCCAAGGTTTGAAAAAAGTAGGTACCATAAAAATCCCTTATATCGCGTACGCTGCGTAAACAATAGAGCAAAGTGGTGTACTACAGTTTTATAGAAAAAATCAATATCTTCAAAAAAGTCCGCAACATTATGTCTAATTACAACTGAGTAACACCGAAAAATCCTTACATCGTGTAAGCTGAGGTAATTATTGACAATACAGCAAAGTCATGTACCTACTACAGTTTCATAGAGGACATCAATATCTACAAAAATAAAACCGGCCAAGTGCTAGTCGGACTCGCGCATGAAGGGTTCCGTACCATTATCTATAAAAACAGCAAAAAGGTCCCGTTTTACCCATTGGGTACGGAATCCCGAACACTGCAAGACCATAATAATAATTATGTTTAACTATTACTGTTATGTCACAATATTTCACTTCTCTTGCTCAAAAAGTGTGTCAATATAGCTTAGCTTAGCGGGCGGAAAATGTATTTTATGTCCTATTATTTTTAATTTTTGTTTGAAATTATCAGCCAGTACAAGACATTCGCCCTCTTGCATAAAGACTCTACTTTTTGGTAACCTAAAAATATACATAGGTATATTTTGATAAACAAAGAACCAACATTTTACTTGATTTTATTTTTGAAAATGGAATTTAATTTCTTTCAGAATTATATCGAGGCTTCACCTCAGCCTTTGCCCAAGCCTTTACCTCAGCCTTTACCCAGGCATCCTAAGCCAGTCACCATTATCCAATTGCGAAACAAAAAACAACCTAACTACCCCACTAAGGTAAGCATTATCTGTAACTAAGGTAGTTTTGCTGGCTTAGAAAGGAAGAGACATATATCAGCTCTGCTTCTACATTTTTGTTTAAAAGTACCTCATCATAAAGTACTGTTATTACTGACAACACTTGCCTTATCTTATTATCTTATCGCTTATCTATCCTCATAATAGCAATTGCTTTTAATACTTTTCAATTACTTACAAATTTGCCCAAAACGTAGTTCCTCCTATTCGATTGTTGCAAGGTTTATGCGTTAATAGGTACCACGACATTTTTATTTTGAAATCAAATTACTCATTTAAACAACATATAAGGTCAAAATCGATTGTTAAAAATCTCCCACTCACCATTACTTTGACCCCCTTAAGGTAGAAAGGAAATTTTCGCCGGTCCACTCGGGTACAAACCCGATACAATCGAATAGGATCGAAAAAACAAGAATATCTCAATGTCGGTTGCCAGGTTCACACAGCCGAGAAAGTTTCTAACTCACCGTTTATTATTTCAGGAAGCAACCAATCCGGATCTGGTAAAGTTACCGGCACCATTTGACTACAACAGCTATGATAAAAAGAAGTAACCACAATAGAATAAATAAAAATATTTTAGTGTAGTCGTAGGCAATAAGTTCCAGTTTTCCGAAGTGGCCTCGACAGATGTCGAAGACAGTCAGGGAAGGTTCCCTGTAAAATTTAAATGAAATTCGTCAAGATTTATTCTAGGTTACGGAGTAGCACCAGGCCTATTACGATTTTTCGCCAACTGCCTGAGCGACCGAAAACAATTTGTGCGTCTTGGTTGCTTTGATCCACCCACCTACCACACTCAATCTGTGAGTCAAGGATCGTCGCTTGGCCTACTTCTTTTTACGATCTTGATAGATGATTTAGCCGCTGATCTCAAAAAAGCGAATTGCCTCGTCTATGCTGATGATGTAAATTTTTTTGCAGAAATTAAGTCTCAGCAAGACTGATGAATTGCAGAATGACCTCAATACTATTCAAGCATGGAGTGACTCGAACCATCTACGTTTCAACATTTCTAAGTGCCAAGTGATGACTTTTACTCGGTCCTCTCAAAGTCTTATCAACGACTATCTTCTTTGCGGTGAAAATATCACTAGATGTTCCTCAGTAAAAGATCTCGGCGTAGAATTTGACCCACAACTTAATTTCCATAACCATATTCGGTCGCTTACCGTCACTTGTTTCAAAAGACTAGGTTATGTGTCCCGCACGTGTAAGGATTTCACTAATGTAAACGCCATACGATCTTTAAACACACCACTGATCCGTTCAAAGATTGAGGCTAGTGCATGCGTATGGAACCCGTACGAAGTAATTTATTCGCTTATGATAGAAAAGATACAAAAGAGATTCCTTAGATTCTTGTACAAAAATTTCATGGATATTAATTCCTTTCATGTACCCTGCTAAGTATCTACAGGGAACACTAGGCTTTAAATCCTTAGAAACCAGGCGCCTAAAGGACCAAGTTCTAAATCTCTGCCGTATTTTGCGTGGTACAATAGATTGCCCTACTCTATTGACAGAAGGAAGCAGGCTCTGCGTCCCACAAAATCGCGCACGGTTCGGCACAGGCCGTATACCGTGCCCACACTCTGCATCGTCAGCAGTCTCATCTCCCGTGCGCAGCGCAATCTCAATGCGCTTATCGCCAGCCACCCTCAGTTTGATGTGTTTGCTGGGAGATGATTGAAAGAATGTGCCTGGAGTTTTGTGAGCGCGTGTAAATTTCTTATTTTAAATTTATTTATGTTTTGTGTTTGAGAAGTTTTAGCTTATTTTGTGTTTCAAGATTTTTTAATTGATCTAATTTTATTATTTTACGTTCATAATTATTTATATTGTTGTGATTTTCTTTTCTTTTTATTGTGTGTAATTTCATTATTTTATAGTTGTTAACTTTATATGATTCAATGTACTAGGCATAACGATTTGGAGATATCTGTAATGTACCTAATGATCTTGTTTTAAATAAATAAATAAATTTGCATTGATGTTGTATGCAATAAATTATTATTTATGCAAGGCATAGTTTAATTTTATGACAACCTTCTTTATTTTAACGTTAAACTTATGTTTAGTTATCCTTTAGTTTACCTTATGCAGACAGCTATTCCTAATGGAAAATAAGAACCCCTCTGGCTATTCCAACCATTCCGCTTAAACATAATGCATAAGATAAGTCGCTCACTACCTACATTTACATACCTAGTAGATAAGTTTCCAAAAATTGATTCCCATGAAACAATAGTGCTTATTCCTAATGACAATTTAAAACCCTCTAGCTATTTCAATCATTCCGTTTGAGCATAATACATAAGTCGCTAATTACATTTCATTATTTACTTAAGTTTCCATAAATCAATTCCAATAAAATATTTTACATTAAATAATATTAGGTACCTTATTCCCAATGAAAAATGAAAACCCCTCTGACTATGTCAAGCATTCCGTTTGAACATAATGCATAGGTCGCTATCTACATGTCAATACATGACCTTATTCTAAATGAAAAATGAAAACCCCTCTGACTATGTCAAGCATTCCGTTTGAACATAATGCATAGGTCGCTATCTACATGTCAATACATGACCTTATTCTAAATGAAAAATGAAAACCCCTCTGACTATGTCAAGCATTCCGTTTGAACATAATGCATAGGTCGCTATCTACATGTCAATACATGACCTTATTCTAAATGAAAAATGAAAACCCCTCTGACTATGTCAAGCATTCCGTTTGAACATAATGCATAGGTCGCTATCTACATGTCAATACATGACCTTATTCCAAATGAAAAATGAAAACCCCTCTGACTATGTCAACCATTCCGTTTGAACATAATGCATAGGTCGCTAACTACATGTGAATACATGACCTTATTCCAAATGAAAAATGAAAACCCCTCTGACTATGTCAAGCATTCCGTTTGAAAATAATGCATAGGTCGCTAACTACATGTCAATAGGTACATGACCTTATTCCAAATGAAAAATGAAAACCCCTCTGCCTCTGACTATGTCAATCATTTCGTTTGTTCATAATGTGTGGGTCACTAACTGCATGTCAATACCTAGTAAAGTTTCCATAAATCGATTCCCATTAAATGTTATTACCATATTCACAAGGAAAATTTAAAACCCTCTGGCTATTCCAACAATTCCGTTTGAACACAATGCATAAGTCGCTGCCTACATTTCAATAGTTAAGTTTCCATAAATCGATTCCTATAAAATATTATTGCTGGGCTGGCGATAACACTTTGCATGTGTTCACATAGTAGGTAATATGGTTCAAATATGAGTTTACTTAGGAAATGTGTTATAAATTTTATATTACTGTGCACGTTGCTCAGCGCCACGCAAAGTTTTGACAATGACGATGCAAACAACAATATCGGAGGAGAGTCCGGTGAAGATGAAAATCTGAAGGAAGCGCTACTTTTGGTTGAACTTTTGAAAAATGGTACATAAAATAAATCAACTTTTGAAAAATGGTGCACAAACTCAATCAGCATTAATTTCATATCTTGTGGCACCGGCACGTTTACCCGTACCCACATGGGTTGAGAAGCGTAGGTATATGAATCATAGGAGCTACCCAACCTAATAACCTAATTTAGGTCCTAACTTGAACATCATCCATGGGACAGCATCTCAATTCAGAAATTTTTAAACTGTGTATGTAGTTTGCACTTAGGGTGACCTATCTAAACTCTCGTAGTTTCCATATTTCATATATCTATTTGATGCTAGGTTTGTTATACAATACTCGATCGGAAAATATGGCGAAACCTATAAATTACCTTTATCTTAACTTAGAGTATACAAATGCACTCCGAGAAAACTTTATACTGCGTCAGAAAATGGCCGAAGCGACCACTGAACCGCCTGAAGAACCAACTTGTGCCTCTACCAGTCAACAGTCTTCATGTAAGTTATTGATTTTTACTCGTTAACGTTTCACTCACTAGTGGCAGCTTTAAACAGTACATACCATATAGCTCAATTCACATCGGAATGGCACGATACAATGCAGGTTTTACATGCATGTCTTCGATATGTATGTACATAAGGCACACAATTATTTGACACCCCCCGATTTGAAAAGGAAAGTGCTCGCCGATTGCCGTGCGTTATTTCAAACATACACCCTGCTATTGGCCTAGCAGCCAATAGCAGGGTGTATGTTCCAAATATAACGACGTGGTACTTGTTATTATTTTAATAAGACAAGGTACAAGATGTTTGCAATAAAAAGAATACTGAAAAAATGAGCCTATGGTTCCAGGCGCCTAATGCATAGTTTCCTATAATTTTTAAAAAACAATGTTAAATAATACGAGGGAATGTTTCCTTTACCTTCTGTTGCTCTATCTATTCATTTAAAATGTTTTAACTTCGACCAGTGTAGCCCACATGTAGGTATTATGTAGGTAGGTACGTCATGTAGAGTGTTAAGGAGTCGTAATACATTAGTATTATTTTATATTCACTAATCTTATTTTACGCGCAACTTTTCCGCAAAGATTGTGCATCTAACTCTTAAGTTTAGATTCGTCTAAACTTAAGAGTTTAGACGAATCTAAATAATTTTTTCTAAGCATCATTTTAGTGTGGAACGTAAATTACTGTTAAGTATTTAATATTGATTGTTTGTTTCATAGCCTTTCGAACCCAAACTACGTGTATAATAGACATTTACTTTAAAAAAATACTTAACCCATTTACTATCCAGTCGGAGTGACCCGTAAAGGAGCGCACCGCGCCTGCGCCGCGACACGTGCTGGTCTACCTGGGCACGTGCGTCATCATGGGCAATGAATGTTTTAAATAAATATTTCTTCGTACCTATATGTTTTCTATTGCCAACTAGAGCACAGATTATAAAATAAAGTGTGCGCTAACATAGGGCCTACGTATTTCAGCGAGGGTCACTGCCCCTTCGTCCACCACGGCGGCATCGCGAACGACCACCCGTCGGCAGCCAGCGACAACCACTCGTGCCAACTCTGTTCAACGCAGTTTTGGATCGAAGGCCCCATTTCCCACTGATTTGACAAGACGGAAAGCCTTGCAACATTTTCAAATTAATAGTAAGCTACTAGCTAGTTTCTGCCTTCAACTTCGCTCACGTTGTTCCTCATAAAAGTAGCTGATGATATTGATAATCTATACTTAATAATTATAAAGAGGTAAAGTTTATGAGTTTGTGAGGTTGTAGGGGGTAATCTCTGGATCTACTGAACCGATTTTGAAAATTCTTTCACCAATAGAAAGCCACGTTATTTGTGAGTGTCATAAGCTATATATAAATATATATATTAATCTACCCTGCGAAGCCAGGGCGGGCCGCTAGTGTTATTATAAAATAGCATCTATGGAAACTTTCAATTTGCTCCATTCAATAGTTTTTGCACGAAGACAAAACTAACAAACTATCATTGACATTAATAATGTTATAATCACAGTTCCTAGATAACTAAATATGCATTCATAATACTTGTTTTTTTTTAATATTAATACCTACAACTTTTTTATTTTCAGAGAATTTCAGACGTCGGATGCCCTCTAATTATTTATATGGCTCTGGTAAGAAACAAAAATACGTATATCTAACTACGTAGTACCTACCATAATATGGTACCGTATATCACTTATTGACTATATTATAGTCAATAAGTGATATAACTATTTACTCGGCTCTACTTGCGTACCAAGTACCTACCTGTGCCTTCGTAAATATTTTACAATCTGTAGCAAGTTGGCTGGATAGTAAATATATATAGGTAGAATATGCACGATTATTTTCACACTTTATGCTCGTAAAACGCATTTTATACGTCATGACGACCTCTGTGGCGCGGTGGGCGAAAGTCTGCCTGCCGACGCAGGAGGGTTCGATTCCCGCCTCGGGGCAAATGTTTGTACGATCTGCAGACATTTTTTCAGGGTGTTCTGGTCATATTTTATGTATAATAAAAATATCTATCTATGTATTGTATTACATTATGTATATCAGTTATCTAGTACCCATAACACAAGCTCTGCTTAGCTTGGGGCTAGATAATACTGTGTGAATTGTCCAGCATTATTTATTTGTTTATTTATCTCTACGGAGCAAGTGATTATAGCTAGCATATTATTATTATTATAGCTGTTAGCAGAAAAGTTGTAGTTTTTACCAAATTCAACCAAATCGAAGGAGATCCACAGTTCGAGTCTCCTTTGTCAACACTTTCACAAAAAACCAATGCTGCGAATAGCACGTAACAGAACTTATACTATTGCTCGCAGAAAGTGTGAAAAGTAGAGTATTCTCTTCGTGCATAAAGGTATCTTCGTCTTGGGCATAAATAAATCCCTCTCGCCTTCAGGATTCTAGTAACTCCCTCGCTTCGCTGAAGAGTTATTCTAGAATCTTGATGAGTTGCGCTCGGGATTCAATTATTCTAATTTTGCCTGCGACGTAAGCGTCGCAGGCAAAATTGAATCCCGAGCGCATCAGTGTCTTAATACTGATTTGTGATCTTGTTGCGTAATCTAAGTACTATTAAGTACCTTCTATACCTACCTCTGTCATCATTCTCTCAGCCAAACGACGACGTCCCGTTCTGGGAATATACCTACCCCTAAGATTACAAACCAAAAATATTTGCAGATGCTCTTCGAAGTCTCCGTAGAGCAGACGAAGGTGAGTTTCATTTAAAACAAAATGAAGCAACAACTGATATATTAAACCAGTTTGTTGAACTGGACGTCATTGATATTACCTGATAGCGATTTTCTAATATACAGGGTTATTGGTAAATTAGTAACAATACGTGAACTGCAGGAACAGAAGGAGGACAGAAGGAGGCAGAAAGAGGACTTACGAGGCGCCAAGTCTAAATTTAAAAAAATATATAAGTCACCTCTGATGCTAAATGAAAAAACATCTTTGTCTGGAACCCAACGAGTTACTACTTAAGACCGATCTTTCACTCTCATATCTTCTGTAAATTCAGGGCAGAGCACTTTTTAAGTTGAGTTTCAAATAAAACCTCTCTAACGAACCATTATTGAATGAATTTGATTATTGAAAAACATTACCAATACCGAAATTAAGAATTAGGACCTGGCGTCTTCACAAACGTGTTTGTGATGATGGGCTGAACCTGCTGTTCACGTATTGTCACTAATTTACCAATAACCCTGTATATACACCTCATTACGGATGTAAGCGGGTTGTAGTGTGTAGTAGTTAACAAACATTATTTGTGTTGGAAAAACACCAACGTTTCATCCCTTAACAAGAGACTTCTTCATATCCTTCAAAAAAGAGAAAAAAACACCCGTTTTCAGGTTTGTATATATATGAAAATGGGCAAATCCCTTTCGCTCCTTCCGATCTGGCAAGACCCCAAGCCAATGTCTTGTCAATGTCGCCTCAGTCAGCTATTGCAGTTTTGATAGGCCATGTGAAAAATAAATTTTGGGACCCTAGTTTTCATTTATAAGAAAGATTATAAGATAAGATTGATAGCTGAAAAGTGGTAAGAGATGGTTCGAGAAAAAGGTTCCCGGTGGCTCATCTACCTACTGATACTTCAACCCCGAAGTAATTATTGAGCACAATAGGTCGATGGCCACCGGCTCATAGAAAAATACTGCATACCATAGAGGAAAAACACGCTGCTGTACAGCAGAGGGATAGTGTCATTCAACTATTATCTTGATTTCGTAGCCAAAAACTAATCTATGTGTGAGTTGACAAGCATATAACTTCAGTGCTTTCACGCACACAAGCGCACGTATAATTAGGTTGAATAGGAAATTAAGACAAATTTGTCGCAATTTTTCGGCGACACCTCTTTTGTGTCTTCTATCATTCTAAGGCCCGTATTATGAAAGCTTCCCCAAGCATTACTTAAGCAGTCATTACGTGATCTCTACTCAAGCGTTAATTACTCAAGTAATGCTTGGTAACCGTTCAATAATATGTCTAAGCAGTTACTCGAAGGCGTGGACGGAGGAAATCCGCTCTTAACGGCTACTTGAGTGAGTGTAGATTTTGACATGAGCTCCCAAGCATTGTTTGAAAATTAGTATTCACTCAAAACTAGACATAAGCATCACTCAAGCAGAGCTCGATGACTGAGCA
Source organism: Eupithecia exiguata (assembly GCA_947086465.1). Classification (NCBI taxonomy): domain Eukaryota; kingdom Metazoa; phylum Arthropoda; class Insecta; order Lepidoptera; family Geometridae; genus Eupithecia; species Eupithecia exiguata. The sequence goes on from OX352226.1 coordinate 10,155,576, forward strand.
TGCTTTCATAATACGGGCCTTAGTCTTCTTCTTCTATGGCCCGTATTATGAAAGCATGCGCAGTCATCGAGCTCTGCTTGAGTGATGCTTAAGTCTAGTTTTGAGTGAATACTAATTTTCAAACAATGCTTGGGAGCTCATGTCAAAATCTACACTCACTCAAGTAGCCGTCAAGAGCGGATTTCCTCCGTCCACGTCTTCGAGTAACTGCTTAGACATATTATTGAACGGTTACCAAGCATTACTTGAGTAATTAACGCTTGAGTAGAGATCACGTAATGACTGCTTAAGTAATGCTTGGGGAAGCTTTCATAATACGGGCCTATGACTGCATACATTTTCAAACACTCACTCAATACACTAGTACGTCAACCCCGAAGTGGGTCTTGGCCACAATAGATCGATCGCCACTGGCTTCTGTCCTGTGCCACCTTCTTCAGTCCGGAGCGATGATTTTAATATTGTAAGGTTACCTTCAACCTTAATGTAGATATCGATTCAACTTCGATTAATTGATAATGATAACCAGTTTGTATTTTAGTCCAAGTTTATTATGTATTTTAGTCTAAGTTTTAGTATGTGTAAGTCTTTTAGCAAATATATTGATATTCTGATTCAGTTATTGATTCGATTGTATGGTAGGAGAGATCCCAATATATGATTGTCAGATAAGGCAGGGATACCTTATCTGGCAATCATTCAGTGATCCCATTCTATCTCTCATGAACAGGAAGTTTCAGTTGGATTATTGTACACGATCAATACGACCTAAGTCGAATAAATGATTTTATGTAATATTTGTTTTATCATAGATGACCTCATTGCAGTTTCTGAGGAGCCCGCGGCTAGTGAGTCCCCGGACCTGGGCACCGAGACAGAGACTGTAACCGTTGAATCTGATGTTTCAACTGATCCACCTGAGACTACAGCACAGTCTGCAGACACCGCCGCTGATAAAACTGACGCCCCAAGTAAAGCAACACCCAATTTTTCCTACTTACTCTTAATTTTTAATGATAGATAGATAAAAAACACCGTGGAACCACACAAAACTGGAAACAAAACAAACAGAAATGCTTCAAATAGAGGAAGTGTAACGGGCGGCCTTATAGCTGTGAGCGATCACTTCCATGCAACCTTACTATGGACTGGACATGAAAGATCAATATAGACGTGGCACTTGAATAAATCTCTTTAGTACTCACTCATAATCATAACATAGTTAAATTAGGGTTAGGTATACTATAGTTACTAGAGTAGAACTTAACAATAGAAGCTAAACCCCAAATTCTCAAATCCTAATCGGATTCGAGCTACTCTCAAAATATGTTTTTTTTAATTCTATTTATCTGTTGCGCATCACATGAAATATTGTATTTTAAGACTAACGACAAATTCGTGAAGTAGAGAACTGAAATCGGTGAGGAATATTTACTGAAGGTAAGTTATGTATGTTATGATTGTTCCATTTTCTCACACTCGAAGTGAAAAGTATTGTTTTTCACGTGGGCCAATACACCCATTGGTATAAACAACCTCGTCTAAATAATGAAGTGGTTTAGTCCCTTGTTAAAAAATTTACTACATATTTTAGTAGTGTATTATATATATGTATAGTAGTATGTTTAAAATGAACTTGAAACTTGTTAGTTACAATGCTCTATAGTATTTATCTATATTAGAAAACAGAAAAATACACGTATTATACGTTTTTTTAAGGGTCCGTGCCCAAAGGGTAAAACGGGAGCCTATAACTAAGACTCCGCTGTCCGTCTGTCACCAGGCTGTATCTCATGAACCGTGATAGTTAAGCAGTTCAAATTTTCACAGATGATGTATTTCTGTTGTCGCTATAAGAAAAAATACTGAAAAGCAGAATAAAATAAGTATTTAAGGGGGCTCCCATACAACAAACGTGAATTTTTTTGCTCGTTTTTGCTCGATATTGATGACGGCAACAGGTAGACGCTTGAAATAATCGACAAATATTAAAGGGGGGCTCCCATACAACAAACGTGATTATTTTGCCGTTTTTATAGAGGTACGGAACCCTTCGTGCGCGAGTCTGACTCGCACTAGGCCGGTTTTATTTTAAATCCGCACCCTAAAGGCTTAAAGTCATACTTTAAACCAAAATCTCAGCAACCGTTGTCATTATCATACGATAAAGACGGTCCACTGGCTTGGTTGGTTTTGGTCCTGCAAAGATACTTTTCTTACGCACCTAAATGGATCTAAGCCGCAGTTAGGTATAGTTTACTATTAGTAGGGCGACAAAGTAATATTCTTTAACTTCTAATTCATTCTCCACTTGTTATTATCAGTTGTTGCAAAAGTTGCTCCACAAAAAGCTATCTGATGTGGATGTAGTGTAGGTTTATGCAGAAGAGAATCTAACCGAAGCCTTATTAAACGTTTCAGAATCGGAAAATGCTGTCAAAAACAAAGACGAACCAGTGCTTTCACAAGTTGCCGATGAACTCATGTCCGAAATGAAAGACGACAAAAAGATGCTAATGTTAAAGGACACCACCCCGGGTAGAACGAGAAGGACTACGCGCAACACGAGATATCTCTCGGCTATCAAGCCCACCCTCAAGATCCATTTATCTAAGAGCACTCGACTTGCAGTTCCACTTCCTCAAAACAACGCCTTTTGCTATTTTAATCCCAAAAATGCTCTTTGTCGCACCTCCGTTTAGACCTAAATAAATTATTTTTCTAAGTACCTAATCACAGTATGTTTTATTAGCAGATACATTCGGCAAAGGTTTCGATTACAACAGCATTTTGAAAATACCTCACGTTCAAAAAACGTCTGCCTGGCTACATGTTTGAATTATATTATTCAACAACAGAAAACAGCTAAGTACCTAATATAGCCCATTTCACATTAGAACCGTTTCCTGAAGGGTCAATTTTAATGGTTTCACGCGTAGGTGAAACGTAGATCGTAATCCATGGTCGGAGGGCATCCTACACTACGTTTGCTGAGTCTACTCAAGAATGCCTTAACAAAAACAGATTAAGAAAATTCCTTAATTTGATGGTTCTAGGTAGGTTCTAGGTCAACGGAAAGCACCTACCTTAAAGGTATTTGTAACCTTGGCGTAGAAAAGAATGGACAAGGGTAAAAAAGATGAAAATTTAGAAAAAGTCCTCGAAAACCGTGAGACTTACTGGGTGGGTACTATTTTGGCAAAAATGAGAATATAAATTAAAAAATAAATATGTTCGAGCACGTGATCGAAAACGCTCTGCCGTTGCTGATGACGTAACAATTTCATCTTCAACTTTTTTACGGCGCCGCGACTCCGCCAGTGTCTGTTGTGTCTGAGTGTCATACATAGAGTTTATCTAACTAAGTACTATATAAACTCTATGGTGTCTATCATACAATGTGGTGGGTGTGAAGCATAGTTATTATATGGCTAGTACTATAAGTACCATCAAGGGAGGGGTGATATCTTACGTCCAAGGTTGACATGGTGTTGATTGACGAAAGAAGTTGTGACGTCATCGAATCATTTCGCCGGAGCCATGAGCGTTTTAGGGTGCCATTATTTTATTCAGACTATAAAACTAGTTTTCACAGCAAATACGACGGGCCTTGAAGAAATATTAGTATAATTTGCATAATTTTTTATCAGACTACGCAAGAACTAATTCCCAAATTCCCAATAGTAGTCAAATAGCCTATTGTCTAGCATATCAATACGTCTACTTGAAAATAGATACCTACTTAACCTTTTTTAGAAATTGTCAGAACGCTGTCAAGTAAAAGTTCAACTCAATAGGTATTCAGTTTTGTTGTTGATGTCCTGAACGAAAATGGACGATCCTCATCTCGTGAATCCATCCAATGAAATTGAAATTATGAAACGCAAGCGGGGTAAAGTTTTATTCCATGACGGTTTTCAATACTATTTAGTCATTAGAAAGCTTAGGTACATTTCAGGGAGACACAGGCTGTTTTATCAAGGAATTCCCACGGGAACGGGAACTGCGCGGGTGAAACCGCGAGGCGCTGCTAGTGGTAAATAGGTATAAAAAATGTAAATAAGGCTGTGCATTCAACCAACATCAATTTTTTTCGTGATTGCGTATGTAGTTGTTGGAGTCTCAGAATTCCAGATCCAGTGAACGATTGTTTCCAGTAGCGAAGGATCCGCTCTGTGTGAATGCGCCCATAGTTATAGGAGATTACTAAAAACCAGAGTCGCTCACAGATGTTGGCAAGCGGTATATCCCCAGGGACAGCTGGGGGATCAATGCGGGCAGGACACTTGCGGGGCGCAGGTAACAGATGGTACCTACCTACTAACTGAAATAGCCAAATGAAATATATAAATTATTAATATAAATTTCTAAACCGTTACCTACAATCGAGTCAGCGTCACTGGGATATAAAATAATAAAAAACTCATTATTTCCATTCTTTTATTACGTTAAGAAACCTAATTTTGACATTTCATTTACGTTTATAATAGCAATCTTATACTATATTGAAATTTCACATTTAATTCAGTTCCCAAATCATGCACAAAGATAATTATCATATTCATCTAGTAATAATTGAGGTAGTTATTAGTTTCAGAACTTATACCAATTATAAAATGGTTCTTAAAATAACAGATAATTCAAATGAAATTGGTTATGCAATCTGATAACATCCAGTAATAATAATAATAATAATTATAATGAATAAAAACAATAAAGTAATGTATTGATTGACAAAATGGGCTGAGAAGCAACAACAACAGCTTCTTGACTATCTAATTAAACATTTATATGAGTGAGGGGTCCCGCGCGGTTGTGTGCCGTTTTGCGGCGGCGCGACAGGGCGCGACGGGCCCGCGACGGAGCGCGCGCGCCGCCGTCGCAAGTGCGCGAGGCCCGACACCTACATCCCACCAGGGTATATAAATACATACACATACAGTACATACAACACTATCTATAGACTCGATGAAACTTCAATAATAGTATTACAATGAAGGGGACTGGCGCAACACCATCAGAAAGAGAAAGGAGCGCTACAATACCCCACTAAACAAGTTAACAATTCAAGATAATGAATTATTTGCTACATACAGCTATGTGTGTTTCATGCTACAAACAACACAGATTCATTGAAAATTACCATCAATAACTAATCTTATATCAGTAAACATACATTCATGCTCTGAAAATTAATATATAAAATCAGCCGCTCACACGCCAAATACATAAATAACCTATTACTCTCTTATGCGCGTATGTACGTAAATGAGAAAGTAACGGTTACAATAATGTGTTTGTAATAATAGCAGAAGCATTATACAAGAATGAAAAGGTAGATAATTAGCGATAATGAATGTAAGTAATTGTAAGACGCGCAGGCACATCGGCAGGGGTGTAATTCAGTCTCGTTTCCGTGCGCCTCCCGCGTCTGCTCAACTTAAACTACTTCACAACAATACAAATAAATCAACTAAAACTATTTCTGCATCCTAACTAATGCCACTTATCAAAAATCTTGCATTTGGAAGGAATAACATCATGCCTATTATGTTAAAGTTCCTGTCGCAGTGAAAGTAACCGACTAATAAATCCCGTCTGGTGGCCTAAGCGGTGCGCAGGCGTCGAGTCGGCTGAGCGAACTGAAACGTGCTGGGCGCCGCCGCCCGCCGCCCACCGCCCGCGCGACGGCGCGGCAGCGCGGCAGGCGGCGGTGGGGCGGCGCGGGCGGGCCTCGAAGTCCGCCCTCAATCAAACAATTACATTGTAACACCGATCTATAGTACATTTAACACACATTTAATTCACATCAAACATTGAATAAGTATATTATTTCTACTAATTTTATGGTATGGTACGACGAAGCCGTTATAATAACATACATTCAAAATTGAAAAACTGTAAAGACAGTGGATAAGTGCCTACATCAATTGTACATTTCATATGGTGGCAACCGAGCAATGTCGGACATACAAATATCTCTTATCGTGTTGTTATATTCTACATAATGTCGATCTTTCAACAAAAGATAATTTTTGGAATGTTTTTACGCGGATCCCTCCATGCGTTTTAAGTGCATAATTTTAGTAAGTTCCATCGACGGGTACTCTTAAATCGCAAAGTAATACTAATCCTGCCTCCTACAGGATTCGATTCAAGAGTCCTTAGTATATACTTCACTTACACGAATCATGTTCAAGACAATAGTGTCGCTTGATCGCCAAACACGAACTTCTATTTATTACTCTATACAAATATTTTCATTATTCTGGTCATACTGTTAGTGGTAACTTGTGAAGTGACAGCTATCTATCATTATAAAATCTAAAAGGCGCGTGGCGCACAAGTGTTTTAAAATATAGTATCAGTCTTGTATGTATATAGGTTTCATTATCAGATAAATGAACTCTACTATACAAACAACCCTTTGACAAAGACAACCTAAAAGTAAAGAGTTGAATATGATTGACCGTCAAGCCGATTTTCGTAAAAGTAAGCACCTTACCAAATGCATACAATACGTCCGTAGCGTGTAAGTACCTATGTCATTAAAATTTTAGATAAAATTGTGCAATTACTATGAATTGCATAGAATTCGTTGAAAAGATAAGCATATAAGCGATAACGCATTGTGAATAATATAAATGACAGCGTATTATACTGAGACGCGCACGTCTGTTGGTTGAGGCCTGCCTAGGAGACAGATCTGTGGTGCGAACTTCGTCATTAGTAGCAGTTTGGTAAACATTCCCTTTACTGTCGGACCCAATCATTTTCAACATCACAACATAGTTTAATAGCACCGAGTTCTTAAGCAGAATTCGAACTACTATTGAGCCATTAAATTATTTAAAATTGCGACAGTGCAATGGACACTTAATTTTGTAGAATACCTGAACGCTAGTGTAACTCGCGCACTCAGCGAACGTTCAGATAACATCTGGAGCTTCACCACCTCGAAATAGTCTCACTTCGAGTATGGTCTATATGTGCGTAGGTACAATAGTTAGCCCTAAAACGAAAACTTTCCACTTATGCGTTGCTCATCAGCAATATTATATTTATAAGACTTTTAAGAGGCCACGTGGTGACAACACGGACTTGTTTGCATTCGTGTATGGAGTAGTCATAAAAGGTTGTATGTATTACAAGGGTTTGAAGGCGCAAAGTAGTCATTTTAGAGCTAAGTAGATCTACTGCCAACTCATCAGGAGGCATGTTGATCATGTCTCGCCTAAATGTCTAACGTTAGTACTACGTGCTGAGTGATGGAGATGCTATTGATAATAAACCATGTGCGGTGGGTGGTGTGTGGTGCGTGCCACATCCGCTGAGAAACACCAACTACCCGACCCTATTACTTATACAAATATTAAGTGCCCTAATTACCTCTAGATGCTAAGTCAACAATTATTTAGTAGGTACCAGCAAAATAACTTTTAAAATATTACTAAAATAGCAACTTTGTGCATATTTTAAAACTAAACTAATTTTGGCAGCATTAGCAAAGCGACGTTAATAATCCTCAGTAGGAGAATTTACGCTTAAATTATAACAAATTTAGTTTGGTTTGAAAACGACAACTAATATTCGCTGGTCATAAAGTAACGTCGAAAAAAATTAAAATCCAACCTATATAACATTTATCAAGTTTTAAATTACAAAGGTCCATTTGACTCATTTAACACTTCGTGTGAGCTCTTCAGTAATCATTATGAGGTAGAGATACAGTTTATAGATTATGCTTGGAAACATACATAGTAATTGCGAGCAACTTTGATATCTTAAAACTTAATTACAAAGCCTTGCCAAACGTGAGATTTACAATAATATGTGGAAGCTGTACAAAATTTTCGTCGAAAAGCGTAGAGACAATTTAGAACCAATAATAAGAGAGTAGAAAATAATGTTTGTAAGTTTAAAGTTTCGTGGTTAGAGAACATAATAAGTAAGAATAAGAATTATAATAAAATTATCTTAGATGGTCTTCATAGCCTTATCTTCAGCACTCGGTGGGTCAATGAATGGAGCCAATTAATGATATGACAATTATTTTGATGCATTGGGACATGATTCTTCCGCGACGATGGACACCGAACAAGTGATGAAGTAAGAATGTATATAAGGAAGGCGCGGCCTGCCTTTTAAATCCGCTTCGCGTCTTTAATTTTATCATAATCTAACCTAAAATGAGAAAATGGAAATAAGAATGTAAACCATTCTCGGTGACACATTTGCCAAAACTTCCATATATTATTATCACAATTATAAATATAAATACACATCTAAGCTTTCCATCAATTTTGATATCATTCACTTAATCTTAATATCTCGATATTTAAAATTACCTATCTCACTTGGCACATTGTAACGCAAACAGTACATTCTAATAGAACGTTGTATGTACCCAAACCGACGGGACCGATGTAACGACGCTCACACTACGCCTCACCAATCGCTACGGTATCGTCTTAAGTTTAAAAATATTCCATTACATTTTAAGGAAAAAAAAATCACAAAGCTAACAAAGACAAAAATACAAAAGAAAACGATCAACAAATGTCACTTACAAATTAAAACTTTTAAGTTAAGTTTTCTTCTTACCCTCCAACAATCATTAGTATATCAAAAATATTTTTATCCATCATTGGTGGATCATCATTTCGCGACATGAGTATTGCGCAGCGCGGCGCCTTGAATGCGCGTGTGCGCAGGCGGCGCAGGCGCGCTGCGCGTCCGGGAAGCGGCTCGCAGCCGACGGCGGCTCGGCGGCAGCGGCATCGCTAGCTCTACTAGGCCGCCGTACTCTTTGGATTCGTTAGGTACTAACACTCGAAGCACGCGCTAATCGTGGTAGCATATTCCTTTAATGTAGAAATTCCATAAATCATGTTTTTTTTTACAATATAATTGCAAAAACTTTCGTTCTTCCGGTGAGCTTGCTCGTTAAAGCGAAGCCTTGTATCCAAATCGTCTGAGCACTCGCACCCTTGAATAAACATTCACATAGTAGGTGTAGTAACTGTTGTGATATCAACAGATTAATCTATTACTTAGTATAACAACAAAATATTGAACTTCTGTATAATAATTATGTTGCGGAACTATCAGTTTAATGCTATTAACATGTGTATAATGTAGTTGTATATATCAAACATAATTTATCAAATCAACTATTGCAATTTGTCATATCTCTGTATAAAATACATAGCAGTTAACCGTTTGGAAACAATGTAACAATCACCATCGTCAATCGTCTAGTGTATAAGAATATTCAGTATACATATACATTTTGTAATCTAAATAATATTGTGTAGGAATCGATTTCAACATTGATAATTCCGGAGATAAAAATGGCAAGTACTTAACTATTGTAGTTCTTATCAGCTAGTAGTCTGGCGAGGCAGTGGTGGGCGGTACTGGTGCTACGTGTGGGTGGGTGCTACGTGTCGGGGGGGGGTGGTAGTGGTGCTGGAAGAGGAGGGGGGGTTGTGGATTTACTGCGGGGGCTGCGGGGGCTGCGCGGGCGGCGGGGCAGAGCCCGCGGCGCGGCGGCGCCCGGGCGCGCTTGCCTGCGCCACCATGGCACGGATGCGCCTCTGGGCAGACTGTGTACAAACAAACATACACTCTTTACTATGAAAATAAAGCAAATCGTTTGCAATTTACAAATAGGTACAACACAGATAACCAAAAATTGCTGAGCGAAAAAAAAAATAAGATCGCTGTTTTCATTGGTAGAGGCATTTATCCCACCGATTAAAGGACGGACAAAGACCTTACCGCAATGACATTAAGCAGCATTACATTTAGCAAAAAAAGGCGATTCGCGCGCTCTATTCCCAGAGCTCTAATTGAGACAAAATGTAGCCTAATTCCTTTCCCAGATTACTATTAAAATGATTGCTTCCCAAATTCAGCTAGGTTCGCCCCTATAATTTTGAAAAGGCAGGCAACAGATTGTAGATTTACCATCGCATTATAATATTACTATGGATTAGTACGAATAAATTGCGCCAGCGAATTCGTTTACCCCTTGGTAAACCCTTTCAAGTGTTTAACGTGTTATTGAATTCTATTTGAAAATGTTATTTATAATAGATATGAGATCATAATCAAAGGTATCCAGGTACCTTTCAACTATAAATCTCATGATCTAACTTTCAAATAAAGTATCACCAATTCGCATCGAGTGAGTTTAAGTGCGTTGCCTAGCCAAGCCTTGTGTAAGTTATTGAATTCATACATAATAGCACCAAACAAGGTGACTCGCTTAGGCAGCTGTGAAGCGAGCATTAACTTAGATTATTGTTAGGTTATTTCTCCTATTAATATTTTATCAAAGAAAAATATGTTAGTGTTAGTACTGAGATAACTTAATCGCCGTATTCCTTTGTGACGTTCGATTCGATCGATTTGCGACAGCCAATTTCCTCATGTGATTCCATGATTTGTGTTCTTACTGTTTTATGTTCTAAATTTATGAATCAGATCTCAAATATCAATCTAATATCAAAGTGCTTTATTTCCTTTAGAACTTACAGGACTCTTGGACACGTCACAAAATTCAAATTACATAATATGTAAAACTAGGAATCTGGACAGCTGAACGTATATCATAATAATATATTATTGTTCTATTTTTGTTCAAAATGATACACAAAGTGCTAGGCGGGATCGCAAGTTCGGACAGCTCTACTTACAATGCTAAGAAAAAAATGTGCACGGCTATAACACATTCAGGTAGGTGCCTGTGTTAAAATAAAAAGCCTATAAAGTTATAATTGTTACATCAGGTGTTTTAATATTAACTAGCTGGCCCCGACAGAATGCTGTGCAAAAGCTTACGGCAATTTCCGAAGAAACTCGGAAGAAAATCTTTCGCAGGTTCCTTTTTCTTTGATTTTACGAAGGAATATTTTAAAAGGCTTCCTCGAGTAATCCTCTTACCAGGAACCTGCATTTCATTTTTATATGTAAGTATATGGCTAGTGTATGATAGATAAACGACGACATGGAGGCATTTCAACTCGATGCACCCATGAGTGCTCTATCATAAATCGGTGAAGGTAAGCCTCTTGACAAAAACCGCGAACCCTGTTTAGTCACTAACTCGATGGGTTAGTAAATAGAATCACATTATGTCGAATCTATTGAAAGTTTAAAAAGTCAATAACTTTATTTCTTTAGGCTTACAAAATAAGCATTTAGACAAGTCAAATTTTATACATAAACAGCTCAATAAATAGTAATTATTAACAAAGTTTTCTCGTTAGTATCGTCTTTATTCCTAAATTAGTTTTATCTGGTAGTTATCTAAACGCAAGAAATATAGTAACTAATAGCTTTGTGCCATGCATATATAATATTATAGGGA